>JAVGWX010000007.1:38212642-38812642 GCA_036924085.1 Ariolimax columbianus | reverse complement strand
AACGAATTTTGCAACGGCAAGGAAATAATACACCTACAGACAAGTGCAAAAATGTTGTAACAGTAGAAAATATAGATAAAGGTAAGAAGTCGTTTCTTCTTTTTCTCCTAAGGAAACATGAGGCTTCCACAACAGGAGGCTCCTTACTGGAAGCCTGTGCCAAAGTACTTTGTGTTCTCTTGTAGTGGTGGTCTCTGCAGAAAGCGTCATACATAACCAGCTCTAGTAGCAGGGGGAGTCTTTCATTGTGCATTCTATCAGATTTTGAGCTTTGCTTCATTATTCTTGCTACTGAATATCTCTGGAGCTGTTATTTGACATATAAAATAATTGTCATTGATAAGAGTAATGTGAATAAGATAACAATTCGTATTTGTTCAGCCAGAGAAAGAAAGCAAGTACATAAACGCTTGTTGTAGTGATTAACTAACTCGGGTTGACTAACTGTTTTTTGTTCTCTGAGGCAAAGTCAAGTATTAACTTAACATCTGTATAAAGACTCTGTAGAGCCTTCTAAACCAGTATAATGGTTAAGTTTCTGTAAGTTAAGTTACTGGTTTAGAAGACTCTGCAGAGTCTGTATACAACCAGTGTCTGTTACATTCACTTGATCTAAAAATAACTATGCGCATCCAATCTTCTTGAATGCATTAATTGACCCAGCCTCCACTATTTCCTGTGACAATGCATTCCAAGTATTCCTTGGCATTATCTATATTATTAATGTAGGATGTTTCTGTAACTTTTCTGCACATTATTGGTTTATAGTCATGAGCCTTATCTTTTTCCCTCTGGTATTCCATCCTGTCTTTATAAAATGTGAAGGTCTTTTCTGTATTGCAACACATTGTTTTTAAGTCAAAAGTTTGTCCTTCTCCCTGGTTCACTGTGGTCCAGAAGAATAATTGAAGTGTGCATTAAAAACCTGATGTAGAATGTAGCACATCACATGTCTAGGACATATTGCAGCATGCAAACTATTCAAAACATTAATTGGCTGGCCGTACTATGAGAAGAAATGTTGAGCGCTGGATTTCCAGAATTACCCTATGGTACTAGCGCGAAAAGACAAATTGTAGACAGCCTTCCACCTGATGGCAGGATAAGCTTGAGATGAACAACAGTATCCACAACCCTATACAGAACAATCTGCTCATCCACTTGCGCTCATGACCATAAAAATTAGAAACAAGAGTTGGGACCCACATGCGGCCAACTACCTTGTCGAATAACGGGTCAATTAAGATTAAGCTGATATAGAACTGCATTAATTTAATAAATTGTATTAATTTGCCGGTATATGTTGTTGTGGTTACGGATCCAGCTGCACTCTGACTCTCATCTTTCGACCAAATGCTGTATAATCGCACCTGTACATGTTTGTAAGTTGCTTGCATATAAAGATATGTATAGTGTTGGTAATAACATTCAGAACACTTACGTTTTATTATTACTACCTTCATTTATTAGCTATAGATTAATATGATCCACTGTCCACTCACTGACATGGACCCAAACCCTCCCAAAAGAAGGTTTGTCTACCCCTGTCCTTAATGATTAGTTTTAGTTTAGTCGAAGAATCAACGTCATTGCACACGGTTTAACCCATAAGTGCTCTGTTCTTCTCCACATTTTTGGAGAATCTCAGCACAGTACGTGAACTCCATAGCACCGGTGAGGATCCCATAATAGATTGGGTAAATTTTATACATAATTTTGTATTTTGCCTGAGCAGTGGCCGTTAAGCCTACTCTTTTCGATATCTAATTGCCTAGCAATTTTTAACGTGTGCAACACTGCACATGGGCATCCAATCTCTACTACCCAGAAATCCGGGGAAATACCAGAAACTCTGTTGAAAAAATCCCAGTCTCCACCATGATTTGAACCCGCGGCCTCCAGCACCCGAGGCCGACGTCTTACCTCAAGACCACTCAGTCCCCTTGATGATTACCACCTATGACTTAAGCGTCCTGGTTTTAGGGCACCAAAAACTCTCATCTCAGACAGCAGAAGGGTTGTTGTACATTTGGCTAGCAACATCATGTTAAACATGGTTATACAGAAACCACCACTGCTAGAGTACATACGAGATTTGGTTCCGGCTTCCTATAAGAACACCAAATGCAGTAGTGATATAATCAACCGTAATAGTGATATGACCAACCACAGTAGTGCTATGATCAACCACAGTAATGCTATGATCAACCGCAGTAGTGCTATGATCAACTGCAGTAGTCCTATGACCAACCGCAGTAGTCCTATGATCAACTGCAGTAGTGCCATGGTCAACCGCAGTAGTGATATGATCAACTGCAGTAGTCCTATGATCAACCGCAGTAGTGCTATGATCAACCGCAGTAATGCTATGATCAGCTGTAGTAATGCTATAATCATCCACAGTTGTGCTATGATCAACCATAATAGTGATATGATCAACTGCAGCAGTGCTATGATTAGCAACAGTATTACCATGATCAACCGGAGCAGCAGTAAAGCTATGACCAACTGTCTTGATCATGCTGGGCGAAAGAGCTGACATCCTGGCTTTACAAGCACCAATTATTGGTACACTAGATATGGATAGGAGTGACATTTTGAATTCTATTAATGACCGCCTGTTAGATGATGACACCACAATCGATTAATCAGCAATTCAGAGACTGCAGAACTTTGAAATCGAACGAGATTCTAGCATTCTGGTACCCAAGAGAGGACGGAGTAGAAGTGTGAACAACCAACGAGCTGCAGGAACTATCAGTGTCCATGCATTTCCTCATTTACTAAGAGAGAATGAGCACCTATGGGTATGCCCGGAGTGAAGTAAAGTCAATTCTTAGGAACAGAACAGAAATACAATAATCTTCAGCAGTACTGCTATGACCAGCCACAGGACTGCTATGATGCTTCTACTGAAGAGTAAAGAATGAAGATGTATGAACGAACAGCTAGACCTGTAATATTAAATCAAAGATAGATGTCATGATGACATGTACATTTTGGTTGTCTCATCATTAACTTCAAAGTATTTTCCTATTCTTGAGATCCGATTCATTGGGAAGATTTATAGCCTTGGTCCTTATTTGGGTTTGATCCTGAATGGTCTTTTCAATTCTCTGATGATTAATAATGAGCTCAACGTGTCATTAGTTATGTAACTTAGTTGATTACCTAAAACTGTTGTGTGACTTCATTCCCATTGATGGGGCAGTTGAGGAGTTTTAAAGACTGGGTACTACAGGCTGCTTAGCCACTGCTGTCACCTCAGCATGTGCTGGCTATGTTTGGTTATTTGATCTCCTACAGAAAAACAACATATGCCTACTAACGGGTTTTGATCACTGCCCTCCTTCTCAGCAGGCAGGCATCGAGACCATTTGGCCACGCGCTACTTTTAATTTATATAACTGTCTCGCTCCTCTTATTTATATAACCATCTCGCTCCTTTTATTTATAAAACTTGTGCTCCTCTCATTTATATAACTGTCACACTCATCTTATTTGTATAACTGTCTCGCTCATCTTATTTATATAATTGTCGTGCTCATCTTATTTGTATAACTGTCTAGCTCATCTTATTTATATAATTGTCGTGCTCATCTTATTTATATAACTGCTGCGCTCCTCTTATTTATATAACTGTCTCACTCCTCTTATTTATATAACCGTCTTGCTCATCTTATTTATATAACTGCCTCACTCTTTTTATTGATATAATTGTCGTGCTCATCTTATTTAGATAATTATCGCGCTCATCTTATTTATATAATTGTCAAGCTCCTCTTAATTTATATAACTGTTGCGCTCATCTTATTTATTCATCTGATTCCTTATTTACCTTTAAAGAATTCTCTCTTTTTAAGGTGAGTTTGATGATCTCATATCTGCCCTGAGGACGGGAGATGTATTTGGAGAGGATATGGCAAAACTAGCCAAGCGCAATAGGAGACGTGCTAACAATGCTACAGACTACTCAAGGGAGCGACAAGGCAGCATCACAAATTCATGAGATTGCCACTGTATCTCCAATGACTTGACTGTTACTACCAAGGCGACAAGCATAGTTCTATTACATCCAACCTTTGATATGCCTGTGGTGCTTGCCTTGATCTGAACACTTGACATTGAGGAGTAGCATTGCTATCAATGGCATAATTAGAGTGTATGGGGCTTCGTTGGTATCTGATATGTCCATTTCAATGGATTCATTTGAAAATGACATAAATCATTCTATGAGGGTATAAGAAATTTGGACATGCTGTGATATTAACATGTCAACAAAAGAAATGTCCGTACTCACCTGAATATTGTGCTGCCGGATATATAATAAAATCAATATAAATAATACATAATAAATCAATATTAAATCAGTACTCATCAACTCATATATAACACATGCTTTTAATAAATAATTCCAGTATAAATTGTCTTGAATATAATATGAGGTAAAACTATGAAATTATTTTCACAGTTTTCTTTGTATCGAGGTCATTGTCATTGTGCCTCCGGTTACATTCAGCATGCTAAAATATTGAACTGTAACAATCTACAGGTGCGAATCACTTCCAATCACTAATTCTCACTCATTTCTGATACCCTCTCAGGATATGATCAGTCCAGGCAGGCAGTAGATTGCTAATTGATGGTTACACAATGTTGAAGTAAGAGGATATATTTATACTCTCCATTAGAAACACAGGTCATCATACATATGTAGCATATACAAGGACAACCTTGGGTCAATTGAACATCACATTGTCGTTGGTTCCCATTATGGGGAAGTAAAATTATTTCATACCATTGGACTAAAATTAAACTTCTTAAGCTGCTGAAGACGGATGTGTCAGACCAAAAGGTGCAAATATCGAAATCAAGCTGTAAACTAGCGACACAATGCATTACATTCTCTGGACTACACCCTGCTACTTGCAAAGCTCTGTTCAGGGTTTGGTAGCGAGAGATTGAGAACGAATGCAGAAGAGAGAAGAATGAACTGCTTAAGAATCCCTACAAGCCATACTATATACCAATCTGTTAGATGGCTCTGAAACATGGAGGACAGACAACAAAAGCAGTTGCGAAAAAGGTACAGACTTTCATAAACAGTTGCCTGGGTAGAATATAAGGGTGGGATAAGATAACAAATGTGGAAATGTTGGAAAGAAAGGGACAGATACCAGTGAAGCATGACATACAGAGATGGAGCTGGATAGGCCACACATTACAGAACCAGTTTATGACATTAAAAGACAGCCTCTGTTCTGGAATCCACAGAGCAGGGAGAATAACGGACAGCCGAGGTACTCATGAAAGAGGCTAGATGTCGACATGCAAAATATATAGACAAAACTACTCGGATGGCTCATGATAGGAAGACTTAGACGTGCATTTGTTGAATACCTATGCTCCGCAAGGAGTGATTAGATTTTTCATTGATTGACAGTCATCCTCGAGAATCTGTAGGACGTAGAGAAGTATATCTACCTGGGACGCTTATTGAACATGCAGAACGACCTAAACCCAGAACAAACAAGACGTCGTCGCGTAAGCTGGGCGGCTTTCTCGTCCATAAAGACGACACTAAACCATACCCACGACCTTAGTCTGTTCGCCTCCCTATTCAATTCCACAGTCCTACCTGCAATGTGTTGTGCCGCAAAATTATAGGCACTTACAAAAGAAATGGAGTTCAAACTCAGAGTGGACCAAGCCTCCCTCGAGAGACATATGATCGGCCTTACCGCTCCACAACCAACATTTGAAAGGTCTTCACAACTTATGTCATTGGTGAATGAAGGATGGAGTTACCAAAGCATTGCTGGGCTGGTCACCTGCTTCGGAAAACTGATGACCGTCAGAGCACAGCTACAGCAGTCTGGTACCCACAAGACAGAAGACAACCATGGGGAAGACCACCTACGCACTGGTCTGACTCCCTCGAACTCGGTAACAATATCAATCATCCTACAGACAGGAAACTTATCACCCACTGGTTAACCATGTCCCAAGACAGAAGACAATGAAAATGAAGTTGAGACCCGCAGTGGCGTAACCACCTCTGAGGAACGGGTCATCCAGTAAACTTGAGTGTATGCAGATGATAAGAGTGTGAGATTCTATGAGCATAAACTATTTCTAGATAATCACTATTCAAACTGTCTTGTGGCTAGTCACGATGCCTTCAACCTAAAGACTGGATTAATATAATTGTGACAGATGGAAAATGATACGATATGAAAACACATGAAAGGGACATTTTGCTTGAAATACACAAAATTAAAAAATATCTTTATGTTGAACGAGTAACAGACAAAGGAATAGAGCCATAAAAAACTCTATCATACCCTAATTAATTTACATCACATTGTTTAACCCTTTCCTGTTCTGAATAATTTTGCCTATATTTGTCTTTCAGTCCAGGGCAAGTGCCACTCCAAATGACAAATAGTTGGGCATTTTGAGGTTGTTGTTTTTTTTTTAAATAAAATGAAGTAATATTAAACAAATTGAGCTAAAACTGTGATCTAAGAATTTTAAGACATAATTAAACTGTCTATGACATGAAGTATTCATATTGAAAATATATTAGCATGAGCTTTAAATGTCATTAATCTGGAAGGTAAAATAGGGGCTGTGCGCTCTGCACCGCATACATGGATGTCAAAATGTGAAATTCCTCAAACTAAATTACAGAACGTAACGAATGTGTTCAGAAGTAGGTATGGGATGGACATCTTCCAGGACATTCAAAGCGATATAGATACAAGCTGTGAAAAAGATTAATCTGAAATGTTTATGTCATTATTTTCCTTTGTATTTTGTTAGTTTCTTTAAGGTTAAGCCTCCTTTGTTGGTCGGCACACTCCATTCAACTATGGACACAATCATTTATCTTTGTTATATTAGGGCATATTGTCCATTATTAAATCATTTGTATTCATGATTGAGCATTTGAACAGTGCTGAAGCGTCTTTTGCTATGAATAAGGCTGAACTCTGTAATGGAATGTGAAGCTTCTTCTTCTTCATCGTACGCAGTCAGACATCAACCTTAATTTTTTCGAAAAAAGCAGCGATCATCCTGAGGCTGTCGACACTGCCATAGAGCTTGTCTAGTGTTGCCACTGGTGATGGCCACATCTGCTCTCTCTGATCCTCGTATGTCGGGCAGTTTTGCAGCAGATGCTCAGCGGTCATTGTATTGGTACCACACGGGCATTCGTCAGTGCCACCTATCTTCAATTTGTTGAATAGGTGGTACCTCAGTCTATTGTGGCCAGTGCGAAGTCTGAAGACTACGACCTGCTCTCTTCTGTTCAACTGGTAATAGGCATCGTTTTTTGTGTAGCCAGTATGTTCGGTTTCCCATTTGGTCATGTATCTAGCTCTAATAAGCCGTTTTGACTCTTCGTACGTCATACTAGTATCTGGTTGTGGTAGTCTTGCACCTTCTTTTGCCATTCTGTCTGCCTCCTCGTTGCAGTGCGATGGGACCCACTGTACCACTACCCTTTTTGGTGCGGACTGCTGGCATAGTTGACAGAGTACTGCTCTTAAATCATTAAGTTCAGTATTTTTCTGGCTTTTTAGCGCTGTGACTACAGCCAAAGCATCTGTAAGCAGGACTATATGGCTTTCATTCCTTTTACCTGTCACCATTTCTTCCACAGCCGCCCTCAGTGCCTCTGTCTCCGCTCTGAAATTGCTTGTGTATTTTCCAGTAGCGAATGACAGTGTTATTTTTCTGCCATTTGGTAGGTTCAGAAATGCTCCTGCCCCTCCGTTCTGTGTAGTGTTTGTTACAAAACCGTCGGTGTATGCATGGGTCCAGTCCATGCTTGGGTAGTTTTCCGTTATGTAGCTCAGGGTAGTATCTCTTCTTTCTTTTTTAGTCTGGCAGTTTTTGTTTCCAATACCTGGTATATTTTCTACCACCTCTGGAAATATATGCTGCCTCCAGGTAGGTTTTCGTACAGTAGGGATGGGCATTGGTGTTGTTAGTGCGTTCATGGGATCTTCGTGCATCTTTGCTTTGGCTATTTCTGCAAAGTTTCTCCGCTTTAGTTTCCCATTTCCCAAATTGTTTAGTCTCTGGTGCATTGTATGGTCAGTCAGTCTTCTGAGTTTCTCTGATTGCAGCTGGGCTCTGCAGTCTCTTCTGTCGATCATGGATTGCAGTTTTGTAATCTTTTCAAGTTCTACAATTGGCGTTGACTTCATGCCTCCTGTTATAACTCTCCTGGCTTGGTTTTGGAGTTTGCTAATTTTATCGAAGTTCGCCTTTGCTGATGTTGTCCATGCCGCAATGCCATACTCGAGAATTGGTCTCACTCTGCCAGTGTACAGTTTCTTTAGTATACTTTCGTCTGCTCCCCAGCTTGTGCCAGCAAGTTTCCTCATGATTGCCATTCTTTCTCTGGCTCTCATTCGGTTTCTCTCAATCTGACTTTTCCATGCCATGCGCCGATCAAATGTGACTCCCAGGTAGTTTATGTTGTCGTTTGGCTGCAGGTATTTGCCGTTGAGACTTAATTTGGGGTTTGTTTGATAGCGAGAATATTGTACATGTCGTTTTTTCCTCGTTTATTTTGACCAGCCATGAGTTCGCCCACTCTTCCAGCAATGTTAGGGCCTGCTGCATCCGATTTCTTGCTATGGTGAGATTCTTTTCAGAGGTCCATATAGCCAGATCGTCTGCAAACATTGAGCTATGGACTCTTCTTGGTATATTCACTGTTATGTCATTTATATACACCAGGAATAGTGTGGGTGACAGTACTCCCCCTTGGGGTACTCCCTGCTCAAGTGTCACCTTTTTGCTCATCTGCCCTTGTACTTGCACTCTGGCCATTCTGTTTTTGAGGTAGTGACTTATCCATTTGTACATTTTCTCACAAACTTCAATTCTTCGTAGCTTGGCTCTAAGTCCCTCTTTCCAGACTTTGTCAAATGCCTTTTCCAGGTCCACCCAAACCGCTACTGTGTGCTTTTGCTCCTGGTACCTGGTAGGCATCTTCTATTTCCTGGGCCATGAGGATGACCTGATCCTCAGTGGATCTGTGCTGTCTAAAGCCTGCTTGCTGTGGAATTAGTATTCGTTTTTCTTCCAGATGCCACATCATTCTGGTGTTTATCATACGTTCCATCAGTTTGCCGACACAGCTCAGTAGGCTGATAGGCCTGTATCCATTTAGATCTGTTTTGTCTTTTCCTTTCTTTGGAACTGGTACAAGTACTGCGTCTTTCCATGCCTTGGGTACAATACCCCTTATCCAGCTTTGGTTCAGGACTGATAGCAGTTTCCTCTTTGCTGTTTGGCCCAGCCCCATCAGCATTTCGTTTGTTATCCCGTCTTTTCCGGGAGATTTCCTTTTCTTTAATGTTCTCATGGCCTCTTCCATTTCGTTCATTGTTAATTTTGCCATCATATGCTCTTCTGGTGCCATATTGATGTTGTCGTGCCCCTTTTGCTCTTCACTAATGTCTGTATGCCTATCTGCAGGGACATCTATGTGGTTCACTCTGGCATAGTGTTCAACAAGGCGTTTGCGGCTTTTTTTCCAGTGAGCAAGTTTTCGCCCTGCTTGATGGTAATTTGTTTGTTTGATGGAGTTTCGTCATTTATGGCTCTGACTAGCTTCCATAGTTTGTTCCCTTCTTTGTCTTCTTCTTCTTCTTCGTTCGTTCTCAATCTCCCGCTACCAAACCCTGAAAGGGCTTAAGCAGCAGAATGTAGTCCAGAGAACGGAATGCGTTGTGTGTTAGTTTACAGCTTGACTGCGATATTTGCACCTTTCGGTCCAACACATCCGACTTCAGCAAGCATTTTTTGAGTACCGGGTTAGCATTCCCTCTTCGATCCCTTCTCCTTAGCCAGTCTGCCCTGCTGCAGCCTGTTATCCAGGATCACCACGTGGAGGTGTAGAAGGGTCTTGGCAGCTCTGGTTCGCTGGCCCTGATGCTAGCAGTCAGCTATGGGTCGCTGACCACTGCAGCTCATGCGCTGCTCAGCATCTTGATCCCCCTTCTTTGTCTAAATTGAGGCTTTCTGTTTTGTTTTTCCAGCTGTCTCTTGCTGTTTGGTTTAGAGTGTATTTGTATTTCGCCGTGGCGGCTTTGAGGGCGATATTTGCCTCCATAGATTGTTCTCGCTCTGCCATGTTCCTAGCATTTGTGACTGCGTCTTCCACTTTCTGCAACTCATCATTCCAATAGGGCTTATAATTTTCCCTTGCCCCTCTTGGGATGGTTTCAGTGGCAGCTTGCATTATTGCTTTGCTTAGGTTTCCACCATGGGCTTCATTTTGTTGTTCCGTGTGTTGATGGTTTCACACAGCCCATCTGTCAGGCTTGCAAATCTATCCCAGTCGGCTCGTTTGTAATTCCAACGTGGGAGCGGTTTTGTTTCCTGTGGGCCTACTTCCATATCAATTTCTAGCCTAATTGGCCTGTGGTCGCTACCTGCCAATTGGTTTAGCACCTGGCGGCCTATTTTATGGTGAATGTCCACTGTGGAGAAGGCCAAATCTGGAGTAGAGGTGGTATGCCATGTTCTAGAATAGAAGCTAGGGCTATCCTCCGGCCTATTGATTAGATTTGTGTCTATCTCCCAATCTTCCCCAGCCTATCTGCAAGGTAGCAGTTGTTTATGATCAGAGTTGTCTCTCTTATGGAAGTTGTCTTACAGGACTAACGAGTCTTCACTACTCGTGTCTGTCTATAGGGTGCGGTGATGATATATGAGATATGATATGGACTATGTACTGGTTTGTACTAACCCGGAAGAGAGGCAGTCCAGTGTGTCTGTATCCCAGGATCGTCACGTCCTGCCAGAAATGTAGCATTTGCATGTGAGTGGGGTATCTCTTTGCTGCCTTTATTTTCTCGGCTTCTCTGCAGTGATGGTACGCCTAGCATTCCCCGCCACTTGGGAGGTTGACACAATAGGGCAGATGTGCAATGTCCGCTAGCCTGCATCTCTTCTGCGTCCATTGGTATGGCTGATAGCATACAGAGGTAGAGATCGAGGCAGAAGTGCATTTAACCAGGGGACAAGCCTGGTAATGTCACTGAGATGATGTTCGCCTGGTGTGCGGACATATCTCATGGTCATGGATTGAGTCTCGACAGTTCAGTGAGGTGGCTGCTCTACTGTTTTCGACACCCCGACCAAGAACTAAGTCTTATGTTGGTGGTTTCGCACCCCATCGCCGTATGGGGTGAATATCGAGTAGCTACCCGCCCGCTTTGATCGGCGGACGGCAGAGACCTCTTTCTGCGGCTTGACCGGGTAGGGCTGAGGCGCGAGCCCCAGGTCCTGACCATATCAAAGCCTCCCATCACAGTGGTGCTGAGATTTTGGGCGGGATTCCAGCTTAGAGGCGTTCGGCCGTAATCCCTCACATGGTAGCCTCGCGCCATTGGTATATCAGCCTGGTACGTGAACCAAAATGTCTGCGGCTCCTCTCGAATTGAGCAGGATTACCGTAGCAACGCTCTGTCATTAGTAGGGTAAAACTGACCTGTCTTCCGAGGGTCTATTACCAGTACCCGTTCACTATTAGACCGGTCGAATTAATAGAGGGTTTTTTTGTTTGTCAATGACCAGGTATCTGGAACCTGCGGGGTTAAAACAAGATTACCGTAAGCACTCTTTTATTAGAAAGTTAAAAAGCTGACCTGTCTTCCGTGGGTCAAATACCAGCACACGTTCACTATTAGACCCAACGAAAGTGCTCTCGATTTGTCAGTCATTCTACAGAATTGGCGTGTTGAGTCAAATTAAGCCGCAGGCTCCACTCATGGTAGTGCCCTTCCGTCAATTCCTTTATCGAACACTGAATGCAGACCAATCTAGCCACAGAAAGATTAGCCCCAGATTTTCGAGGGTCTAAATCCAGCACCCGTTCCATATTAGACCCAACGAAAGTGCTCTCGGCCTGTCAATCATTTCAGTGTTGGCCGTGTTGAGTCAAATTGAGTGTGAAGCTTGATTCTGTCCTTGTAATTCTGCACAGCATTTGATTTTGTTTCATTTATTAGTTTTTGTTACGATCCAGAATTTTGTGCAATAGCATCTTCCTCTAGGGAAGAATGTTTTTGTGGCCATTAATGTTTGTGTAATTGTCGGAATGGGCTCAGCAGTATTATGCTTGTATGTATTTAGATGTGATTATGAAATGTGGCTAATTTTTACTTTTTTTTAAATAGAGATCAGGGGCCATCACGGCGGATGGTTTTGCTTAGGGCAGCAATAAGCTCCCTAACTTGCCCAAGCTCCCTTACTTGCCCAGTCATTCTTCGTACTGTGCCCAAGCTTTTTTTTTTCTTTTTTTTTATCTCTTGTTTTCCATTAAGTTTTCTTAAAGTCTGCCTTGCTTTTGCCTTTCGTCTGGGTCCAAAATATTGCAGCTCTGTTGATGATATCATGATCTCTTCTGATCACATAGCCAATCCAACTCAATTATCAATTTCTTCTTCTTTGGCATTCATTCTGAAAAGGACATGTCATAGCTTACATCGAGGCATGACACATCCGGTTTCAGCTGCTTTTATTGGGTGCAGGGTTTGCCCTCCCACTCTGATCCTGTTTTCTTAACTAGACTACACTATTGCAGCTTGTTTTCACGGCTGCCACTTGTAGGCAGAATAGGGTCTTGGTCATCTGTCATTCTCTGACCCTGATGCAAGCTGTGAGTCGCTGGCTGCTGTCAGCTCATTCACTGTGCTAATCTTCAGGTCAATACCGCAGCCTTCCTCTTGTCTCATTTTCGTTCCATAATAAGCATAGTGTCATCACTGCAGCTGGCTCCCTCACAGAAACCACGTATCAAAGCACTTATGTGTACTCTTGTAATGATTTTTACTTTAGCATTTCATTTTACGTTTTGAGGTTGCTAGTACCATGCACAACCCTCTTTAGTCACCTTTTACATTATGCTTTAGAAGGTTACTGTTCCTCTGAAGGTAGCACAGGTGATAGCTGAGTACAGTGGACTTTTCTCTTTTTCTCCCCAACATAGAGTGCCCTGATATATATATGGAGAATACTCCCTACACCCTTAATCAATTTTGTAATGCGTGTATTTATTTATTTTCTGAACATAAGCAATCAATAAATGCACCCACAAAAATTAAGAACATATTTCTGTAAGTGCATGTAAATATTTTATGGCAGTTAAAAAAACCTCAGTTGAATTCTTGCTTGCGCAATTTCATGTTTCAAATGTATGGTACACTTGCTATTTTGGTGTGGAGTTATGACTTTGGCATGATGTCACTTGTAATGTTTTGTATTTGTTCTTTGTATTGCCATATTTTATTGATATCATTGTAAAAATTTTAATATAAATGTCATCATTGCATATGAATAATGGGGCTATTATTCTTATCTATATCCATATTCTTCTTGAAGCTAACAGTCTTATGTCATTTATTGTATGTCATCAACAGTCATTGTCAATTAAATTCTCTGTTCTTTGTAAAGATGAAATTTCCAATGTCTTCATTTTTCTTTAGTATATTTTTCAATGAAAGAAAGACTTTTCACAGCCCTCCCAACACAACTTTATTATTATTTGTCCTTTTTTGCTCAAATATGGGCAAGGGACTTCTTTGCATGAACCCTGCATCCAAACTTCTTTATTTTGATGTTATTGCTACAGCACTCTTATATACATGATGAGACTGTCACCACAATGCGCAACCCACATTAACCCTTACAGTCCTATATCACTGGTAACTGCTGATGACGTCAAATCCTATACCGCTGGAAACCACTTGTTCTCATTGCGTTCGTTTCTCGGTTACTGCGCTTATCGTTGCCTTCTGTTCTGAATTCTTTTGCAAGAAGAAGTTATCGAAAACAACTTGGATGTTAAAACCGGTGCATTTTCATCAAAAAATGAGCGGTTTATCTGATAGTGAACACGCAGGGGCCGTCAAGACGGAATCTGTTTTATCTTTTTGGCAAGCTAGACTTTGATTATGATGAAAATCAATCACATATTGAGATAGAGTGATAACGATGAGCTAGATCTATATCACAGCAATGGTATCGTTGATCGTAGGCCTAGTGATACTAGTGTGAACGGCGCAGAGGATGCACGTTCGGGGTGTGCACTGCTCACGATGGTTGGAGCTTTTATTGTAGCAGGTGCACACGTATAACCATTTCTACTTTTTGCACACTAGCATTACATTTTAGACCCTCCTCCATTTATACATATCATACTCAAAATTCATTCTAATATCATAATAAATATAAAAATTACAGATAAAATAAGTCAAGCACCCATTTCTTATTGGTTTTGTTGATTTAATTCAGGATTCTATAGACCATAAAGAAAAATGTCTATAGGGCTTAAAGGGTTAATCATCTTTCAGAAAATACATACTACAGTGCAGCGAACCGATTCTTTCCTCTACAAATAGAGTCCATGACATCTACACTTGGACACCTAATTTACAGAAACGTGTGTACAATTACGATAGCAATTGCTTCATATCCTATACATCTTCCTTATGTTTATGTACATGAATCATTCTTTAAATGCTTTATTACCCCCCAAAAATAAGATGTTCAAATGGCTATTTCGCACTTTTTTTGGGTTTTTTTCATCATGGGGTAATTCTTTTCTTATAAACATGATTTAAGTATATTGTCAATGATAATAATATAATGTACAATAAATTGGCATGCTGATACAAATATTTACTTGCAGCAAGCAAATACAGATTCTTGGAGCTCATTAGAAAAAAAACCACACTGATACATTACTGTTAAATTTTCTACGTAATGCATATTCTTTCTGTGTTTCTGAAAACAATAAACTGCACATTTATTTTGGTTGTTCTGTAATGTATATCTTATTAAAAAGCTTTTCAAGGTCTAGTCTACTAGAGACAGGTCTTCAAATATATTATTCTGCATGTAGACAGTTCAGTTCATCCCGTGACCTCTTGAGATTTTTGGGGCACCCCTGCTGAAACCTCCATAATCCTGCGCCATCCCTCTCTGTCTGCGGTTACTTTTTGTGCCTCCTCGGGTCATAGATTAGTCTATTTATTGATGTTGTCTTCCCATTGCTTTATTGGACCTCGTGACGTGACCATACCGAATCAGCTTTCACCTTTTGATCATTGTAAGGAGGTCGTCATACAGTTCACTTGCATTCTCGATTCTACGTCGTACTTCATCATTTGTGATACGGCCTTCGAACGTGATATTTAGGAGTCTTCTAAAACATCTCATCTCCATGATCTGGATTCTTCTCTGGACGTCTGCTGTAATAGTCTATGTTTAGACTACACAGGTGTAGAGGAATATCGAAAGAACCAGTGAGCGCATTAGTCTGACCTTTATAGCAAGTAAAGTAAAGTAACCCATAGCATTACTGCCGTAGGGAGGGGTGTGAGGTGTTAGCGATCTCACATTTCAAAGGCTCGGCTATATGAGGGCGGTAGCCATCTCCTCTTCCTCGCCGCTTTTACTTCCCGGACTGAACCGGTACCCATTTAAGGCTGGGTCGACCTGGGAGCCGTTGCGGTCTGAAAAAACATTTCCACTTCAACTGGGGAATGAACCTAGGACCACTCAGATGCGAAGCCCACGCGCTAACCACTGTGCTACGCAGATCCACGATAGCAAGGGAGAGTAGTTAATCTTTCCATTTATGTTTCAGTCGTGCTAGCGCTGCTGTTTGCTATTCTGGCCAGAACCTCTGGTTTTAATCCCTCATCACTGATTGTTGAGCCCAGATATTTGAAAAGGCTCACTGTTTCAAGATCCTTTCCATTTGCTTTGATCACAGCTTTGAATTCCTTCAGTGTTGTTAG
The DNA here is from genome assembly GCA_036924085.1 of Ariolimax columbianus. Lineage (NCBI taxonomy): Eukaryota > Metazoa > Mollusca > Gastropoda > Stylommatophora > Arionidae > Ariolimax > Ariolimax columbianus. Next base: position 38,796,806 of record JAVGWX010000007.1, on the reverse strand, counting down.
TCATCAACTTTGTCTTTTCTCCATTTATCTCCATGCCATAACCCTGTGCTGCTACATCCAGTTTTCGGATCAATTCTCGAAGTTCTGTCATCCCCAAAGCGTAAGTTGATAATTGTTCCATTCCCTATCCTTACGGTCCCAACATGATCTTCAAGGGCATGTGGACAGGGCAGTGATAATCCTTTGCACATAAAGTGTTAAAATACTGGAACCTATACACTAATATATACTAATGCACTCAACTGGGCTGAATGAAGTAAAATAATGGGAAATGCACGGATGTGAAAGGAAGTGAAGAGTCCAAAAGCAAAAGATGTTGAATTATAGTAGGTAGAAGGGAAGAGTAATTCTTCATTATCTTTGTGAATTTTATGAGTAAGAAGAAGAAGAGATGTAAGTATTTTATTTATTTATATATGTATATATATTAATATTTATTTATATATATATATATACACACACACTCGCGCATATGGTTAAGTCAGTAAGTAGGTCACAAACTGATGTAGGATATCTGAAAAATGTTAGTAGTTAGTGAAGGTGTCATTAGATGGTGACAGCATCCAGCCTTGTGATTATTGTAGGTAGCAGACACTAGGAATCAAATGCACAGCTCAGATATAAAATCGCATCCCAGCTCACAGTGGGACAATAAAAGAACAGTGTGCTTGTTGTGCTGTTTTTTGTGGCAAAACGACTTTCTGCAAAGGATATTTGTAAGGAAATGCACCCTGTTTGGGGTGAGAAGTGTTTATTGCGTAAAGCAGTGCGTATGTGGGTCGATATATTTTCTCAAGGACGCTGACAAAATTGAAGAGCCCCGACTTGGTCATCCTGTTCATATTGTAACAGGAACATTGTGGGTGGGCGAGATAATTCAAGCTGAAAGGCGAGTAATGGTAGACAGTGTGGCAACTGCAACAGGGTGCTCACATGGTGTAGCCTACAACATGCATGCGCAATTGAATTTCTGGAACATGTTCTAATGATGGGTACTCAGACAACTGACTGGCGAACACAAAATGAACCGAATGAGTCTGTCCTTGCACTGATAAAATTATGAGATGAGCATATCAATGTTGGTGTCAATTGTGTTGAGAAATAAGGAATAAATTCATATTCCATTTAGTTAGTTTTATTTAGTAGCCATTTGTGACCTATTTACTGACTTACTCTCATGTGTTGTTTGCGAATTGTGCATTTTGAAAAGGACTTTAAGTGGCGATTAGCAGTAGATTTCCTCACATCCCAAGTGTGCTGGTGAAGGCGGACCAGGGTCTTCCTGGCGGTTGGGCTATGCTTGGCTTCATTCACTGGCGTATCACTCACTACTACGAGGATCATGTTGATCCCTCACCTCGTTAGTCAGACTCCATGAAAAAATGTCCATTTTCAGGCATGACTACTAGGAAGCCGAGGTGAGTATCTTGGCCAGTATATTTTGCCTGACCCTGACAAACATGTCTGATCAGTATATTTTGCCTGACCAGACGTCAGTCCCTACCCTCATATGTGTGTACTATGCGACATTTTACAATTGAACTTTGATATCTGTGGTTTTTGGCCTGGCTCATCCACTTTCAAGTTTTTTTTTATATTGATTAACTCTTCCTAGCCGTTAGCTGTTACCAGGCCACCTGCAAGGCAGTAAGTGGCTTGAGGCAGATTGTTTTTCTCCTAGATGAATTACCACCAGTGGCGTCATCTACCTGGAGTATTCTCATTTTAGGGTAGCCAAAGACTCGCACCTGGCCTTCTCTCCTGTACTAACAGGAGCTGGGCATTTCCTGTGAGAAGATTTGTATTTGGCATACTTTATGAGCATTTAGTTTTAATTCTTCTACGCCATACGTCCTGCTGAAAAGGCTGTTTCGTTACTGTGTGTTGTAGTTTACATTGAAGCAGTGATATCTGCCCCTTTCGGCCCAACACATCTGGTTTTAGCAGGACTCATTTTTGGCACCAGGTTTGCCTTCCCTCTTCTCTTTGCCAGTCAGCACAGATGCAGCCTGTTTACAGGGCTACCACTTGGAGACAGGGGTCTTAGACTAGTTCAGGTACGCTGACTCAGACACAAGCAGCCAGCTATGATTCGCCGACTGCTGTTATCTCATTCACTGCATCTTCAGCTAATAATTAAAATTGAGAGCTCGTCCTCGATTACACGCTCGACTGACAACATTTTTGGAAGATTGAAGAAAGACATAAAGCTACTAATAGATTGACTAGAGAAACATTTAAGATAAATCCAAAAAATAGTTCTAGCTCCTACATTGCAAGATAAACAGGAAGAATGCATGCCAAACCATCCCCTGAATATACAAGGTCAGTATATGACAATCTCTGTCATATATCATCACCAGCTATCACCTCAACCAATCACAGTCGCCATATTATGAACAGCTATCACATCAACCAATCACAGTCGCCTTATCATGTCAAGATTTCTACGATCTGTTATAGTCTACTGTGGGAAAATTATAGGAGAATTATATTACACATGTGAGGAATCAGCTGTGGAGTCTTTGTGGGTTCTGTTCTTTCAGGCAGCATGTTTACGCTGAGCCTTAACGTTGTAGTTACGCTCAGCGACCTGAGCACTTTATGTGGTGCTAGGGCGCCAGGTGGAATGGTTCTGTGCAAGCATCTTCCTGGACGTGACATCAATATTGGAGCTTTCAAGGAGTCTCTTTAGCATTTCTTCATTTACATCCCCGAGGTAACGGCCGGTGCTGTGATTGGCAGCGAACCCAGCACCTTTAGATTGTGAGCCTTGTCACTTAACCACGCCGTCCCTTGTCTGTCTGTTCTGAGCTCACCTTATAGCAGCTACTTGGGGAGGCACTCATCAGGCATGTGGACAACATGCCCCATCCATCTTATCTAGACTTTTTACAGAAGCATATGAATGCTCAACATGTTTGGCCTGATAAGAATTTCAGAGAGCATTTTCTAGTGAGCTCTAGGCATACATATCTGGTTGTGAATTTTTCTGCTCATGATACAAGGCTGTGAAACATGTACATGATGTGTCTTTTGAGTGGCACTATTCTTGTTCTTCTTATTGTCCAACATATCTGTATGCTGTTGTTCATTCAAATGTATATCAAATGGTCATTTATTATATATTATTCATCATTTATATTTTGAAACATGATCATTTCATTTGTATATGACAAAACACTTATTTTAATTGACTGCTGTGTTCAATTACTGTTTCCTTTTTGCTCCATACTTCATCTTCTTCATTATACACTTGAATATGGTTGTTGTTGTTTGCAAATGCCCACAATAAGTAGGTTTACTCTTTTGTGTGCCCTGAAAAGGACATTAAGTGGCAGGTTGTCATAGCTTTCCTCACATCCTGAGCATGCTAATGAAGGTGGGCCGTTGTCCTCCAGGCTGTTGTGCTATGCTTGGCTTCATCTGTGTGTCGCTCACTACTACGGGGCTCACGTAGATCCCTGACCTTGTTAGCCAGGCTGCCATTAAAAAATGCCTATTTCCACAGAGAACTGCTGGGAAGCCATGGTGAGGGTCTGGCCAGTATATTTTGCCTGACCCTGACTAACATGTCTGATCAGTATATATATATGGTAGTTTATGTGTCAGTTTGTTTCACATGTGGTTTCCTTACCCCCAAGCACATCCCTCCATATTTATCTTTTGCTACATGCATAGTGGTAGTTCAAGGCAATACGGAGGATAATGAGTATAACCTGGCATGGTGAGGAACAAAGACCTATGGGAGAGGAGCCAACAACGATCAGTGAGGCAACAAATCAAACGTAGGAAATGGGGCTGGATAGGAAACGCGCTACCGAAATTACCATGACATGGTCAGAGATGCCCTGTGATGGAATCCACAGAGGAAGAGGAAGAGAGGTAGACCAAGAAACACCTGGAGAAGAGACTGAAAAGGAACTTTGGTTCCTGGGCCTCAACTGCAGAAAGGGTAACTCAAGATTGAATTTGCTGGATGAGGTTGTCAATCGCCTGTACCCCGAAAGGAGCAATGGGCATTGATGATGAGTAGGGTCAAAGGTAATGGTGGTCCTATAACCAGTGACTGCCATTGGAGAGGAAGTGTTAGAGACTTAATCTTTTGTGAGATAGGAGGGCCAGATCACGTCCTTGCTGCCTTGATTTATCATGCTGAGCTAACTTAGCTATTGATGACCTTTTATTGGTGATGGGTTGCAGGGGTTGTAATTACATCCCACGGCTTACTTGAGAAGGTGGACCAGGGTCCTCTTAGCTGTAGTGCAATGCGAGACCCCTCAGTAAGCTCACCACTACAGGGATTTACTACTCCAATACAAACATGAAAGACACCACCACACAGTTGGCTTCCCAGAATACAACCAGCGTCAAAGTATTTATGAGTTTTTACAGTGGTGGTTTATCGGAGCCCTTTAGCTGGGGTGTCGGTTTAATTGTAGGCCAAACCCTCTACCACTTTGTCGGCTGGTACCAGATATGCAAAAGATGTATGTGCCCAACATAGTCTGCATTGAGTTATCTTCTCACACACAGACTTGCGTTCAGTAAGTAATCTTTTGTGGAGCCTAGTCGACAGTGAGCTGGCTTACTAGACTGGGATTACAGTGTGTCAGGGGTTCAAGTTCACAGACGGCCAGGCAAAAATCAGGGCCCTCTTCCAGTCGACCTAGCTTAAATTGGTTACCTGACGAATGAGTTGGGGAAGGTGAAAACAGCAAGGAAACCTCACATAGGCTGTGGCTTAGTACTTGAAGAGTTATCACCATCTACAACGGCAATTGTTGCGATGGGACTGACCTTAAGTAACCATTTCAATTTAATAATAGGGCACGGCGTGGGCAAGTGGTTAAGTGGGACTACTCACAACTGGAAGATGCTGGACTCGATCCCTATTACAGCACCGGCCATTACCCTGGGGAAGACTGCAAAAATAAAATTAACAATTTAAGCATAATTTTCTATTTAAACGCTTTTGGATTTACCAGTATCATTTCTTCTTCTTCATTCGTTCTCAGTCTGACCGCTACCAAGCCCTGAAAAGGACTTTGCAAGTAGCAGGATGTATTCCGGAGAACAGAATGTGTTGTGTTGTGGTTTACAGTTTGACTGCGATATTTACACCTTTCGGTCCGACACATCCAACTTCAGCAGGCATTTTTTAGTACCGGATTGTCTTCCTTCTTCGATCCCTTCTCCTTAGCCAGTATGCTCTATTGCAGCCTGTTATCCAGGATCACCGCATGGAGGTGTAGAAGGGTCTTGACAGCTATGGTTCACAGGCCCTGACGCTAGCAGCCAGTGGGGGTATAGCTCGCTGTCCGCTGCAGCTCATGCATCTTAATTCTCCAGTATCATTTAGGAATTACAGTGTGTATCACTTAAGAAGCCCTAAAAACATGTCGAGCCCAGTTCGCTGAGCAAAGAAATGCACCAACCAGCTACAACCAACTCACACAATAGTTGGGACCTGCACATGTGCAACTGCCTTCGTAGATATACAGGTCGACTAAGACTAATACCTAGATCACTCAGCTAGCCAGCCAATGCACTAACTACTGTGCTATCATTGCTCCTCAGTCTATCCAGCTGGAAATTGGTACATGACTTAGTAAAGGCACACAGGTAAGGAAGAAAACTGGTAACCTTAACTCAGAAAAACACAGAATTAGTACAATTAAGTCATTAACACTTTATCCCCAATGGCAGTGTTTGCTATGGGACTACTTTGACTCCTTCTTTACAATCAGGTGTTGTGGTCATATCACTTCTTGCCCAACTACAGGCTCCATGATCTACACATGGAGAGGAGGCCAGAATCAAAGTTGTACATATTTGCTATGTATTTGTGTTTCAGTTGTTCTTGTGCCAGCTCAGTGTTTCCGTGGTTACATATTGTATCATTTCAGCTTCTGAAACCAATAAAACATTTTTCTACTGGGTTTTCACACAATCTTCTTTAATATGTTGTAGTTATGCCTTTATAAAGGGGGATTTAGTGGTCTCAAGGTAAACTGTCTGCCTCGGGTGCCGGATATACTACCAAAAGCATTCCTTAACCCTTTACAGTCCCAATCGACAGTGTTGTAGATATGCAGATGACACAGTTCTCTCAAAGAGCCCTACTGGACTGGAACGGATGATGCTGTCTGTAAAACAGCACAGTGAAGACCAAAATCTACACCTGAATATAAGTAAAACCAAGATAATGAGCACAGACAAGGGAAAGACCAAACCTAAAGTTATTTTAGAACAACAGGAGATTGAGAAAGTCACAAGTTTTGAGTACCTCGGTTCAATTATAAGCAACAATGGAGATTGCATGAAGGGAGTCAGAAGCAGAATGGCTATAGCAATGCACAGGTTGAATAAAATCAGAAACTTATTGCAGAACTCTAATAAAATGACAAAAATCCTACAAACATCCGGATGGAAACATACGGATGTGAAACGTGGACTACCACACAAACACTTGAGAAAAGGATTGAATCTTTTGAACTAAAATGCTACATGAGGGTGCTCAAAATACCATGGATAGCGAAAAGGAAAAATGCAGATATCCTAAAAGATATCAAGGAAAATTGGTTAGTAAGCTATCTTGAAAGCTAAAATAGTTTTACCACATCAAACGTCATAATGGCATAGAGAGAACGATACTGGAGGGTCTGGTGCCTGGAAAACTAGGCAGACCTTGGAGATGAAGGACATAAGACATCACGGAGGTCCTGAAGATGACAGCAACAGACGCGAGTTCTGGCTAGATCCAGAGTCTTGAAGATCGGCTGTTGTGAGAGCGATGTTCTGCAAATGAAATAACTTAACCTCTATACTTGTTTAGAAGGCTCTACAGAGTCTGTATACAACCAGTTTCTTGGAGGGTGCTTTTTACCAGTCCATCTTAATAGACTCAAATGCTAGAGATAAGTAGACCCGCAGCCAGTTGGGCGCCATCTATAGCTGTTCTTAACAAACCACCCGGGGAAAGGTACAAATAACTTTTGTCCGGGCAGCGTAAGCCACTCATTTCGATTTCACCGTGATTCAAACCCGCGATATCCGGCACACGAGACGGACACTGAGTCCCCATAATACTAAATAATGATGATGAGTAGCCTGCTGCATCAGCAACCACGTTTAAATGTCAATTTACCTGAAGTCACCCGTTAACACATTAGCAGCGGAATCTTGTTATTTACTAATTTAGCTAGATTTGGTTTATAAACAGACCATGCGACAAGATAATTCAATTCGGTGTCTTTAAATAAGAAATGCTGACAAAATTTATAGATGATAAAATTAAAGGTTAAGACTAATAAAACATCTGGAAAAAAAACATCTTCTACTCAATTCACAGTCAGCCTTTAGAAAAAACCGCAACACAAAAGACCAACTAGTGTATCTAACGCAAGAAATAGAAAATGCATTCTAGTCTTTGTGGATATGGCAAAAGGTATGGAAAGAATTACTCCTCCTAAAACTATTAAACAACAAAATAGAAGGGAGAATGTACAGCTGGATACAAGAGTCCAATTAGATGGATCACTGAGCCATAGAATAAATCTCCAACAAGGCGTACCCCAGGGAGGAGTCATCTCGCCTACCCTCTTTATCTTGCTCATAAACGACATAGCGGGAAAACTCGGGAAAGATAACACACGTGCTTCATTCGCTTCCACAGAAAATAATATGGTCGGATATTTTTTTTAAATACCTCGTATAGGGGACGACGTGGACAAAGGGTTAAGTGACACGGCTCACAGCCCGAAGGTGCTGAGTTCGATCCCCATCACAGCACCGGCCTTTACCCTGGGGAAGCAAACCCTTACATAAAATGCATGCCGAAGTCAGATGCACTGGGCCGACAGGGGCAAATTAAAAACATAGTGCAACGCACACCGCCTTGGGAAATAGAAAAATAAGGCGAACGCAAAAACAAAACAAAAAATATCTCCGTTTAAATAGAATACCTAGACAGATTATCGGATGGACTGTCTGATTGGTGTGCGGAGGTGTGTTTTTTTTTTTTGCGTTCGCCTTATTTATCTATTCCCCAAGGCGTGTATGCGTTACACTGTGGTTTTTATTTTGCGCCTGTCGGCCCAGTGCATCCGACTTCAGCATGCATTTTATGTAAGGGTCTGCTTCCTCCTGCATTTTCTAAGGGTTTGCTTCCCCGGGGTAACGGCCGGTGCTGTGATGGGGATCGAACACAGCACCTTCTGGTTGTGAGCCGTGCCACGCCGTCCCCGTGCGGAGGTTTGATCTAACTTTAAAGCTGAAATCACAGCACTTGAAGTCGCTTTCAACTATCCGGGGATATTTTATTGTGGTGCCTTTCCTGCAAAGACCCAAAACATTGTTATTTTCACAGACTCGATGTTTGTAATATTAGAAGATGCTGAGCTGACAAGACCTTAATTTCCCTCCCCACTAGAAAAGATCAAATTAGAAAGAAATGTACGATAAGGTGGAATGAATGTCTGAAGGTGGCAGTCAAAGACAAGAAAATGTCGGCGATCTCACATAAGAAGACTATGTCACTTAAAAGGAGGCTAGACGTCAATCCAGGGGAGTTGTACACGGGGTGAGAGAAGCCAGGGAAGTTGTACACCGGGAGAGAGAAGCCAGGGGAGTTGTACACCTGGAGAGAGCTACTGCTTGGTAAAAGGTGGGGGGGGGGGGGGCACTGAGTGAGCTAATATCTTCCAGAGATTTTTACAGAAACAAATAGTGCTCTGCAGTTGAGAGGTGAACTTCTTCATTCGTTCTCAATTTCTCGATAACAAGACCTGAAAAGGGCTTTGGTAGTAACAGGATGTTGTCCGGAGAGCGAAATGCATTGTGTCATAGTTTACAACTTGACTGTGATATTTGCACCTTTCGGTCCGACACATCCGACTTCAGCAGGCATTTTGTTAGTACCGAGTTAGCCTCCTCTCAAATTCCATCTTCTTAGCCAGTCTGCTCTGTTGCAGCCTATTATCCAAGATCACCGCGTGGAGGTAGAGAACAGTCTTTGCAGCTCTGGTTCGCTGGCAGTCAGCTATGGGTCGTTGACCGCTGCAGCTCATGCACTGCTCAGCATCTTGATCCCGAGCGTTGAGCAGTATAATCCTTACACAGTGACCAATGATAAAGAGGGCAATCACTCTATGAACCTGAGAGGATAAGAGACAAATGGCAAGAGTATTTCACAGACTTACTTTTCCCAAATGCACAAGTAGATTACGGTATAGAATATGTGCAACATCATTCATTGGAACAAACCCTGAAATGGAATGCGCATAACGACAGATTCAGAGAGGCAATTAGAAGAAGCCCTAAATACAAGGCTCTAGGTGTAGGCAATTAGAAGAACCCTAAATATAAGGCTCCATGTGTAGGCAATTAGAAGAAGCCCTAAAAGCTTCAGGTGTAGACAATATAATGTCATAAAAGCTAGTCACTATGAATGATTCGCAAAGACCTTTAATCGGGCGTTAATGGAAGGGGAGGTACCTGATGATTGACAACAAGCGATGGTGGTACATATTTGGAAAAATCCAAAACAATAGCAGCAAAAAGGATTGCAGCTCATATAAGGGCCAATCCCTCCTTAGCCACGTCAGAAAAATATTCGCACGTGTCCTTGAGCAGCGAGTACGAGCTATTGTAGAGTGCTCAGTGCTTTACAACCAGGATTCCGGAAAGGCAGGGATGTACGGATGCTATATTTACTCTCTGGCAGTTAAGTAGAAAAAATACGCAATACAAAAAGGAACTCCGAGTGGCCTTCATTGATCAGGAAAAAGCATTTGACTGGGTAAACCGATGTAAGCTATATGAGGTAATGGAGGAAAATGGTGTGGAGTGTTCATTACTGAACAGCATTCGCGCCTTGTACGTAAACAGCAAAGGTGCAATACGAACAAATGCCGGTAGGACATATTGGTTTCCAGTGTTGACTTGTGTAAGACAGTTGTGTGTTTTTTCTCCATTTTTATTCCTAATTTGAATGGATAAAAGGACACAGTTGGCTACCCCCCATGTCATCATCGTATAACCTTGACAGAACGTCGTTCTCATCACAGCCATTTGATAGGAATCTCGATCAGCAGTCAGTTTACCCCACCTGCTCCATGTTCATGATGTCCTTGATGTCTCGATCAGCAGTCAGTTTACCCCACCTGCTGCATATTCATGTTTAGGATGTCCTTGATGTCTCGATCAGCAGTCAGTCTACCCCACCTGCTCCATATTCATGTTTAGGATGTCCTTGATGTCTCGATCAGCAGTCAGTCTACCCCACCTGCTCCATATTCATGTTTAGGATGTCCTTGATGTCTCGATCAGCAGTCAGTCTACTCTACCTGCTCCATGTTCATGATGTCCTTGATGTCTCGATCAGCAGTCAGTCTACCCCACCTGCTCCGTATTCATTTTTAAGGTATCGTTGATATCTTGTGTCTATCTACGCCTTGGTCGGCTTCTACCTCGTCTTCCTGGAACAATGTCTCCCAAAACTGCTTTTCCAGTCCGTCATGGAGTTTGGTGTGACCGAAAAACCTCAGTTTTTGAGACGTGGTTTATTAGCCAGTTCTTTTCGGCATTCAGATCTTGCAGGTTGGCTTTCTTTGTCATTTTATTTACCAAAGATATTTTTAGGATTCTTCTGTAGTACTTTGTTCCGAAAGCCCCTTTCTTAATATATGTCTTATGGTCCATGTTTCGCATCCGTATATTGCCACCGGAATACCTATGTTCTTATGACCTTCAATTGTAATTCTCTGTTAGGGATCGAGATGCTGAGCAACGCATGAGCTGCAGCGGTCAGCGACCCATAGCTGACTGCTAGCATCAGGGCCAGCGAACCAGAGCTGCCAAGACCCTTCTACAAATCAACGTGGTGATCCTGGATAACAGGCTGCAACAGGGCAGACTGGCTAAGGAGAAGGGATCGAAGAGGAAATGCTAACCCGGTACTCAATTAATGCTTGCTGAAGTCGGATGTGTTGGACCGAAAGGTGCAAATATCACATTCAAGCTGTAAACTACGACACAAAGCATTCCGTTCTCTGGACTACATTTTGCTACTTAGGCCCGTGTCAGGGTTTGGTAGCAGGAGATTGAGAATGAACGAAGCCAAGCCAATTCTTTGTTAGTATTGTGCTACACATTTTGCAAACTATTGAGTTTCTGCACCACTATGGACATCGCCTCCGTATTTTATTTTCACAATCCCCATCGTGTGTTATCGTAGAGCCAAGGTATTCAAAGTAATCCACATGTTTAATTTCTTCATTACCAGTAGTAATCTTAGGTTGGGGCCTGTGTGTGCCAATGGCCATTATCTTTGTGTTTTATTTTTGGTATCCAGGAAACGATTCTGAAAATCCCAACGTGGAGTCCCTAAATGAACTGTTGTTTGCTGATGATTACGTACTCTTGTGTCAAAATTGAGACCTATACGACCTTACCTATCTCAACTTAGTTTGTAACGAATATGACATGAAGATCAACACAGAACGGGCCATGGTTATGAGGATATCGCGTGAACACATGCAAAGAAGTTTCCACATCAGTGACATTGGTATCAAACAAGTACGGGAGTTCCAATACCTCGGTAGTGTGTGTTCACTGATGACGTCAGAGTGGAGAGAGATCGCACATAGAATTCAGAAGCCACATATCGTCCATTATCACATTGCACCGATTTTGAAACACCATAGAGTGCTTTTTTGTCAACTAATAGGAAGCCAATAAATGTACTGTTCGTTTCTACATTGTGTTACATACGTCAATCTTGGTCGTTACTAGAAATACATTACATAAGAGTAAGATCCAGAGCTGTGCGAAGTGCAGCCGGAAACAATTCGTGACCGAATCCTCAACACTACGCTGACATATAGTGGGGACAAACCCAGTACATTGACTCCCAGCAAATCAAGTGGGTTGGTCATTTAGTCAGAATAAATTATGACCAGCCTGCACCCAGAGCATATCATATGCAGGTCTCTGGTCCACGAGCAAGAGGCAGACCATGACGTCGATGGATTAAGGGTGTCTCTGACACTCTTAGGAAGTTACACCTAACGACCGCACAAGCATCCTACCTGGCTATAAAAAGAAAAATGCACCCCGCCTGTCTGCGATGCCCCATGATAAGAACAGGACAAAACAATAAGAAATGTGGATATACAGAAGAATGGATCGCATTAGGTTTAAAGAAAAACAAACAAATAAATAAGTCCTGACAAGATTGGAATGGGAAGGGAAATACTGAAAGACATAAACATTAAATAAATCAGATATTTTGGACATAAAAAGACACGATATACGGCCGAAATATATATTTAACTTAATGTCTTTATACTGGTTTAGAAGACCCTGCAGAGTCTGTATACAACCAGTTACATTTACATCACCTTGCTCTAAAAACTATGCGCATCCAGTTTATTCTTAAATGCATTAACTATCCCTGCCTCCACTACCTCCCCTGGCAATGCATTCCAAGCAGACACCACTCTCTGACTAAAAAAATATTTCCTCATATATAATCTGGACCTCTCTTTAGTCAGCTTGTAGCTATGCCCTCGTGTTATTGTGGGTGGCTGTATTTAAAAAAAAACTTGTTATAGTCTAATTTATCCATTCCTCTGATCATCTTATAAACCTGTATTAAGTCACCACGAATTCTTCTCTCTTCGAGACACTGTAGGCCGGTTTTTCTGAGTCGTTCCTCATAACTGTATTTCTGGAATCCCACTATCATCTTTGTCGCTCTTTTTTGTATTCTTTCCATCATATTTATATCCCCTATATGATAAGGACTACACAACTGTACACTGTACTCCAATCTAGGTCTAACTAAAGCTTTATACAGTTTGACAATCACCTCCTTGCTCCTATGTTTAATATTTTTTTTTATCATACCTAACATTGCATTTGCCTTTTTCACTGCTACCTTAACTTGCTCTCTCACCTTTCCTGTATGATCTATTATAACCCCTAGGTCCCTTTCCTTATCTATCTTTCTAATATTGTTTTCTCCCATTCTGTAATTATGTTCCATATTGGATCTATCCATGTGGATGACTGTACATTTATCTACATTAAACTCCATTTGCCAGCTTACAGACCATTCTCGAATTTTATCTAAATCCGGCCTCAATATATCCACTTCTGCTTTAGATGAGACACTACTGCATAGTTTTGTGTCATCAGCAAATTTTGCAATCATGGATCCCATATCAATGTCCAAATCATTTATATATATCAAGAACAAAATTAGTCCCAAAACCGAGCCCTGTGGCACACCACTTTTCACTTCACACCACTCAGAGTACTCCTTATTTATGCCCACCCTCTGCCTTCTTCCCGTTAACCAATTTTCAATCCATTTGGCAACTACCCCACCTATTCCATGTGATTTTAACTTTGGAAATAATCTTTGATGAGGTACTCTATCAAAGGCCTTTGCAAAGTCTAGATAAATAACGTCCACTGGCTCCTCTTTATCTATGATTTTAGTAAACTCCTCCATGAATTCTAATTGATTTGTTAAGCATGATCTCCCTCTAGTAAACCCATGCTGACTATTTATAATTATATTAAATTTATCTAAATGCATTACAATGTAAATGTTTTCTTTGATTATTGACTAACAATTTACAGACTATGATCGTTAAACTCATACTTATATACTTTCGTCAAACTTATACTGGGGGCAGGTGGACAAGAGGAAGAAAGCGGGAAGAGCAGGAGATGAACTAACAATAGTTAATAGGAGTGCACCATCAAGACAAGAAACAAAATGTTGGAGGCCCATTGCAGCCAGCCATTGATGTGGAGACGGCACCTTACACAACCATCATCATGGTCTAAGCACACGTGTACTCGAGTACAAGTATTCGAACCTTTGTAATCGAACAACCCGAACAAAAACGCGCCAATTATAAAACCACAGCGGATTTGGGTCACTTCTGCAACAACAACAGTGCGCCAACTCGTGCGCCCAAGATGGATCCGATACTGTTTTGTTTGTACGATCTACAGTCTGCGCCAGTATCTTTTCAAAGAACGTAAGAGACTTATGTGTTTAGAATTCAATACTCGTTCTATAGGTCTCTGTGATGTCAGTTGTAGCTTCTGAGAATGTTTTAAACATTCGGCATTCCGCCATTCAATCGCGGCCATTGATTTTGATGAGTTGACAGCCATTGTTAATTCAAGTAATTGATTTCATTGAAAAATTTTATTTCTGAAATCATTTCATTATTATTAACTATTACTACTATTACTGATTTTTTTTTTACTCAACTCAGTCTGAATCATTACTCTTACCTGGCTTAGAAGACTGCAGAGTCAGTTAGTTGTCCATCACAAACGATGATGGCGACATCAGACGGTTTAGTCTTGATGATGTAATTGTAACTTGCACAATGTATTTGAATTAGAGCTATAGTGAGGAAGAAACTGCTCTGGTGATAAACCTCACTCTCTGGTCCTAGTTATAAATTACATCAATCAAAAATTCCCACCAACAGCCTGGACGCACGCCTATACGGATGGCTCAGCCAAAGATGCCATTGATTGGAAACGGGGGAGGAGCTCAGGAGGAGGCATCACTATAAAACTAAAAAGCAAAGTATATTCAACAGCATTTGTCACTGGGAGACGCTGCAGCATCTTCAGCGCCAAGAGACAAGCAGCTGAAACCCTTTATAGACCATAAGGAGCAGGCAGAAAAGCAAGTGGTCATTTTCAGACGCCCTCGCAGTGTTAATGGCGCTCAAGAACCAGCACAGAAATGAACTCTGTGCTCTGGCAGACTCGCTCGAGCAACTGTTCCAGTGCTTCAAAAAAAGCACAGTCCAGTGGATACCAGTCCACTGTAGCATTCCAGGCAACGAGGAGGCAGATAGACTCGCCAGAGAGGGAGGAATGCTGCAGCAGAGTGATACAGAAATCACATACAATGAGACAAAAGCATTCATCGGGGCAACGTACAGTGCAAAATGGAAAAAGACCACCCTGACCACATAGAAAACGATGCCTACTATCAACTCTCCAGGCGAGACAAGGTGATAATTCTCCGGCTACACACAGGTCACAAAAGACTAAGATGCCCACTCGGCCATCTGCACTACAAGTTCAAGATTGGCACTAAAGACCATTGTGCCTGCGGCACAGCCCCCATGAAGGCAGAACATATTTTGCAGTCCTGTCCACTGTGTACCGACAAAAGAATTGACATTTGGCAACAACCAGTGTCCTTCCACGAGAAGCTGTACGGAAGCACACAGAGCCTTGAGTCGACTGCTGCCTTTGTTAGAGTCATTGAAGTTGAGGTCTGAAGACGAACGAGGAAGAAGACTCTCTGGTCTCAAGCTACCACGGACCAGTGGCACGACATAAGTCAAGACAACTGTAGCTAACTCAGGATGCAGACACTCTGGCCCCCATCTCTCTTGAGCCCAGGGGTCGGTTGAAATCTAGCACTAGCAGGATTTGATTGCTCACTATTTCTGTTCATTGCTTTACATGGTGAATGCCTAACACGTCGACCCACAGAAGACTGCAGAGTCTGTAGATAACCATTTTCTCATTCCAGTCGTGTAGTTTCGTCACCAAATCATTAACAAATAATTGAAATGTTTATGCCCCCCTGAAATCTTCCCCGCTCATTCATACTGGCACTTCAGGGGTCTGGGCTGGTGGATCAGGGTTGTCATTGGCCATCTCTTTCATGATCAGAGGCCCAGTACTGATCAGGGTCGTTGGTTTCACTACTTCTGTCCGGCTGCAGCACCACTCCCTCTGCCTCCACCCCCTGCTTGTTTACTTGTAATGTGGCTGTCCCTTGACAAGTGCAATAATTACACATAGATTTTCTGCATCCCTTTTACTTCTGGACACAATACACCCCACTCCTCCTTTGACTCTGTCAGTAGTGGGATCTCTGCTGTAGGGAAGCATATTACCCTCTCAAGATCTATGTACTTTTTTTTTTTTGTTAGTCTCTGTGAGAGCTAGGATTTCCAATTTTGATTTCTTCCATGAGTTTGCCCTCCTTTTTGTAGATACTTCTAATGTTCTATAATCCAAAAATTGTAGTTCCTAATTTGTGACATTTTGTTGTCCTTAATATCTGTCTGAATTTTTTTCTGTGTACTAAATACTTGCAATTAAGTGCATACAGCTGCCGAAGACGAACGTGTCAGACCGAAAGGTGCAAATATTGCAGTCAAGCTGTAAACTAGCGACACAACATATTCCGTTCTTCGGACTACATCCTGATACTTCCAAAGCCCTGTTCAGGGCTTGGTAGCAGGAGATTGAGAACGAACGAAAAAGAAGAGTGTATACACAAATAGGTGATTCCACTTTGGCTTGTGTCTTCATCGTGGAGGGACTGCCTCCATGCAGACCACCTTTTCTAGTTCATGGCTGTTTATTAAATTTTGACAGCTGGCCTCCAAATATTGTGACCATTCAGCCATCCATCACCCAACTGACACACCTGGTATGAGGGCAAGCCACTCAGGTTATTTGAAAGTGACACTACTTTGCTACTAAACCTCACCTCATTAGTTATAGTTGAATGAATTATAAACCTGTTCATATAATACTGTTACTCTAATTTAACACCATGTGCTGTGGTGGTCCTGCACTTCTGGCATGAATGTGATGATGAAATAGTGAGCGGCACATAGATGAAGCTAAGCATAGCTCAACAGTCTGGAAGATCCTGGTCCACTTTCATCACCATGCTCAGTATGTGAAGAAAGCTACTATAGGCCATCACTTAACGCATTAAAGAGTAAACTTACTCCTCGTGGGCATTCAGCAACATCAACATTAATCTTGCCGAAGACGGATGTGTTGGACCAAAAGGTGCAAATATCGCAGCCAATCTGTAAACTGGCGACAGCTCATTCAGTTCTACTGACTACATCCTGCTACTTGCAAAGCCCTGTCCAGGTAGCAGGAGATTGTGAACGAAAGCAGATCAACATTAACATGTTTTAAAACTTATAATTTAATATTTCTTAAAGTTATTCATTTTGTAGAGTTTCTGTTCAATAATTTTTCAGAGAGTCACATGTCCACATTTGCAAATTAACAAGCAACAAACCGATTGAACAGATTCTGCTATTTACTCAAGGACAATGGAGAGATGAGAAAGATGACTCCGTTATTGACATCTATGTTGTTAATAGAGCAAAGGAAAAACAAAAACTGTGCACTTTGGATAAGCTTCAGAGGTAAGACTTGGAATGTTGGTCATGAGTTTTATATTTTTGTGAGAATGAAAAGGTTGTGGTTTCCTTTTGTTAACTGTATTTGTACTCTTCATGCAAGTGTGAATTTAGGTCATGGAAGAGAATAGCTACTACATCCTTCCGTGCTTGTTCTTATGGGACTATTACTCAAGATTGAAGACCATCTTCTTTTTAAAATTGAAAGTGAAACCCATGCTTCGGCTGAATTACACCTCAAATGGATTGAGGTTGGGGGCGAAATCCAAATAGGTACTGGAAAAGCCAATATTATATTGGTGGTATTGACTTTATTGTTGCAAGTTGCCACGCACCAAATGTTCAATTGGTCCAGATTGTCAACTCTAGGATTGCAACCTCGAAAATAAATGTCAGGTGTTAGACAAAGTCACTCCTCATATTAGTAGCGTGTATGTTGATGACGATATTGAGATCTTCAATGGCATTTTAGAACAGCTATGACAACTAGCATTCACAAAATCTTCATTGGATACTTTAATGTAAGAGTTGGACCAAAACAGCCAAGTGAACGCTGCTTTGGAATTTTCACAGGTAGCAAAAAAGGAGAGCGCTTTGCTGAAATGTAGAAACTCCATATCATTAATCTATCAATCAGTAAACCCTTAACCCGTTATGGTTGTAGGGGTGTCAATGTGGGAACATCAGAACAAAAAGTTTTCCTTAGTTCTCTATTCTCAGCCCTGCAAACAAATGTTGAAAAATTTATGTTACCAACATAGGACTTTCTTTAGCCTCCTCGCTTCCTTCCACCTTCAACTGTTCCCTTTAATATTACTTTTGAGATTTGAGTCATGTCTTGTTACATGTCCAAAGAAAGTAAATTTTTGACGTTTCACTGCTGACAGAAGTGGTTCCTATTGACCTGCCAGGAAATTTATTTTATCTCAGTCATTTGTTTTATGATCTTAATAAACGATGCACAAAATTAGCATTTATATCTTGTAAAATTTGTTACTAACGTAGATATACTTCATCAGATAAATATATACAGCGGACACAGACCATTTTGAGCAATAATGAATATGAACACTCTTCCCTACAAAATGTGATCCCAGGCTCCAAAAATACTTCATACTGCTAGACTGACAGAACTAATCCGACAGCAGATTTTGCAGTGCGCATGATCTCCTGCGTGCCATCAAGGACGATTGACTGAAAAGCTGAGATTTTGTATAATGCAAAAATACCTACCTAACTCAACAAAATAGTCAGATTGGCGATGACCCCGCAAACTTCTGACATCGAGAAGCGTGGCCTGCTCAATAAGGTAGGGCAATCCAAGCAGATCAGACGCAGATTCAAAGTAAAATATGAACAGCCTAGATTACAAAAACTCATTAAAGCAGCCGAGGCAAGATGAAGCATCAAATGTAGAAAAGATATTCATCAGTTGAAGCATCATATCAAATCTTTAAAAGAAGAAAGTCACCACCATGATGGATATAAGCGAAGTAGAGGAAGCATAAAAGAGATATTACAACAACCTCTTTGTATCAGTCTGTAGTTAGCAAAAAGTCACCCAATACGGAATATATACTGATACTGAAGATCTAAATGGATGAGATGTTGCATCTGTTTGAATATTAAAAATCACGAAAAACACCAGGATCGAATGGTATTCTTTTCTGCGTTCAGGTTTTTCTAATGTTAAATCTTCAGTCCTATCGCCAGGATGAAGTCCTTTCCAGGTCTGGCATCTTAGTTCTTCGTAGGCCGGGAATTCTTGAAGTACGTGTTCAGGGGTCTGGACTCCTGTCCCACATGGACATTCATTTGTTTGGGAGATTTTGAGCCGCTATAGCTGGCCCAGTAGTCTGCTGTGGCCCGTTCTCATGAGGAAGATTGCAGTTTGCTGGTGGATTGTGTCTGAACTGTTACTCTCTCCCCTTTCTTTCTCCCATTTTATGTTATACTCGCTGCGAATGATGGTTTTGGCCTCCTTATATGGCACTTTATGCAGGAAGGAAAATGCACAACAGCTGGCTGAACTATTCAACAAATGCCTTAGTGAAGGTCGAGTCCTTGACCAATGTAAAACATAAAAACAGTTTTGACTTACAAGAAAGGAGACAGAACATCTTGTAAACTACCATCCACTCTATTTGCTTTTTATCCAGTACAAACATTTCACAAGACTGTTAGTCAACAGACTAGAAAAGCAACTTGATGAAAATTAACAACAAGAGGGGCTGCTCATCGATCATCTCTACACAAATCAACCAGTTAATGGAGAGGGCATGGGGAGTACATATGCCCTTGTCTTTGTGGACTGTGAAAAAGCCTTCGACAGCATTGATATAACTGCAGTAGTAAATGCCCTGATAAATTAGGGTACTGAAGAAAAGTATGCTCATCTGATAGAAGAAATAAATGAGGGCAGATCAACCTAGATTACCCAATTTTACCAGCCAGTGAACATAATAATACAACGGGATGTTTATTAAGACAATGCAATCTACCTTAATCTTCTTCGCAGTGATTGTTTCGGCCACGTAAAACGTCATGACGGGACTAGAAAGAACGGTCATAGAGGGCATGGTACTTGGAAGGCGGCGCAGGGGTCGACCAAGTCGAAGGTGGATACAAGATATCTAGGATATTCTAAAGATGAACATGGAGTAGGCAGGAAGATTGACTGCAGACCGAGATTCATATCGCTGGCTGTGATGACATTCTACAAATGACATGCTACATGATGATGACTTTAGTCAAGAAAGACCTAGTGAGATTTCACGTGGGGTAGCAGCAAGATGGTTCAGCTTCAATAGTGTCACTTACTTCAACAGATCAAGAAGGGCACGGCAAGAACTCACATTTAACAGTCTGGTTATTCCAGCCATGATCTATGGCTGTGAAGTGTGGAACCTATGGAAAGCAGCTCAGAGTTGCTTAAAGAGAAATGGAGCGAAGAACATTGACAGTCTCTTATTGTGGCCGAGTTTGCAACACAGAAATCAAGCACCGAACCGTCTTTAATGATGTAGATTCAGATGGGCAGGACATGTGATGTATATACCTGACAAAGGAGGCACGTGAAAGGGGATGCCCTCGTGGCCCTACAACTTTAAGCATCCATGTGAACGTCCACCAATGAGATGAAGATATGTACTGAGTAAAGCTCTTGGTCCAACCTGGCATCAGACACTTCCTTTGCCTGATTGCAAATGAGGATTACAGACATATATAAAATACATAGATTCATAGAGTAAGTAAAAACAAACAAAAAGTTACAAATGTGCACAATAAAGATGAAAGTATGACAAATTTGAAAAAGTTTGCTTAAATATCAGAGAAGAAATTAATTTAAATATGTATTATTTAAATTAGCTTCTCGGGCCGAAGATGCAGTAGTGGATGAGTTGACATTAGTCAGCGACTCATAGCTCGTTGCTTGTATCAGGGTCAGCAAAACATCCGCTGACCAAGTCTCTATTCTGCTTCTTGGTGTCGGCAACCTGAAACTTGCTGCACTAATGTAGAGAATAGGGATTACAGTGGGAAGGGAAAGCAAACCCGTTAGCCAAAAAAGCCAGCTGAAATCGTATATCGGGTCGAAAAACGCAATATCATAGCCTCGCTGTAAATTACATCACAAAGTCCTTTTCAGAACACGCCGAAGAAGAAAATTTGCTTCTAATTCTGTTGGATACATTTTAGGTATTAGTTGGTACAGATAGTTTTAAGCATTATATGTTGCAAAATATAACTTTGGAAAATGTATGTTCACACATTGTAGGGAAAAATACCATTTACTATTTTATATTGTGTGTAATCTGAACAGATGCTTTCAGTGGACAAACACAGTTACATCTGTGAAACTACCCAGTTCCAGTAAGATTACATTAGAAGCCACAATGCCTGAGTCCATGACCCAGTTAGTTTCTATCAGCAGTCCAGTGTGTCATCAGTCCTTCACAAAGATCACTCTTACAGAAAGGGAAAAGATGAAGCAGATTAATGAGACTACACCAGTGTCTTCGGTAGTATTAAACTTGTCACTGTTGTAAAGAATGTTTAGTAAAATATTGAGAGACTATTATATGTAGGTGGGTAACTCAGGTGGTAAAGACCCAACGAATCAACCATCCATGAATGGCTCAGTCGCACCAACGAATCAACCATCCATGAATGGCTCAGTCGCACGCTGCATGCAGTAAGAATGATTTCTTTCCATTTTGACCCAACCAGGTGTTACATGGATGAGATGATAGGAAGGGGGATGGCCAATAGGTTCGCTAACAAACCAAATGTATCTGGTTAAAATCAGATCTCGCTCAGTTATCTTTGACCGAGCATGCCAGTAGTTATTTTTTCAAGGCATGACTGTTTTCTTGCAGTTGACCCAGCTGTAAATGGTTACCTGACAGTTGAAATTTTGAAGCCGTAGTAGAGGCTAGTGGTTCGTGTTCTGTTGCTGGCACTTTCAACAATGATAGTGACTAAGTACATGTGTAGTACCCAGGTGCAAAGAGCCCTTTTTAATTTGTTGAATTAGAAAAAGTACTGGTATGGGATTTGACAATCTTAGCTTCGATTTGCCTAATTATGTTTGTTGTTCCACTGAATAACTTTTTCGTCTTCAGTTTCTTCTTTTTCTTCGTTCGTTCTCAATCTCCCACTACCAAACCCTGAAAGGGTAAGTAGCAGAATGTAGCCCAGAGAACGGAATGCGTTGTGTCGTAGTTTACAGCTTGGCTGCAATATTTGCACCTTTCGGTCTAACTTCAGCAAGCATTTATTTTAGTACCGGGTTAGCATTCCCTCTTCGTTGGATCCCTTTTCCTTAGCCAGTCTGCCCTGCTGCAGCCTGTCATCTTCAGTTTCAACCATTCAGGAGCCATTTTTTTATTATTAAAATTCAAAGCCTTAATAAGAAATAATGATATTTAAAAGGTTGGTAGTCAAAGTTATATTGTAATATGAAATAACAAATTAACTCTTTCCAGTTAGGCCTAATTTTGCCATTTTGTGTTATTCAGTCTAAGACAAGAGCAGCAACACTGTATATGTAAAATAGTTTTTTCCAAAAATAAATTAATATGAAGAAAATTACGATCTAAAGATCTTAAGGCATTTACTTAAACTATCTATGGCATGAACTATTCATAATTTTAAAAATATTTATATGAGACTTTTAGATTATTTTTTAATGGTGAAATTGTTGCAATATGCTCTCTAAAGCATTTCTACTTTTGTTGTCGTCTGAACCAGACTTGTATTGGTATTGAATATCCACGTGTAATCCTAATGCATTTTTTTGTCTTTCATTCGCTTGGAGTATGTCTACATCTGCAAAGTTGTCTCTTGTGTGAACCTCACTGTCTTCTGTAGTTCACACATAGGTCCATATAGTTTACCTTCCAGTGTTGTTTCTCTTGGCCAGTATGTCCGCCTCAGTATCTCATACTCTGGACAGTCCTGAAGTATATGCTCCGCAGTCTGGGGTGCCTGTTCACATACTTGAGCTGCCAATCCTAAATTGTGTATACATGTAGCTGCGCAGTATGACAATCTGCTCTTGCCTACTTATATTATGATTGTCATATCCAAATG
Organism: Ariolimax columbianus; assembly: GCA_036924085.1. Classification (NCBI taxonomy): domain Eukaryota; kingdom Metazoa; phylum Mollusca; class Gastropoda; order Stylommatophora; family Arionidae; genus Ariolimax; species Ariolimax columbianus. The sequence goes on along the minus strand of JAVGWX010000007.1, from coordinate 38,773,971 downwards.
CATAAACAAATAAGTAATTCCATCGCACAGAATGTCACAAGAGATATTCACAGGAAATGTAGATATCTGTCTAATGTATATGTCTCTACATTAAATGAAAGCTATGCATGCACCAGATATCTTGTCATCTTTAGGTCAAATATGTAAAACTTTGTTCCAAACTGAAATGTCTGTGTAGATACTGCATGGGACAGTAAGTAATGTTTTTGCGCCACCAATGCTTACGGAAACAGACTGAAAAGAGTGAAGAGCAATCCTATTCTGCTCTTTATCGTTTAAATGTAATCAGCAAATGTCTGTTGGAATCATTAATCATCTCAATATTGCTTTTGTTATTTTCTACAGACTTCCTGTGAAGCAAAATCACCCTTGCTTGCTAAAAATGCTAGAAAACGAAAACAAAGTGAAGAAACTACACCCAAACCGAAATGCAGGCGTCAGAAAATGGCAATGAGAGCACTTAATCCAGAAAATGCAAAAACACCCCCAGCTAAGAAAGTACTGGGGGAAAATAAGTATCAGAATGGTGGTAAAGACTCAGAGGGATCGTCCTCCAGTGACCAGACCAAGACAACTTGTTGTGTTGATTTGTCAGCACGAGGTAGGTTCATAAAGGTCCTCATTGTATGTCTTTGGACTAACAAATTAACTTTTACGCTGCCAGATGATTTTTTCAGCATGTGACATTTTACTAGGGTTGTTGACTGAGGGCCTGTAACGGTTTTATTTGTTGGTCTATAGATATGATTTTGTTGTGTGTAGAGACATACATTAATGAAGAACTTGTTGGTGTTACTGTTTTTGTGTATGTGTTAGTTTCTGAAATACAACACTGAGAGTATGTCAAAGTAAGAGGTAACTAATAATGTGGTCTAACACGTAAGGTAGAAGACTCCCAACTCATGACATTGCAGCCATAAGATTGACGTAATCCCTCTAGTAGTGAGCATCACACAGATGAAGCCAAACATAGCACAACCACCTGGAGGACCAAGGTCCTGAATAATTTTGTCGGTTTGTGTCTTTCTGTCCAGACCAAGTGCCGGGATTCAAAATTTTAATTGAACAAATTGAGCTAAAATTATAATCTAAATATCGTAAGACACTGACATGAAGTATTCATAATAATGATTATGTTAGGGGAAAGAATGGCAGTGGTACTACAGTCAAAAGGAAAAAAATTTTGTCACGCCATCCGGCGTATAGGAAATATGGTTTTGGGCCCATATTATTTGTAACCCACAGTCACTTAGTGGATGATGGGGTCAGCATCACGCCGGCCTCCTTTACTTTCCAGACTGAACTGGTGCCCATTTAAGGCTGGGTCGACCCGAGAGCCATTGCTGTCTGAAAAACCATTTCCACCTCAACTGTGGAATGAACCCAGGAGCACTCAGGTGCTACTCGGCTTTCAATGGCACTACAGTGGTTAAATAAAATGAAAAATATATGATAGAACACTAAAAAAAAAAGCCAGATGACAACGTACGGATATGAAATATGGTCAAACCCTACGGAAGATAATTGCATCTTTCCGAGTTCAAAATATCATTGATAGCGAAAAAGAAAATGCAGAAGTCCTACAGGAACTCGATATAGAACAAAACTGATTAGTAAACACTATTAGGTATAGAAAAATGTCACAATGGCCTAGAAAGAAATGTACTTGAGGGTATAGTGCATGGCAAATGAGGCAGACTGAGAACATTACCTGGGCTATGGAGTTGACATTTGCAGCATCATGATGTTCTGCAAAGGACATGCTACATGATGATGATGTAGCCAGATGTGTGATAATTGATCTGATCAAATAATAAATCATTTCTCAGTTCTTGAAGCCAACTTTCCTTGTGATAAGTGTGTCAGCTTTGAAACAATTTTTCTCAAATATCTGCTAATCGGAAATAACCTTACAGTTAGTCAATTGCGAGTGTTATGACATGCCACACATTTGTGTAGCCATATAAAGAAAATTAAATCGCAATAATAGAATACATGTTTCATAACTCTGTGTGTTGGCGATAGTGGACCGCAATTTTAAGTTTTGCGACAGTTGAGGACAGCACGTACAAGCTGGAAAGGGTTAAACTTTCTTTGTTGTATAATTATAACATGCATTTTTTCTGTATGGACATTACAGCCCCTAAACCCAGCAATAGATGGGGCCATACCATGTCGATTGTTAACAGTAAGCAGGCAGTGCTGATTGGAGGTCAAGGAGAGAAGCAGCTGAGCAGAGATTCTATTTGGATTCTTGACCCAGGTATGTTTTGATAAAAAATGTTTTCTTACTTTCTTTGTTTCTAGTACTTGCTATGTTTTTTTTTCTCATCGTCCTTACGACTTTGCAAATTATAAATGGTTCAATTCATTGTTCACAGACAGAATAGTGTATTCTAAATGAACTCATAACCCTGCTGATTTGAGTCTAATTCTAGAAATTGTCCCGAACTTGTTCATGTATACTGATTCATCATATGTCTGTGTTGACACTAGTAGAAGTATAACCACTACAGTTGACCTTGCAGGAAGTCTGCATCAAAGCACTAATGGGCTTTCTTTTGTAAAAATGGTTTCTGTTTTGAAGCACTTTTTTTTTGTACATGATAACAAATGCAAAAGAAAATGTAGGGGGAGGGATATTTCTAAGCCTAACAAACAGTAGAAAGATAACAGTGGAAACGGGAAAATTCTCAAGCAATTTCAGAGCAGAGGCATGGAAAGCTGCATTAGAAGCAATGCTGACATGTGAAAGCCAGATAGTCTTTTTTACAGATGCCCTGTCCATGGTAAAAAGCCAGAAAAACGCAGAAACTAAATGATTTAATATCAGTACTCTGTCAACTATGCCAGCAGTCCACATACAAAAGAGTTGTGGTACAGTGGATTCCATCCCACTGTAACATTCAAGGCAACGAGGAGGCAGACAGACTGGCAAAAGACATTGGAAGGTTACCACAACCAGATTCAGGTGTGGCCTACAAAGAGTCCAAAAGGTTTATTAGGGCCAGATACATGGACAAATGGGAAATAATACTGACTAAAAAAATGCTTATTGCCAGTTGAAAAGAAGAGAGTAGGTCGTGGTCTTCAGACTCAGCACAGGCCACAACAGACTGAGGTGCCATCTATTCAATAAACTGAAGATAGGTGCTACTGACGAAATGCACCTGTGGTACAGGGAAAATTGCCCCTGATCATCTGCTGAGGATTGCCCGACATACGAGAACCAGAGAAAGCACATTTGGCCATCACTAGACAAGCTCTATGGCAGTGTCGACAGCCTCAGGATGACTGACCGCTGCTTTCTTTGCACAAATTCAAGTTGACGTCTGACAACGTGCGAATAAAAAGAATATACAGGAGGAGGATGCTAGCCCATGCACAACCCTACTTGAACACATTTTACGGGCAGTGCATGAGCTGGTGATCCTGGATAACAGGACAGACTGGCTAAGGAATAGATATGGAAGAGGAAAGGCTAGCAAGGTACCCAAAAATGCCATGCTGAAGTTGGACCGAAATGTGCAAATACTGCAGTCAATCAAAAACAACACATTCCATTCTCCTGACAACATCCTGCTACTTGCAAAGCCCTTTTCAGGGCTTGGTAGCGCGAAATTGAAAACAAACAAATAAGAAACTGAACCTACTTTCTCTGCAATAGTGTTTGTTGATTCTTTGACAAGCATTCGTGTAAAGAACCCCATTTCATAATGAAAGGAGGGGGTCGAAGCTGCTGCACAGTGAATAAGCTGACAGCAAACCAGAGCTGACCAAAACCTATTCTGCCTTCAAGCGGCGGTCCTGGAAACAATTGCACTAGTGTAATCTGGCTAAGAGAACAGGGATAGCAGTGGGAAGATAAACCCAGTACTTAAAAAAGGCAGCTGATGTCGGATTTGTTGTAAACAACACTCGGGTCACTAAATCCTTTTCAGGAGAACCTCAGAAGAAGAATATGAAAAGGAGTTAATAGGATGTAGGTTGACAACTTTGTCATTTAAAGTGTCGTGTCACAGAAAGTATCACTGCAGCAGCAGGTAAATGCTTTGCTGCAGGCCTCCTGTCGAGGCGACCTCGATTTCCTCTGGGATTTAGCGTTGTATGATCATCACAAATTACCATTTTGTCATTGATTTTTCTGCATATTGTTTTGTCAGAAACGAGGACCTGGAAGTGTCCCAGTGTGGTAACAGAGGGATCAAAGTTAGAATGCAGGATTGGTCACAGTGCGACCTACGACCCAACTATGAGATGTATTTATGTTTATGGAGGTTCCAAAAACAGCAGATGGTTTCACGACGTCCACATGTTTGACTTAGACGATAATAAGTGGGCTCTTGTTAAGGTTTGTGTAGATTCAATCAGTTTTTTAGTTTTTAGAAATTTTTTTACAATATATGCTAAATTATCTGCAAAATCTAATTTGATCATCTTCTGCATTCATCATGAAAATGACTTTTTGTCATAGTTTGCCTGAAGGTTGCATGTATTGTCTATCTTTCACTTAGACGCTTTCGGTTTCAGCACAGCATTTTTGGGACTGAGTTAGCGATTTCTATTTTATCTGCCAGACTACACTAGCGCAGTCTGTTTCATGGGTCGCCTCTTGTAGATAGAATAAGGTCTTTGTCAGCTGTTGTTCTCTAACCGTGACGCAAGTAGCCAGATATAAGCCGCTGGCTTCAGACCCCTAATTGTGTCATATAAGACACCTGGTGGGATTGTTCCTAGGACTAGCAACTGTTAAAACAGTTGTGGGGAACTGAGATGCTTGTTCGGTCAGGCACAGTATACTGACCAAGATCACTCTCTCTTCCATATAGATCACTCTTCCTACAAACAGGCTGTCTTCAAGCCAGTCTGGCTGGCGAGATATGGATCAACGCAATCCCTCTAGTAGTGAGCATCACACAGATGAAGCCAAGTATAGTATAACCACCTGGAGTACCAAGGTCCACCTTAATTAGCACGCTCGGCATGTGAGGAAAGCTACTACAACCAGCCACTTAAACGCGCTTTTTCAGGGCGCACAAAAGAGCAACAACAAAACACTGCTATTGAAACAATAATTTTATTTCGCTTTTTATCACCTTGGAGTGAATAGATCATCAAACAGTCCAGTCCAGCTGTCCTTACTTCTGTCTAGTTTCTTCCAGTTTTTATTGTTTTGGCCTCTAGATCTCTTCTCCTTGTGTGCCTTTGTTTTGTTTTGTTGTTGTTGTTGTTTCTGGATGTTGCACAACAGAGATTGTCTGGTGGCAGTGTGTAGTCTATTAAAACATTGTTAACCTTAGGCACGCTACATAATTAGTGACAAAATTTGACCTAATTAATTTTCTTAATTAGTCGCTGTGGTAGTCGTCTTTCAAAATTTGTAACTTTTATGTTTGTTTGTCAATAAATATGATTTTCTGGTGTGTAGATACACACTAGCATAACGAACATGTGGGTGTTATTGTTTTTGTTGTATGTTTGTTAGTTTTTGAGATTTAAAAAGATGAAGTTGAAAATTTATGAAAATCTCGGGAAAAATTTGGACTCGACCACTAGGCCTAGTCGCTCCGATAGAAAACCATGGAAACCACAACAACGTATCGATACTGTGTTTACAATATCCCCACAACTGTTAGTTTCCAATTCAAACGTAGTTCTTTCATTTAAACAAACAAAATAAACAGATCTACGCGATAAAAATCTTTCTCAACAACCTACTTCCCCTTTCGCAAAAAGGTTGGCTTGCTCCAAACGGCGTATACAAAATTAAAACTGTTCAAAAGCCATTTGTAATCGCACATACGATACTTTAACCGGCAAAATATTGTGTATATATGGAGGGCGTAGTCAGCAGTAAAAAATGGCTGTCAGGAGTGACTCCGTTCAAAAAAAAAAAAATTTTTTCCGCACACCGTTTTTGCAGGCCGAGCTGGTTAGAAGAGACAGGCCATTGGAGTGCTAAAGGTTAAACTATTGTACGTCAAAGATCTTTCTTGATGATTTATTGATGAAGTCCCGTAATTTCTTAACTCTTTACCTCTCTGCTGCATTTAATGTCTTACATTACATGGACTGCTGTTTTGGCTCGTAGTGGTAGCACCACGTTTCATCACCAGTGATGATGACCCAAGAAACTGACCTTCATCCTCATAATGGTTCAAGAGGTCATGGCAAACTTGCATGCAATGTTCTTTCTGTTCCTGTATGAGCATTAGCGAGACCCACCTGGCACAAACTTTGTGATATTCCAACCTGAGATTGGTCATCTACCTGAGAAAAATCTGTTGCAAAACCTTAACTTCCTCATTCTCAATAATGGTTGAATCTTCAAATCCAAGTGAAAAACAAGAAATTATTGTGACTGTCTTTTCAACCAGCTAGAGTGATTTTGCTCCATTTACTGCTCAAACCAAATAGATTTACAGAAGAAAGCTTTAATTAAAAAACTGGAACCAGTAGCTTTTTATTATTAAAAAAAAATGTTACACTCAAAATGTTTTCTAATTTTATAACACTGACTTTTCCTCATGCCCAGGCAAGTGGAAAAGCCCCTACCCGGGCATATCACAGTACAACATTGTACAGACACGAACTTTGGATATTTGGCGGAGTTTTTCCCAGACCTGATCCGCAGCCAGATGGGTGTGACAATGAAGTCCACATCTTCAGTCCTGTCATGAACAACTGGTACAAGCCTATAGTGACTGGGGAGAAACCTCGGCCAAGATCTGGGTAGGTACAGTTAGTCTCTGGAATTTGGTTTGCAGCACGTCTGGCAGAATTGTAGTAGGTGCTTCACATGTTTCTAAGAGTATCACATCCAGAATGCAGATCGGGGCTGCACCACAAAATGAGCTGACAGCAGCCAGTGGTGACTCATTTGGTTTGTGGTCCCTTTATGAGCTCTAGCACTGGTTTTGTATCTACTTGTCTCCTAATATCTTCTGATTATATCTTTTCTTGTTTTCTGTGCAGGCATTTCATTTCATCTCTGTTGCGTCTTTTTTATCGTTGTTTAATGTCCAATTCTTGCGGTGATGGCACAACATGGGTAGTAATATCGTGTTGTATAGAGCATCAGGGTCAACGAGCCAGAGTTGGCCACAACCCTTTTCCACCTCCAAGCGGTGTTCCTGGAAACAGGCTGCACTAGTGTAGTCTGGCTAAGAGAATAGAAATTGTAGTCGGAAGACAAACCTGGTACCCAAAGCCAGCTGGAACTGGATGGTCGGGCTGAATATTGCAGCCTTGTTTCAGGTCAAATGCAGAAGAAGAATAATACTTTGAAGGGTTTCCTGCCCTAGCACAATGTCTATTCCTGCTATCTCTGTGTGTCCTCTTGTTTAGATTTCTGGATATTTATTATATGTCTAATGAATTGTCTGTTTTTCTTTCGATTATAGGCACTCTGCGACTTTGATCAACGATCTGCTTGTCATATTTGGAGGATGGGACTTTCCATACTGCTACGATGATCTGTTTATCTTGGATTTGAGTATGCAAGTTATTATTATTAACATGCAAAATATGTAATGCTATAATTTCCATATGGTATTGAAGGTGTATTCTGTAATGTGGAGTGTTTGCCAGAGCAGCCATCATGTTTAACTTTCTGAAGCTTCAAAAACACAGCTCCTCCATCTTATCTTCTATATATGTACGGGGTAATTCTTGTCTCTATTTCACACAGCATAGTACTACCACGCCTCATCTGACACCCTCACAGGAACGGTGTCCCAAGGCACTTTGTCTATTCTGCCAATCGTGGTCTCAGAATAGAACAATTTAACAAATAGGCTAATCTTAGGATAATTCTGCAACTTCCAATGTTAGTAGAATTTAACCCTTTCCAGAAATACCCGGGTGGGTCCATATACAAGTTTTGTGATTCATGCGGCGAAAACAGTTCAAACGACGAAGCAGAGGCCGATGGCTATAAAAGCAGCAGTTGTGATTTTGCATCAACAGTTTGACTTGGGTAAATTGTTGCCGATTGATTTGGTAATTTTTAGTGATTCCAAAGCGGTTCTGGAGACGCTGAATATATCGCCCCATACAAAGAAAAGGGGAGATTCTTTGTGGGGAGGGCGATCAACAACATCACTGCCCACGGGATAAATGTCACCTTGCTATATGGATCCCTGGACATAGTGGGCTACTAGGGAACAAGATGGCCGACAGATTGGCAAAAACAGGAGCCTCGAAACAACAATTGGATAGACCCTGTAGTAACCATACAGTAAAACGAATTATTAAGAATAATACTCTGGATGAACATGTGGCGACGGGAACAACAGGTCGCAGTGTATTTAGTGAAATGTCACAGCCAATTCACAGCCAAAAAGTAACGGTGACATAAATAAACTACATAGAAGAAATCAAATTCTCATCTTTCAGTTTCGAACAGGACATACCAGAGTCAATAGTCACTTGAACCGCATCAATTCCTGCCCTTGTCCAGACATTGCTCTCATCCTGATGATACAGTTTGACATCTACTCATTGACTGTCAGGCGCTTGCGGACATGAGGAAACGATTCTTACAAGCACTGCCGACAATTACCAAGACACTGTATGGAGCAGTGAGTCAACTGAAGAAGACATGTGTATATATATATTAGAATGGCATTGGGCTGCTAAGAGCAAGCTTGCTATGGGATAATAACAACAATGCTTTCCAGTCCTGGGTAATTTTGCAAATGACACACAAAAAATGTTTGGTACTCACAACATTGGGTGTGTTTCTGAAAGACATTACCGAAGTCCATTTTCTTTTGTGTCCCAATCAAAGTCTGAACCGGACATGTGTTGGATATCCATGTGTGTAATCATAATGCATGGTCTGATCAAATAATAAAATCATTTCTGGTGTCCAAATTTCTTTGAACTGGAAAGTCAATTTTAACACATTCGAAACACATGTATATATGGGAGAAATATTGCTATTTCACTTGGAAAGCATTCGTAGAACAGCCTGTTATAATTCAGGACTCTTAGCCAATGAGAGTTCATTGTTATGTAACAATGGTTGTGTTTTTATATAGATTTCAACTAAATATACAACCAAAACCAACCTCTGAAACATGTGTTTGCTTTTCTTGATTTTGCTTGTGGAATTCAATGTTAGAAAAAGTCGCCATGGGCATTCAGACACGCATCACACTGCTTGGGTAGATGGCGGATGCCGTCCGAAAAAATGACTTTAGTTGCTCTTTTGACCACTTGGTTACCGAGGCCATGACGTCTGCATCAGAGTCGGATCTGTCCCTTCAGAAATTTTTGTGCGGGTCAGAACAAATAGAAGTCACAAGAGGACATATCGGGGCTATAGGATGGGTGTGGTAGTACTTCCAAACTTTTCTGTGCCAATGCGTTCTGAACAATGTTCGCGGTGTGGACACGCATTGTTGTGCAACAGAATCACACCATGCGAAAGCATGCCGGGTCGTTTATTCTTGATTGCTGTATACAGCTGGTCTAGTGTGTCATTGTGGCAGATGACATTGATGTTCAGGCCAGGCTCTTTAAAGTCTACCAACAAAAGTCCCTCATGGTAAAACAATGCAGGTCAGCATAACCTTATCAGTGGAAATATGCGACTTGAATTTGTTTTGTTTCGGCTATCTGAGATGTTTCCATTGCATGCTAGCAGTTTTGCTGATCGGCTCAAAGTGGTGGCACCAAGATTCATCACCTGCCACTATGCGCAAAAGAAACAAATCACTCTCCTCTTCGTATCGCAGCAAGTGGTTCAAACTCCTTCCCATGCATTCTGCCTTATGGTGGTTGGTCAGCAACCGAGATAACCATTGTGAACATACCTTCTGATACTTCATTTTTGGGTACCTGACGTATGGAGCTGGGGAAGGTGTAAACAGCAAGGAAGGGAATTGGCCATCCCACCTCACCTAGGCTGTGGCTTAGTGCATGAAGAGTTATCTTCATCCCCGACGGCAATTGATGCCATTGGACCCACCTTTATCTATTTTTTTTTACCTTTATTAACACACAAAACTAACACCGGACAACATTTTTGTGTCTATCTGAGATGAAATCAAGTTACTTTTATGTTGTTTTGATAGCTGAAAATTAGTATGATCATTAAAACATCAGATTAGCTTTAGCTTTTTAAAAAAATATCTATAAAACAAGTTTTACCCAATTTCATATGAGGATATATGCATATATGATAATAATGCTCATAGCGGAAATGATTCACAGCAAAGCCTTTATGCCTGTCGCTTGTAAAGCATTTCTGGAGCATCTCTGACAAGAGTCCAACAATAGTCTGCTACCATTGTTGCATTCCGTTTCCCTTGATGCCTCTTTCAAGGGTGGTAATGTCTTGATGAAATGTTTCCCATGCTCCTCACTGACAGATCACCGCATTTAGCAGGAAATAAATCTTTATGAGAGTATAGAAAGTGTAATTTCAAGGACAGGTTCAACCCTAGTCTTTCGTAGCGCTGCAACAGGGTTTCTGCTAGCTCCTGGTAATTGTCAGCCTTACTTTATTGGTCCCTAGAATGTTTGTGACCACTTGCTGGAAAGCATTCCAAGCTAACTTTTCATCACCTCTGAGGATATCATAAAATCGCTGATCTCAGAAGAGCTGGATTATCTGTGGACTGATAACACCTTCCTGCAAAATACATCAATCATCCTTTTCGATTCAACCAACAGAACAGATTCGTTGACCTGCACCTCGTGACAATAGTTGTGCCTTTCATTTTAAAACTTGATATTTGTCTTCATTGTATCTAAACCATATTGTCCTTCCTCAGCTACTGTGGACTGGTCATCACCAAAGGTAACTGGACAGCCTCCTAAGCCAAGAAGGTACATGAATTTTCTTCATCTTCAAGTCTACTGTTTTTATTTTCCCATCCCTTGTGGGTATTTTTATTTTTTAGGATCATGTCTGAAATGAGGAAATTCCACATCAAATCTTTATTTCATAGAAACATTGGACAAATACCTAGTTAGTCGTGTGTTGCACATGCCTGACAATAGTTAGACACGCACTAATTTTTTGTGGCATTATGTATATATGCGTCTACTGGATCACTCCCTTTGTGGTGGCAGGGTTGTTGTTTTGAATGCCCACAATGAGTAGGTTTAGTCTTTTGTGCCCCTTAAAAGGACATTAATAACCATGTGGTGGTTTGCAATAGCTTTCCTCACATCCCGAGTGTGCTGATGAAGGTGGACGGGGTCCTCCAGAAGGTTGTGCTATACTCGGCTTTCATCTGTGTGTTTGCTCACTACTACAGGGATCACGTCGATCCCTCATCTTGTTAGCCAGACTGCCATGAAAACAGTCCGTTTCCAAGGAGGGCTACGAGAAAGCCGAGGTGAGTCTTGGCCAGTATATTTTGCCTGATCCTGACTAACATGTCTGATCAGCAAATTTTCTCTGACCACACGTTAGTCTTCCTCCCCGGCGAGGTGGTTTAACAAAAGATCTAGGTCCGTTCTAGTACAACAAAAATGTTGGCTTCCTTGTATGACATACTTTCCAGATTAATGTTGAGCATAATGTGATACTTTCCATGTCTCCGCACTACGTTATGCAGCATGCATCTAGTATTCAGCAACATGGATTGCATTGTCATTTGCCCCCAGCAGGTCGCACCTATTGTATGTTTCCTGGCGGTTTTGGCAGGTGATCTGGTTCCTGTATTCCACCACAGTCACACTGGGATACAAAATCAATGGTTACTTAAGTCTGGAAACCTAACGCTGTGCCAAAATTACAGAATAATTAGCCTCATCAGCCAACCTAGTAAGGTCATGCTTAGAATAATCCTCGACAGATTGAGACCTCAAGCGGAGAACATCATCGCTGGTGCGAATCTACACCTTATCACATCCAGGGTGCAGTGATCGCTGCTGTCCGGCTGACAGCAAACCTCTGGCATATGCCCTCTCCTTCACAAACGTGGGTGACCCCTGTTGTTTACTGAGTTTGCTATGGGGGGCGACTGAGTACCTGACGGTATAACTAGGCGGGGAGCAGTTTGGGGCCCCTTAAGGTGACAGCGCAGTACCCACCAACGAGTGGAATATGCTCTGGGTGTTACCAAACCCCACTCGTGGGTTAAATGTTCTTCTCATCTGTTGTCTGCCTTTCTACACAACTTTTCTTTGTCAAACCTACGAGGCTTCTACCAAGGATCTAATAATGGTAGAGGCACTCATAGAGGATCTGGACCTAGCCCAACATCCCAGCTGCAGCTAGAGCACCGAGTGATCTAACATTGCACTACCGTCAGACTACACTCTGACTCTGGAGAGGTGAGGCAGAGCCATTGGGTCTCATTGGAAAGTAGCTGTTGGGGTGGGGGGATAGTATGCAGGATGTGACAGCCACTGGAAAAGGCCTAAAAAAAGAATAGAGAAGTGTGATCTGCAATGAGAGCACCTGTGGCTAGCAGGGAATGCACTCTGTGAACCCCACCTCACCCCCATCAACGCAGCAAAGCCAAATACATCTATCACCTATGGAGAAAGCCGCACCGACTGCTCTTTGGGAGGCAGAAATCTGTAGAAAAACACCCACTACTCTAATGCTAGGAAACAAACATTCTTCAAACCAGCTCAGGTGTCGCCTCAGTTACCAAGACCTGCGCAACAGAGATCATTCTCCTGCTCTGTGCGAGAAGTTAGCAAGGGGGAACCTTAACATACTACAGCAGGATTACAAAACAAGGCAACTGAGCTGACCAAAACACTACAAGACACATAGCCCTACTCCAGGAAACAATACTTCCATAAAGACAAATTAACATCACAGTATAAGTGCGAATGCAACAAGTGCCAGGGAATTATAACCCTGGTCAGGAATGATACACAAGCCATTGTAATGAACAATCATGTGGATTTTTTAATTTTTTTGCGTTCGCCTTCTTTCTCTAATCCCCAAGGCGGTGTGCGTTGCACTGTGGTTTTTATTTTGCACCTGTCGGCCCAGTGCATCCGACTTCAGCATGCATTTTATGTAAGGGTCTGCTTCCTCCTGCATTTTCTAAGGATTTGCTTCCCCGGGGTAACGGTCGGTGCTGTGATGGGGATCGAACCCAGCACCTTCGGATTGTGAGCCGTGCCACTTAACCACTAGGCCATGCAGTCCCCAATCATGTGGATGATATTGACCATCAAACAGTAAAGTTATGGAGCAAAGATAAAACAAAATACATACTGCATAACTTTTACTGTCTTCCAACATACAAAACTTGTCTAACTGAATTTAAGCCTACGTCAAAGAAAACAGTGTTTGTGGGAGATTTCAATGCCCATATGTCAAATCTTGGAAACTTCCAGTTTAATAATAGAGACCTGAAGATTGAAGAGCTGTGTAATGGTACTAATCTTACACTGCTCCAGAGACTGACTTGGAAGATAATACTCCCACTTCTGCGTTTGTTTCACAAGTAGCAGGATGTAGTCATGAAAACGGAATGTGTTGTGTCAGTAGTTTACAGCTTGACTGCGATATTTGCACCTTTCTGTTCGACACATCCGTCTTTGGCGGCACACTACCACTAAAGCCTTGGATGATGTTGGAAGCGACCATTGTCCTCTCCTAACAATTATTGAAACACTGCAGAAGGATAGGATGGTTCGGAGAAAACCATCATGCAATTTTAGAAAGGCTAACTGGGACTGTTATGGCCGGGAAACTGATGCTGGGTTTAGTCAAATAAGTAAGAATGGCTTGGCTTGGCTTCGTTCGCTCTCAATCTCCCGCTACCAAACCCTAAAAGGGCTTAAGTAGTGGAATGTAGTCCAGAGAACGGAATGCATTGTGTCATAGTTTACAGCTTGACTGCTATATTTGCACCTTTCGGTCCAACACATCCGACTTCAGCAAGCATTTATTGAGTACCGGGTTAGCATTTCCTCTTCGATCCCTTTTCCTTAGCCAGTAAGGTGTGCTCATGCTTGGCGCCGCATTCCAGTGGCGCTGAGGTCGGCTAGCTCTTCCCTGGAAGTGTGAAAAGTGAAATTAGTAGCCTGCCGATTAAAGTGAGCTCACAAGCCAACCTCACCTCCTCGGGGTACACACTAGGCTAACGAGGCAATGGCTCACCTGGGGGGACGGGCTCCTCCAGGTTAAATGCAGATGTTGGCCGACCGCAGCTTGGAGAGGAGATGGGCACCGCCAGGTGTTTTCAAGCCTAAGAGTCACACATGAGGACAAAAACTAAATCTTTTATACCGGATCGGTCGCAGCCCGGGTCAACAATGACCGTACCTACCGTCCCACACCAGGACGGAGGTGTTGAGTGTGCAACTGGTGTTACCATAAAACTCAGAGGAGAGGATTTCATTCTGGGCACTTGGAATGTTAGAACTCTAAGTGCAACTGGGAAAATAAAAGAACTGACCCATGAGATGGATAGATACCGCTGGAATGTGCTTGGCATATGTGAAGCGCGTTGGAGATATTTCGGAGAACACACCACAGAAGAAGGTCACAAGTTTTATTACAGTGGTAGACCTGACAAACACCTTCATGGTGTCGGTATGCTGGTGCACAAAGACACAGCATGTTGTGTATTGGGTTGCCGACCAGTATCAAGCCGCTTGCTCAGTATATGACTAAATGCAAAGCCCTTCAATATCACGGTGATACAATGCTATGCGCCTACCTCAGATTGCGAGGTTGAGAGCTTCTACAAGGAATTGCAAGCTTTGGTGAACGAGGTACCGAAGAAAGAAATACTGGTGATTCAGGGCGATTGGAATGCCAAAATTGGCGAAGACATGGTACGTGTCTGGAAAGGCACATGTGGAGCATATGGGAATGTGACCGCCAACGATAGAGGTCTAAGACTCTTGGAATTTGCGTATTACAATAAGCTGATAGTAGCGAATACGCTGGGACCACATAAAATGTCGAGGCGGTGGACGTGGCACAGCCCAAACAGTACGCTTCATAGTCAAATAGACTATATTTTGGTCCAAATTAGATTCCGATCTAGCATCAATAGCGCCCGAACAAGAAGTTTCCCAGGGGCCGATGTAGGGAGCGACCACGACTTAGTGGTGATGACCATGCATCTCCGACTAAAGAAAGTTCTGAAAAGAGAGATAACTCGACTGAGATTTGACTTGGAGAAGTTGTAGTGCCCGGATGTAGTGGAGACCTTTGGAGCGGTGTTGGGGGGACGTTTCACTCCTCTCTTGGTTCTGAACGAGGAGGCAGATGTTAAGACGATGACTGAAGCCTTGAATTCGGCTTTACTCAACACAGCATCTGAGGTTCTAGGTAGGTGCAGGGTTAAAAAGAAAGCATGGATCACGAGTGAAATACTGGACTTATGTGACAAGAGACGACGATTGAAGGGTGCGAAGAATACACTAGATGGGATTCAGTGATATAAAGAGATAAATAGATCCATAAAGACCAAGATGAAACAGTCCAAGGTGGATTGGATAACGGCTCAGTGCGCAGTTATTGAACAAAATCTGGGACGAAATGATGCCAAGGGAGTATATAAATTAGTCAAGGACTTAGTAAGACCTGTCCAAAGTCGATAATACAACGATTCAGGACAAGAGTGGGAAATGTCTCACAGAAGCTCAAGACATTCGTGAGCGCTGGACAGAGTACTGTTCGGAGCTAAATAAGCATGAAGATCGAGGTGACCCAAGAATGGCAATGTCTCCTGAAGTGAGTCTGATAGAGGAAAATCAAACGATAACAAGGGAAGAAGTATATGAAGCCGTAAAAATGCTGAAGAGAGGGAAGGCTGTTGGTGTGAATAATATTCCAGCAGAGCTCCTGCAAGTGGGAGGTGAGGCGACAATCACTACCCTGACTATCTGCAATAGAATTTGGCAGACAGGAGTGTAGCCCACCTGCTGGACAAAATCAGCCATTATACCACTGCCTAAATCGGGAAACCTAAATGTGTGTCACAACTATCGAACAATCAGTCTGATAAGTCATCCAAGTAAAGTTCTCTTGAGGATATTACTTAACAGACTGAATCCTCAGGCGGAGAGTATCATTGCCGAAGAACAAGCGGGCTTTCGAGCGGGAAGGAGTACCATCGAGCAGATATTTAATCTTCGTCTACTGAATGAGAAGTACTCAGAGTATCATCAACCACTCTACCATGCCTTCATTGACTTTCGAAGGGCGTTTGACAGAGTGTGGCATGCGGCGCTATGGTCAACAATGATGCATTATAAGTTCAACAGTGATATTGTGAGGGTAATTGCAAACCTTTATCAGTAGGCGACCAGAGCTGTCTCAGTAGAGGGAACGCTAGGCGATTGGTTCCGTACGGCGGTGGGTGTGAGACAGGGTTGTATACTCTCCCCCACACTCTTCAATATCTTCTTGGAGAGAATAATGGAGACGACCTTAACCTGTAGCACTCCAATGTCCGATCTCTTCTAACCAGCTCGGCCTGCAAAAACGGTGTGCGGAAAAACATTTATTTTTTTTGAACGGAGTCACTCCTGACAGCCATTTTTTACTGCTGAGTACGTCCTCCATATATACACGATATTTTGCCGGTTAAAGTATCGTATGTGCGATTACAAATGGCTTTTGAACAGTTTTAATTTTGTATACGCCGTTTGGAGCAAGCCGACTTTTTGCGAAAGGGGAAGTAGGTTGTTGAGAAAGATTTTTATCGCGTAGATCTGTTTATTTTGTTTGTTTAAATGAAAGAACTACGTTTGAATTGGAAACTAACAGTTGTGGGGATATTGTAAACACAGTATCGATACGTTGTTGTGGTTTCCATGGTTTTCTATCGAAGCGACTAGGCCTAGTGGTCGAGTCCAAATTTTTCCCGAGATTTTCATAAATTTTCAACTTCATCTTTTTAAATCTCAAAAACTAACAAACATACAACAAAAACAATAACACCCACAAGTTCGTTATGCTATTGTGTATCTACACGCCAGAAAATCATATTTATTGACAAACAAACATAAAAGTTACAAATTTTGAAAGACGACTACCACGGCGACTAATTAAGAAAATTAATTAGGTCAAATTTTTTTCATCAATTATGTAGCGTGCGTAAGGTTAAAAGGACATGTTGGCACGGTTAAAATAGGTGACAGGCTTATCACAAACTTCTGCTTTGCTGATGATATTGATGTATTGGCAGGCACAGAGAGGGAACTCCAGGAGTTGATTGGCAGATTGGATAGAACGGCCCTGAGTTTTGGTATGGAAATAAATGCTGATAAAACAAAGCTCATGACCAATAACGTTGCAGGGTTTCAATCTGTCATAGAGGCAAATGGGCAGGTACTTGAGGTGGTGAAACGTTTCAAATATCTTGGATCGTTGATCAGCGAAGAGGGTTCGAAGCCAGAGGTAATTGCAAGAATAGCACAAACAACAGCGGCGCTGACTAGGCTGCAACCTATTTGGCGAGACAAGCTCCTCGCCCTCTGCATAAAAGTCAGACTACTGCGCTCTTTGGTGCTGTCAATATTTCTGTTTGCCTGCGAGACCTGGACCATTACAGCAGATATCCAGGGCAGAATACGTGCAATGGAAATGCGGTGCTATAGAAAACTCCTAAATGTTACATATAAAGATCGTGTCACGAACGTAGACATCCGTCAGAGAGTTGAAGACGCTATTGGTCCTTTTGAAGATCTGTTCACAACTATCAAAAGACGAAAGATGTCCTGGTGCGGGCACGTCGCGAGGTCCAACGGAATTCCCAAGTCGATACTCTTTGGATCCGTACCGGGACAAAGAGGGCGAGGACGTCCAAGGAAGAGATGGGTGGACAACATCGCTGAGTGGTCAGGCCATCGTCACGGTGAGATGCGTCAGGCGGCGACAGACAGAGAGAGCTGGCGTGGGATTTTCATGTCTTCATGTGTGCCCCAACGACCTGATGGGTTACGGGATGAACTGAACTGAAGTAAGAATGATATCAATGCAACTTTCAAACATATGTGCACCATCTCAACAGCTGCATGGAAATGCATCCAACAGGGTAGAATAAATAAAGCGCAACCAAGAAAACTGCTAGATAAAGCACTTTTAAAGGACTTCTTTAACATCGACTCCACCAATATAGCTGTCTTTAAAATTCACTTCACAAGAACTGAGCATAACAATAAGGAAACGCAAAAAATAAAGCACCAGGACCAGATAAAAGTTAAAAATGAGAAGTCTATCAACAGAACATGGGACGAAGGACAGTTGCCATCAATATGGCTATCAGCAACTAAAAAACCCATACTGAAGAAAGGGAAACAACCTGGAAGCTATAGACCTGTGTCACTCACCTCATGTTTAGGTAAAGTGGTTGAGAGAATGGTAAACAACAGACTATATTGGTGGCTGGAAAGTAAAAAAATCTCCTTGATAAAAACCAGGCAGGGTATAGATGGATTCTAAGATGGGAAAAACACACTAACAGTGTTTATTGATCTACGGCAGGCATATGACAGGGTCTGGAGCAAGGGCCTTTTGAGGAAAATGGTAATAGAAGGAAAGATGATTAAATGGATACAGGCCTTCTTGACCAACAGAATCATAGATACCAACTTTCGCAACATCAAGTAAAAAAAACGTCAGAAGGACTGCCACATGGCTCTCCTCTAAGCTGCACCCTTTTCCTCATCTACACAAATGACCTTACTAGACATCTAAAATGTATCAAAAGCATTGTTTGCTGACGATCACGCCATTTGGCCTACAGAAATATCCCATTTTGGCAAAAGCCAAGATCAGCATAACGCTACTAACAATTTTGGTATACTGTGAACTGTAGAAACTAAAGATAAATACACAGAAAACCATTTTCTCTCGCAGTCATAAAGAAGCAAAGACATCCATTAACATCAAAATAAATGGGGAATTACTAATAATAATACCCCAGTTTATCTCTGAGTAACACTGGACAGACAGTTGTTGGTTGCCACATCTGCAATATCAGAAATAAAGCAACCAAGCATTTAAACTTAATCAAAAGACTTGCTAGTACAAATTGAAGAGCTGATAAAACAAACTCTTCTGCAACTATACCTTGGTTATGTATGACCGGTGATGGGCTACAGCCTTACCATACAGACCACTGTGAGTACAAATAACATCTCATTTACTGACCGGGTGCAAATCAAGCTCTCGGACTAATTTGTTGGAGGATGAGATCAACACCTACAGTGGCGTGCGAAAGGCCAACATAGAACCCCTAGGTATCAGGAGAAAGGGGGCACTGGCTGAAGCAGTAGAGATATACAAGAGACAAGAAAATGACCATCCAAATAGGGTACAAATAGACACTTGGAAGCAAAAGAGAAGATTGTCCTCACTGGATGTAGCAGAAGAGGAAAGCCAAATTCACCATCTCCAGAGGAGAGAGAAACGGAAAATAGGTTTTTTGGACCAACGCTTGGGAAGATCAAATACACCTGACAGAAAAGGCAGCCACCAAGGAGACCACCTAATATCCTGAAGACATGTTCTTTGGAGACAGTCTCTAGCTACCCAGAATCGGCAGTCCTGGTTTATATGCATAGGTCAGCATCCAAATCTACCTCTTTTGCAGGATGGGTCCATATACGAGTTTTGTGTGATTCATGCGTCGAAAACCGCTCAAATAATGAAGCGCGGGTCGAGGCTATGAAAACAGCAGTTGAGATTTTGCATCAACAGCTTGACTTGGGCAAATTGTTGCTGATGAATTTTTAAATTTTTGGTGGCTCCAAGTCAGATGGAAAGCAACGAGAAAGATCACCACTGCACCTAATAAAAAGCTGGTTTAGTACAGCAAAGACTTTAACACTTCATCCTCTGCTATTAATGTCTTTCCTTTATCTGATCATTTTTACACCTTTCAGTTTTTGCATTCGCTTTATTTTTCTATTCCCTAAAGCTGTGTGTGTTGCACTAAGTTTTTATTTTGCACTTGTCTGCCCAGTGCATCCGACTTCGTCATGTATTTTATGTAAGCATCTGCTTCCTCCTGCATTTCTAAGGGTTTGCTTCCCCGAGGTAATGACTGGTGCTGTGATTATGGAGCAAACCAAGCACCTTCAGATTGCGACACATGTCACTTAACCACTAGCCATGGGTCAAAACAAATAATTTCTACAGTGACAAATTATAAAGAGAATATAGGACAATATTACGCAGGGAAAAGTAAGTGACGGAAGAGACAGGCTGGTATAATTATGTGAAGAAAATCATGAACATTTGCAGGTTCCTTAGCAGAAGGATCATTTTACAATTTACTGCAATACCCTTTAATAATTGTTTGTAAAAATCTCTTCCAGCTGGCATGCCTCCTGTGCACTATCAAATAACCGGATTTTCATCCATGGTGGCTATGATGGTAATATAGCACTTCATGATGCCTTTATATTTGATCTTGGTAAGAGTCTGTTTTATTGTCACTTAACCCATTCAATCCCGGCTGGCAACGGCCGCCGTGGATATACTGATTTAAATTATTTTTTCTTAAATTTTGCCTGCTACATTTTGCCTTCACATGGCTACCGGTAATGGCGGTTCCCATTGCAGTTTACTGATCATTTCTATCACGTATGGTGTTCGAGCCGTAATTTTTTGAAAATGACCAATTTTCTTCAAAACTTGGATACTTAGTCAGACGATAGTGGTTGCAAATTTGTTGATGGAGTTGAAGAGAATGAGAATGAATCGGACGTTGATGAGAAATAAGTTCAGTACTTAGAAGATGAAAGTAGCGACACTGGCCTCGGTAGTGATGACATATTATTGGTAGAAGACAGTGACCCACCCCACAGGCAGGCCCTAGTGGTGATAAAGAATGGTCAAAGCAACGGGGTAATATCATTATTGAAGGATTTAGTGAGGGAACAGGTCCTGCAGATGACATAGATCCAGATTACTCTGCTTTTGATTACCGGTACCTTTCACTTTCATCATTTCTACTTCAGACCTTTTTTGAGCACTTGGCAGAGCAAACCAATGCATCAGATTTTTAGGGAATAAAGATCCTTGAGGAATTAAAATTTGGTGTGCCGCAGATCCTCATACTAGATACCTCTATAACTTTGAGGTGTATACTGGAAAGTCAGACAATGGACAAGAAGATGAAAGATGTACTCGTTGAAATGAACCAAGGGAGATTGCTTTTCGCTTGAACATTTATTAGCAAAATTGACAAGAGTGAAACAGACATTTTATATTGACACTTTTTTTTCTTCACTTGTTTAATTTTTTGCATCCAACATACATGACTTACAAAAAACATGTGCACAGAAGAGTACCTCTTCCATTTATCTGTAAACTGGAGTTTGAATCACACAAATAAATTTGAAACTGTATTTGCAATTAATTTTATTGCGCAAGCACGTCAAATTTTTGCGGAGTTATTCCCCTTGCCCTGGGAATTTGTGAGTTTTTCTGATCAGCTGAGATTGAATGGGTTAATATTTGAACTTGGTTTTATCGTTTCTTTGTGTTTGATATTGATAAAGACTTGTTTCATCATGCCTTCAGACACACTACCAACATATTCCATCATCTTTCATCAGAATAGTGCAATATGTTTTATTTTACAATTTGTTTCCCTTCTCTCTGAGGTTATGATGTCAGAATTAAATGGAATGTATTGATACAAGTTTTAATCAGATTTTTAACAGAAAATAGAAAGGAGGAAGGAAAAAAAATAAAGTTTTCTTCTAGAATTTGAACTGCAGACCTAGTTGAAGGTCACATCCCTAGACCACGATGGCGATAGAAAATAAAATATCAGAAAGGAAGGGGATCAAGATGCTGAGCAGCACATGAGCTGCAGTGGTCAGTGACCCATAGCTGACTGCTAGCATCAGGGCCAGCAAACCAGAGCTGCCAAGACCTTTCTACACCTCCACGCGGTGATCCTGGATAACAGGCTGCAGCAGGGCAGACTGGCTAAGGAGAAGGGATCGAAGAGGGAATGCTAAGCCAGTACTCAAAAAATGCTTGCTGAAGTCGGATGTGTTGTACCAAAAGGTGCAAATATCGTAGTCAAAGCTGTAAACTATGACACAACGCATCCCGTTCTCTGAACTACATTCTGCTACTTAAGCCCTTTCAAGGTTTGGTAGTGGGAGATTGAGAATGAACGAAGCCAAGACATGGTGAGGAAGAAGCTGCGCTGGTCAACGGGGTTGTTGTGGTGAGAGTTACAGCACTCGCCTTTCAAAGCAATAAAACGAAACTGAGTGGGTTCAAGCCCCACAGGTTTCAAGCCACCCTTGGTCTCAAAGAGGTTGGGTCAGTGTGTCTGCATCCCGAATTACTTCCAGTTGTCTTGACTTATGTCTTGCCACCGCCCCAAGGTAGTTCGGGACCAGATAGTGAGGTTGATGACCAGCCCAGCTTCTTCCTTACTATAATCCGAATACATGCAAGTTACTTCATTAAGATAAAACCATCTGATGTTGTCACGATCATTGCTTGCAATGGGCAACTAACTGACTCTTCTGTGTTTAACACTTGTTAAATGTCTATATTTTGTTTTTCTCTCAGTCCAGATCTTTCTGTAACATTTTGACTCGAAGGACTCAATTTTCTTTCTAGATGTTTTGGTAACTGTTCATGCTTTGCAGCCATATGCTGCCACAGGAAAGATACAAGTTCTCAAGACTTGTCATTTTGCTGGTGTTCTGCAAGCTGTTCATCATGTGTTGCAATGGCTAGTCTTCTTCTGATTTATTCGATCACCGAAATCTGATTACTTTTAATAAACGTGTGACATTGGAATTAAAGTTAATTTTTATGTTTGTGTTTTCCTAATGTCCTTGAATTTTGGCATCAACTTATTAATGTGTATGTAGCTATTTAGTTGGACATAAATTTGAACGGCCTGTCTGTGTCAATAATGTAGTTTGTGTTTTCACAGCCGCTTTTATTTATTTTCTGGTCACTTTCAGACTGCAGATCATGGCATACCTTAGCCCTGGAAAATGCCCCATCGGCAAGAGCAGGACATGCCTGCCTGCATCTGCCCTCTGACTATGAAAACAAGGACGAGGATGAGATCATTGTCTTTGGGGGAGGTGACAACGATGGCAGCTACTACAGCGACATGTTATCTTTTTATGTACCTTTTCGGCCCACACTTGCTGTGGCCTGTGAATAATAGCAGCTTTTTAATCTTCGCATCAAATGTAGACGACTGCCATGGTTGATCATGAATCTGCTACACTGGGGATTCTTAACCTTATTATAACATGTCCCAGATATGTCCTCATCCATCTCTTTGCCAGACAATTAACCTTAGGCACGCTACATAATTAGTGACTAAATTTGACCTAATTAATTTTCTTAATTAGTCGCTGTGGTAGTCGTCTTTCAAAATTTGTAACTTTTATGTTTGTTTGTCAATAAATATGTTTTTCTGGTGTGTAGATACACAATAGCATAACGAACATGTGGGTGTTATTGTTTTTGTTGTATGTTTGTTAGTTTTTGAGATTTAAAAAGATGAAGTTGAAAATTTATGAAAATCTCGGGAAAAATTTGGACTCGACCACTAGGCCTAGTCGCTCCGATAGAAAACCATGGAAACCACAACAACGTATCGATACTGTGTTTACAATATCTACACAACTGTTAGTTTCCAATTCAAACGTAGTTCTTTCATTTAAACAAACAAAATAAACAGATCTACGCGATAAAAATCTTTCTCAACAACCTACTTCCCCTTTCGCAAAAAGTTGGCTTGCTCCAAACGGCGTATACAAAATTAAAACTGTTCAAAAGCCATTTGTAATCGCACATACGATACTTTAACCGGCAAAATATCGTGTATATATGGAGGGCGTAGTCAGCAGTAAAAAATGGCTGTCAG
The DNA here is from genome assembly GCA_036924085.1 of Ariolimax columbianus. Lineage (NCBI taxonomy): Eukaryota > Metazoa > Mollusca > Gastropoda > Stylommatophora > Arionidae > Ariolimax > Ariolimax columbianus. The sequence continues at coordinate 38,750,149 of JAVGWX010000007.1, read as the reverse complement.
GAGTGACTCCGTTCAAAAAAAAAAAAAAATTTTTCCGCACACCGTTTTTGCAGGCCGAGCTGGTTCAAAGAGACAGGCCATTGGAGTGCTACAGGTTAAAATAATCACCGCTAGTCCTTTAAATACCAGTACGACTTCCAAAAGGAAATAGTGCAGTGTTATATTACATACACAGAGCTAGTAATTGAACACCTGAAAGAAATCATGGGCATCTGTTCATATTTATTTGTAGATAAGTTGCAAATACACACAGGTTCAGAAATTAAATCCCAAGCCACTATAATTTGGGTTCCCATAAATCAATCATTTTGCCTCTGCAACAATGCCACCCAAGCCATAGCTCACTACTACTAGCATCAGGGCCAGCGAACCAGAGCTGCCAGGACCTTCCATGTGGTGATCCTGGATAACAGACTGCAACAGAGCAGGCTGGCTAAGGAGAAGGTATCGAAGAGGGAAGGGTAACCCGGTACTCAAGAAATGTCTGCTGCCGAAGATGGATATGTCGAAAGGTGCAAATATCGCAGTCTAGCTGTAAACTAGCGACACTGCATTCCATTCTCCGAACTACATCCTTCTACTTGCAAAGCCCTGTTCAGGTAGCGGGAGATAAACGAACGCAGAAGGTTCCTTTAATCATTGTAATTTATATACCATGTCCCTATAATGTGGCTCCCATGACCTTATCATTTGGTTAGCATACCTCCAGCTACCAACTCTACTGTTGAGCAATTCATGAGCTATTATTGCTGCTTGCTTGTATTCTGCTGTTGTGCAACCAAGCTTAACCCTTTCCCATCCTGAATCAGTTTTTTTTATTTGTTTCTTTCAGTCTGGAACAAGTGTTACAACTCTGAATGACAAATAGTTTTTTACAAAATAAATTAATATGAAACAAATTCAGCAAGAATTGCGATCTTATGACATGAAGTATTCATAATGAAAATATATGTGAATATGAAGCCTTAAATGTCATTTAAGCAAAAGGGAAAATAACAGCCGTAAATTTTTCACTACTTTGAAACCCTACTACGTTCTTAAATGTATACATATAGGAAATAACACAATGGTAAATGACGGCTAAACGTAAGTGGATCATCTGACATCTTGTAGGTGACATCAAAATCTAAAACTCTGCAAACTAAATGACAGAATGTAGCACGTATGTTTAGAAATCGGTAATTGACGTCATTCGGTCATCCAAGTGCTGGTTGACACGAGCTGTATAGAATTCATATTATTTTAAACATAGTTCTGGTTAATTGTTTTATTGTAATACATGTCTAACCCTTTGAACCTGTGGCACTGATATATCGGAGTGTGTGTAAATACCCTATTCCCTGAGTCATCTGTGTGATGTGTGGATCATTATTTTAAGTATGTTGTGTATGTTGACCATATTATAGAGACATCTAAACAGTACATACATTTCAGGAAATAATAAATATGGCGACGCAAATATCGAAGCATGCCTTCAGGATGATTTTTGTGGAAAAAAAATGGTTTTGAAAATTCAGATCCCACATAATATATCAAGTAAATTTGATAAATATATTCCACACTCTACTGAAGTAGGACCATTGGAGTCAATTTTAGATAGAATAATTAAATTAGAAAACATAGTTTTGTCATAGTAAATAGCTTTACTCAAATGTCTACATTATGCATATTTTCTCATGAACATGGGGAAATGGCATTTTACGGACTGGGTAGCCAGGGTTCAAAGGGTTAATCGCTTTAATTTATTACAAAAATGTTACTGTTACCACTTGAGTTATTGTAAAATAGACAAAAATGTCACGGTTCCTAGAAGACATTGCCATCAGTAATGAAGTTTTTATCTTCATTGTACCAGTTATCAGGTTTGTTTGTTTGTTTTTTTTTTGTGTGTGTGGCATGACAATTTCTTTTCCTAGCTAAGTTACCTCCGTTTACTGTCAGTCGTACCTGTTTACAGCTGGGCAGACATGAGACCAGGATGTGAATGAGACACACTTAGCCTACCACTCTGTAAATTATTGAACCAATTATAAATTTCCTTTTACTTTTTAGTTGATGAAATAGTTTTTATTCGTGTCCTTATTTTATGGCACAAATAATTTAATTTGTTGTTTAATGCCCACAATGAGTAAGGTTACTCTTTTGTGCACCCTGAAAAGGACGTTAAGTGGTGGGTTGTAGTATCTTCCTCACATCCCGAGCATACTGATGAAGGTGGAACGTGGTTCTTCAGGCAGTTGTGCTATGCTTGGCTTTATCTGTGTGGCGCTCACTACTTCTGGGATCACATCGATCCACATCTCATCATCCAGGTTGCCTTGAAAACAGCCTGTTTCCATGGAACACTACATGGAAGAGAGATTGTGGTCTTGGTCAGTGTGTTGTGCCTGATGTGACGTCCTGGTCAGTCTGTCGTGCCTGACGTGACGTCCTTTGTCAGTATGTTGTGCCTGACTAGACTAGTGTCTCAGTTCCCCATAATTTAATTTAAATGTGTATGTATACATTGTTGAGTGTCGAACTGCAATAAATTTAAAATATTCCAGAGAGAATAGTATTTTTGTTTTTCTTATTTGTTTATCATAAATCTTTTTTTTGTTTGTCATGCCTTTTATTTCACTGTCGCTATAATTTATTTTGTTCTGTTTAATTATGCACCTCTAACCTTCACCCTGCTTCATCAGTCATCAATCAAAACCTTTTCTGCTCCCTGTTAAAATAGGTCTTCCCTAGTCAAAAAATGTTGACCTGCCTGTGTATATTATCATTTTTCGTGGCTTCAAGTTTTTACGGGAAAGGGTAGCCAGTTTCTTAACTTAATGTCTTTATACTGGTTTAAAAGACTGCAGAGTCCGTATACAACCAGTTTAATTTACATCACCTTGCTCAAAGCTATGCGCATACAATTTATTCTTACGTATTAATTGTCCCTGCCCCCCACTATCTCTCGTGGCAATGCATTCCAAGCTTTCACCACTCTCTGACTAAAAAAATATTTCCTAATATCCAATCTGGACTTCTCTTTAGTTAATTTGTAGCTATGCCCTCTTGTTCTTGTGGGTGGCTGTATTTTGAAAAACTTGTTAAGTCTAATTTATCCATTCCTCTGATCATCTTATAAACCTGTATTAAGACACCACAAATTCTTCTAGACACTGTAGGCCGGTTTTCTGAGTCTTTCCTCATAACTGTAATTCTGTAATCCCACTATCAGCTTTGTCGCTCTTTTTTGTATTCTTTGAATAAGGGGATCACTCCTGCATATTTCCAGTCCTGTGGAACAATCCCTTTTGCTAGTTGGTCTCTAATTTCAAACAGCAATTTTATATGAATGCCCTCTTGACCCGGACATTTATCCACTTTCAACCCCTCCAATTTTTTAAGACCATTTCCTCTATAATACAGATTGATCTTAATCCCTCTGTATCCATGTCTATGGTATCTTGGAGCAGTCCTCTTTTGTGTAGACTGTGCCAAAGTACTGATTGTGTAGATTAGCTGCCTCCTTATTCTCACTTATTATTTTCCCTGTACTGTCTGTGAGAGGGCCTACTTTGTCTTTCGTTCTTTGTTTATTTCTAACATAAGAAAAGAAGTTTTTACTATCAGTCTTGATCCTCTGAGCAAGTTTGGCAAATATCGTATCAAACTCAACCCTCTTTAGTCGTCTCTTATGGCATACTATTTTTGAGCCCCTGTAACATTCAGGTAGTTCTGCTTAAAGCTCCTCATTATTTGCTGAGAAAGTCTAAACGCCTATGGATCTGCCTGTGTAGTGATGATATCAATTCTGAATAACCTTTAAAAAAAATGTCTCAGTGGTAAAGACATTGAGAAGAGGGAAGGCAGCCGGCGTGGACAATATACCAGCAGAGCTCTTACAAGCAGGTGGAGAGGTAGTGGTGGAAGGCCTGACACACATCTGTAACAAAATATGGGCGACAGGAAACTGGCCGGACTTATGGACGAAATCAATAGTTATACCGCTACATAAGTCTGGAAACCTAAAGCTGTGCCAAAATTACAGAACAATTAGCCACTCTAGCAAGGTCATGCTTAGATTAATCATCGACCGATTGAAACCCCAAGCAGAGAACATTATTGCCGAGGAGCAAGCAGGGAAGAAGCACTACAGAACAGATATTTAATTTAAGGCTGCTAAGCGAGAAATATCTAGAACAGCAGCAAACACTGTATCATGTGTTCGTGGATTTTAAGAAGGCGTTTGATAGAGTATGGCATAAAGCGCTTTGGGCAACCATGAGGATGTATAATATCAACGGAAATATTATAACGGTCCTTGAACACCTGTAGGACAAGGCGTCTAGCGCAGTTCTTGTGAATGGGAGGCGAGGAGACTGGTTTCGCACATCAGTTGGTGTGAGACAGGGGTGTACACTCTCTCCAACTCTTTTCAATATATTCCTTGAAAGAATTATGAGTGAGGCACTTGGAGGTCACGTTGGTACTGTCAAGATAGGGGGCCGAACGATTACCAACCTTCGTTTTGCAGATGATATCGACGGGTTGGCGGGTTCAGAAGCAGAACTCCAGGAATGGGTCAGAAGGCTCGATGAAACAGCTCTTGACTATGGTATGGAGATAAACGCTGGAAAGACAAAACTAATGACCGATAACGCTACGGGCTTCAACAGCAAGATAAAAAGCAAACGGTCAAGAACTCGAAGTAGTTGACCGTTTTAAATATCTTGGGTCGATTGTCAGTGATGAAGGATCAAAATGTGAAGTATTGGCCAGAATAGCACAGACAATAGCGGCGCTTGCACGGCTTAACAAAATCTGGCAAGATAAACGGTTAGCACTACGCACGAAAATCAGATTAATGCGTACACTGGTCCTGTCAATATTTCTCTATGCGTGTGAGACATGGACAGTTACAGCTGACCTTCAACAAAGGATACAGGCCTTGGAGATGAGATGTTTCCGAAGACTTTTAAACGTCACGTACAAAGATCGAGTTACAAACGAGGAAATCCGAAATAGAATTACGACGGCAATAGGGCCTTTCGAAGATCTCTTGGCAACTGTCAAACGAAGGAAACTCACTTGGTACGGTCACATATCGAGATCAAATGGTCTTGCAAACACAATCCTCCACGGGAAGGTGCATGGCAGACGACGAAGAGGCCGGCCCAAAAAGAGATGGGAAGACAACATAAAAGAATGGACCAGTCTCCGACCAGAAGAGTCACAGGCAGCGGCTTCTGACAGAGAGGGATGGCGTGGAGTTGTGAGGATGTCTTCATGTGTGCCCCAACGACCTTACCGGTTACGGGATGACCTAACCTGACTGAACAAAAACAGCTGATGCAAGGCTTACTAACTACATGGGATGTTCGGGAAAAAATGCACCACATCGTTTTTATCAGGAGCTGTTTATTCAAACGGCATGAAATTACTACACAATATACATGGATATGTCATGTAAACATATGTATTATTCAACATAACCCCCATCAACTTGTACAGCTTTATGCCAGCGCAAAACAAGTGCATGTATTCCTAGACCGTACCAGATTTTGTCTTGATAATTAATCCCATTTCTTGGCTGGATGAATCATTTCTTCATCATCTTCAAACCTTGTCCTACGTAGTGCATTTTTGAGTGGACCAAACAGATGAAATCAGAGGGGGCCAAATTAGGACTATAGAGTGGATGAGTTTTTTCAATGTCTTAAGGTAAGCTTGTGAATTAATAGTCTCTCCTCTTGGCATTACAGCCACAAGAATCACACCTTCAATGTCCCAAAAGACAGTGATCATGACTTTTCCAGCTGAAGTCTTTGAATTGTTTTTCTTCGTGGTGATTGCGGGTGATGCCACTCCATGGACTTTCTTTTTGTCTCAGCTTCAAAATGACGTGCCCAGGTTTCGTCACCTGTAACGATTAGCCAAAAAGTTGTGTCCATCAGCATTGAAATGCTCCAAAAATAAAGAATAAATTGTTTTCCTTTGCAATCGGTGGTCATTTGTGAGACTTCGAGGAACCCATCTTGCACAAACCTTAGAAAATCCTAGTGTTTTTATAACTATTTGCACTACCAATGCTGATTGACAGCTGTAAGACCAGTTGTTGAATAGTGATTCACCTATCAGTAAGAATAAAGCCCTCAGTGTATTTAAACATTTCTGCGTTGGTGTCTGTGACAGAACGTCCACTGCGCTGCCGATGATTAAGCAGCTCTGTATCTACACTTCCTGATTCTTTGATTCTCTGAACCCATCGACTAACTGTACTTCTGTCGACTACAAAACTGTTGCACACATCACATAGACACTTATGAATGTTTACAACCGTTTCCTTCTCTGCAACAAGAAATTCTATCACAATTTGCTGCTTATAACGCAAGCTGCTAACATGCTCCATTTCAACGGTTTAGTGCGGGCGTATTATTTGGCCGATTGCGGTAAACACAATGGACACATGCCATGACTGAAGTGTGCTTCTATTTTCATTATTGGCTGAGAAAAACGATGGGGTGTATTACTTATTTGAATGCCCCTCGTAGTTGGAAGAAAAGACGAGAGATGGAGTACTGCAGCTACCCTATGGTACATACGTGGCCAAACAAAAGACCTCATGGACGACCCCCTCCTCATTGGCAAGATTGACGGGAAAGGTGCAACAACACCCGTGACCCCCTGATCAGATAACTAATCCACTGGACGATCTCTGCTGTGACAGAAACGACTGGATCCAGAGTTGAGACCCGCACAAGGCTAACAACCCATTGTTGAAGAACGGGTCGAAATAAGATTATATGTCTGTTGTTTATTCTGATGTCATATTTCAGAGAAACTGATCGCTTTTCCTAGGCATCTCAGCTCGAATGTTGTAAATCTGTTGTTTTTGTACCTTCGTAGGAGCACCATGTCTTCTTGTTTGGTGTTCATCCTGAAAAGGAAGTTGTGTCATAGTTTACAGCAGCGTTTCTGCACCTTTCGACTTAACACCTCCGATTACAGCTGTATTTTTTTTTGGTACTGTGCTTGCATTTCCACTAGGATACCTATTTTCTTCTTAACCAGACTACACTAGTGCAGCCCGTTTCCAGGGCCCTTACTTGGAGATGGAATAGGGTGATGACTGTTGTATCTGGGTCCATGTCTGACACTGATAACAGAGAGATGGTATCATCTGACACTGATAACAGAGAGTTGGTATCATCTGACACTGATAACAGAGAGCTGGGTCCATGTCTGACACTGATAACAGAGAGCTGGTATCATCTGGGTCCATGTCTGACACTGAAAACAGAGAGTTGGTATCATCTGGGTCCATGTCTGACACTGAAAACAGAGAGTTGGTATCATCTGACACTGATAACATAGAGCTGGGTCCATGTCTGACACTGATAACAGAGAGTTGGTATCATCTGGGTTCATGTCTGACACTGATAACAGAGAGTTGGTATCATCTGACACTGATAACAGAGAGCTGGGTCCATGTCTGACACTGATAACAGAGAGCTGGTATCATCTGGGTCCATGTCTGACACTGAAAACAGAGAGTTGGTATCATCTGGGTCCATGTCTGACACTGAAAACAGAGAGCTGGTATCATCTGGGTCCATGTCTAACACTGAAAACAGAGAGCTGGTATCATCTGGGTCCATGTCTGACACTGAAAACAGAGAGTTGGTATCATCTTGGTCCATGTCTGACACTGATAACAGAAAGCTGGTATCATTTGTACCCACGTCTGACACTGAAAACAGAGAGCTGGTATCATTTGGACCCACGTCTGACACTGATAACAGAGAGCTGATATCATTGTCAATCAATTTATCTGAGATTATCACACTTCTCTGACAACATATTGCAATTTACCTGGTCCTGGGCTGCAGCAGTCAGTCTGAGGCTACTGGTATATTCATATATAGTTTGTCCAGGAATGGTGTCGGAAATATCCATATGTGCTTTCTCTGTCCCTCGTATGTTGGACACTTTTGAAGCAGTTTCCCAGCAATCATTTTGTCAGTGCCACATTCATCTGTATTTCCTATTCTTAGTTTGTTGAACAGATGGTATATCAGTCTAGTGTGTCCTGTGCAGTCTAAAGATCATCAGCGGCGCGTATCTATTGAGCTGGTAATATGCGTCAGAAATTCGTCATGTTGTCGAGTCAATACCATCTGGAAAATCGCCAGGTGAAGATGGCATTACTACGGAGGCCATCCGTGCTTGCGGTCTACTCCTTGACCAAGCCATAGAGCAACCTTTTACACGATATCTTCATTCGGGGGAACACCTGCTGCCTGGTACAACAGTCTTGTACAAGATGGGAGGCAAAGAGGATCTAGGAAACTATCGTCCAATTGCTCTCCTTCCTGTCACTTACAAGCTGTTTACAAAAAAGCATACTTGTCTGAGTCCGCACCACTCTCTAAGAATAGCAACCAGTTGAACAGGCAGGCTTTCGGCGTTAGTACAGCCCAATGGACCAGACGCCCTTGATATTCACCTTGATCGACTATAGAAAGGCATTTCTTCTTCTTCTTCTTCTTCTTCGTTCATTCTCAATCTCCCGCTATCAAACCATGAAAGGGCTTAAGTAGCAGAATGAAGCCCAGAGAATGGAATGCGTTGTGTCGTAGTTTACAGCTTGATGCGATATGTGCACCTTTCGGTCCAACACATCCGACTTCAGCAAGCATTTTTAAAATACCGGGTTAGCATTCCCTCTTCGATCCCTTTTCCTTAGCCAGTCTGCCCTGCTGCAGCCTGTTATCCAGGATCACCGCGTGGAGGTGTAGAAGGGTCTTGGCAGCTCTGGTTCGCTGGCCCTAACGCCAGCAGTCAGTTATGGGTCACTGACCACTGCGGCTCATGCGCTGCTCATCGTCTTGATCCCGAAAGAGGTTTGATTCGGTAGAACCACATTTTGTCTGGCGTTCACTGTTGGAACAAGGTGTAGATCCTGGTTACATCAGAGCTCTCACAAACAGTTATACGAACAGCACTACCGTATTTCGTCCATTCCAACGTCAATTCCAACCAATTCAAAATGGCGCCCACCAGGACGATCCTATATCACCGAATCTCTTCTCTGCATGTTTGGAATCAGTCATTAGCCGATGCAACTGGGACACCTTCGATTTGTCGATGACATAGTGTTCATCACAGTCAGCAGCAGAAGCCAACCAAATGATGTAGCTACTAAATGGAGAGGGCACAAAAGCGAGAATGGAGATGAATGTCTCGAAGGCCAAAGTGTTGCGCAATCACTTCGCCACTTGTGATCCAGTCTTCCTTGGCGAGGTAGGATTAGAGGATGTCAACGAGTACATTTATCTTGGACGTCTTCTCAATATGGAGAATAACCTGAACTGACAAGGCGTCGCTGCGCGGGTTAAGCAGCCTTCTCGTCTATTAATACGGGCCTGGACGGTTGCCATGACACTAACAAAATCACTAGAGGACAAATTGAGAGTTACCCAGGCCTCCCTTGAGAGACGCTTGGTTGGAATCACTCTCCGAAACCAACGTATGCAAGGATTTCACAGTTCTGACATAAGACGATTGTACCAGGTAAAAGATGCGGTAATCTATGCAGACAAGACAAGACATAGATGGGCAGGTCATATGTTGCGAGAAAACGATGGTCGATGGAGCACACCGTCAGCAGTCTGGTACCCCCGAGGTAAGAAGAGACCACGAAGAAGACCTCCAATGCGTTAGACTCCCTAGCTGTAATCTGCAACATCCGAGATGCCTCTAGAGAAGCACTTACCACGCACTGGACTTCCGTGGCACAAGACAGGGTCCGCTGGAGACCAAGTTGGGACCCGCAGCTTCGCTGAGGAACGGGTCATCAAGATCAAGATATGCGTCATTTGGTTAATGACCTGTGTGCTCTACTTCCCACTTGTTCCTGTATCTTACACCAGATGAACCCCCTTAGCCTCTTCATAAAAAATACCTACCACGGATTGAGGTAGTCTACCTTCTCTTGACAGTCTGTCAGCCTCTTCATAAATAATACCTACCTCGGATTGAGGAAGTCTAACTTCTCTAGACAGTCTGTCAGCCTCTTCATTGCCAAAAATATTGCAATGAGGTGGAATCCACTGTGGCACATTCTCTCGAACCTGTCATATAGTCTATAGAGTATCATTCTTAGTTCTTTAGATCTATATTTTCCTGGCTCCCGAGTGCCGCAACCACTGACAGGGCGTCTGTGAAGATTACAACTTGTCTCTCTGTGTTTTCTTCTGTCATTCGAATTTCTGCTGCAGTTGTCAAGACGTGTCATCTGCTCTGAAATTAATTTTCTTGAATTTTTCTTTCGTTCACCTTATTTCTATATTCACCAAGGCAGTGTGCGTTGCACTGTATTTTTATTTTGCGCCTGTCGGCCAAATGCTTTCGACTTTAGAATGCATTTTATGTAAGGGTCTGCTTCCTCCTGTATTTTCTAAAGGTTTACTTCACCAGGGGTAACGGACCATGCTGTGATATGGAGCAAACCCAGCACCTTCGGTTTGTGTCACTTAACCACTAGCCTACGTCGTCCCCTCTTGCATTTGATGTTGATCCCTATGTTGTAAATGAATGGGTCCAGATGTTGTTTGGGTTGTTTTTCTCAGCGTTTTACATCACAAATAACACATATTATTATTAATACTAATGCACACTACAAACATACTTCCCACCTGAAGAAAACAGCACTTCCCAGATCATACAAAAAACATTCCCGCATTAGTTAAAAAAAAAAAAAAGCGGCCACACAGAAACAGAAAAAAGAGTCTTAATTGTTGGTTGGTTATTGAGGTAGCTGGACCAAACTGGCCTTATCTTTATGGCTATCCATCTGGTCCTGTCACTTTCCCTCTCTTGACTTTAGATATGGCCAGCTGCCACGCTTGTTCTGATCAGAGCTCATTTAGACATTCCTAAAATTCTCTGACGCTGAGGCTGGAGATAATGTCCATCAGCAAACTTTAGGTTAGTGAACATCTCTCCTCCGTCTATGTTGATGTATTTATCTTCTCAATTAGTTCTCTAAAGACTTCCGCAAGGGTTGCTGTGAAAAGTTTCGGGGAGATTGTATCGTCATCGTCATGTCGAATGCCACATTGGTTTGGCATGTTAATTAATTAGTTCTGTTATTTTAAGAATCGATGTCATTGAACTCCTGACAGACAAATGAGTGTTTAATTCCTTTCAGCAAGAGTGTAGATACTGATGATTAATGTAGCCCGCTGATTGAACACACTCCCCCGTTCTCTCAGCGGACCTGTGTTAGTGTAGGATCTAAAAATCATGAAATCTGTACATTGCTGGTTCATTAACTGCCGTGTTTTCATCCAGAAGGCGATCGTTGATCAACTTCAAAATATAACCTCTATCCGCCATTTTCTCCCTGTGGATGAACCTGAGGCCAGGATGACACTGACAGTTCTTTCATTCCCGCAAACAGCAGAATGGCCATGGCAGTAGATCTCCACAAGTTCCAGAAGGTTCGAGGCCTCTATCTCCGCACTCAGGCCACAGACAGCTTTTCTGTACCTTTTGTATCAAGAATTGAGTCAGAGACGATTATATCCCTCACTAAAGAAGTCCCAAATAGTCACTTCAGACCCGAAGTCCGAAGTAATTGCCTCGAGCTCCATTCTGACACGGGACGTTGTTGTCAATTACGCACCGCTCCTTTCAGCAGCTAATCCGCCTCTCACTCTAGCAAAGAAGTCCCAACCGGCTTTCTTACCACCACCATGTATCACATATCCCTAACATTTTCACTTATTAGTTGTTTAACCTCAAGGTCCACTTTCCCACGACATTAGTCTCGGCATTTTCTCCCCACAGTGATAATGTCCCGGTGGTAAGTCTGCCATTTTATCTCCAGTGTGAATCCATTCTTCCCTTTGTTTATGATCTCTACTGTGGTCACCTGACAAATCGTTCTCTCTGTCTGTGTCATCCATGACATCCCTTTCCGGATTATTTTCCCCCTTGATATCTACAATGTTGACATGCAGTTGGTGCCTCTTGCCTGCGGCTACTCGTTGTAGGCTTTGGACTGAGCCAGTGTGCCAGAATGTACAGAAAGAAGCCTAAGCAAGAATCTGGCCTTCACGTTGAAGGTATGCCTGGTGTATCCAAGGACCAGTGGCATTTCTTCGTAAGGTTAGTTAATTAGTTGCCCATTGCAAGTGATCATGGCGACATCATCAGACGGTTTTGTCTGGAAACGGGCTGTTTTCATGGCAGCCTGGCTAACGACGTGAGCGACACGCAGATGAAACCAAGCATAGCACAACCGCCAGGAGGATCCCGGTCCACCTTCACCAGCACACTCGGGATGTGAGGTAAGCTACTGCAACCAGTCTCTTAACGTTCTTTTCTGGGCGCACAAGAGTAAACGTACTCATTGTGAGCATTCTAAACAACAACATAGTGAGGAAGCTCTCTCGCTGGCCATCAGTCTCACTCTCTGGTCCTGAGCTACCTTGGACCAATGGCAAGATATGTCCAAACGACTGGAGGTAACTCAGGATGCAGTCACTCTGGTCCCACCTCCATTGGGACCATGGATCGTTTGAAAACATGCGAGGTTCGATCGTTCACCGAATCCATTCATTGCTTTGAGACGTGAGTGCCTTACCTCTCGACCACAGCGACCCCCTTAGAGTCTGTAGCAACCAGTTTCTCATTCCAGTCGTTTAGCTTCGTCACAATGTGACCAGTGAACGATTGGAATATTCATGCCCGCCAGCCGAAGTCTCACCCGCGCAGTCATGCTGGCCCTAATGGTATCTGGGCTGATTGATCTGGGGTTATCATTGTAAGGTAAAGGGTATCCTTCAGCAGACGTCTTTAACCGCTCGTTAAAAATGAAGTGCTAGAGACACAAGCAACATTTGTGTGAGGTGGCGTGGCTAGTTCCCTTCCTATCTGCATTTTCCTTCCCCAACCTAACCGTAAGTCAGGTACCAGTTTACGGCTGGAGCGTGACGGTAGTGGTAGTTGAACACAGTCGGTTATAATTGTTGACGGATAGACACATGCATCTCGTAACATAAATACGACAATGGTATTGTAAATGCTCATGCAGTGTATCTGTATAAATATACAGATTTGTTAGCTATTCGCCAAGGGCGAAGAATGGGTCCACACTGGTGATAGAATGATATAGTACTAGAGAGTCCTCATAACCTTAGGCAAGGAATGCAGAGAATGGGGAAACGGGAGAGCAGAGCATGAGGTGAATCAGCTGATAAAGAAGAACACGCAGCATAGTGATGCCGTCATATACACCGACGGATCAGTGCTGCGCAGTGGGGCATCAGGCTGGGACTTCTCTGCTAGAGTGAGAGGACATGTCGTTGTTGAGTGCAGTATGGCATGCACGTCAACAACCTACAGTTTGAGAATGAAATGGAAGCAGTGACCTCACTGCTGAGATGGATATCTGAGACTTCTTTAACAATGGCAGTTATTATGACAGACGCGCAAGCCGTACTTCAGAAGGTATATAAGGGATGGCTTAGGTACGAGTGGGATAGCAGCTGTTGAGGCCTCAAACCTACAGGGGTTGACATGGATCTGCTGTTCTGGTCATGCTGGGGTTCAGTGCAACGAAAGAGCTAACATCTTGGCTTCACAAGCTCCCATCATGGGCACGTTAGTGATGGATATGAATGACATTTTGAAATGAATCAATGGCCGCCTGTTACAGTGTAAGATGAGAACACTGCAATATATGAGGCAGCAATCCACAGGCTGCAAAGTTTTGACATTAAACAAGGTTCGAGCGGAGTAGGACTCATGAGAGGACGGAGCGGAATAAGAAAGTGTATAACCAACGAGCTAAAAGGACCATCAGCATTCATACCCTGCCCCATTTGCTGAGAGATACCAAGCACCTAGTGGTATGCCCGGAGTGCAGTTACGTCGATTCTTAGAAACAGAGCTATTCGCCATATGCCGTTTCTTCGTCTTCCTTTGCAACAGTTATCTGGCTTGTCGTACATTTACTTCCGGTTCAGTTTCGGACCACACCGCGGCCATTATAACTTACTTCTATTCGTTACGTATTTCAGTAAGAAAATGCTTGTGCACATTGTTTATTCTTCGCGTTACGTTACAAAAGAACTACCAGATGGCTCATTAAATGTTGGAAACTTATTTGATGGTATTTGTGTAAAGGTCAGTAGACTTTGTTTCAATTTTTATGTCCAGCTTTATATTGTAATAGAATCGTCAGTCAATCGGTCATCATACTCATTTTTCATATCATAGCATGTCTGATGTCAACAACACCTGAACTTCCACTTCGGACTCATGAGTATCTCTCTGTCTGCTGTGTGAGTGTCTGTTGAGCATGTTTTCATCTTATATGAAGTAACTAACTACTTTTTCTTCCAGCCACAATATCACCTGTCAGAATATTTTAATGTTCTTAATCTTATTATTTTATTTTTATTAATATTTGTCTTGAGATAAAATCTAAAATAGCTTGGAATTGATTTGAATAGTCAGCTCAGTCTAACAACTAATAATAATTATAAAATAATAATATAATTAGATATTATAATATATAGATCTAACGATCACAATGTTAAGTATTGTTAATGTTAAGTTATTCATTTAAGACTTAGTCAAACTCCCTCACTCTATAAAGTCGTAAGTTACTGTTACGTAAGTTAAGTCTAGTTCTAAAGTAAAAGTCTAGTTCTAAAGCAAAAGTCTTAGCTAAGTTAAGTACTGTAATAATTTGTAATTAGTGTAAGTAAGACTCAGACTGTAATAAGTAATTATACTAGTCATAGGTCGGTAGGTGAGATACAATACAGTACTGAGTAGTACCTTGCCTTATGTATATTTCAATTATGTTGAAGTGGACAAATAATGATTTGTAAACAAACAGTTTAACACATATATGATTGATATTTTTAGTTTCTTGAGACTTTCTATCCATACCATAATCCTGTGGGAGGCAGCAGATGTAATCTTTTATTAATTTTTAAATGGACACAGAATAATACTCACAAATTGTGACAACTTGTACCTCTTCGATTCGTAGTGCCTGCTGGTGTCTATTAGTATTAGATAATCACATCTTCCTTAAAAAAATGGTTTTCCACAGCTTCCTGGTCCAAGTAATCAATGAATCAAAATATTGTCAATTCTCTGCGGAGCATGTGTCTTCAACAAATACACATTAAATTTAACGTTCTGTCTTGATCCATTCATCTAGCTCTATCCATGTCTTCATAATGTTTGTCTTGAGCTCTCAATGTGTATTGTTGTTCTTAGCTCGATCCTTTCTTTGCCAGTCTGTCTGCCTTGTCATTGCCAGGTGTATTTGTGTGACCAGGCATCCATCGTATAAGCTTCTTTGATCAACTGATGCTTTGCTTCTAGCCTGATAAGGTTCTCAATGTAAACTATTTCATGTCTTTGCTGGTACTCCACAGCATTTCAAGTATGGTCACTTCTCGGGCCAGACTGCCTCTCTTTGATCTGCATAAGTGGGGCAGTCCTGTAGGAAATGTACTGCTGTTTACTTGGTTTCTCCATAATCGCACGTGACGGTGTCTCTAAGACCCATTATGTCTTGAGTCTGCAGATCTTTGCCTGCCAATCTCTACCAAGTTTGAAGTTTGTCTATGCTGTCATTTTATGGCTTGTATTTATTTTTTGCTGGTCTCTCCATTCTGTCCTCATGAATCATTTGATGAGTGTTGTTGCTTCTTTATAGATTTGTGAATGGTGAGTCTGTGTGCCTATACCATTTCAATCCTTCCAATCTGTTATGAACATTGCCTTTTTGGTTTTTGTTGTTCTCCATGTTTCAGACCCATGCAATAGCACATGCTTTACATTGAGATTGAAGATGTGTATTTTTATATTGGATTCCCCAATGCAATGAAAGCTCCTCTTTTGCATTGCTATTTTGGCACCTTTATCATACCTCCTACTTTCTGTATATATTGCTACCAAGATTTTTAATGTGCAAATTCACATCACACATGTGATACTCAGTTCACTTACTGGCTGCATCATAATTACATAACAAATATTAAATATATTAACTTTTGTTTTCACCACTCGACTAATAATTAAAAAGAACAGCCAGCTGTTACCTGCAGTGAACGTGCTAAAATTGTTAATAATGCTTATTAACCTTCAATCTGTTTATGATTTGCAGGATGACAAGTCCTCTTTCTTTATTTTATGCAATGGTAGAAAAGTTGGAGACGACATTCAGTTGGAAGATGGAAAGACCTACCATATTGTTCCTAGACTTGAAGGAGGCAAAGGCGGTATGTCCTATATTTGGCTGTAATTGATTACTATTAGGTTCTGTTCATTGTCAAATTATCAAGGAGGTGAAGTCCTTACTCCATAACATCATTAGGGTTGTTTAGTAATGTTTGTTTACAATGAGTCAGTTTACTTTTTTGTGCGCCCTGAAAAGGACTTAAGTGGCGGATTTTAGTAGCTTTCCTCACAACCCAGGCATGCTGATGGTGGACAGCGGATGTGCTATGCTTGGCTTCATCTTTGTGGCGCTCTCTACTACGAGGATCACATCGATCCACGTCTCGTCAGCCATGCTGCTTTGAAAACAGCCTGTTTTCAGGGAATGTTACACACTTAGAACAATTCTCACTCAGTCCAGGCCAAGTGCCGGAGTTCAGTACATCAAAGTTTTGTTCAAAATAAAATAAATATTGAACAAATTGAGCTAAAATTATGATCTAACCATTATACGACACATAATTGAAGTATTTATGACGTGAAGTATTCATAATAAAAGATTATATATTAATATGCGCTGCTTATAGCAGATATAAACAAAGGCTGCAACAAAATATCACCCCTTTCTACTGGCCAATTAACATACAAATTGAACATGTCGTACAACATGGTGATACAATCTCTCACTCTTCACAGCATTGATGGAGAATTGCTCAACCACCTCCGGTTTGTGGATGACATAGTCATTATCAGCCACAGCATCAAAGAAGCTGAGCAATGCCTAAATGAGCTCAACAATACAAGAGAGGCAGTTGGTCTAATAATAAATTAGCTAAAGACACAATGCATGCTGAACAGTTTCTGTCCCTGCGAGGAAATGCGGCTTGAACTGATTCCGTCAAAAATGTTAATTCGTACATCTACCTGGGCAAAAAATTATGAACTACCATGACACGCATAAAGAGATCCGACGAAGTCTAGCTGTGGGCTGATTCAGCTTCAACCACATCAAGACAGTTCTTCAACAGATGAAAAACAAAGCGAAAGCTCACACCTTCAACAGCCTGGTTATTCCAGCCATGGTGCATGGCTGCGAGGTACGAAACCTATGACAAAGTGACATGGCATGGCTCCAAGCTACTCAACGAGCGATGGAGCATAGAACACTGTCACTTTCATTACAAGACCACATCCGCAACACCGCCATCGGGAGTCAAACCTACTTCAATGACGTCATAGGTACGGCGTTATTAAGAAAGTACATATGGCCACGTGGTACACATGTCTGACAATAGATGAACACGTAAAGTGACGTCATGGTGGTCCTACATTTATAATTGGCGCCCCAGACGTCCACCAATAAGGCGGAGAGTTGACCTTCGAAAGGACCATTGCCTGAATGGTGCTTTATGGCAAAGGACAGATGGTTTAGACGACATTTGGCTACCTGGCATAGGGCAAAAAGTGGGCCTGAGTAAACACCAGGATTACAATATTAACATGAAGCGTTAAATGACATTAATGTGGGGGTGGAAATTGGAGAGGATATTTTTTGGGTATTTGTGTGCTTCACCGGTACATCCATTAGCCATCAATTCCTTTATATGTAGCTTTTGTTTTATCTGTCTCAGTCAAAGTCTGAATCTTGCGTATGTTGAATGTCCATAGGCAATCTGAATGCATGACCATTGATCATATAATAAATCATTTCTCTGATCTTTTGTCACGATAAATGTGTAGACTTTCAAAGATCGTAACTTGCGCAAATGTCCACCTATCGGAAATAATTGTACATTTAAACGCCAATTGCACGTGTCCAAATGCAACCACCAAGCAGACGCTAAAAAAATAAATTCTACAAACGCATGTTTCACAGGTCGGTTTTGGCCATAGCGTCTGGCAACTTAAGGTTTCTAGCGGCAGATTTCAGTGCAGTGTCACCTTCGTTAACCTCGCCGGACTATATGCACAGCATCAGTTGATCGAAGAAAAAGATGATGTGCTCGCGGGTTGTAAAAGGTTAAGTTTATAGCTACATGGTAAATAAGACAGGTATGCATTCTACGTTGGTATGTGATAACGTCATGTGCATTATATAACGCAACTTACTCATACTTGCAACATAATTTGTAGTTTTGTGATGTGGGCTTGTTTTCCTTCTTAAAGGGTTTGGTTCTATGCTCCGTGCCATTGGCGCCCAGATTGAGAAGACAACAAGCAGAGAGGCATGCAGAGACTTGAGTGGTCGTCGAATGAGAGACATCAACAATGAGAAAAAGTGAGTAGCATACCATTGTGGCCTGTAGTAAGATTTTGTGAGTGGCATAAAGTAAGTTTTGTAGTAAGATTTTGTGAGTGGCATAAAGTAAGTTTTGTAAAAAGATTTTGTGAGTGGCATAAAGTAAGTTTTGTAAAAAGATTTTGTGAGTGGCATAAAGTAAGTTTTGTAAAAAGATTTTGTGAGTGGCATAAAGTAAGTTTTGTAGTAAGATTTTGTGAGTGGCATAAAGTAAGTTTTGTAGTAAGATTTTGTGACTGTCATAAGTGTTTTGGGATAAGATTTAGCGAGTGACATAAAGTATGTTTTGTGTAATAAAATTTTGTGGTGTCAACAGTTTACACAATTTCAAATAGGAAATTATTTAGTGAAGGATTCTAGTGATATAAGCTTCATGTTGGCTAGAAAGACTAACGTCTGGACATGCAAAATACACTGGTCAGACATATTAGTCAGGGTCAGGCAAAACTTTCTGGCCAAGACCCTCACTTCGGCTTCCTAGTAGCCATACCTGGAAATGGGCTTTTTACATGGTGGCCTGGCTAATGAGGTGGAGGATCTACTTGATCCCGTAATAGTGAATGACATGCAGATGAAGCCAAGTATAGCACAACTGCCTGGAGGACCCCGGTCCACCTTCATCACGCTCGGGATGTGAGAAAAGCTACTGCAAACCCCCATTTAACGTCCTTTTCAGGGCGAACAAAAGAATAACCCCATTGTGGGCATTCGCAAACAACAAGAAGAAGCAGCTCCATGTTATTAGGGCTAGGTGAAGTCAAGATTGGTGGTCCAAGGGCTAGGTGAAGTCAAGATTGATGGTCCAATGGCTAGGTGAAGTCAAGATTGATAGTCTTAGGGCCACACAAAAAAAAGCTTCAGTCTTAGGGCCAGGTGAAGTCAAGATTGATGGTCCAAGGGCCACACAAAGAAAAAGCTTCAGTCTTAGGGCCAGGTGAAGTCAAGATTGATGGTCCAATGGCCACAAAGAAAAAGCTTCAGTCTTAGTGCCAGGTGAAGTCAAGATTGATGGTCCAAGGGCCACACAAAGAAAAGCTTCAGTCTTAGGGCTACACGCTTTATGGGCTAAGGGTTACACGAAGACAAGCCTGATGGTCCAAAATCAGCTGTGAACTGTCAATAAATCAAAATGATTTAGTTTCCTGTGGAGAACAGGCTCTCCTCTCCTGTCTTAAGCACTCCATTTCAGCTCTCCATCTGTGTGTGCCTGTCTGTAATGAGCTCTCTTTTTCATGTGTTTTGGTCTCAGCTGGGTACTATCTGGCATCACACTCTTATATTCACGTCCTATTTCACAGTGTTTGTCTTGTTCTTTCCAATAGTTCTCCATTATTGATATTGAACAATATAACTTAGTTGCTCCTCTTGTAACCTGGGGTTTCGAGGTTTGCCAGAAAGAGCACCAGGCCTGTTTATCCGCAGTTTTCTTTTTGACCTGCTACCATTCTAGTCTACAATGTTAGCTAGTCGCTGTAAAGATCAGTCTTTTTTCTCTCTCTCTAATTTCTTGTTTTCATGTATTAAAGACGCAGGGTTTTGTATGGTGGAGGGGCTGTATCCTTTTAGCCCCCATTTATTTTTCATGACTTTATTTGATATTAATTGGAGGTTACCCACCACCAAGCTGACGTGTTTGGTTCCTTCCCCAGGTGTAAAATATATGTTTGTATGTCTATATTTTAGTACCATACACATTAATGTAATTGTCAAAAAATTTACTCTTTTCTATAAATGACAGAATACTGGGTTAGTAAGTTTTATGGTATATTCTATGCTTTATGTTGATCATTGATTGTCGTCCCTCAGATTGAAAGAATGGCTGGCTAAAGAGGCTGATAGAGAACAGGAAAAGGAGCAGCGTAGACAAGAGCGACACCTTAAACGGCAGTCTCAACCTCAGCATAAGTTTGACGATACACAGTACCATGAACAACGAGCTAAGATGCAAGAGGACTTACAGGATGCTGTCAGTAAAGGTACTTCTTCTGCGTTCGTTCTAAATCTCCCACTACCAAGACCTGAACAGGGCTTTGCAAATAGCAATATGTAGTCCGGGGAACGGAATGCTGTTGTGTTTAGTTTACAGCTTGACTGCGATATTTGCACCTTTCGGTCTGACATATCCGTCTTTGGTGGAGTAAAGGTAGAGAAGATTGGATGTTGTGCTAGACTGTCTAGTGTTCTAAAGCAAGAATGGCCTAGGTAGATGAGGCATTTTGTTGCAATTAAGTGCTCATCCTCAAACCGCAATCAGTTAAGGAATAATTTGATGCCTTAACAAAAAATAGTAACTCTGGCAGCAGTCAGTGAACCAGAACTGTCAAGAGGGAAGTGAAGACTATTATCTGGTAAGGTCAGGCACAACATACTGATGAGACATGTTGTCAGGGTCAGACAAAATATATTGGCCAAGACCTCCACCTCAAACTTCCCTGTAGTCCTACATGCAAATGGCTGTTTTCATGGAAGCCTGGCTAACGAGGTGCACCGATCAGTGTGATCCCCATAGTGGTGAGCGACACGCAGATGCAGCCAAGCAAAGCACAGCTGCCTGGAGGATCCCGCCCACCTTCATCGGCATGCTCCAGATGGGAGGAAAGTTACCACAAAATGCCACTTAACGTTGTTTTCAGGATGCACATAAAAAGTAAGCCTTCTCGTAGTGGGCATTCAACAACTGTAATGAATTTGGTTGATTTTGTACACGTTTTGTTGGTGTAGAGTGCACACAAATCTTCCGTATTGATGGTCATACCAGATACTTCTAATCTGATTTGAGAAACAATGCTAAAATGTGACCCTGTCATTGCTGGAATGATATTTAACTTATCCCACTGAAGGTTCAATCTATTGAAAACGTGTTTTATATCTTTCATTGGTTAAAAAGCAAGCCAATCTTTCGTACAATTGTTGAAGTTAGCATAGACTCCGCGGGGAGGAAGACACACATCTAGTCCGGCATTACACACTGATCAGACATGTTGGTCAGGGTTGTGCAAAATATACTGACCAAGATCCTCACCTCGGCTTCCTTGTAGTCCTCCCTGAAAACAAGATGTGGTCTCAAGGTAAGACGTCCGCCTCAGGTGCTGGATGTCGTAGGTTAGAAACAACAGGATACGCCACAGACAAATATGTCATCTAAAGCAATTGTTCAGTTCAAGTGCCATCTCTGCATTGAAAGTCGGCTGCAGTGGATCTCCAGTGTACTCTTATGTCCAGCTGTAATGGTACAATCTGGCTGGCTTTTCTACTGATGTTATCCATCGACTTATAACTTTGTCTGCCTCTTGGACGACGACATTCCTGCTTACCCTCTAGTATGGTATTCAACGCAGAAGTGTGTCTTGTTATATGGCCAAAATATCTTAACTATCTAACTTTGGTTTGTCATTCATTCTCTTTTCGTCCTTTTTCAATACCTCCAAATTTGTTTTCTTTTTCCATGAAATGTCACCCATTATTCTATTTACTATCATTTCAAATTCATTTCCAACTTTTTATATGATGTCCATGTTTTTGTGCCATAGAGTAGTAACAACTGACAACTCAGTTTCAATTTGTGATTATCTGTTTGGATGTCAGTGTGTGCCACATGTTGCTGAATGCCATCTTGGCCATACCTATTTTCTTTCTGATTTCTTTTTCACAGCAACTGGCAATGCCTCAAATTGTGATGTTTTTATATTTTTGACCATTCTGTCGATAAGTCTCATCACAGTTCAACTAGAAAGACTGTTTATTATTCTTACTTTTATCAAGGCATTTTTTAACAAAGTCTTATTTGGAATATGGTTCAGAGTGCTTTGCAATTTTGTTGACTAACAGTAAAAGGGGACTGAGTGGCCTCGAGGTGAGATGCCAGCATCGGGTGCTGGATGTCGTAGGTTGAAATGATGGTGGAGACCGGGTTTTCCTCACATGGACTTTATGGTATTTGCCTCGGATCTCTGGGTAGTATAGCCCATGTGCAGTGTTGTAAATCGAAGAGTAGGTGTAACAGGTGCTGCCTTTCAAAAGTCATTGATGTTAAAAATCTAGCCAATCTATTATGGGATCCTTGTTAGTGCTACAGAGATTCGCTAAAAAAATGGAGCAGAACAGAGCACTTATGGGTTTAACTGTGTGCAATGACATTGATTCTTTAACTATGTCGTTTGTCAGCATCATTTCATTTCATTTGTGGAACTGCATCTTTTTTTTTTTAAGCAGGTTTATTCTTTTTGAAATCTCTGTAAACGGCCTGCTTGCTATTAAAGTACCTTTGAAGGTTGTATTTTTTCACATTGGAAATAATTTCAAAAGAGCAAATCAGTTTCCTTCTGCATTATGAACAATTAGACCACTTTTCTTTAAATGCACAAAACTCACTGTACATTTTCCTCTTCTTCCATGATGGCATCATTTGGAATGTGCCACCGGATTTCAATATAGTTAAAAACATATACTAAACTCGCATATTGCAATTATATAGCTACTCATTTCAACGCTGACAGTTGTGGGCAAAGGTACTGTTTGCGCGCACTCAAAATTGTTCAAGTGTTTTGATTAGCCGTTTCTAGTTGCTTTAGCTTTACCTCAACCAACCGTAACTTACTTTACCTTGCAAAGTTCACAAATTTACTCCCCACAGAAGCCATAAGGTGAGTCCACATCAAGTACGCACGCATGAATCAAGAGACAATTTAAATGAGCTCATTATTATTTATTGGTTATAATTGTAGCCCTGAAATTAAGCCCTGAAAGGGCTTAAGTAACAGAATGTAGTCCAAAGAACAGAATGCGCTGTGTCGTAGTTTACAGCTTGACTGCGATATTTGCACCTTTTGGTCCAACACATCCGACTTCAGCAAGCATTTTTTGAGTACCGGGTTAGCATTCCCTCTTCGATCCCTTCTCCTTAGCCAGTCTGCCCTGCTGCAGCCTGTTATCCAGGGTCACCGCGTGAGGTTTAGAAGGGTCTTTGCAGCTCTAGTTCGCTGACGCTAGCAGTCAGCTATGGGCCGCTGACCGCTGCAGCCCATGCGCTGCTCAGCATCTTGATCCCAGAAAATTGTTCCGAAATTTAATGGGTAGACTTCTCGTAGTTTAAGTTTTTTCTTTGTGTGCATTAGGGTCAATGAACAGTCTGTAGGTCACTTGCGAGTCAGATTCAGTGAAATTTTGAAAAAGAATCTTGGTAGGGGGCCAGTTATTGTCTGTGGGTTGCATATGCCAGTGTTACACCATAGCCAAATCAGACCTGCCCATCATATTTCTATTCTCCAAGACTCTAAAATACTCATGACTGTTGAAATCCATACAACATGCACTAATTTTACATGAAAAGAAACTGACATGTTCTTAAGAACATAATCACAAATTATAGTTTTTGAGTTTATTTGGTCTTTTACATGTTGACTGAGTGTTTATTATTCTTTTGAATTAGTTCTTTTTATTCATTGAGCTTTGTTATTAAATACCTACCACACCAGTTTCATGACCTGGTTACTGTTTGCTCTCTTCAGGATTAAAGAGGACACATAAAAAGGAGACGAAACATCACAATACTGAGAAAAAGGTGAAGAAAACTGCAGGATCCAGTGGCATTTCTAAAACAGAATGGTAATTTGATAAAGTTTTTGATCTAATTATGCCTAACAGTAAAATCTATCTCTCTTGATTAGGACAGGTTTGATCTATATCTCTTATTCCTCTACTCCATTTGGTTGCTTGTGAAACATAGGGGTTAGACTACCACTGTAGATGGCTCCATACAGAAAGCCTGTGCCAAAGCAATTTGTGTGCTCTTGGCTGCCTGCCTCGTGCACCTTTCTTGATTTGTTTGTATTCATATTTGAACATTTGCTTGGGATCAAGATGCTGAGCAGCGCATGAGCTGCAGTGGTCAGCGACCCATAGCTGACTGCTAGCGTCAGGGCCAGCGAACCAGAGCTGCCAAGACCCTTCTACATCTCCACGCGGTGATCCTGGATAACAGGCTGCAGCAGGGCAGACTGGCTAAGGAGAAGGGATCGAAGAGGGAATGCTAACCCGGTAATCAAAAAATGCTTGCTAAAGCCGGATGTATTTGACTGAAAGTTGCAAATATTGCAGTCAAGCTGTAAACTACAGACTCCTGCAGAGTCTTCTAAACCAGTATAAAGACGTTAAGTTAATGCCTTGATTCTGCAGGAGCAAGCAGCATTTATTCATGATGGACCACATCAATAGAAACAAACGCTGTAGTGTGTGTCCAATAATTGCGACAGCAGAATTGGATTCTACACTCAATACATTGTTCTTTAAAGAGGATCAGTGTCAGTTGTACAATGATGAAAAAAAAAACGAGCATGCTTCCACAACCTGTGACAAAGATATAAACTATGAGGATCAGCACAGCTCCCGGGTCACACAACGTAAGTGTCAAGGATATTTCTGTTCAAGAGACCCATGAGTTCAGGCATTTGGGCAGTATCTGTTTAGCAGGCCATAGACTCGACAGGGAAATCGAGACTAGGTGTCAAAAACCATCTGCTGTGTGACTTATCAATCAGTTGTCCCCACTGCTTAGGCACTCGAGCACTAGTTTGTTAACAAAGCAGCAGCTGATAAACAGTATATTTATGCAGACTCCTTGCTACCAGTGCCAAACATGGTCCCTTCACAAGGCACGTAAGAGCAGAATATCGATATGTCAAATGACGTGTTTGAGGAAGGTCATTGGTGCTACCAGGAAAGACAGACTGAGAAATAAAGACATTTAAAGTTTGGGCAGAACTACATCAGGTAAAAAAAAATATGCTGGCTCACTCATCTCATGAGAATGCACCCTCATCAACTTTCACTTGATGAATTACAGTGTTGGTAGACCTGACTCCAGATATTGGATATTCAGACTTCAGTCACGGTACACAACCACTGTTTAACAGATTCACGTATATTGGCAGTCCTCTATCTCAAGTTATTCACATAGATGATGAGGTGAATACAAGAATAGCTATGGCAAGTGCGGAATTTGGTAGACTTGATACAAAGGTGTGAGATAGGTGAGGGATCAGGACTCGAACAATAATAAAGGTCTACGCTGCAATTGTTCTACCTACCCTTCTTATATGAGACCTGACCATGCCGGGGAAATTAAACCACTTCCACATGCACAGAAGTTAAGATGGCAGACATGGTGCCAAATACAGATGTGTTAGCGCAATAGGACATGTCCAGTATACACACCATGATATGTACAGCACAGCTGAGATGGGCTGGACATGCGGGTACGCATGTTAGATCAACGTTTACAGAAGAGCTGCTCTATGGTGAATTTCAAAATGGCAAAAGAGCAAGAGGTGACCAACGGAAAAGGTACAAGGGCTCGCTTAAGAGATCAATGATACAGTGCGGTAGTAACCACGATGACTGGGAAAGAATCGCCACCAATCGCACAGACTGGGGCAGCACTATTGCTGATGATGTTCAGAGACACGAGGCATCAAGAATAGATGACGTTATCCAGAGACGATCGCAAGTCAGCTCACTTCAACCTCGGTGGAAGGATGTGTCTTATTTCCCTGAACAAAGTACACGAGACAATTCAAGGCTCTGATGGGCTTATCTAGCCATCTCCAAACTCATGTGAACAGTGAATGTTGACAAGGTGGTCCTCATCGATTACGATGGGCGAACAACAGCAGACCTGACTAGAGAACAGCCGTGAGTCAGGTGAATAGATGACATTAGAGTTATGCAACAGCAAGGGCTCACAACAACATATGCAATGCACTTGGACAGATAACTTGAGCATCCCACAAAGTTCAACAAAATGGCCTCTTGACTGAGCATATTTCTAACAGAAGATAAGTCAGAATCCTGCTTTCTTAACATCTCAGCATTTATCCACAGCAGCACGCTGTTCTTTGATTGTACACAATGTGGACGTCGATTTGTATCTTAGCTGCACATGTGCATGTGACACTGTACCGTAATTACACAGCTGGATGTTGCTGCCACCTAATGACACCTTTAGAAACTACCATGTGGGGGGGGGGGGGGGGGGGGGTGTGTGTGGTCTCTGCGGCGAAGTGGTCAAGTCGTTTGCTTTTTGTTTAGACGGCCGGGGTTCAAATTCGAGCTGTGATGGGCGGTTCATGATGACAATATTTCTGGAGATCCCTGGGTTCATCACTGGAGCTACGGAGTTCATGCTTTGTGTGGTGCTCTCGGCAGGTGGGATACCGTTCTGCGAAGAGAGGCGAAGCTGTAGAGGAAACCAGTCGGGCCCTTGCCTTTGTCCCATAGAAACTATATTACTCAGGTATCCTATATCAGTTTGTGACGGACTTATCCTCCTGTTATGCAATAAATAATCTCTTGGGTGTGCTGGTGAAAAGATAAATTTGGGGCACAAATCAAGCAATGCAGATATCGCGGTTAAACTGTGACACAACATAAGTTATGGCAGAACAAAAATGAGTGACTATAGAGGGGAAACAATTAAATTTTTAAAAATCATAATTGTTTTGTTTCTGAATTGTTTTCCAGGATTGGCGTGGACATTGACTCTGATGAATCAAGCAGCAGCTCAGACAACGAAGCCAATCCAGTTGACCCACGTCTTCAATCAGGTGATGGCAGTTCATGCAGCAAAGATGACACGGTCAATTGTGCCAGCAGCAGTTGTTCATCACATGAGTCCATGGATGCTGTCACAGATGTTGCTGCAGACCACATTCAAGACTCTCATCAGACATTACCACATCATTGTGCCTTACAAACAATGAAAGAATCCAATGCAGATACACAACCACCCATGCAAGAAATTGAAGTAAAAGACAGCAATGAACCAGTTGACTTGGACAACTACAGCAGCAGTAATGACTTGGCTCAGCTTGGATTGGAGAGACTCAAAAATGCATTAATGCTCCGTGGACTCAAATGTGGTGGTACATTGGAGGAGAGGGCTGACAGATTATTTTCAGTGAAAGGTCTCAGTTCTGATCAGATTGACCCATCTTTATATGCAAAATCAAAAGGAAAAGGTAAAAAGTCCAAATAATAGACAACGGGGGAGACGATCCACACCTGCTACCAGAGTTGGGTATAGGTTTAACCATATTTTGTGCTAATGTAGGACAATTCGTAACCTCTGTTTCTTCTCCATCTCCCGCTACTAAGCCATGAAAAGGGCTTTGTAAGCAGCAGGAATGTAGTCCGGAATGTATTGTCGTGGTTAACAACTTCACTGCAATATTTGTACCTTTCGGTCTGACTTCGGCAGGCATTTTTGAGTCCAGGGTTGCCTCCCCTCTTCGATACCTTCTCCTTAGTCGGTCGCCATTCTGCTCAGTTGCAGCCTGTTGTCCAGGATCTTCGCAGCTCTGGTTCGCTGGCCCTGATGCTAGCTATGGGTTGCTGACTGCTGCAGCTCATGCGCTGCCCAGCATCTTGTTCCCGAACAATTCAAATTTTAAAAAAATAATTCAAAAATACTTTCCAGTTCTGGATAATTTTTGCTGGTTTGTATTTTTCAATATGGGACAAGTGCCGAACTCCTTAGCAGTATATTAAACAAATTGAGCTAAAATTGCGATCTAAGAATTTTAAGACCCATATCTAAAATGTGAAGCTAAATATGTGTGGGCCAGTGCTCAGTACACAATTGGCTCAGCATGTAACAGTCTTGTAGAATATGTTTGGTTGTCTGTACTGATGGACCGCACATGTGTGATGAGGCCAGATTTAGCTGGTCTTGTTCTAAAGCAGAACTGGATCATTTACTCAGCGTGATCAAGTCGTTTCTCACTTGGTCAACTTTCCTTATATCTTAGATAAAGGTCTTCTTTTCTTGGAAGGTGATTGTTCGTTTTTTTCTCGTTGCTCCCTGCTTTGTCTATCTGTGTGCTGTCTCATTTACTGGTATGCCACAGTGTGATGGTATTCACTGTAGCATTGCTTCTTTTGGCTTTTAGTTTGCACAAGGCCTTCCTAAACTCTGACATTGCAATCTGTAAGGAATACAGCCTGCTGGCATTGTCTTGTTGTGTTGCTAATCATTTCTGCAGCAATAATTAGGGCCTGTACATAAGCAGAGGAGTTTGAACGGAATTTTTCAGTGGATGAACTAGTAGTTTTCTTTATCTGGCTAGACAACATACTGTAGATTTCTGCTCCTCCATTCTTCATTGCTGATCCATCAGTATATACACCTGGATCCGTGCCTCCGAGTTTGTGCTCTCCCATTGGGTAGGTGGTAGTTAAAAATGATTTTAAAAAAATGCTTTTGGAAGGGGTAATGGATTTACCTTCTAAGTGGCTTCATGTAGCTACGTCTTTCCACTCTTCTACTGGTTAGATCATTAGATATGCTGTCATGGTCTTGGTGTGCAGCATGATTATTTTCTCTCTTCAATTTCATTTATTGGACAGATTTCGTATCACACCTGCCATGTTTTCAATGGCCTGCTGAGTAAACTGAGTCGGAGGATAATGAAATTGTGCAAACTTGACAGTATGTGCCAGAAGTGGCGTCATATGTATGTTCACTTGTTGTAAACTGAGTCAGAGGATAATGAAATTGTGCAAACTTGACAGTATGTGCCACAAGTGGCATCATGTGTATGTTCACTTGTTGCAGTTTGGTCCGTTTTTCATTTGAACATGCCTCGTATAATTGTTGCAAGTGAAGATGGCGATAGTGACAGACTATCGGTGCGAAATACGTATTCTATGATGGCTGTAATGACCAATCCTGGAATGGTGCAGCCTGCTACAATCAGGGAGCCAGCAGTGGAATTGCTGTGAGCATTGTTATTTTTCGGGCAACATGCTTTTGCTGAGCCTCCTGCGGTGATACTAGCTCGCCAGGCCGTACAGTCTTGTGCAAGCATTTCCCAGGAGATAACGACAATATTGAAGCATTTAAGAGGCCCTTTCAAGGAGTTCCTGTAGCGTTTTTTCTGCTTTCCTGGCGAGTGTCTACCTGCTTTGAGCTCACAATATAACAGCTGCTATGGGATGCGTTTTTCTGGAATTTGAACATGTCCTGCCCATTGTAGTTGAGCCAATTTCAGAAGTGTATGGATGCTTAACATATTAGTATTACTCAGAATTTCAGAGTTAAGCACTTTGTCCTGCCACCTAATCTTGAGCAGCTTGCGTAGATAGCTCGAGTGAAAACGATTGAGCTATCTACTATACACTCATTCATGTCTCGCAAGCATGCAGCAAGAGTGGATAAAATACCACAGCACTGGGGGGACTTCGTGGTCGAGTGACATGGCTCACAGCCACCTTACAAAAAATATGTGCCAAAGCGGATGCACTGGGCCAACAGGCTCAAAATAAAAACCTAGTACAACGCACACCGCATTGGGGAATAGAGAAATAAGGCGAAGCCTTATATTCTTTGAATCTCACACATACAAAGCTCGTCTTAGCAATCCTGTTATTCACCTAACTTGATAATCGCCTCTCTAGTGAGAGTACTGACAAAGTAGGTGAAACTTGACTGCTTTAGTTTCTGTAGAGTGTCCATCCCTTATCAATGGCTTTCTGGATATTATATACATATATATGCGCAAACACGGCTTGTCATAAGTCTTTACCCTGGCCATGTGGGAGGAAAAGTTGAAATTTGGCACAGTGATTATTCCTATTAATGTAGCCAACACCTGAATTTATACATATCTGCATCACCTTAAAGTAACTTATTTTCCGAACTAAACCAGTTATCACAGTTGCTGACCTAGATGCAATTGTCATTTTCCTATCCTGGTCAATGATTTTCATCGCTGCACTCTGAGGATGGTCTTCCTCATCTTGGAAGGTCAGCAACATGGGAACGTCCACACTTAAACTGCCTTCGTCAGTATTTTACAGAAGTATACGAAGGACAAGAATTTTTATCATAGTTCTAGACACTAACAGTTTGTCAATGGAGAAATCAGAGTAGCAGATCTGGTCAATAAGGTGTGTTGTGCCATGCACTATACCGGGTAAACACATTGAGGAGGGAAATTCATACTTCTCAAGTCCAGTACAAATTGAATGAGCTACATATGTGCCAAATTTCAAATTTCTCCTACTCCTCCATAGTCAGGGTACAGACTTAAGACAAGCCCCTTGTACATATGTCTATTTATATCAGCATTCTTCTGGTGGTTGCTTTGGTGAAAGGTCTCAGACTCCCATTGAGTCTGAAGATTTGTCATTTTATGACGTGAATGCATTCTTTAAATTGGTCTCTCCATTCCATCTTCATGGATCTTTGCTTCTTTACATCTCAGTGGATGGTGAGTCTCATCTGCCTTCTTGTTTCCATGGAAATCCAGTGTTGGACACGTGCCATTGGATGCATATTTGCTCCAGTCCAGGCATGTTTGAGTAATGTGCAGACTAGGCAGTCCCCACACAGTATGGCTCCAGTCCATGCATGTTTGAGTAATGTGCAGACTAGGCAGTCCCCACACAGTATGGCTCCAATCTATGCATGTTTGAGTAATGTGCAGACTAGGCACAGAAGAGGCTGTCCCCACACAGAATGGCTCCAGCAGTGGGCCATGGATGTGACCGACCCTCAACGAACAATATCATCTCCTGCTGGTATGGGTCGCTGCCATTAGAGAGTGCGATGTAATCAAACAGAATTGAACCTCGGAAGTATATTACAGCGATGTAATCAAACAGAATTGAACCTCAGAAGTATACTACAGCGATGTAATCAAACAGAATTGAACCTCGGAAGTATATTACAGCGATGTAATCAAACAGAATTGAACCTCAGAAGTATACTACAGCGATGTAATCAAACAGAATTGAACCTCGGAAGTATATTACATGGAGAAAGCTTGATGCAACTTCAGGCCCAACATTCAAATGAGTTTGTGTATAATGTCTAAGAGAAGGTAAACCATGACTCTAAACCCGGTTAGGCTGAAGCTCATTCGCCTAGGAGAGATTTTAAGCCCACGTCCCAGGGAGTGCTTGCTAGTCATGGGACGATGAGAGATCATCGAATGTCTCAAGTAACTAGCATCTGCTGAAACCGACTCCACTGCAGCGTGGAAATCTCTGGAGAGCAGGCTATGTAAGTAAACACAGACAGAAAATTTAGAGTGGTAGCACCTAATGTGGCTGGTTTCAAAATTGTGAACTCATTCCAGCAGCTGAGGTGGTGCCAAACTGTCCATGTTTTGGATTACACCAGTGAGAACAAAGCAGTTTGGGTAGCGCATATTCAGCGCCACGCGTATTATGGTCAGCAAAGACTGATGCACGAATATTTTTTTATTTTAATAGAAAAAGTCTTGAATAAAGATTACATTATTACCATTCAATAGTTTTTGTTGTTGTGTGTTAGTTTTGCCCTCATTTCCTTCCGGTATGAGGTTTTTCAGTAAGTTGCCGACTGTCAGGGTCAGAAAACTAGAGCTACCAAGAACCTCCATGCGGTGATCCTGGAACAGAGCAGACTGGCTAAGAAGAGAAAGGATCGAGTGGCTAACCCGGTACTAAAAAAATGTCTGCTGTGGTCGGACCAAATGGTGCAAGTATCGCAGTCAAGCTGTAAACTACGACACCACACAAAGTCCTTTCATTGCTTGGTAGTGGGAGACAAACAAATCCAAGCCATAGTAGTATTCTTTTCAGAAGTGATCAATTTCCCTTAAGTTGTCTTTTTGCCTGGTAATTATTATGTGAGGAAGCTCCTCCACACTTTGCTTGGCTGCAGTTTCATTGCGGGAGGAGATCCACTGAATGATCAACCCTGGATGTTGCTGAGAGCTCTGTCAGGGAGTGTGTTGCGGAAGATCACCTTTGTGTTAAAGCTGTTTTTATTGGTGAGGCTTCTTCAGTTAGGAATAATCTTGGATTACAAGCTCGGCACCAGCCTTCAGTGGCTCTACTTCCACATGGAAATTATTAGTGTCTGCAATAGTCCCCTATATTGGATGTGGATATGTTAGCCGAGCAATCTATGCGGCCATGTTTCTGGCAAGTAGCCTCTCTATTGGGATAAATGTTATGAAATCATATGTTAGACTTTCCTCACTCCTTTGAGTCACTGCTAGGATAAGTGTGATTCCAGACGTTTGTTGAAACATAGGTTCAGCATTGCATTTGGTTTTTCTAACTTAAGGAAAAGCTTGATTCTTCTTCAGTATTCACCCTCAATCTTCTGCTACCTAGCCCTGTACAAGGCTTTGCAAGTAGCAGGATGTACTCAGAACAGTTTACAGCTTGACTGCGATATTTGCACTTTTCGATCCGACACATCCGTCTTCGGTAGGGTATTCACCCTGAAAAGGATATCTGCACCTTTTAGTCCGACACATCCGTCTTCGGTAGGGTATTCACCCTGAAAAGGATATCTGCGCCTTTTAGTCCGACACATCCGTCTTCGGTAGGGTATTCACCCTGAAAAGGATATCTGCACCTTTTAGTCCGACACATCCGTCTTCGGTAGGGTATTCACCCTGAAAAGGATATCTGCGCCTTTTAGTCCGACACATCTGTTGTTTTTTGGCTGCCTTCCCAGCGATACTTATTCTCTTAGCCAGACTACATTAGTGCAGCCCGTTTCCAGGGCTGCCGCTTGGAGGCAGAATAGGGTCTTGGGCAACTGTTGTTTGCTGATCCTGATGCAAATAACCAGTTATCGGTCGTCATCCTGTCATGTGTTTGTCCTGGAAACCTCTTGGTTGATATACTATACATAAATATTATTACATGGGAAATAAGTCACATTCTTCTTTGATTGCTCGAGCATTATTTTTGTGAGCTGCACATAACTTCCAGTGCATTTGTTTCATGGTTTTTTATATATATATATATATATATAGTAGTTTGCCGAGGTCGTTGTGAAGGACAAGAATAGCACCACTGCCCCACAGAGAGCATGTCGTAAGAGGCGATTGTGTGACATGGTATAACACAGGCCATGGTTAGGTGTTTGTTAAGTGCAACATTGATGGTGCCTAACAGGATGGACCTAACTTTGCTCTAGTGTTTTGATTCTATTAAGATGGACTCACAGATCAGTTAACCACACTCCATAGTGGAGTAATAAGCTGCTCGAGCCTAGCCCGCTAAGCAAGAAATCCTCCAGGCTACATCCAGCTCACACCAGAGATGGAACATGCACAGGGGCTTATGCCCCTAAAGAAGTACAGGTCGACTAAGACATTATTATGTGTTCATTCTTATACCAGTGGGAGCATGGGGTCATCACTACAGCTGGCCTCCTTCCAGGAAACTTGTCTCAAGTCATTACTCTTTTAGAGGTGGTTTAAGTAGCACTTCTGCCATTCCCAAACGCAACCCTAGCTATTCACATTTTAGGGCTTGCGTGATTAGGGTACAGTGTTTCTATTCCTACCTGCCTAGTAAGGTGACCTTAGGATCTGGATAGGGAATGTGCATGTATTTTTTTAGCCTGAAGTCATAGTAGTGAAGGAGCTGACAACAGTCGCTGTCTCATAGCTGGCTGCTTGCATCAGGGTCAGCAAACCACAGCTGAACAAGATCCTATTCTGCCTTCAAGTGGCGGACATAGAAACATGCACCGCTAGTATAGTCTGGCTAAGAGAATAGGAACCACAGTGGGAAGGCAAACCCTGCACCTAAAATAATAGCTAGCTGAAATCGGATGTGCGGGGTCGAAAGATGCATATATCGCAGCCTCGCTGTAAAATACGACACAACCTTTTTTTTTAGGATGAACACAAACAAGGAGACATGGACTCCGACCAAGGTACAAGAACAACATTTGAAATGAGATGTTTGCAAAATGCAACCAGTACGTCGCTGTAAAACACAATGTTTATAAAATGGACGCCAAAGAATTTTTATTTGGTATTTAACATTTGTTGCTTATGGTCTGTTATTTTGATCTGACCCGAAGTGTTTAAACTGGTCATGACAATATTTCCAGAACATTGTCTCCTTCACAGAAGCACTAAATTATCTCTATTTCTGACAATATGATCCGCTTCACACACAGGCATCTACAAACTGTCAGCAGTTGTAACTTTATTCTCTTGTGTGACCTGAAAAGGGCCTTATGTGGTGGGTTACAGTTGCATTTCGAGCAAGCTGAATGAAGGTGGCCTGGAGTCCTCCAGGCGGTTGTGTTATGCTTGGTTCATCTGTACACTGACCCCTCATCTCATTAGCGAGGTTGCCATGAAACGGTCATTTCCAGGGAGAACTACATGGGAGTCTTGGTCAGTGTATTTCGCCTGACCTGATGAGTATGTTGTGCCCGACCAGATATTCCTCCCCTCAAATTGTCAGTACGAGATCAAGATGCTGAGTAGCGCATGATCTACAGTGGTCAGCGACTCATAGCTTACTACTAGAGTCAGAGCCAGCGAACCAGAGCTGCCAAGACCCTTCTACACCTCCATGTGGTGATCCTGGATAACAGACTGCAGCAGGGCAGACTGGCTAAGTAGAAGGGATCAAAGAGGGAATGCTAACCCGGTACTAAAAAAATGCTTGCTGAAGTCGGATGTTGTTGGACCGAAAGGTGTAAATATCGCAGTCAAGCTGTAAACTACAACACAACGCATTCCGTTCTCTGGACTACATTCTGCTACTTTTGCCCTTTCAGTGTTTGGTAGTGGGAGATTAAAAATTAACCAAGCCAAGCCAAATTGTCCTGATACCATCTTCTGTGATAACTTCTTTCCTTTTCCTGTGCCTTCCTCTGCCTCTCCAAGCCGTTGTGTATTTTCATATACTATACATAAATATTATTACATGGGAAATAAGTCACATTCTTCTTTGATTGCTCGAGCATTATTTTTGTGAGCTGCACATAACTTCCAGTGCATTTGTTTCATGGTTTTTTATATATATATATATATATAGTAGTTTGCCGAGGTCGTTGTGAAGGACAAGAATAGCACCACTGCCCCACAGAGAGCATGTCGTAAGAGGCGATTGTGTGACATGGTATAACACAGGCCATGGTTAGGTGTTTGTTAAGTGCAACATTGATGGTGCCTAACAGGATGGACCTAACTTTGCTCTAGTGTTTTGATTCTATTAAGATGGACTCACAGATCAGTTAACCACACTCCATAGTGGAGTAATAAGCTGCTCGAGCCTAGCCCGCTAAGCAAGAAATCCTCCAGGCTACATCCAGCTCACACCAGAGATGGAACATGCACAGGGGCTTATGCCCCTAAAGAAGTACAGGTCGACTAAGACATTATTATGTGTTCATTCTTATACCAGTGGGAGCATGGGGTCATCACTACAGCTGGCCTCCTTCCAGGAAACTTGTCTCAAGTCATTACTCTTTTAGAGGTGGTTTAAGTAGCACTTCTGCCATTCCCAAACGCAACCCTAGCTATTCACATTTTAGGGCTTGCGTGATTAGGGTACAGTGTTTCTATTCCTACCTGCCTAGTAAGGTGACCTTAGGATCTGGATAGGGAATGTGCATGTATTTTTTTAGCCTGAAGTCATAGTAGTGAAGGAGCTGACAACAGTCGCTGTCTCATAGCTGGCTGCTTGCATCAGGGTCAGCAAACCACAGCTGAACAAGATCCTATTCTGCCTTCAAGTGGCGGACATAGAAACATGCACCGCTAGTATAGTCTGGCTAAGAGAATAGGAACCACAGTGGGAAGGCAAACCCTGCACCTAAAATAATAGCTAGCTGAAATCGGATGTGCAGGGTCGAAAGATGCATATATCGCAGCCTCGCTGTAAAATACGACACAACCTTTTTTTTTAGGATGAACACAAACAAGGAGACATGGACTCCGACCAAGGTACAAGAACAACATTTGAAATGAGATGTTTGCAAAATGCAACCAGTACGTCGCTGTAAAACACAATGTTTATAAAATGGACGCCAAAGAATTTTTATTTGGTATTTAACATTTGTTGCTTATGGTCTGTTATTTTGATCTGACCCGAAGTGTTTAAACTGGTCATGACAATATTTCCAGAACATTGTCTCCTTCACAGAAGCACTAAATTATCTCTATTTCTGACAATATGATCCGCTTCACACACAGGCATCTACAAACTGTCAGCAGTTGTAACTTTATTCTCTTGTGTGACCTGAAAAGGGCCTTATGTGGTGGGTTACAGTTGCATTTCGAGCAAGCTGAATGAAGGTGGCCTGGAGTCCTCCAGGCGGTTGTGTTATGCTTGGTTCATCTGTACACTGACCCCTCATCTCATTAGCGAGGTTGCCATGAAACGGTCATTTCCAGGGAGAACTACATGGGAGTCTTGGTCAGTGTATTTCGCCTGACCTGATGAGTATGTTGTGCCCGACCAGATATTCCTCCCCTCAAATTGTCAGTACGAGATCAAGATGCTGAGTAGCGCATGATCTACAGTGGTCAGCGACTCATAGCTTACTACTAGAGTCAGAGCCAGCGAACCAGAGCTGCCAAGACCCTTCTACACCTCCATGTGGTGATCCTGGATAACAGACTGCAGCAGGGCAGACTGGCTAAGTAGAAGGGATCAAAGAGGGAATGCTAACCCGGTACTAAAAAAATGCTTGCTGAAGTCGGATGTTGTTGGACCGAAAGGTGTAAATATCGCAGTCAAGCTGTAAACTACAACACAACGCATTCCGTTCTCTGGACTACATTCTGCTACTTTTGCCCTTTCAGTGTTTGGTAGTGGGAGATTAAAAATTAACCAAGCCAAGCCAAATTGTCCTGATACCATCTTCTGTGATAACTTCTTTCCTTTTCCTGTGCCTTCCTCTGCCTCTCCAAGCCGTTGTGTATTTTCATATTTTTTGTTGTTTGCTTTCGCTTTATTCCTCTGTTCTCCAAGGCGGTGTGCGTTGCACTGTGGTTTTTATATTGCGCCTGTCGGCTCATTGCATCGGCCTTTGGTATCCATTTTATGTAAAGGTCTGCTTCCTCCTGCATTTTCTAAGGGTTTGCATCCTCGGGGTAACAGCCAGTGCTGTGATTGACGAGCGAACCCAGCACTTTCGGGTTGTGAGCCATGTCACTTAACCACACCTACCCTTGTCTTTTTCAAATGACCGAAATAGCATAACTTCTTCCTTGTTGTGATAAGCCAATTTTAATCTTAGCCAATATAAATTGCTATCGATCTCATTCTCTCAGTCTACCAATGATGAATTGAGACACTGTTGCAGAGTGGTTGTAATCTGTCCAATATTGAAGACTCAGCAAGCCATTACTTTGCTGACTACCATTCACACAGACCAAAAGTCTGTGGAGTAGCCTTCAGGATTTGAAAGATAACCATACATGAAAAAAAAAACTAAATTAAATAAATGTTCCTGGTTAGGGGTTGTAGCCCTTTGTATGATAATAATATTTCAGTTATTTGTAAATATTTTATGGGGCCAAAAAATGTTCTGATCGAATTAAATGACTTTCTTCGCTATCATTCATCAGAATTCGTCATTCAGAAATTACGTCTGGGGATCAGTCTATTTTTAAAGAAGGATAAGCATTTTTAACACCAGCAGATATAACTCGAGCTTGCGATGTGATCCTATGTCAGCCTAATCAGTTATCGAGAGACCTCTGTCATTAATAATTCGCATTCACTCCTCTTCTACCTCAAAGGGGTATAGTGTTATGTTTTTGTATATACTTGCAATGAACGAGTTTTGACAAACAGCTGATTAGCCTGCTGTGAACCCATTCACATAATAATCTTGTTGGAAAAAATGTAGCATCAATCAAGTTTATTCACATAATAATCTTGTTTGAAAAAAATGTAGCATCAATCAAGTTTATTCACATAATAATCTTGTTGGAAAAAATGTAGCATCAACCAAGTTTATTCACATAATAATCTTGTTGGAAAAAATGTAGCATCAATCAAGTTTATTCACATAATAATCTTGTTTGAAAAAAATGTAGCATCAATCAAGTTTATTCACATAATAATCTTGTTTGAAAAAAATGTAGCATCAATCAAGTTTATTCACATAATAATCTTGTTGGAAAAAATGTAGCATCAACCAAGTTTATTCACATAATAATCTTGTTGGAAAAAATGTAGCATCAACCAAGTTTATTCACATAATAATCTTGTTGGAAAAAATGTAGCATCAATCAAGTTTATTCACATAATAATCTTGTTTGAAAAAAATGTAGCATCAATCAAGTTTATTCACATAATAATCTTGTTTGAAAAAAATGTAGCATCAATCAAGTTTATTCACATAATAATCTTGTTGGAAAAAATGTAGCATCAACCAAGTTTATTCACATAATAATCTTGTTGGAAAAAATGTAGCATCAATCAAGTTTATTCACATAATAATCTTGTTTGAAAAAATGTAACATCAATCAAGTTTATTCACATATTATTATGTTGAAAAATGTAGCATCAAACCCTTAAAGAAATGCAGGAGGAAGCAGACCTTTACATAGAAGTTGAGTACGTCAAATTACTTCGCTGTTGGAAATCATGTCATGCCAGACGATCCCGAGGATGTGCAGGTGGAAGGCCTCAAGTAGTGTCCAGGAGCCGTACAGGAAAATGAGGACAAGTAGATACGAAGCCTGGTCTCCAGGGAGAGCCTTCGCTGGGACCAGACTCTGCGGGGGGACCAGACTCTGCGGGGGGACTGTGTGGGTGAAGCCACTAAGCCCATCATACGGGTGGTGATGTGGCTGCTGTGTGCATCAGAGGACTACATCCTGCTACTTGCAAAGCCCTGTGCAGGGATTGGTAGCAAAAGATTGAGAACGAATGCAGAAGAAGAAGAAGAGTTTTACAAGCTGGAAGAGGTCCTTAACAGATAGAAAAATGAAAAATCTTTTAATATTAGTGGGAGACTTTCAATGCTAAAGTAGGAGCAGACAGCCTGGGTTATGAACAGATTATGGGAAGACAAGAAATGGGACAGATGAATGAAAATGGAGAAATGTTTGCAGATGGCCCAGAACAGGAGGACCTGTGCTCCTCAGTGAACTGAACATGGATTAGTTCTTTCCTTCACTTGTTGTTTATTGAGTCAACCAGAACCTGTAAATGTTTTTCACTTTCATTAAGCACATTACATCAGCTTTTTAGATCTCGATCCTTTTATCTTATTTTTCGCCATAGTTTACAGTGAGGCTGCGATTTCTCTGCGCCACATCCCTAAACTTGTCTCTAGTAACGAGCCACTTTCATGACCTCACTGACCAAGGCTCAATTAGCCAGATCCCTAAACTTGTCTCTAGTAATGAGCCACTTTCATGACCTCAACTGACCAGAGCTCAATTACCCAGATCCCTAAACTTGTCTCTAGTAACGAGCCACTTTCATGACCCCACTGACCAGGGCTCAATTACCCAGATCCCTAAACTTGTCTCTAGTAATGAGCCACTATAATGAGCCACTTTCATGACCTCATTGACCAAGGCTCAATTACCCAGATCCCTAAATTTGTCTCTAGTAGCGAGCCACTTTCATGACCTCACTGACCAGGGCTCAATTACTCAGATCCCTAAATTTGTCTCTAGTAACGAGCCACTTTCATGACCTCACTGACCAGGGCTCAATTACTCAGATCCCTAAACTTGTCTCTAGTAACGAGCCACTTTCATGACCTCACTGACCAGGGCTCAATTACCCAGATCCCTAAACGTGTCTCTAGTATAGAGCTACTTTCATGACCTCACTGACCAAGGCTCAATTAACCAGATCCCTAAACTTGTCTCTAGTAACGAGCCACTTTCATGACTTCACTGACCAAGGCTCAATTTCCCAGATCCCTAAACTTGTCTCTACTAACGAGGCACTTTCATGACCTCAACTGACCAGGGCTCAATTACCCAGATCCCTAAACTTGTCTCTAGTATCGAGCCATTTTCATGACTTCACTGACCAAGGCTCAATTTCCCAGATCCCTAAACTTGTCTCTACTAACGAGCCACTTTCATGACCTCAACTGACCAGGGCTTAATTACCCAGATCCCTAAACGTGTTTCTAGTAGCGAGTCACTTTCATGACCTCACTGACCAAGGCTCAATTACCCAGATCATTAAATTTGTCTCTAGTAGCGAGCCACTTTCATGACCTCACTGACCAGGGCTCAATTACTCAGATCCCTAAACTTGTCTCTAGTAACGAGCCACTTTCATGACCTCACTGACCAGGGCTCAATTACCCAGATCCCTAAACTTGTCTCTAGTATCGATCTACTTTCATGACCTCACTGACCAAGGCTCAATTAACCAGATCCCTAAACTTGTCTCTAGTATCGAGCCATTTTCATGACTTCACTGACCAAGGCTCAATTTCCCAGATCCCCCCTAAACTTGTCTCTACTAACGAGCCACTTTCATGACCTCAACTGACCAGGGCTCAATTACCCAGATCCCTAAACTTGTCTCTAGTAGCGAGTCACTTTCATAACCTCACTGACCAAGGCTCAATTTCCAAGATCCCTAAACTTGTCCCTATTAATGAGCCACTTTCATTCCTCACTGACCAGGGCTCAATTACCCAGATCCCTAAACTTGTCTCTAGTAACGAGCCACTTTCATGACCTCACTGACCAGGGCTCAATTACCCAGATCCCTAAACTTGTCTCTAGTATCGAGCCACTTTCATGACCTCACTGACCAAGGCTCAATTAACCAGATCCCTAAACTTGTCTCTAGTAACGAGCCACTTTCATGAAGACAACTGACCAGGGCTCAATTTCCCAGATCCCTAAACTTGTCTCTAGTAACGAGCCACTTTCATGACCTCAACTGACCAGGCTCAATTACCCAGATCCCTAAACTTGTCTCTAGTAGCGAGTCACTTTCATGACCTCACTGACCAAGGCTCAATTACCCAGATCCCTAAACTTGTCCCTATTAATGAGCCACTTTCATGACCTCACTGTCCAGGGCTCAATTATCCAGATCCCTAAACATGTCTCTAGTAATGAGCCACTTTCATGACCTCACTGACCAGGGCTCAATTACCCAGATCCCTAAACTTGTCTCTAGTAACGAGCCACTTTCATGACCTCACTGACCAGGGCTCAATTACCCACATCCCTAAACTTGTCTCTAGTAACGAGCCACTTTCATGACCTCACTGACCAGGGCTCAATTACTCAGATCCCTAAACTTGTCTCTAGTAACGAGCCACTTTCATGACCTCACTGACCAAGGCTCAATTACCCAGATCCCTAAACTTGTCTCTAGTATCGAGCCATTTTCATGACTTCACTGACCAAGGCTCAATTTCCCATAATCCCTAAACTTGTCTCTACTAACGAGCCACTTTCATGACCTCAACTGACCAGGGCTCAATTACCCAGATCCCTAAACGTGTTTCTAGTAGCGAGTCACTTTCATGACCTCACTGACCAAGGCTCAATTACCCAGATCCCTAAACTTGTCCCTATTAATGAGCCACTTTCATGACCTCACTGACCAGGGCTCAATTATCCAGATCCCTAAACATGTCTCTAGTAATGAGCCACTTTCATGACCTCACTGACCAGGGCTCAATTACCCAGATCCCTAAACGTGTCTCTAGTAACGAGCCACTTTCATGACCTCACTGACCAGGGCTCAATTTCCCAGATCCCTAAACTTGTCTCTACTAACGAGCCACTTTCATGACCTCACTGACCAAGACTCAAATTACCCAGATCCCTTAACTTTATAGTAATGAGCCACTTTGATTACCTCACTGACCAAGGCTCAATTACCCAGATCCCTAAACTTGTCTCTAGTAACGAGCCACTTTCATGACCTCACTGACCAAGGCTCAATTAGCCAGATCCTTAAACTTGTCTCTAGTAATGAGCAACTTTCATGACCTACCTGACCACGGCTCAATTACCCAGATCCCTAAACTTGTCTCTAGTAATGAACCACTTTCATGACCCCACTGACCAGGGCTCAATTACCCAGATCCCTAAACTTGTCTCTAGTAATGAGCAACTATAATGAGCCACTTTCATGACCTCATTGACCAAGGCTCAATTAACCAGATCCCTAAACTTGTCTCTAGTAACGAGCCACTTTCATGACTTCACTGACCAAGGCTCAATTTCCCAGATCCCTAAACTTGTCTCTACTAACGAGCCACTTTCATGACCTCAACTGACCAGGGCTCAATTACCCAGATCCCTAAACTTGTCTCTAGTATCGAGCCATTTTCATGACTTCACTGACCAAGGCTCAATTTCCCAGATCCCTAAACTTGTCTCTACTAACGAGCCACTTTCATGACCTCAACTGACCAGGGCTCAATTACCCAGATCCCTAAACGTGTTTCTAGTAGCGAGTCACTTTCATGACCTCACTGATCAAGGCTCAATTACCCAGATCCCTAAACTTGTCCCTATTAATGAGCCACTTTCATGACCTCACTGACCAGGGCTCAATTATCCAGATCCCTAAACATGTCTCTAGTAATGAGCCACTTTCATGACCTCACTGACCAGGGCTCAATTACCAAAATCCCTAAACGTGTCTCTAGTAACGAGCCACTTTCATGACCTCACTGACCAAGGCTCAATTACCAAGATCCCTAAACTTGTCTCTAGTATCGAGCCACTTTCATGACCTCACTGACCAAGGCTCAATTACCCAGATCCCTAAACTTGTCCCTATTAATGAGCCACTTTCATGACCTCACTGACCAGGGCTCAATTAACCAGACCCCTAAACTTGTCTCTAGTAACGAGCCACTTTCATGACCTCACTGACAAAGGCTCAACTACCCAGATCCCTAAACTTGTCTCTAGTATCGAGCCACTTTCATGACCTCACTGACCAAGGCTCAATTAACCAGATCCCTAAACTTGTCTCTAGTAACGAGCCACTTTCATGACCTCACTGACAAAGGCTCAACTACCCAGATCCCTAAACTTGTCTCTAGTATCGAGCCACTTTCATGACCTCACTGACCAGGGCTCAATTACCCAGATCCCTAAACTTGTCTCTAGTATCGATCTACTTTCATGACCTCACTGACCAAGGCTCAATTAACCAGATCCCTAAACTTGTCTCTAGTAACGAGCCACTTTCATGACCTCACTGACCAAGGCTCAATTACCCAGATCCCTAAACTTGTCTCTAGTATCGAGCCATTTTCATGACTTCACTGACCAAGGCTCAATTTCCCAGATCCCCCCTAAACTTGTCTCTACTAACGAGCCACTTTCATGACCTCAACTGACCAGGGCTCAATTACCCAGATCCCTAAACTTGTCTCTAGTAGCGAGTCACTTTCATAACCTCACTGACCAAGGCTCAATTTCCAAGATCCCTAAACTTGTCCCTATTAATGAGCCACTTTCATTCCTCACTGACCAGGGCTCAATTACCCAGATCCCTAAACTTGTCTCTAGTAACGAGCCACTTTCATGACCTCACTGACCAGGGCTCAATTACCCAGATCCCTAAACTTGTCTCTAGTATCGAGCCACTTTCATGACCTCACTGACCAAGGCTCAATTAACCAGATCCCTAAACTTGTCTCTAGTAACGAGCCACTTTCATGAAGACAACTGACCAGGGCTCAATTTCCCAGATCCCTAAACTTGTCTCTAGTAACGAGCCACTTTCATGACCTCAACTGACCAGGCTCAATTACCCAGATCCCTAAACTTGTCTCTAGTAG
This sequence comes from Ariolimax columbianus, assembly GCA_036924085.1. Classification (NCBI taxonomy): domain Eukaryota; kingdom Metazoa; phylum Mollusca; class Gastropoda; order Stylommatophora; family Arionidae; genus Ariolimax; species Ariolimax columbianus. The sequence continues at coordinate 38,706,044 of JAVGWX010000007.1, read as the reverse complement.
CGAGTCACTTTCATGACCTCACTGACCAAGGCTCAATTACCCAGATCCCTAAACTTGTCCCTATTAATGAGCCACTTTCATGACCTCACTGTCCAGGGCTCAATTATCCAGATCCCTAAACATGTCTCTAGTAATGAGCCACTTTCATGACCTCACTGACCAGGGCTCAATTACCCAGATCCCTAAACTTGTCTCTAGTAACGAGCCACTTTCATGACCTCACTGACCAGGGCTCAATTACCCACATCCCTAAACTTGTCTCTAGTAACGAGCCACTTTCATGACCTCACTGACCAGGGCTCAATTACTCAGATCCCTAAACTTGTCTCTAGTAACGAGCCACTTTCATGACCTCACTGACCAAGGCTCAATTACCCAGATCCCTAAACTTGTCTCTAGTATCGAGCCATTTTCATGACTTCACTGACCAAGGCTCAATTTCCCATAATCCCTAAACTTGTCTCTACTAACGAGCCACTTTCATGACCTCAACTGACCAGGGCTCAATTACCCAGATCCCTAAACGTGTTTCTAGTAGCGAGTCACTTTCATGACCTCACTGACCAAGGCTCAATTACCCAGATCCCTAAACTTGTCCCTATTAATGAGCCACTTTCATGACCTCACTGACCAGGGCTCAATTATCCAGATCCCTAAACATGTCTCTAGTAATGAGCCACTTTCATGACCTCACTGACCAGGGCTCAATTACCCAGATCCCTAAACGTGTCTCTAGTAACGAGCCACTTTCATGACCTCACTGACCAGGGCTCAATTTCCCAGATCCCTAAACTTGTCTCTACTAACGAGCCACTTTCATGACCTCACTGACCAAGACTCAAATTACCCAGATCCCTTAACTTTATAGTAATGAGCCACTTTCATTACCTCACTGACCAAGGCTCAATTACCCAGATCCCTAAACTTGTCTCTAGTAACGAGCCACTTTCATGACCTCACTGACCAAGGCTCAATTAGCCAGATCCTTAAACTTGTCTCTAGTAATGAGCAACTTTCATGACCTACCTGACCACGGCTCAATTACCCAGATCCCTAAACTTGTCTCTAGTAATGAACCACTTTCATGACCCCACTGACCAGGGCTCAATTACCCAGATCCCTAAACTTGTCTCTAGTAATGAGCAACTATAATGAGCCACTTTCATGACCTCATTGACCAAGGCTCAATTAACCAGATCCCTAAACTTGTCTCTAGTAACGAGCCACTTTCATGACTTCACTGACCAAGGCTCAATTTCCCAGATCCCTAAACTTGTCTCTACTAACGAGCCACTTTCATGACCTCAACTGACCAGGGCTCAATTACCCAGATCCCTAAACTTGTCTCTAGTATCGAGCCATTTTCATGACTTCACTGACCAAGGCTCAATTTCCCAGATCCCTAAACTTGTCTCTACTAACGAGCCACTTTCATGACCTCAACTGACCAGGGCTCAATTACCCAGATCCCTAAACGTGTTTCTAGTAGCGAGTCACTTTCATGACCTCACTGATCAAGGCTCAATTACCCAGATCCCTAAACTTGTCCCTATTAATGAGCCACTTTCATGACCTCACTGACCAGGGCTCAATTATCCAGATCCCTAAACATGTCTCTAGTAATGAGCCACTTTCATGACCTCACTGACCAGGGCTCAATTACCCAGATCCCTAAACGTGTCTCTAGTAACGAGCCACTTTCATGACCTCACTGACCAAGGCTCAATTACCAAGATCCCTAAACTTGTCTCTAGTATCGAGCCACTTTCATGACCTCACTGACCAAGGCTCAATTACCCAGATCCCTAAACTTGTCCCTATTAATGAGCCACTTTCATGACCTCACTGACCAGGGCTCAATTAACCAGACCCCTAAACTTGTCTCTAGTAACGAGCCACTTTCATGACCTCACTGACAAAGGCTCAACTACCCAGATCCCTAAACTTGTCTCTAGTATCGAGCCACTTTCATGACCTCACTGACCAAGGCTCAATTAACCAGATCCCTAAACTTGTCTCTAGTAACGAGCCACTTTCATGAAGACAACTGACCAGGGCTCAATTTCCCAGATCCCTAAACTTGTCTGTAGTAACGAGCCACTTTCATGACCTTAACTAACCAGGGCTCAATTACCCAGATCCCTAAACTTGTCTCTAGTAGCGAGTCACTTTCATAACCTCACTGACCAAGGCTCAATTACCCAGATCCCTAAACTTGTCCCTATTAATGAGCCACTTTCATGACCTCACTGTCCAGGGCTCAATTATCCAGATCCCTAAACATGTCTCTAGTAACGAGCCACTTTCATGACCTCACTGACAAAGGCTCAATTACCCAGATCCCTAAACTTGTCTCTAGTATCGAGCCACTTTCATGACCTCACTGACCAAGGCTCAATTACCCAGATCCCTAAACTTGTCTCTAGTATCGAGCCATTTTCATGACTTCACTGACCAGGGCTCAATTACTCAGATCCCTAAACTTGTCTATAGTAACGAGCCACTTTCATGACCTCACTGACCAAGGCTCAATTACCCAGATCCCTAAACTTGTCCCTATTAATGAGCCACTTTCATGACCTCACTGACCAGGGCTCAATTAACCAGATCCCTAAACTTGTCTCTAGTAACGAGCCACTTTCATGACCTCAACTGACCAGGGCTCAATTACCCAGATCCCTAAACTTGTCTCTAGTATCGAGCCACTTTCATGACCTCACTGACCAAGGCTCAATTACCCAGATCCCTAAACTTGTCTCTAGTAACGAGCCACTTTCATGACCTCACTGACAAAGGCTCAATTACCCAGATCCCTAAACTTGTCTCTAGTATCGAGCCACTTTCATGACCTCACTGACCAAGGCTCAATTAACCAGATCCCTAAACTTGTCTCTAGTAACGAGCCACTTTCATGAAGACAACTGACCAGGGCTCAATTTCCCAGATCCCTAAACTTGTCTCTAGTAACGAGCCACTTTCATGACCTCAACTGACCAGGGCTCAATTACCCAGATCCCTAAACTTGTCTCTAGAAGCGAGTCACTTTCATGACCTCACTGACCAAGGCTCAATTACCCAGATCCCTAAACTTGTCCCTATTAATGAGCCACTTTCATGACCTCACTGTCCAGGGCTCAATTATCCAGATCCCTAAACATGTCTCTAGTAATGAGCCACTTTCATGACCTCACTGACCAGGGCTCAATTACCCAGATCCCTAAACTTGTCTCTAGTAACGAGCCACTTTCATGACCTCACTGACCAGGGCTCAATTACCCACATCCCTAAACTTGTCTCTAGTAACGAGCCACTTTCATGACCTCACTGACCAGGGCTCAATTACTCAGATCCCTAAACTTGTCTCTAGTAACGAGCCACTTTCATGACCTCACTGACCAAGGCTCAATTACCCAGATCCCTAAACTTGTCTCTAGTATCGAGCCATTTTCATGACTTCACTGACCAAGGCTCAATTTCCCATAATCCCTAAACTTGTCTCTACTAACGAGCCACTTTCATGACCTCAACTGACCAGGGCTCAATTACCCAGATCCCTAAACGTGTTTCTAGTAGCGAGTCACTTTCATGACCTCACTGACCAAGGCTCAATTACCCAGATCCCTAAACTTGTCCCTATTAATGAGCCACTTTCATGACCTCACTGACCAGGGCTCAATTATCCAGATCCCTAAACATGTCTCTAGTAATGAGCCACTTTCATGACCTCACTGACCAGGGCTCAATTACCCAGATCCCTAAACGTGTCTCTAGTAACGAGCCACTTTCATGACCTCACTGACCAGGGCTCAATTTCCCAGATCCCTAAACTTGTCTCTACTAACGAGCCACTTTCATGACCTCACTGACCAAGACTCAAATTACCCAGATCCCTAAACTTTATAGTAATGAGCCACTTTCATTACCTCACTGACCAAGGCTCAATTACCCAGATCCCTAAACTTGTCTCTAGTAACGAGCCACTTTCATGACCTCACTGACCAAGGCTCAATTAGCCAGATCCTTAAACTTGTCTCTAGTAATGAGCAACTTTCATGACCTACCTGACCACGGCTCAATTACCCAGATCCCTAAACTTGTCTCTAGTAATGAACCACTTTCATGACCCCACTGACCAGGGCTCAATTACCCAGATCCCTAAACTTGTCTCTAGTAATGAGCAACTATAATGAGCCACTTTCATGACCTCATTGACCAAGGCTCAATTAACCAGATCCCTAAACTTGTCTCTAGTAACGAGCCACTTTCATGACTTCACTGACCAAGGCTCAATTTCCCAGATCCCTAAACTTGTCTCTACTAACGAGCCACTTTCATGACCTCAACTGACCAGGGCTCAATTACCCAGATCCCTAAACTTGTCTCTAGTATCGAGCCATTTTCATGACTTCACTGACCAAGGCTCAATTTCCCAGATCCCTAAACTTGTCTCTACTAACGAGCCACTTTCATGACCTCAACTGACCAGGGCTCAATTACCCAGATCCCTAAACGTGTTTCTAGTAGCGAGTCACTTTCATGACCTCACTGATCAAGGCTCAATTACCCAGATCCCTAAACATGTCTCTAGTAATGAGCCACTTTCATGACCTCACTGACCAGGGCTCAATTACCCAGATCCCTAAACGTGTCTCTAGTAACGAGCCACTTTCATGACCTCACTGACCAAGGCTCAATTACCAAGATCCCTAAACTTGTCTCTAGTATCGAGTCACTTTCATGACCTCACTGACCAAGGCTCAATTACCCAGATCCCTAAACTTGTCCCTATTAATGAGCCACTTTCATGACCTTAACTAACCAGGGCTCAATTACCCAGATCCCTAAACTTGTCTCTAGTAGCTAGTCACTTTCATAACCTCACTGACTAAGGCTCAATTAACCAGATCCCTAAACTTGTCCCTATTAATGAGCCACTTTCATGACCTCACTGTCCAGGGCTCAATTATCCAGATCCCTAAACATGTCTCTAGTAACGAGCCACTTTCATGACCTCACTGACAAAGGCTCAATTACCCAGATCCCTAAACTTGTCTCTAGTATCGAGCCACTTTCATGACCTCACTGACCAAGGCTCAATTACCCAGATCCCTAAACTTGTCTCTAGTATCGAGCCATTTTCATGACTTCACTGACCAGGGCTCAATTACTCAGATCCCTAAACTTGTCTATAGTAACGAGCCACTTTCATGACCTCACTGACCAAGGCTCAATTACCCAGATCCCTAAACTTGTCCCTACTAATGAGCCACTTTCATGACCTCACTGACCAGGGCTCAATTAACCAGACCCCTAAACTTGTCTCTAGTAACGAGCCACTTTCATGACCTCACTGACAAAGGCTCAATTACCCAGATTCCTAAACTTGTCTCTAGTATCGAGCCACTTTCATGACCTCACTGACCAAGGCTCAATTAACCAGATCCCTAAACTTGTCTCTAGTAACAAGCCACTTTCATGAAGACAACTGACCAGGGCTTAATTTCCCAGATCCCTAAACTTGTCTCTAGTAACGAGCCATTTTCATGACCTCAACTGACCAGGGCTCAATTACCCAGATCCCTAAACTTGTCTCTAGTAGCGAGTCACTTTCATAACCTCACTGACCAAGGCTCAATTACCCAGATCCCTAAACTTGTCCCTATTAATGAGCCACTTTCATGACCTCACTGACCAGGGCTCAATTATCCAGATCCCTAAACATGTCTCTAGTAACGAGCCACTTTCATGACCTCACTGACCAGGGCTCAATTACCCACATCCCTAAACTTGTCTCTAGTAACGAGCCACTTTCATGACCTCACTGACCAGGGCTCAATTACTCAGATCCCTAAACTTGTCTCTAGTAACGAGACACTTTCATGACCTCACTGACCAAGACTCAAATTACCCAGATCCCTAAACTTTATAGTAATGAGCCACTTTCATTACCTCACTGACCAAGGCTCAATTACCCAGATCCCTAAACTTGTCCCTATTAATGAGCCACTTTCATGACCTCACTGACCAAGGCTCAATTACCCAGATCCCTAAACCTTATAGTAATGAGCCACTTTCATTACCTCACTGACCAAGGCTCAATTACCCAGATCCCTAAATTTGTCTCTAGTAACGAGCCACTTTCATGACCTCACTGACCAAGGCTCAATTAGCCAGATCCTTAAACTTGTCTCTAGTAATGAGCAACTTTCATGACCTCAACTGACCAGAGCTCAATTACCCAGATCCCTAAACTTGTCTCTAGTAACGAACCCCTTTCATGACCCCACTGACCAGGGCTCAATTACCCAGATCCCTAAACTTGTCTCTAGTAATGAGCCACTATAATGAGCCACTTTCATGACCTCATTGACCAAGGCTCAATTAACCAGATCCCTAAACTTGTCTCTAGTAACGAGCCACTTTCATGACTTCACTGACCAAGGCTCAATTTCCCAGATCCCTAAACTTGTCTCTACTAACGAGCCACTTTCATGACCTCAACTGACCAGGGCTCAATTACCCAGATCCCTAAACTTGTCTCTAGTATCGAGCCATTTTCATGACTTCACTGACCAAGTCTCAATTTCCCAGATCCCTAAACTTGTCTCTACTAACGAGCCACTTTCATGACCTCAACTGACCAGGGCTCAATTACCCAGATCCCTAAACGTGTTTCTAGTAGCGAGTCACTTTCATGACCTCACTGACCAAGGCTCAATTACCCAGACCCCTAAAATTGTCTCTAGTAACGAGCCACTTTCATGACCTCACTGACCAAGGCTCAATTAACAAGATCCCTAAACTTGTCTCTAGTAACGAGCCACTTTCATGAAGACAACTGACCAGGGCTCAATTTCCCAGATCCCTAAACTTGTCTGTAGTAACGAGCCACTTTCAAGACCTCAACTGACCAGGGCTCAATTACCCAGATCCCTAAACTTGTCTCTAGTAGCGAGTCACTTTCATAACCTCACTGACCAAGGCTCAATTACCCAGATCCCTAAACTTGTCCCTATTAATGAGCCACTTTCATGACCTCACTGACCAGGGCTCAATTATCCAGATCCCTAAACATGTCTCTAGTAATGAGCCACTTTCATGACCTCACTGACCAGGGCTCAATTACCCAGATCCCTAAACTTGTCTCTAGTAACGAGCCACTTTCATGACCTCACTGATCAGGGCTCAATTACCCACATCCCTAAACTTGTCTCTAGTAACGAGCCACTTTCATGACCTCACTGACCAGGGCTCAATTACTCAGATCCCTAAACTTGTCTCTAGTAACGAGCCACTTTCATGACCTCACTGACCAAGGCTCAATTACCCAGATCCCTAAACTTGTCTCTAGTATCGAGCCATTTTCATGACTTCACTGACCAAGGCTCAATTTCCCAGATCCCTAAACTTGTCTCTACTAACGAGCCACTTTCATGACCTCAACTGACCAGGGCTCAATTACCCAGATCCCTAAACGTGTTTCTAGTAGCGAGTCACTTTCATGACCTCACTGACCAAGGCTCAATTACCCAGATCCCTAAACTTGTCCCTATTAATGAGCCACTTTCATGACCTCACTGACCAGGGCTCAATTATCCAGATCCCTAAACATGTCTCTAGTAATGAGCCACTTTCATGACCTCACTGACCAGGGCTCAATTACCCAGATCCCTAAACGTGTCTCTAGTAACGAGCCACTTTCATGACCTCACTGACCAGGGCTCAATTACCCAGATCCCTAAACTTGTCCCTATTAATGAGCCACTTTCATGACCTCACTGACCAAGGCTCAATTACCCAGATCCCATAACCTTATAGTAATGAGCCACTTTCATTACCTCACTGACCAAGGCTCAATTACCCAGATCCCTAAATTTGTCTCTAGTAACGAGCCACTTTCATGACCTCACTGACCAAGGCTCAATTAGCCAGATCCTTAAACTTGTCTCTAGTAATGAGCAACTTTCATGACCTACCTGACCAGAGCTCAATTACCCAGATCCCTAAACTTGTCTCTAGTAATGAACCACTTTCATGACCCCACTGACCAGGGCTCAATTACCCAGATCCCTAAACTTGTCTCTAGTAATGAGCCACTATAATGAGCCACTTTCATGACCTCATTGACCAAGGCTCAATTAACCAGATCCCTAAACTTGTCTCTAGTAACGAGCCACTTTCATGACTTCACTGACCAAGGCTCAATTTCCCAGATCCCTAAACTTGTCTCTACTAACGAGCCACTTTCATGACCTCAACTGACCAGGGCTCAATTACCCAGATCCCTAAACTTGTCTCTAGTATCGAGCCATTTTCATGACTTCACTGACCAAGGCTCAATTTCCCAGATCCCTAAACTTGTCTCTACTAACGAGCCACTTTCATGACCTCAACTGACCAGGGCTCAATTACCCAGATCCCTAAACGTGTTTCTAGTAGCGAGTCACTTTCATGACCTCACTGATCAAGGCTCAATTACCCAGATCCCTAAACTTGTCCCTATTAATGAGCCACTTTCATGACCTCACTGACCAGGGCTCAATTATCCAGATCCCTAAACATGTCTCTAGTAATGAGCCACTTTCATGACCTCACTGACCAGGGCTCAATTACCCAGATCCCTAAACGTGTCTCTAGTAACGAGCCACTTTCATGACCTCACTGACCAAGGCTAAATTACCAAGATCCCTAAACTTGTCTCTAGTATCGAGCCACTTTCATGACCTCACTGACCAAGGCTCAACTACCCAGATCCCTAAACTTGTCTCTAGTATCGAGCCACTTTCATGACCTCACTGACCAAGTCTCAATTAACCAGATCCCTAAACTTGTCTCTAGTAACGAGCCACTTTCATGAAGACAACTGACCAGGGCTCAATTTCCCAGATCCCTAAACTTGTCTGTAGCAACGAGCCACTTTCATGACCTTAACTAACCAGGGCTCAATTACCCAGATCCCTAAACTTGTCTCTAGTAGCGAGTCACTTTCATAACCTCACTGACCAAGGCTCAATTACCCAGATCCCTAAACTTGTCCCTATTAATGAGCCACTTTCATGACCTCACTGTCCAGGGCTCAATTATCCAGATCCCTAAACATGTCTCTAGTAACGAGCCACTTTCATGACCTCACTGACAAAGGCTCAATTACCCAGATCCCTAAACTTGTCTCTAGTATCGAGCCACTTTCATGACCTCACTGACCAAGGCTCAATTACCCAGATCCCTAAACTTGTCTCTAGTATCGAGCCATTTTCATGACTTCACTGACCAGGGCTCAATTACTCAGATCCCTAAACTTGTCTATAGTAACGAGCCACTTTCATGACCTCACTGACCAAGGCTCAATTACCCAGACCCCTAAACTTGTCTCTAGTAACGAGCCACTTTCATGACCTCACTGACAAAGGCTCAATTACCCAGATTCCTAAACTTGTCTCTAGTATCGAGCCACTTTCATGACCTCACTGACCAAGGCTCAATTAACCAGATCCCTAAACTTGTCTGTAGTAACGAGCCACTTTCATGAAGACAACTGACCAGGGCTCAATTACCCAGATCCCTAAACTTGTCTCTAGTAGCGAGTCACTTTCATAACCTCACTGACCAAGGCTCAATTACCCAGATCCCTAAACTTGTCCCTATTAATGAGCCACTTTCATGACCTCACTGACCAGGGCTCAATTACCCAGATCCCTAAACTTGTCTCTAGTAACGAGCCACTTTCATGACCTCACTGATCAGGGCTCAATTACCCACATCCCTAAACTTGTCTCTAGTAACGAGCCACTTTCATGACCTCACTGACCAGGGCTCAATTACTCAGATCCCTAAACTTGTCTCTAGTAACGAGCAACTTTCATGACCTCACTGACCAAGGCTCAATTACCCAGATCCCTAAACTTGTCTCTAGTATCGAGCCATTTTCATGACTTCACTGACCAAGGCTCAATTTCCCAGATCCCTAAACTTGTCTCTACTAACGAGCCACTTTCATGACCTCAACTGACCAGGGCTCAATTACCCAGATCCCTAAACGTGTTTCTAGTAGCGAGTCACTTTCATGACCTCACTGACCAAGGCTCAATTACCCAGATCCCTAAACTTGTCTCTAGTAATGAACCACTTTCATGACCCCACTGACCAGGGCTCAATTACCCAGATCCCTAAACTTGTCTCTAGTAATGAGCAACTATAATGAGCCACTTTCATGACCTCATTGACCAAGGCTCAATTAACCAGATCCCTAAACTTGTCTCTACTAACGAGCCACTTTCATGACCTCAACTGACCAGGGCTCAATTACCCAGATCCCTAAACGTGTTTCTAGTAGCGAGTCACTTTCATGACCTCACTGACCAAGGCTCAATTACCCAGATCCCTAAACTTGTCCCTATTAATGAGCCACTTTCATGACCTCACTGACCAGGGCTCAATTACCCAGATCCCTAAACGTGTCTCTAGTAACGAGCCACTTTCATGACCTCACTGACCAAGACTCAAATTACCCAGATCCCTAAACTTTATAGTAATGAGCCACTTTCATTACCTCACTGACCAAGGCTCAATTACCCAGATCCCTAAACTTGTCTCTAGTAACGAGCCACTTTCATGACCTCACTGACCAAGGCTCAATTAGCCAGATCCTTAAACTTGTCTCTAGTAATGAGCAACTTTCATGACCTACCTGACCACGGCTCAATTACCCAGATCCCTAAACTTGTCTCTAGTAATGAACCACTTTCATGACCCCACTGACCAGGGCTCAATTACCCAGATCCCTAAACTTGTCTCTAGTAATGAGCAACTATAATGAGCCACTTTCATGACCTCATTGACCAAGGCTCAATTAACCAGATCCCTAAACTTGTCTCTAGTAACGAGCCACTTTCATGACTTCACTGACCAAGGCTCAATTTCCCAGATCCCTAAACTTGTCTCTACTAACGAGCCACTTTCATGACCTCAACTGACCAGGGCTCAATTACCCAGATCCCTAAACTTGTCTCTAGTATCGAGCCATTTTCATGACTTCACTGACCAAGGCTCAATTTCCCAGATCCCTAAACTTGTCTCTACTAACGAGCCACTTTCATGACCTCAACTGACCAGGGCTCAATTACCCAGATCCCTAAACGTGTTTCTAGTAGCGAGTCACTTTCATGACCTCACTGATCAAGGCTCAATTACCCAGATCCCTAAACATGTCTCTAGTAATGAGCCACTTTCATGACCTCACTGACCAGGGCTCAATTACCCAGATCCCTAAACGTGTCTCTAGTAACGAGCCACTTTCATGACCTCACTGACCAAGGCTCAATTACCAAGATCCCTAAACTTGTCTCTAGTATCGAGTCACTTTCATGACCTCACTGACCAAGGCTCAATTACCCAGATCCCTAAACTTGTCCCTATTAATGAGCCACTTTCATGACCTTAACTAACCAGGGCTCAATTACCCAGATCCCTAAACTTGTCTCTAGTAGCTAGTCACTTTCATAACCTCACTGACTAAGGCTCAATTAACCAGATCCCTAAACTTGTCCCTATTAATGAGCCACTTTCATGACCTCACTGTCCAGGGCTCAATTATCCAGATCCCTAAACATGTCTCTAGTAACGAGCCACTTTCATGACCTCACTGACAAAGGCTCAATTACCCAGATCCCTAAACTTGTCTCTAGTATCGAGCCACTTTCATGACCTCACTGACCAAGGCTCAATTACCCAGATCCCTAAACTTGTCTCTAGTATCGAGCCATTTTCATGACTTCACTGACCAGGGCTCAATTACTCAGATCCCTAAACTTGTCTATAGTAACGAGCCACTTTCATGACCTCACTGACCAAGGCTCAATTACCCAGATCCCTAAACTTGTCCCTACTAATGAGCCACTTTCATGACCTCACTGACCAGGGCTCAATTAACCAGACCCCTAAACTTGTCTCTAGTAACGAGCCACTTTCATGACCTCACTGACAAAGGCTCAATTACCCAGATTCCTAAACTTGTCTCTAGTATCGAGCCACTTTCATGACCTCACTGACCAAGGCTCAATTAACCAGATCCCTAAACTTGTCTCTAGTAACAAGCCACTTTCATGAAGACAACTGACCAGGGCTTAATTTCCCAGATCCCTAAACTTGTCTCTAGTAACGAGCCATTTTCATGACCTCAACTGACCAGGGCTCAATTACCCAGATCCCTAAACTTGTCTCTAGTAGCGAGTCACTTTCATAACCTCACTGACCAAGGCTCAATTACCCAGATCCCTAAACTTGTCCCTATTAATGAGCCACTTTCATGACCTCACTGACCAGGGCTCAATTATCCAGATCCCTAAACATGTCTCTAGTAACGAGCCACTTTCATGACCTCACTGACCAGGGCTCAATTACCCACATCCCTAAACTTGTCTCTAGTAACGAGCCACTTTCATGACCTCACTGACCAGGGCTCAATTACTCAGATCCCTAAACTTGTCTCTAGTAACGAGACACTTTCATGACCTCACTGACCAAGACTCAAATTACCCAGATCCCTAAACTTTATAGTAATGAGCCACTTTCATTACCTCACTGACCAAGGCTCAATTACCCAGATCCCTAAACTTGTCCCTATTAATGAGCCACTTTCATGACCTCACTGACCAAGGCTCAATTACCCAGATCCCTAAACCTTATAGTAATGAGCCACTTTCATTACCTCACTGACCAAGGCTCAATTACCCAGATCCCTAAATTTGTCTCTAGTAACGAGCCACTTTCATGACCTCACTGACCAAGGCTCAATTAGCCAGATCCTTAAACTTGTCTCTAGTAATGAGCAACTTTCATGACCTCAACTGACCAGAGCTCAATTACCCAGATCCCTAAACTTGTCTCTAGTAACGAACCCCTTTCATGACCCCACTGACCAGGGCTCAATTACCCAGATCTCTAAACTTGTCTCTAGTAATGAGCCACTATAATGAGCCACTTTCATGACCTCATTGACCAAGGCTCAATTAACCAGATCCCTAAACTTGTCTCTAGTAACGAGCCACTTTCATGACTTCACTGACCAAGGCTCAATTTCCCAGATCCCTAAACTTGTCTCTACTAACGAGCCACTTTCATGACCTCAACTGACCAGGGCTCAATTACCCAGATCCCTAAACTTGTCTCTAGTATCGAGCCATTTTCATGACTTCACTGACCAAGTCTCAATTTCCCAGATCCCTAAACTTGTCTCTACTAACGAGCCACTTTCATGACCTCAACTGACCAGGGCTCAATTACCCAGATCCCTAAACGTGTTTCTAGTAGCGAGTCACTTTCATGACCTCACTGACCAAGGCTCAATTACCCAGACCCCTAAAATTGTCTCTAGTAACGAGCCACTTTCATGACCTCACTGACCAAGGCTCAATTAACAAGATCCCTAAACTTGTCTCTAGTAACGAGCCACTTTCATGAAGACAACTGACCAGGGCTCAATTTCCCAGATCCCTAAACTTGTCTGTAGTAACGAGCCACTTTCATGACCCCACTGACCAGGGCTCAATTACCCAGATCCCTAAACTTGTCTCTAGTAATGAGCCACTATAATGAGCCACTTTCATGACCTCATTGACCAAGGCTCAATTAACCAGATCCCTAAACTTGTCTCTAGTAACGAGCCACTTTCATGACTTCACTGACCAAGGCTCAATTTCCCAGATCCCTAAACTTGTCTCTACTAACGAGCCACTTTCATGACCTCAACTGACCAGGGCTCAATTACCCAGATCCCTAAACTTGTCTCTAGTATCGAGCCATTTTCATGACTTCACTGACCAAGTCTCAATTTCCCAGATCCCTAAACTTGTCTCTACTAACGAGCCACTTTCATGACCTCAACTGACCAGGGCTCAATTACCCAGATCCCTAAACGTGTTTCTAGTAGCGAGTCACTTTCATGACCTCACTGACCAAGGCTCAATTAACCAGACCCCTAAAATTGTCTCTAGTAACGAGCCACTTTCATGACCTCACTGACCAAGGCTCAATTAACAAGATCCCTAAACTTGTCTCTAGTAACGAGCCACTTTCATGAAGACAACTGACCAGGGCTCAATTTCCCAGATCCCTAAACTTGTCTGTAGTAACGAGCCACTTTCAAGACCTCAACTGACCAGGGCTCAATTACCCAGATCCCTAAACTTGTCTCTAGTAGCGAGTCACTTTCATAACCTCACTGACCAAGGCTCAATTACCCAGATCCCTAAACTTGTCCCTATTAATGAGCCACTTTCATGACCTCACTGACCAGGGCTCAATTATCCAGATCCCTAAACATGTCTCTAGTAATGAGCCACTTTCATGACCTCACTGACCAGGGCTCAATTACCCAGATCCCTAAACTTGTCTCTAGTAACGAGCCACTTTCATGACCTCACTGATCAGGGCTCAATTACCCACATCCCTAAACTTGTCTCTAGTAACGAGCCACTTTCATGACCTCACTGACCAGGGCTCAATTACTCAGATCCCTAAACTTGTCTCTAGTAACGAGCCACTTTCATGACCTCACTGACCAAGGCTCAATTACCCAGATCCCTAAACTTGTCTCTAGTATCGAGCCATTTTCATGACTTCACTGACCAAGGCTCAATTTCCCAGATCCCTAAACTTGTCTCTACTAACGAGCCACTTTCATGACCTCAACTGACCAGGGCTCAATTACCCAGATCCCTAAACGTGTTTCTAGTAGCGAGTCACTTTCATGACCTCACTGACCAAGGCTCAATTACCCAGATCCCTAAACTTGTCCCTATTAATGAGCCACTTTCATGACCTCACTGACCAGGGCTCAATTATCCAGATCCCTAAACATGTCTCTAGTAATGAGCCACTTTCATGACCTCACTGACCAGGGCTCAATTACCCAGATCCCTAAACGTGTCTCTAGTAACGAGCCACTTTCATGACCTCACTGACCAGGGCTCAATTACCCAGATCCCTAAACTTGTCCCTATTAATGAGCCACTTTCATGACCTCACTGACCAAGGCTCAATTACCCAGATCCCATAACCTTATAGTAATGAGCCACTTTCATTACCTCACTGACCAAGGCTCAATTACCCAGATCCCTAAATTTGTCTCTAGTAACGAGCCACTTTCATGACCTCACTGACCAAGGCTCAATTAGCCAGATCCTTAAACTTGTCTCTAGTAATGAGCAACTTTCATGACCTACCTGACCAGAGCTCAATTACCCAGATCCCTAAACTTGTCTCTAGTAATGAACCACTTTCATGACCCCACTGACCAGGGCTCAATTACCCAGATCCCTAAACTTGTCTCTAGTAATGAGCCACTATAATGAGCCACTTTCATGACCTCATTGACCAAGGCTCAATTAACCAGATCCCTAAACTTGTCTCTAGTAACGAGCCACTTTCATGACTTCACTGACCAAGGCTCAATTTCCCAGATCCCTAAACTTGTCTCTACTAACGAGCCACTTTCATGACCTCAACTGACCAGGGCTCAATTACCCAGATCCCTAAACTTGTCTCTAGTATCGAGCCATTTTCATGACTTCACTGACCAAGGCTCAATTTCCCAGATCCCTAAACTTGTCTCTACTAACGAGCCACTTTCATGACCTCAACTGACCAGGGCTCAATTACCCAGATCCCTAAACGTGTTTCTAGTAGCGAGTCACTTTCATGACCTCACTGATCAAGGCTCAATTACCCAGATCCCTAAACTTGTCCCTATTAATGAGCCACTTTCATGACCTCACTGACCAGGGCTCAATTATCCAGATCCCTAAACATGTCTCTAGTAATGAGCCACTTTCATGACCTCACTGACCAGGGCTCAATTACCCAGATCCCTAAACGTGTCTCTAGTAACGAGCCACTTTCATGACCTCACTGACCAAGGCTAAATTACCAAGATCCCTAAACTTGTCTCTAGTATCGAGCCACTTTCATGACCTCACTGACCAAGGCTCAACTACCCAGATCCCTAAACTTGTCTCTAGTATCGAGCCACTTTCATGACCTCACTGACCAAGTCTCAATTAACCAGATCCCTAAACTTGTCTCTAGTAACGAGCCACTTTCATGAAGACAACTGACCAGGGCTCAATTTCCCAGATCCCTAAACTTGTCTGTAGCAACGAGCCACTTTCATGACCTTAACTAACCAGGGCTCAATTACCCAGATCCCTAAACTTGTCTCTAGTAGCGAGTCACTTTCATAACCTCACTGACCAAGGCTCAATTACCCAGATCCCTAAACTTGTCCCTATTAATGAGCCACTTTCATGACCTCACTGTCCAGGGCTCAATTATCCAGATCCCTAAACATGTCTCTAGTAACGAGCCACTTTCATGACCTCACTGACAAAGGCTCAATTACCCAGATCCCTAAACTTGTCTCTAGTATCGAGCCACTTTCATGACCTCACTGACCAAGGCTCAATTACCCAGATCCCTAAACTTGTCTCTAGTATCGAGCCATTTTCATGACTTCACTGACCAGGGCTCAATTACTCAGATCCCTAAACTTGTCTATAGTAACGAGCCACTTTCATGACCTCACTGACCAAGGCTCAATTACCCAGATCCCTAAACTTGTCCCCATTAATGAGCCACTTTCATGACCTCACTGACCAGGGCTCAATTAACCAGACCCCTAAACTTGTCTCTAGTAACGAGCCACTTTCATGACCTCACTGACAAAGGCTCAATTACCCAGATTCCTAAACTTGTCTCTAGTATCGAGCCACTTTCATGACCTCACTGACCAAGGCTCAATTAACCAGATCCCTAAACTTGTCTGTAGTAACGAGCCACTTTCATGAAGACAACTGACCAGGGCTCAATTACCCAGATCCCTAAACTTGTCTCTAGTAGCGAGTCACTTTCATAACCTCACTGACCAAGGCTCAATTACCCAGATCCCTAAACTTGTCCCTATTAATGAGCCACTTTCATGACCTCACTGACCAGGGCTCAATTATCCAGATCCCTAAACATGTCTCTAGTAATGAGCCACTTTCATGACCTCACTGACCAGGGCTCAATTACCCAGATCCCTAAACTTGTCTCTAGTAACGAGCCACTTTCATGACCTCACTGATCAGGGCTCAATTACCCACATCCCTAAACTTGTCTCTAGTAACGAGCCACTTTCATGACCTCACTGACCAGGGCTCAATTACTCAGATCCCTAAACTTGTCTCTAGTAACGAGCCACTTTCATGACCTCACTGACCAAGGCTCAATTACCCAGATCCCTAAACTTGTCTCTAGTATCGAGCCATTTTCATGACTTCACTGACCAAGGCTCAATTTCCCAGATCCCTAAACTTGTCTCTACTAACGAGCCACTTTCATGACCTCAACTGACCAGGGCTCAATTACCCAGATCCCTAAACGTGTTTCTAGTAGCGAGTCACTTTCATGACCTCACTGACCAAGGCTCAATTACCCAGATCCCTAAACTTGTCTCTAGTAATGAACCACTTTCATGACCCCACTGACCAGGGCTCAATTACCCAGATCCCTAAACTTGTCTCTAGTAATGAGCAACTATAATGAGCCACTTTCATGACCTCATTGACCAAGGCTCAATTAACCAGATCCCTAAACTTGTCTCTACTAACGAGCCACTTTCATGACCTCAACTGACCAGGGCTCAATTACCCAGATCCCTAAACGTGTTTCTAGTAGCGAGTCACTTTCATGACCTCACTGACCAAGGCTCAATTACCCAGATCCCTAAACTTGTCCCTATTAATGAGCCACTTTCATGACCTCACTGACCAGGGCTCAATTACCCAGATCCCTAAACGTGTCTCTAGTAACGAGCCACTTTCATGACCTCACTGACCAAGACTCAAATTACCCAGATCCCTAAACTTTATAGTAATGAGCCACTTTCATTACCTCACTGACCAAGGCTCAATTACCCAGATCCCTAAACTTGTCTCTAGTAACGAGCCACTTTCATGACCTCACTGACCAAGGCTCAATTAGCCAGATCCTTAAACTTGTCTCTAGTAATGAGCAACTTTCATGACCTACCTGACCACGGCTCAATTACCCAGATCCCTAAACTTGTCTCTAGTAATGAACCACTTTCATGACCCCACTGACCAGGGCTCAATTACCCAGATCCCTAAACTTGTCTCTAGTAATGAGCAACTATAATGAGCCACTTTCATGACCTCATTGACCAAGGCTCAATTAACCAGATCCCTAAACTTGTCTCTAGTAACGAGCCACTTTCATGACTTCACTGACCAAGGCTCAATTTCCCAGATCCCTAAACTTGTCTCTACTAACGAGCCACTTTCATGACCTCAACTGACCAGGGCTCAATTACCCAGATCCCTAAACTTGTCTCTAGTATCGAGCCATTTTCATGACTTCACTGACCAAGGCTCAATTTCCCAGATCCCTAAACTTGTCTCTACTAACGAGCCACTTTCATGACCTCAACTGACCAGGGCTCAATTACCCAGATCCCTAAACGTGTTTCTAGTAGCGAGTCACTTTCATGACCTCACTGATCAAGGCTCAATTACCCAGATCCCTAAACATGTCTCTAGTAATGAGCCACTTTCATGACCTCACTGACCAGGGCTCAATTACCCAGATCCCTAAACGTGTCTCTAGTAACGAGCCACTTTCATGACCTCACTGACCAAGGCTCAATTACCAAGATCCCTAAACTTGTCTCTAGTATCGAGTCACTTTCATGACCTCACTGACCAAGGCTCAATTACCCAGATCCCTAAACTTGTCCCTATTAATGAGCCACTTTCATGACCTTAACTAACCAGGGCTCAATTACCCAGATCCCTAAACTTGTCTCTAGTAGCTAGTCACTTTCATAACCTCACTGACTAAGGCTCAATTAACCAGATCCCTAAACTTGTCCCTATTAATGAGCCACTTTCATGACCTCACTGTCCAGGGCTCAATTATCCAGATCCCTAAACATGTCTCTAGTAACGAGCCACTTTCATGACCTCACTGACAAAGGCTCAATTACCCAGATCCCTAAACTTGTCTCTAGTATCGAGCCACTTTCATGACCTCACTGACCAAGGCTCAATTACCCAGATCCCTAAACTTGTCTCTAGTATCGAGCCATTTTCATGACTTCACTGACCAGGGCTCAATTACTCAGATCCCTAAACTTGTCTATAGTAACGAGCCACTTTCATGACCTCACTGACCAAGGCTCAATTACCCAGATCCCTAAACTTGTCCCTACTAATGAGCCACTTTCATGACCTCACTGACCAGGGCTCAATTAACCAGACCCCTAAACTTGTCTCTAGTAACGAGCCACTTTCATGACCTCACTGACAAAGGCTCAATTACCCAGATTCCTAAACTTGTCTCTAGTATCGAGCCACTTTCATGACCTCACTGACCAAGGCTCAATTAACCAGATCCCTAAACTTGTCTCTAGTAACAAGCCACTTTCATGAAGACAACTGACCAGGGCTTAATTTCCCAGATCCCTAAACTTGTCTCTAGTAACGAGCCATTTTCATGACCTCAACTGACCAGGGCTCAATTACCCAGATCCCTAAACTTGTCTCTAGTAGCGAGTCACTTTCATAACCTCACTGACCAAGGCTCAATTACCCAGATCCCTAAACTTGTCCCTATTAATGAGCCACTTTCATGACCTCACTGACCAGGGCTCAATTATCCAGATCCCTAAACATGTCTCTAGTAACGAGCCACTTTCATGACCTCACTGACCAGGGCTCAATTACCCACATCCCTAAACTTGTCTCTAGTAACGAGCCACTTTCATGACCTCACTGACCAGGGCTCAATTACTCAGATCCCTAAACTTGTCTCTAGTAACGAGACACTTTCATGACCTCACTGACCAAGACTCAAATTACCCAGATCCCTAAACTTTATAGTAATGAGCCACTTTCATTACCTCACTGACCAAGGCTCAATTACCCAGATCCCTAAACTTGTCCCTATTAATGAGCCACTTTCATGACCTCACTGACCAAGGCTCAATTACCCAGATCCCTAAACCTTATAGTAATGAGCCACTTTCATTACCTCACTGACCAAGGCTCAATTACCCAGATCCCTAAATTTGTCTCTAGTAACGAGCCACTTTCATGACCTCACTGACCAAGGCTCAATTAGCCAGATCCTTAAACTTGTCTCTAGTAATGAGCAACTTTCATGACCTCAACTGACCAGAGCTCAATTACCCAGATCCCTAAACTTGTCTCTAGTAACGAACCCCTTTCATGACCCCACTGACCAGGGCTCAATTACCCAGATCTCTAAACTTGTCTCTAGTAATGAGCCACTATAATGAGCCACTTTCATGACCTCATTGACCAAGGCTCAATTAACCAGATCCCTAAACTTGTCTCTAGTAACGAGCCACTTTCATGACTTCACTGACCAAGGCTCAATTTCCCAGATCCCTAAACTTGTCTCTACTAACGAGCCACTTTCATGACCTCAACTGACCAGGGCTCAATTACCCAGATCCCTAAACTTGTCTCTAGTATCGAGCCATTTTCATGACTTCACTGACCAAGTCTCAATTTCCCAGATCCCTAAACTTGTCTCTACTAACGAGCCACTTTCATGACCTCAACTGACCAGGGCTCAATTACCCAGATCCCTAAACGTGTTTCTAGTAGCGAGTCACTTTCATGACCTCACTGACCAAGGCTCAATTACCCAGACCCCTAAAATTGTCTCTAGTAACGAGCCACTTTCATGACCTCACTGACCAAGGCTCAATTAACAAGATCCCTAAACTTGTCTCTAGTAACGAGCCACTTTCATGAAGACAACTGACCAGGGCTCAATTTCCCAGATCCCTAAACTTGTCTGTAGTAACGAGCCACTTTCAAGACCTCAACTGACCAGGGCTCAATTACCCAGATCCCTAAACTTGTCTCTAGTAGCGAGTCACTTTCATAACCTCACTGACCAAGGCTCAATTACCCAGATCCCTAAACTTGTCCCTATTAATGAGCCACTTTCATGACCTCACTGACCAGGGCTCAATTATCCAGATCCCTAAACATGTCTCTAGTAATGAGCCACTTTCATGACCTCACTGACCAGGGCTCAATTACCCAGATCCCTAAACTTGTCCCCATTAACGAGCCACTTTCATGACCTCACTGATCAGGGCTCAATTACCCACATCCCTAAACTTGTCTCTAGTAACGAGCCACTTTCATGACCTCACTGACCAGGGCTCAATTACTCAGATCCCTAAACTTGTCTCTAGTAACGAGCCACTTTCATGACCTCACTGACCAAGGCTCAATTACCCAGATCCCTAAACTTGTCTCTAGTATCGAGCCATTTTCATGACTTCACTGACCAAGGCTCAATTTCCCAGATCCCTAAACTTGTCTCTACTAACGAGCCACTTTCATGACCTCAACTGACCAGGGCTCAATTACCCAGATCCCTAAACGTGTTTCTAGTAGCGAGTCACTTTCATGACCTCACTGACCAAGGCTCAATTACCCAGATCCCTAAACTTGTCCCTATTAATGAGCCACTTTCATGACCTCACTGACCAGGGCTCAATTATCCAGATCCCTAAACATGTCTCTAGTAATGAGCCACTTTCATGACCTCACTGACCAGGGCTCAATTACCCAGATCCCTAAACGTGTCTCTAGTAACGAGCCACTTTCATGACCTCACTGACCAGGGCTCAATTACCCAGATCCCTAAACTTGTCCCTATTAATGAGGCACTTTCATGACCTCACTGACCAAGGCTCAATTACCCAGATCCCATAACCTTATAGTAATGAGCCACTTTCATTACCTCACTGACCAAGGCTCAATTACCCAGATCCCTAAATTTGTCTCTAGTAACGAGCCACTTTCATGACCTCACTGACCAAGGCTCAATTAGCCAGATCCTTAAACTTGTCTCTAGTAATGAGCAACTTTCATGACCTACCTGACCAGAGCTCAATTACCCAGATCCCTAAACTTGTCTCTAGTAATGAACCACTTTCATGACCCCACTGACCAGGGCTCAATTACCCAGATCCCTAAACTTGTCTCTAGTAATGAGCCACTATAATGAGCCACTTTCATGACCTCATTGACCAAGGCTCAATTAACCAGATCCCTAAACTTGTCTCTAGTAACGAGCCACTTTCATGACTTCACTGACCAAGGCTCAATTTCCCAGATCCCTAAACTTGTCTCTACTAACGAGCCACTTTCATGACCTCAACTGACCAGGGCTCAATTACCCAGATCCCTAAACTTGTCTCTAGTATCGAGCCATTTTCATGACTTCACTGACCAAGGCTCAATTTCCCAGATCCCTAAACTTGTCTCTACTAACGAGCCACTTTCATGACCTCAACTGACCAGGGCTCAATTACCCAGATCCCTAAACGTGTTTCTAGTAGCGAGTCACTTTCATGACCTCACTGATCAAGGCTCAATTACCCAGATCCCTAAACTTGTCCCTATTAATGAGCCACTTTCATGACCTCACTGACCAGGGCTCAATTATCCAGATCCCTAAACATGTCTCTAGTAATGAGCCACTTTCATGACCTCACTGACCAGGGCTCAATTACCCAGATCCCTAAACGTGTCTCTAGTAACGAGCCACTTTCATGACCTCACTGACCAAGGCTAAATTACCAAGATCCCTAAACTTGTCTCTAGTATCGAGCCACTTTCATGACCTCACTGACCAAGGCTCAACTACCCAGATCCCTAAACTTGTCTCTAGTATCGAGCCACTTTCATGACCTCACTGACCAAGTCTCAATTAACCAGATCCCTAAACTTGTCTCTAGTAACGAGCCACTTTCATGAAGACAACTGACCAGGGCTCAATTTCCCAGATCCCTAAACTTGTCTGTAGCAACGAGCCACTTTCATGACCTTAACTAACCAGGGCTCAATTACCCAGATCCCTAAACTTGTCTCTAGTAGCGAGTCACTTTCATAACCTCACTGACCAAGGCTCAATTACCCAGATCCCTAAACTTGTCCCTATTAATGAGCCACTTTCATGACCTCACTGTCCAGGGCTCAATTATCCAGATCCCTAAACATGTCTCTAGTAACGAGCCACTTTCATGACCTCACTGACAAAGGCTCAATTACCCAGATCCCTAAACTTGTCTCTAGTATCGAGCCACTTTCATGACCTCACTGACCAAGGCTCAATTACCCAGATCCCTAAACTTGTCTCTAGTATCGAGCCATTTTCATGACTTCACTGACCAGGGCTCAATTACTCAGATCCCTAAACTTGTCTATAGTAACGAGCCACTTTCGTGACCTCACTGACCAAGGCTCAATTACCCAGATCCCTAAACTTGTCCCCATTAATGAGCCACTTTCATGACCTCACTGACCAGGGCTCAATTAACCAGACCCCTAAACTTGTCTCTAGTAACGAGCCACTTTCATGACCTCACTGACAAAGGCTCAATTACCCAGATTCCTAAACTTGTCTCTAGTATCGAGCCACTTTCATGACCTCACTGACCAAGGCTCAATTAACCAGATCCCTAAACTTGTCTGTAGTAACGAGCCACTTTCATGAAGACAACTGACCAGGGCTCAATTACCCAGATCCCTAAACTTGTCTCTAGTAGCGAGTCACTTTCATAACCTCACTGACCAAGGCTCAATTACCCAGATCCCTAAACTTGTCCCTATTAATGAGCCACTTTCATGACCTCACTGACCAGGGCTCAATTATCCAGATCCCTAAACATGTCTCTAGTAATGAGCCACTTTCATGACCTCACTGACCAGGGCTCAATTACCCAGATCCCTAAACTTGTCTCTAGTAACGAGCCACTTTCATGACCTCACTGATCAGGGCTCAATTACCCACATCCCTAAACTTGTCTCTAGTAACGAGCCACTTTCATGACCTCACTGACCAGGGCTCAATTACTCAGATCCCTAAACTTGTCTCTAGTAACGAGCCACTTTCATGACCTCACTGACCAAGGCTCAATTACCCAGATCCCTAAACTTGTCTCTAGTATCGAGCCATTTTCATGACTTCACTGACCAAGGCTCAATTTCCCAGATCCCTAAACTTGTCTCTACTAACGAGCCACTTTCATGACCTCAACTGACCAGGGCTCAATTACCCAGATCCCTAAACGTGTTTCTAGTAGCGAGTCACTTTCATGACCTCACTGACCAAGGCTTAATTACCCAGATCCCTAAACTTGTCTCTAGTAATGAACCACTTTCATGACCCCACTGACCAGGGCTCAATTACCCAGATCCCTAAACTTGTCTCTAGTAATGAGCAACTATAATGAGCCACTTTCATGACCTCATTGACCAAGGCTCAATTAACCAGATCCCTAAACTTGTCTCTAGTAACGAGCCACTTTCATGACTTCACTGACCAAGGCTCAATTTCCCAGATCCCTAAACTTGTCTCTACTAACGAGCCACTTTCATGACCTCAACTGACCAGGGCTCAATTACCCAGATCCCTAAACTTGTCTCTAGTATCGAGCCATTTTCATGACTTCACTGACCAAGGCTCAATTTCCCAGATCCCTAAACTTGTCTCTACTAACGAGCCACTTTCATGACCTCAACTGACCAGGGCTCAATTACCCAGATCCCTAAACGTGTTTCTAGTAGCGAGTCACTTTCATGACCTCACTGATCAAGGCTCAATTACCCAGATCCCTAAACTTGTCCCTATTAATGAGCCACTTTCATGACCTCACTGACCAGGGCTCAATTATCCAGATCCCTAAACATGTCTCTAGTAATGAGCCACTTTCATGACCTCACTGACCAGGGCTCAATTACCCAGATCCCTAAACGTGTCTCTAGTAACGAGCCACTTTCATGACCTCACTGACCAAGGCTCAATTACCAAGATCCCTAAACTTGTCTCTAGTATCGAGCCACTTTCATGACCTCACTGACCAAGGCTCAATTACCCAGATCCCTAAACTTGTCCCTATTAATGAGCCACTTTCATGACCTCACTGACCAGGGCTCAATTAACCAGACCCCTAAACTTGTCTCTAGTAACGAGCCACTTTCATGACCTCACTGACAAAGGCTCAACTACCCAGATCCCTAAACTTGTCTCTAGTTACGAGCCACTTTCATGACCTCACTGACCAAGGCTCAATTAACCAGATCCCTAAACTTGTCTCTAGTAACGAGCCACTTTCATGAAGACAACTAACCAGGGCTCAATTACCCAGATCCCTAAACTTGTCTCTAGTAGCTAGTCACTTTCATAACCTCACTGACCAAGGCTCAATTACCCAGATCCCTAAACTTGTCCCTATTAATGAGCCACTTTCATGACCTCACTGTCCAGGGCTCAATTATCCAGATCCCTAAACATGTCTCTAGTAACGAGCCACTTTCATGACCTCACTGACAAAGGCTCAATTACCCAGATCCCTAAACTTGTCTCTAGTATCGAGCCACTTTCATGACCTCACTGACCAAGGCTCAATTACCCAGATCCCTAAACTTGTCTCTAGTATCGAGCCATTTTCATGACTTCACTGACCAGGGCTCAATTACTCAGATCCCTAAACTTGTCTATAGTAACGAGCCACTTTCATGACCTCACTGACCAAGGCTCAATTACCCAGATCCCTAAACTTGTCCCTATTAATGAGCCACTTTCATGACCTCACTGACCAGGGCTCAATTAACCAGACCCCTAAACTTGTCTCTAGTAACGAGCCACTTTCATGACCTCACTGACAAAGGCTCAATTACCCAGATTCCTAAACTTGTATCTAGTATCGAGCCACTTTCATGACCTCACTGACCAAGGCTCAATTAACCAGATCCCTAAACTTGTCTCTAGTAACAAGCCACTTTCATGAAGACAACTGACCAGGGCTCAATTTCCCAGATCCCTAAACTTGTCTCTAGTAACGAGCCATTTTCATGACCTCAACTGACCAGGGCTCAATTACCCAGATCCCTAAACTTGTCTCTAGTAGCGAGTCACTTTCATAACCTCACTGACCAAGGCTCAATTACCCAGATCCCTAAACTTGTCCCTATTAATGAGCCACTTTCATGACCTCACTGACCAGGGCTCAATTATCCAGATCCCTAAACGTGTCTCTAGTAATGAGCCACTTTCATGACCTCACTGACCAGGGCTCAATTACCCAGATCCCTAAACTTGTCTCTAGTAACGAGCCACTTTCATGACCTCACTGACCAGGGCTCAATTACCCACATCCCTAAACTTGTCTCTAGTAACGAGCCACTTTCATGACCTCACTGACCAGGGCTCAATTACTCAGATCCCTAAACTTGTCTCTAGTAACGAGATACTTTCATGACCTCACTGACCAAGACTCAAATTACCCAGATCCCTAAACTTTATAGTAATGAGCCACTTTCATTACCTCACTGACCAAGGCTCAATTACCCAGATCCCTAAACTTGTCCCTATTAATGAGCCACTTTCATGACCTCACTGACCAAGGCTCAATTACCCAGATCCCTAAACCTTATAGTAATGAGCCACTTTCATTACCTCACTGACCAAGGCTCAATTACCCAGATCCCTAAATTTGTCTCTAGTAACGAGCCACTTTCATGACCTCACTGACCAAGGCTCAATTAGCCAGATCCTTAAACTTGTCTCTAGTAATGAGCAACTTTCATGACCTCAACTGACCAGAGCTCAATTACCCAGATCCCTAAACTTGTCTCTAGTAACGAACCCCTTTCATGACCCCACTGACCAGGGCTCAATTACCCAGATCCCTAAACTTGTCTCTAGTAATGAGCCACTTTCATGACCTCATTGACCAAGGCTCAATTAACCAGATCCCTAAACTTGTCTCTAGTAACGAGCCACTTTCATGACTTCACTGACCAAGGCTCAATTTCCCAGATCCCTAAACTTGTCTCTACTAACGAGCCACTTTCATGACCTCAACTGACCAGGGCTCAATTACCCAGATCCCTAAACTTGTCTCTAGTATCGAGCCATTTTCATGACTTCACTGACCAAGTCTCAATTTCCCAGATCCCTAAACTTGTCTCTACTAACGAGCCACTTTCATGACCTCAACTGACCAGGGCTCAATTACCCAGATCCCTAAACGTGTTTCTAGTAGCGAGTCACTTTCATGACCTCACTGACCAAGGCTCAATTACCCAGACCCCTAAAATTGTCTCTAGTAACGAGCCACTTTCATGACCTCACTGACCAAGGCTCAATTAACAAGATCCCTAAACTTGTCTCTAGTATCGAGCCACTTTCATGACCTCACTGACCAAGGCTCAATTACCCAGATCCCTAAACTATTCCCTATTAATGAGCCACTTTCATGACCTCACTGACCAGGGCTCAATTAACCAGACCCCTAAACTTGTCTCTAGTAACGAGCCACTTTCATGACCTCACTGACAAAGGCTCAATTACCCAGATCCCTAAACTTGTCTCTAGTATCGAGCCACTTTCATGACCTAACTGACCAAGGCTCAATTAACCAGATCCCTAAACTTGTCTCTAGTAACGAGCCACTTTCATGAAGACAACTGACCAGGGCTCAATTTCCCAGATCCCTAAACTTGTCTGTAGTAACGAGCCACTTTCATGACCTCAACTGACCAGGGCTCAATTACCCAGATCCCTAAACTTGTCTCTAGTAGCGAGTCACTTTCATAACCTCACTGACCAAGGCTCAATTACCCAGATCCCTAAACTTGTCCCTATTAATGAGCCACTTTCATGACCTCACTGACCAGGGCTCAATTATCCAGATCCCTAAACATGTCTCTAGTATTGAGCCACTTTCATGACCTCACTGACCAGGGCTCAATTACCCAGATCCCTAAACTTGTCTCTAGTAACGAGCCACTTTCATGACCTCACTGATCAGGGCTGAATTACCCACATCCCTAAACTTGTCTCTAGTAACGAGCCACTTTCATGACCTCACTGACCAGGGCTCAATTACTCAGATCCCTAAACTTGTCTCTAGTAACGAGCCACTTTCATGACCTCACTGACCAAGGCTCAATTACCCAGATCCCTAAACTTGTCTCTAGTATCGAGCCATTTTCATGACTTCACTGACCAAGGCTCAATTTCCCAGATCCCTAAACTTGTCTCTACTAACGAGCCACTTTCATGACCTCAACTGACCAGGGCTCAATTACCCAGATCCCTAAACGTGTTTCTAGTAGCGAGTCACTTTCATGACCTCACTGACCAAGGCTCAATTACCCAGATCCCTAAACTTGTCCCTATTAATGAGCCACTTTCATGACCTCACTGACCAGGGCTCAATTATCCAGATCCCTAAACATGTCTCTAGTAATGAGCCACTTTCATGACCTCACTGACCAGGGCTCAATTACCCAGATCCCTAAACGTGTCTCTAGTAACGAGCCACTTTCATGACCTCACTGACCAGGGCTCAATTACCCAGATCCCTAAACTTGTCCCTATTAATGAGCCACTTTCATGACCTCACTGACCAAGGCTCAATTACCCAGATCCCATAACCTTATAGTAATGAGCCACTTTCATTACCTCACTGACCAAGGCTCAATTACCCAGATCCCTAAATTTGTCTCTAGTAACGAGCCACTTTCATGACCTCACTGACCAGGGCTCAATTATCCAGATCCCTAAACATGTCTCTAGTAATGAGCCACTTTCATGACCTCACTGACCAGGGCTCAATTACCCAGATCCCTAAACTTGTCTCTAGTAACGAGCCACTTTCATGACCTCACTGATCAGGGCTCAATTACCCACATCCCTAAACTTGTCTCTAGTAACGAGCCACTTTCATGACCTCACTGACCAGGGCTCAATTACTCAGATCCCTAAACTTGTCTCTAGTAACGAGCCACTTTCATGACCTCACTGACCAAGGCTCAATTACCCAGATCCCTAAACTTGTCTCTAGTATCGAGCCATTTTCATGACTTCACTGACCAAGGCTCAATTTCCCAGATCCCTAAACTTGTCTCTACTAACGAGCCACTTTCATGACCTCAACTGACCAGGGCTCAATTACCCAGATCCCTAAACGTGTTTCTAGTAGCGAGTCACTTTCATGACCTCACTGACCAAGGCTCAATTACCCAGATCCCTAAACTTGTCCCTATTAATGAGCCACTTTCATGACCTCACTGACCAGGGCTCAATTATCCAGATCCCTAAACATGTCTCTAGTAATGAGCCACTTTCATGACCTCACTGACCAGGGCTCAATTACCCAGATCCCTAAACGTGTCTCTAGTAACGAGCCACTTTCATGACCTCACTGACCAGGGCTCAATTACCCAGATCCCTAAACTTGTCCCTATTAATGAGCCACTTTCATGACCTCACTGACCAAGGCTCAATTACCCAGATCCCATAACCTTATAGTAATGAGCCACTTTCATTACCTCACTGACCAAGGCTCAATTACCCAGATCCCTAAATTTGTCTCTAGTAACGAGCCACTTTCATGACCTCACTGACCAAGGCTCAATTAGCCAGATCCTTAAACTTGTCTCTAGTAATGAGCAACTTTCATGACCTACCTGACCAGAGCTCAATTACCCAGATCCCTAAACTTGTCTCTAGTAATGAACCACTTTCATGACCCCACTGACCAGGGCTCAATTACCCAGATCCCTAAACTTGTCTCTAGTAATGAGCCACTATAATGAGCCACTTTCATGACCTCATTGACCAAGGCTCAATTAACCAGATCCCTAAACTTGTCTCTAGTAACGAGCCACTTTCATGACTTCACTGACCAAGGCTCAATTTCCCAGATCCCTAAACTTGTCTCTACTAACGAGCCACTTTCATGACCTCAACTGACCAGGGCTCAATTACCCAGATCCCTAAACTTGTCTCTAGTATCGAGCCATTTTCATGACTTCACTGACCAAGGCTCAATTTCCCAGATCCCTAAACTTGTCTCTACTAACGAGCCACTTTCATGACCTCAACTGACCAGGGCTCAATTACCCAGATCCCTAAACGTGTTTCTAGTAGCGAGTCACTTTCATGACCTCACTGATCAAGGCTCAATTACCCAGATCCCTAAACTTGTCCCTATTAATGAGCCACTTTCATGACCTCACTGACCAGGGCTCAATTATCCAGATCCCTAAACATGTCTCTAGTAATGAGCCACTTTCATGACCTCACTGACCAGGGCTCAATTACCCAGATCCCTAAACGTGTCTCTAGTAACGAGCCACTTTCATGACCTCACTGACCAAGGCTAAATTACCAAGATCCCTAAACTTGTCTCTAGTATCGAGCCACTTTCATGACCTCACTGACCAAGGCTCAACTACCCAGATCCCTAAACTTGTCTCTAGTATCGAGCCACTTTCATGACCTCACTGACCAAGTCTCAATTAACCAGATCCCTAAACTTGTCTCTAGTAACGAGCCACTTTCATGAAGACAACTGACCAGGGCTCAATTTCCCAGATCCCTAAACTTGTCTGTAGCAACGAGCCACTTTCATGACCTTAACTAACCAGGGCTCAATTACCCAGATCCCTAAACTTGTCTCTAGTAGCGAGTCACTTTCATAACCTCACTGACCAAGGCTCAATTACCCAGATCCCTAAACTTGTCCCTATTAATGAGCCACTTTCATGACCTCACTGTCCAGGGCTCAATTATCCAGATCCCTAAACATGTCTCTAGTAACGAGCCACTTTCATGACCTCACTGACAAAGGCTCAATTACCCAGATCCCTAAACTTGTCTCTAGTATCGAGCCACTTTCATGACCTCACTGACCAAGGCTCAATTACCCAGATCCCTAAACTTGTCTCTAGTATCGAGCCATTTTCATGACTTCACTGACCAGGGCTCAATTACTCAGATCCCTAAACTTGTCTATAGTAACGAGCCACTTTCATGACCTCACTGACCAAGGCTCAATTACCCAGATCCCTAAACTTGTCCCCATTAATGAGCCACTTTCATGACCTCACTGACCAGGGCTCAATTAACCAGACCCCTAAACTTGTCTCTAGTAACGAGCCACTTTCATGACCTCACTGACAAAGGCTCAATTACCCAGATTCCTAAACTTGTCTCTAGTATCGAGCCACTTTCATGACCTCACTGACCAAGGCTCAATTAACCAGATCCCTAAACTTGTCTGTAGTAACGAGCCACTTTCATGAAGACAACTGACCAGGGCTCAATTACCCAGATCCCTAAACTTGTCTCTAGTAGCGAGTCACTTTCATAACCTCACTGACCAAGGCTCAATTACCCAGATCCCTAAACTTGTCCCTATTAATGAGCCACTTTCATGACCTCACTGACCAGGGCTCAATTATCCAGATCCCTAAACATGTCTCTAGTAATGAGCCACTTTCATGACCTCACTGACCAGGGCTCAATTACCCAGATCCCTAAACTTGTCTCTAGTAACGAGCCACTTTCATGACCTCACTGATCAGGGCTCAATTACCCACATCCCTAAACTTGTCTCTAGTAACGAGCCACTTTCATGACCTCACTGACCAGGGCTCAATTACTCAGATCCCTAAACTTGTCTCTAGTAACGAGCCACTTTCATGACCTCACTGACCAAGGCTCAATTACCCAGATCCCTAAACTTGTCTCTAGTATCGAGCCATTTTCATGACTTCACTGACCAAGGCTCAATTTCCCAGATCCCTAAACTTGTCTCTACTAACGAGCCACTTTCATGACCTCAACTGACCAGGGCTCAATTACCCAGATCCCTAAACGTGTTTCTAGTAGCGAGTCACTTTCATGACCTCACTGACCAAGGCTCAATTACCCAGATCCCTAAACTTGTCCCTATTAATGAGCCACTTTCATGACCTCACTGACCAGGGCTCAATTACCCAGATCCCTAAACGTGTCTCTAGTAACGAGCCACTTTCATGACCTCACTGACCAAGACTCAAATTACCCAGATCCCTAAACTTTATAGTAATGAGCCACTTTCATTACCTCACTGACCAAGGCTCAATTAGCCAGATCCTTAAACTTGTCTCTAGTAATGAGCAACTTTCATGACCTACCTGACCACGGCTCAATTACCCAGATCCCTAAACTTGTCTCTAGTAATGAACCACTTTCATGACCCCACTGACCAGGGCTCAATTACCCAGATCCCTAAACTTGTCTCTAGTAATGAGCAACTATAATGAGCCACTTTCATGACCTCATTGACCAAGGCTCAATTAACCAGATCCCTAAACTTGTCTCTAGTAACGAGCCACTTTCATGACTTCACTGACCAAGGCTCAATTTCCCAGATCCCTAAACTTGTCTCTACTAACGAGCCACTTTCATGACCTCAACTGACCAGGGCTCAATTACCCAGATCCCTAAACTTGTCTCTAGTATCGAGCCATTTTCATGACTTCACTGACCAAGGCTCAATTTCCCAGATCCCTAAACTTGTCTCTACTAACGAGCCACTTTCATGACCTCAACTGACCAGGGCTCAATTACCCAGATCCCTAAACGTGTTTCTAGTAGCGAGTCACTTTCATGACCTCACTGATCAAGGCTCAATTACCCAGATCCCTAAACATGTCTCTAGTAATGAGCCACTTTCATGACCTCACTGACCAGGGCTCAATTACCCAGATCCCTAAACGTGTCTCTAGTAACGAGCCACTTTCATGACCTCACTGACCAAGGCTCAATTACCAAGATCCCTAAACTTGTCTCTAGTATCGAGTCACTTTCATGACCTCACTGACCAAGGCTCAATTACCCAGATCCCTAAACTTGTCCCTATTAATGAGCCACTTTCATGACCTTAACTAACCAGGGCTCAATTACCCAGATCCCTAAACTTGTCTCTAGTAGCTAGTCACTTTCATAACCTCACTGACTAAGGCTCAATTAACCAGATCCCTAAACTTGTCCCTATTAATGAGCCACTTTCATGACCTCACTGTCCAGGGCTCAATTATCCAGATCCCTAAACATGTCTCTAGTAACGAGCCACTTTCATGACCTCACTGACAAAGGCTCAATTACCCAGATCCCTAAACTTGTCTCTAGTATCGAGCCACTTTCATGACCTCACTGACCAAGGCTCAATTACCCAGATCCCTAAACTTGTCTCTAGTATCGAGCCATTTTCATGACTTCACTGACCAGGGCTCAATTACTCAGATCCCTAAACTTGTCTATAGTAACGAGCCACTTTCATGACCTCACTGACCAAGGCTCAATTACCCAGATCCCTAAACTTGTCCCTACTAATGAGCCACTTTCATGACCTCACTGACCAGGGCTCAATTAACCAGACCCCTAAACTTGTCTCTAGTAACGAGCCACTTTCATGACCTCACTGACAAAGGCTCAATTACCCAGATTCCTAAACTTGTCTCTAGTATCGAGCCACTTTCATGACCTCACTGACCAAGGCTCAATTAACCAGATCCCTAAACTTGTCTCTAGTAACAAGCCACTTTCATGAAGACAACTGACCAGGGCTTAATTTCCCAGATCCCTAAACTTGTCTCTAGTAACGAGCCATTTTCATGACCTCAACTGACCAGGGCTCAATTACCCAGATCCCTAAACTTGTCTCTAGTAGCGAGTCACTTTCATAACCTCACTGACCAAGGCTCAATTACCCAGATCCCTAAACTTGTCCCTATTAATGAGCCACTTTCATGACCTCACTGACCAGGGCTCAATTATCCAGATCCCTAAACATGTCTCTAGTAACGAGCCACTTTCATGACCTCACTGACCAGGGCTCAATTACCCACATCCCTAAACTTGTCTCTAGTAACGAGCCACTTTCATGACCTCACTGACCAGGGCTCAATTACTCAGATCCCTAAACTTGTCTCTAGTAACGAGACACTTTCATGACCTCACTGACCAAGACTCAAATTACCCAGATCCCTAAACTTTATAGTAATGAGCCACTTTCATTACCTCACTGACCAAGGCTCAATTACCCAGATCCCTAAACTTGTCCCTATTAATGAGCCACTTTCATGACCTCACTGACCAAGGCTCAATTACCCAGATCCCTAAACCTTATAGTAATGAGCCACTTTCATTACCTCACTGACCAAGGCTCAATTACCCAGATCCCTAAATTTGTCTCTAGTAACGAGCCACTTTCATGACCTCACTGACCAAGGCTCAATTAGCCAGATCCTTAAACTTGTCTCTAGTAATGAGCAACTTTCATGACCTCAACTGACCAGAGCTCAATTACCCAGATCCCTAAACTTGTCTCTAGTAACGAACCCCTTTCATGACCCCACTGACCAGGGCTCAATTACCCAGATCTCTAAACTTGTCTCTAGTAATGAGCCACTATAATGAGCCACTTTCATGACCTCATTGACCAAGGCTCAATTAACCAGATCCCTAAACTTGTCTCTAGTAACGAGCCACTTTCATGACTTCACTGACCAAGGCTCAATTTCCCAGATCCCTAAACTTGTCTCTACTAACGAGCCACTTTCATGACCTCAACTGACCAGGGCTCAATTACCCAGATCCCTAAACTTGTCTCTAGTATCGAGCCATTTTCATGACTTCACTGACCAAGTCTCAATTTCCCAGATCCCTAAACTTGTCTCTACTAACGAGCCACTTTCATGACCTCAACTGACCAGGGCTCAATTACCCAGATCCCTAAACGTGTTTCTAGTAGCGAGTCACTTTCATGACCTCACTGACCAAGGCTCAATTACCCAGACCCCTAAAATTGTCTCTAGTAACGAGCCACTTTCATGACCTCACTGACCAAGGCTCAATTAACAAGATCCCTAAACTTGTCTCTAGTAACGAGCCACTTTCATGAAGACAACTGACCAGGGCTCAATTTCCCAGATCCCTAAACTTGTCTGTAGTAACGAGCCACTTTCAAGACCTCAACTGACCAGGGCTCAATTACCCAGATCCCTAAACTTGTCTCTAGTAGCGAGTCACTTTCATAACCTCACTGACCAAGGCTCAATTACCCAGATCCCTAAACTTGTCCCTATTAATGAGCCACTTTCATGACCTCACTGACCAGGGCTCAATTATCCAGATCCCTAAACATGTCTCTAGTAATGAGCCACTTTCATGACCTCACTGACCAGGGCTCAATTACCCAGATCCCTAAACTTGTCTCTAGTAACGAGCCACTTTCATGACCTCACTGATCAGGGCTCAATTACCCACATCCCTAAACTTGTCTCTAGTAACGAGCCACTTTCATGACCTCACTGACCAGGGCTCAATTACTCAGATCCCTAAACTTGTCTCTAGTAACGAGCCACTTTCATGACCTCACTGACCAAGGCTCAATTACCCAGATCCCTAAACTTGTCTCTAGTATCGAGCCATTTTCATGACTTCACTGACCAAGGCTCAATTTCCCAGATCCCTAAACTTGTCTCTACTAACGAGCCACTTTCATGACCTCAACTGACCA
The DNA here is from genome assembly GCA_036924085.1 of Ariolimax columbianus. Taxonomy (NCBI): domain Eukaryota; kingdom Metazoa; phylum Mollusca; class Gastropoda; order Stylommatophora; family Arionidae; genus Ariolimax; species Ariolimax columbianus. The sequence continues at coordinate 38,670,574 of JAVGWX010000007.1, read as the reverse complement.
GGGCTCAATTACCCAGATCCCTAAACGTGTTTCTAGTAGCGAGTCACTTTCATGACCTCACTGACCAAGGCTCAATTACCCAGATCCCTAAACTTGTCCCTATTAATGAGCCACTTTCATGACCTCACTGACCAGGGCTCAATTATCCAGATCCCTAAACATGTCTCTAGTAATGAGCCACTTTCATGACCTCACTGACCAGGGCTCAATTACCCAGATCCCTAAACGTGTCTCTAGTAACGAGCCACTTTCATGACCTCACTGACCAGGGCTCAATTACCCAGATCCCTAAACTTGTCCCTATTAATGAGCCACTTTCATGACCTCACTGACCAAGGCTCAATTACCCAGATCCCATAACCTTATAGTAATGAGCCACTTTCATTACCTCACTGACCAAGGCTCAATTACCCAGATCCCTAAATTTGTCTCTAGTAACGAGCCACTTTCATGACCTCACTGACCAAGGCTCAATTAGCCAGATCCTTAAACTTGTCTCTAGTAATGAGCAACTTTCATGACCTACCTGACCAGAGCTCAATTACCCAGATCCCTAAACTTGTCTCTAGTAATGAACCACTTTCATGACCCCACTGACCAGGGCTCAATTACCCAGATCCCTAAACTTGTCTCTAGTAATGAGCCACTATAATGAGCCACTTTCATGACCTCATTGACCAAGGCTCAATTAACCAGATCCCTAAACTTGTCTCTAGTAACGAGCCACTTTCATGACTTCACTGACCAAGGCTCAATTTCCCAGATCCCTAAACTTGTCTCTACTAACGAGCCACTTTCATGACCTCAACTGACCAGGGCTCAATTACCCAGATCCCTAAACTTGTCTCTAGTATCGAGCCATTTTCATGACTTCACTGACCAAGGCTCAATTTCCCAGATCCCTAAACTTGTCTCTACTAACGAGCCACTTTCATGACCTCAACTGACCAGGGCTCAATTACCCAGATCCCTAAACGTGTTTCTAGTAGCGAGTCACTTTCATGACCTCACTGATCAAGGCTCAATTACCCAGATCCCTAAACTTGTCCCTATTAATGAGCCACTTTCATGACCTCACTGACCAGGGCTCAATTATCCAGATCCCTAAACATGTCTCTAGTAATGAGCCACTTTCATGACCTCACTGACCAGGGCTCAATTACCCAGATCCCTAAACGTGTCTCTAGTAACGAGCCACTTTCATGACCTCACTGACCAAGGCTAAATTACCAAGATCCCTAAACTTGTCTCTAGTATCGAGCCACTTTCATGACCTCACTGACCAAGGCTCAACTACCCAGATCCCTAAACTTGTCTCTAGTATCGAGCCACTTTCATGACCTCACTGACCAAGTCTCAATTAACCAGATCCCTAAACTTGTCTCTAGTAACGAGCCACTTTCATGAAGACAACTGACCAGGGCTCAATTTCCCAGATCCCTAAACTTGTCTGTAGCAACGAGCCACTTTCATGACCTTAACTAACCAGGGCTCAATTACCCAGATCCCTAAACTTGTCTCTAGTAGCGAGTCACTTTCATAACCTCACTGACCAAGGCTCAATTACCCAGATCCCTAAACTTGTCCCTATTAATGAGCCACTTTCATGACCTCACTGTCCAGGGCTCAATTATCCAGATCCCTAAACATGTCTCTAGTAACGAGCCACTTTCATGACCTCACTGACAAAGGCTCAATTACCCAGATCCCTAAACTTGTCTCTAGTATCGAGCCACTTTCATGACCTCACTGACCAAGGCTCAATTACCCAGATCCCTAAACTTGTCTCTAGTATCGAGCCATTTTCATGACTTCACTGACCAGGGCTCAATTACTCAGATCCCTAAACTTGTCTATAGTAACGAGCCACTTTCATGACCTCACTGACCAAGGCTCAATTACCCAGATCCCTAAACTTGTCCCCATTAATGAGCCACTTTCATGACCTCACTGACCAGGGCTCAATTAACCAGACCCCTAAACTTGTCTCTAGTAACGAGCCACTTTCATGACCTCACTGACAAAGGCTCAATTACCCAGATTCCTAAACTTGTCTCTAGTATCGAGCCACTTTCATGACCTCACTGACCAAGGCTCAATTAACCAGATCCCTAAACTTGTCTGTAGTAACGAGCCACTTTCATGAAGACAACTGACCAGGGCTCAATTACCCAGATCCCTAAACTTGTCTCTAGTAGCGAGTCACTTTCATAACCTCACTGACCAAGGCTCAATTACCCAGATCCCTAAACTTGTCCCTATTAATGAGCCACTTTCATGACCTCACTGACCAGGGCTCAATTATCCAGATCCCTAAACATGTCTCTAGTAATGAGCCACTTTCATGACCTCACTGACCAGGGCTCAATTACCCAGATCCCTAAACTTGTCTCTAGTAACGAGCCACTTTCATGACCTCACTGATCAGGGCTCAATTACCCACATCCCTAAACTTGTCTCTAGTAACGAGCCACTTTCATGACCTCACTGACCAGGGCTCAATTACTCAGATCCCTAAACTTGTCTCTAGTAACGAGCCACTTTCATGACCTCACTGACCAAGGCTCAATTACCCAGATCCCTAAACTTGTCTCTAGTATCGAGCCATTTTCATGACTTCACTGACCAAGGCTCAATTTCCCAGATCCCTAAACTTGTCTCTACTAACGAGCCACTTTCATGACCTCAACTGACCAGGGCTCAATTACCCAGATCCCTAAACGTGTTTCTAGTAGCGAGTCACTTTCATGACCTCACTGACCAAGGCTTAATTACCCAGATCCCTAAACTTGTCTCTAGTAATGAACCACTTTCATGACCCCACTGACCAGGGCTCAATTACCCAGATCCCTAAACTTGTCTCTAGTAATGAGCAACTATAATGAGCCACTTTCATGACCTCATTGACCAAGGCTCAATTAACCAGATCCCTAAACTTGTCTCTAGTAACGAGCCACTTTCATGACTTCACTGACCAAGGCTCAATTTCCCAGATCCCTAAACTTGTCTCTACTAACGAGCCACTTTCATGACCTCAACTGACCAGGGCTCAATTACCCAGATCCCTAAACTTGTCTCTAGTATCGAGCCATTTTCATGACTTCACTGACCAAGGCTCAATTTCCCAGATCCCTAAACTTGTCTCTACTAACGAGCCACTTTCATGACCTCAACTGACCAGGGCTCAATTACCCAGATCCCTAAACGTGTTTCTAGTAGCGAGTCACTTTCATGACCTCACTGATCAAGGCTCAATTACCCAGATCCCTAAACTTGTCCCTATTAATGAGCCACTTTCATGACCTCACTGACCAGGGCTCAATTATCCAGATCCCTAAACATGTCTCTAGTAATGAGCCACTTTCATGACCTCACTGACCAGGGCTCAATTACCCAGATCCCTAAACGTGTCTCTAGTAACGAGCCACTTTCATGACCTCACTGACCAAGGCTCAATTACCAAGATCCCTAAACTTGTCTCTAGTATCGAGCCACTTTCATGACCTCACTGACCAAGGCTCAATTACCCAGATCCCTAAACTAGTCCCTATTAATGAGCCACTTTCATGACCTCACTGACCAGGGCTATATTAACCAGACCCCTAAACTTGTCTCTAGTAACGAGCCACTTTCATGACCTCACTGACAAAGGCTCAATTACCCAGATCCCTAAACTTGTCTCTAGTATCGAGCCACTTTCATGACCTAACTGACCAAGGCTCAATTAACCAGATCCCTAAACTTGTCTGTAGTAGCGAGCCACTTTCATGAAGACAACTGACCAGGGCTCAATTACCCAGATCCCTAAACTTGTCTCTAGTAGCGAGTCACTTTCATAACCTCACTGACCAAGGCTCAATTACCCAGATCCCTAAACTTGTCCCTATTAATGAGCCACTTTCATGACCTCACTGACCAGGGCTCAATTATCCAGATCCCTAAACATGTCTCTAGTAATGAGCCACTTTCATGACCTCACTGACCAGGGCTCAATTACCCAGATCCCTAAACTTGTCTCTAGTAACGAGCCACTTTCATGACCTCACTGATCAGGGCTCAATTACCCACATCCCTAAACTTGTCTCTAGTAACGAGCCACTTTCATGACCTCACTGACCAGGGCTCAATTACTCAGATCCCTAAACTTGTCTCTAGTAACGAGCCACTTTCATGACCTCACTGACCAAGGCTCAATTACCCAGATCCCTAAACTTGTCTCTAGTATCGAGCCATTTTCATGACTTCACTGACCAAGGCTCAATTTCCCAGATCCCTAAACTTGTCTCTACTAACGAGCCACTTTCATGACCTCAACTGACCAGGGCTCAATTACCCAGATCCCTAAACGTGTTTCTAGTAGCGAGTCACTTTCATGACCTCACTGACCAAGGCTCAATTACCCAGATCCCTAAACTTGTCCCTATTAATGAGCCACTTTCATGACCTCACTGACCAGGGCTCAATTATCCAGATCCCTAAACATGTCTCTAGTAATGAGCCACTTTCATGACCTCACTGACCAGGGCTCAATTACCCAGATCCCTAAACGTGTCTCTAGTAACGAGCCACTTTCATGACCTCACTGACCAGGGCTCAATTACCCAGATCCCTAAACTTGTCCCTATTAATGAGCCACTTTCATGACCTCACTGACCAAGGCTCAATTACCCAGATCCCATAACCTTATAGTAATGAGCCACTTTCATTACCTCACTGACCAAGGCTCAATTACCCAGATCCCTAAATTTGTCTCTAGTAACGAGCCACTTTCATGACCTCACTGACCAAGGCTCAATTAGCCAGATCCTTAAACTTGTCTCTAGTAATGAGCAACTTTCATGACCTACCTGACCAGAGCTCAATTACCCAGATCCCTAAACTTGTCTCTAGTAATGAACCACTTTCATGACCCCACTGACCAGGGCTCAATTACCCAGATCCCTAAACTTGTCTCTAGTAATGAGCCACTATAATGAGCCACTTTCATGACCTCATTGACCAAGGCTCAATTAACCAGATCCCTAAACTTGTCTCTAGTAACGAGCCACTTTCATGACTTCACTGACCAAGGCTCAATTTCCCAGATCCCTAAACTTGTCTCTACTAACGAGCCACTTTCATGACCTCAACTGACCAGGGCTCAATTACCCAGATCCCTAAACTTGTCTCTAGTATCGAGCCATTTTCATGACTTCACTGACCAAGGCTCAATTTCCCAGATCCCTAAACTTGTCTCTACTAACGAGCCACTTTCATGACCTCAACTGACCAGGGCTCAATTACCCAGATCCCTAAACGTGTTTCTAGTAGCGAGTCACTTTCATGACCTCACTGATCAAGGCTCAATTACCCAGATCCCTAAACTTGTCCCTATTAATGAGCCACTTTCATGACCTCACTGACCAGGGCTCAATTATCCAGATCCCTAAACATGTCTCTAGTAATGAGCCACTTTCATGACCTCACTGACCAGGGCTCAATTACCCAGATCCCTAAACGTGTCTCTAGTAACGAGCCACTTTCATGACCTCACTGACCAAGGCTAAATTACCAAGATCCCTAAACTTGTCTCTAGTATCGAGCCACTTTCATGACCTCACTGACCAAGGCTCAACTACCCAGATCCCTAAACTTGTCTCTAGTATCGAGCCACTTTCATGACCTCACTGACCAAGTCTCAATTAACCAGATCCCTAAACTTGTCTCTAGTAACGAGCCACTTTCATGAAGACAACTGACCAGGGCTCAATTTCCCAGATCCCTAAACTTGTCTGTAGCAACGAGCCACTTTCATGACCTTAACTAACCAGGGCTCAATTACCCAGATCCCTAAACTTGTCTCTAGTAGCGAGTCACTTTCATAACCTCACTGACCAAGGCTCAATTACCCAGATCCCTAAACTTGTCCCTATTAATGAGCCACTTTCATGACCTCACTGTCCAGGGCTCAATTATCCAGATCCCTAAACATGTCTCTAGTAACGAGCCACTTTCATGACCTCACTGACAAAGGCTCAATTACCCAGATCCCTAAACTTGTCTCTAGTATCGAGCCACTTTCATGACCTCACTGACCAAGGCTCAATTACCCAGATCCCTAAACTTGTCTCTAGTATCGAGCCATTTTCATGACTTCACTGACCAGGGCTCAATTACTCAGATCCCTAAACTTGTCTATAGTAACGAGCCACTTTCATGACCTCACTGACCAAGGCTCAATTACCCAGATCCCTAAACTTGTCCCCATTAATGAGCCACTTTCATGACCTCACTGACCAGGGCTCAATTAACCAGACCCCTAAACTTGTCTCTAGTAACGAGCCACTTTCATGACCTCACTGACAAAGGCTCAATTACCCAGATTCCTAAACTTGTCTCTAGTATCGAGCCACTTTCATGACCTCACTGACCAAGGCTCAATTAACCAGATCCCTAAACTTGTCTGTAGTAACGAGCCACTTTCATGAAGACAACTGACCAGGGCTCAATTACCCAGATCCCTAAACTTGTCTCTAGTAGCGAGTCACTTTCATAACCTCACTGACCAAGGCTCAATTACCCAGATCCCTAAACTTGTCCCTATTAATGAGCCACTTTCATGACCTCACTGACCAGGGCTCAATTATCCAGATCCCTAAACATGTCTCTAGTAATGAGCCACTTTCATGACCTCACTGACCAGGGCTCAATTACCCAGATCCCTAAACTTGTCTCTAGTAACGAGCCACTTTCATGACCTCACTGATCAGGGCTCAATTACCCACATCCCTAAACTTGTCTCTAGTAACGAGCCACTTTCATGACCTCACTGACCAGGGCTCAATTACTCAGATCCCTAAACTTGTCTCTAGTAACGAGCCACTTTCATGACCTCACTGACCAAGGCTCAATTACCCAGATCCCTAAACTTGTCTCTAGTATCGAGCCATTTTCATGACTTCACTGACCAAGGCTCAATTTCCCAGATCCCTAAACTTGTCTCTACTAACGAGCCACTTTCATGACCTCAACTGACCAGGGCTCAATTACCCAGATCCCTAAACGTGTTTCTAGTAGCGAGTCACTTTCATGACCTCACTGACCAAGGCTTAATTACCCAGATCCCTAAACTTGTCTCTAGTAATGAACCACTTTCATGACCCCACTGACCAGGGCTCAATTACCCAGATCCCTAAACTTGTCTCTAGTAATGAGCAACTATAATGAGCCACTTTCATGACCTCATTGACCAAGGCTCAATTAACCAGATCCCTAAACTTGTCTCTAGTAACGAGCCACTTTCATGACTTCACTGACCAAGGCTCAATTTCCCAGATCCCTAAACTTGTCTCTACTAACGAGCCACTTTCATGACCTCAACTGACCAGGGCTCAATTACCCAGATCCCTAAACTTGTCTCTAGTATCGAGCCATTTTCATGACTTCACTGACCAAGGCTCAATTTCCCAGATCCCTAAACTTGTCTCTACTAACGAGCCACTTTCATGACCTCAACTGACCAGGGCTCAATTACCCAGATCCCTAAACGTGTTTCTAGTAGCGAGTCACTTTCATGACCTCACTGATCAAGGCTCAATTACCCAGATCCCTAAACTTGTCCCTATTAATGAGCCACTTTCATGACCTCACTGACCAGGGCTCAATTATCCAGATCCCTAAACATGTCTCTAGTAATGAGCCACTTTCATGACCTCACTGACCAGGGCTCAATTACCCAGATCCCTAAACGTGTCTCTAGTAACGAGCCACTTTCATGACCTCACTGACCAAGGCTCAATTACCAAGATCCCTAAACTTGTCTCTAGTATCGAGCCACTTTCATGACCTCACTGACCAAGGCTCAATTACCCAGATCCCTAAACTAGTCCCTATTAATGAGCCACTTTCATGACCTCACTGACCAGGGCTATATTAACCAGACCCCTAAACTTGTCTCTAGTAACGAGCCACTTTCATGACCTCACTGACAAAGGCTCAATTACCCAGATCCCTAAACTTGTCTCTAGTATCGAGCCACTTTCATGACCTAACTGACCAAGGCTCAATTAACCAGATCCCTAAACTTGTCTGTAGTAACGAGCCACTTTCATGAAGACAACTGACCAGGGCTCAATTACCCAGATCCCTAAACTTGTCTCTAGTAGCGAGTCACTTTCATAACCTCACTGACCAAGGCTCAATTACCCAGATCCCTAAACTTGTCCCTATTAATGAGCCACTTTCATGACCTCACTGACCAGGGCTCAATTATCCAGATCCCTAAACATGTCTCTAGTAATGAGCCACTTTCATGACCTCACTGACCAGGGCTCAATTACCCAGATCCCTAAACTTGTCTCTAGTAACGAGCCACTTTCATGACCTCACTGATCAGGGCTCAATTACCCACATCCCTAAACTTGTCTCTAGTAACGAGCCACTTTCATGACCTCACTGACCAGGGCTCAATTACTCAGATCCCTAAACTTGTCTCTAGTAACGAGCCACTTTCATGACCTCACTGACCAAGGCTCAATTACCCAGATCCCTAAACTTGTCTCTAGTATCGAGCCATTTTCATGACTTCACTGACCAAGGCTCAATTTCCCAGATCCCTAAACTTGTCTCTACTAACGAGCCACTTTCATGACCTCAACTGACCAGGGCTCAATTACCCAGATCCCTAAACGTGTTTCTAGTAGCGAGTCACTTTCATGACCTCACTGACCAAGGCTCAATTACCCAGATCCCTAAACTTGTCCCTATTAATGAGCCACTTTCATGACCTCACTGACCAGGGCTCAATTATCCAGATCCCTAAACATGTCTCTAGTAATGAGCCACTTTCATGACCTCACTGACCAGGGCTCAATTACCCAGATCCCTAAACGTGTCTCTAGTAACGAGCCACTTTCATGACCTCACTGACCAGGGCTCAATTACCCAGATCCCTAAACTTGTCCCTATTAATGAGCCACTTTCATGACCTCACTGACCAAGGCTCAATTACCCAGATCCCATAACCTTATAGTAATGAGCCACTTTCATTACCTCACTGACCAAGGCTCAATTACCCAGATCCCTAAATTTGTCTCTAGTAACGAGCCACTTTCATGACCTCACTGACCAAGGCTCAATTAGCCAGATCCTTAAACTTGTCTCTAGTAATGAGCAACTTTCATGACCTACCTGACCAGAGCTCAATTACCCAGATCCCTAAACTTGTCTCTAGTAATGAACCACTTTCATGACCCCACTGACCAGGGCTCAATTACCCAGATCCCTAAACTTGTCTCTAGTAATGAGCCACTATAATGAGCCACTTTCATGACCTCATTGACCAAGGCTCAATTAACCAGATCCCTAAACTTGTCTCTAGTAACGAGCCACATTCATGACTTCACTGACCAAGGCTCAATTTCCCAGATCCCTAAACTTGTCTCTAGTAACGAGCCACTTTCATGACCTCAACTGACCAGGGTTCAATTACCCAGATCCCTAAACTTGTCTCTAGTATCGAGCCATTTTCATGACTTCACTGACCAAGGCTCAATTTCCCAGATCCCTAAACTTGTCTCTACTAACGAGCCACTTTCATGACCTCAACTGACCAAGGCTCAATTACCCAGATCCCTAAACGTGTTTCTAGTAGCGAGTCACTTTCATGACCTCACTGATCAAGGCTCAATTACCCAGATCCCTAAACTTGTCCCTATTAATGAGCCACTTTCATGACCTCACTGACCAGGGCTCAATTATCCAGATCCCTAAACATGTCTCTAGTAATGAGCCACTTTCATGACCTCACTGACCAGGGCTCAATTACCCAGATCCCTAAACGTGTCTCTAGTAACGAGCCACTTTCATGACCTCACTGACCAAGGCTCAATTACCAAGATCCCTAAACTTGTCTCTAGTATCGAGCCACTTTCATGACCTCACTGACCAAGGCTCAATTACCCAGATCCCTAAACTTGTCCCTATTAATGAGCCACTTTCATGACCTCACTGACCAGGGCTCAATTAACCAGACCCCTAAACTTGTCTCTAGTAACGAGCCACTTTCATGACCTCACTGACAAAGGCTCAACTACCCAGATCCCTAAACTTGTCTCTAGTATCGAGCCACTTTCATGACCTCACTGACCAAGGCTCAATTAACCAGATCCCTAAACTTGTCTCTAGTAACGAGCCACTTTCATGAAGACAACTGACCAGGGCTCAATTTCCCAGATCCCTAAACTTGTCTGTAGTAACGAGCCACTTTCATGACCTTAACTAACCAGGGCTCAATTACCCAGATCCCTAAACTTGTCTCTAGTAGCGAGTCACTTTCATAACCTCACTGACCAAGGCTCAATTACCCAGATCCCTAAACTTGTCCCTATTAATGAGCCACTTTCATGACCTCACTGTCCAGGGCTCAATTATCCAGATCCCTAAACATGTCTCTAGTAACGAGCCACTTTCATGACCTCACTGACAAAGGCTCAATTACCCAGATCTCTAAACTTGTCTCTAGTATAGAGCCACTTTCATGACCTCACTGACCAAGGCTCAATTACCCAGATCCCTAAACTTGTCTCTAGTATCGAGCCATTTTCATGACTTCACTGACCAGGGCTCAATTACTCAGATCCCTAAACTTGTCTATAGTAACGAGCCACTTTCATGACCTCACTGACCAAGGCTCAATTACCCAGATCCCTAAACTTGTCCCTATTAATGAGCCACTTTCATGACCTCACTGACCAGGATTCAATTAACCAGACCCCTAAACTTGTCTCTAGTAACGAGCCACTTTCATGACCTCACTGACAAAGGCTCAATTACCCAGATCCCTAAACTTGTCTCTAGTATCGAGCCACTTTCATGACCTCACTGACCAAGGCTCAATTAACCAGATCCCTAAACTTGTCTCTAGTAACGAGCCACTTTCATGAAGACAACTGACCAGGGCTCAATTTCCCAGATCCCTAAACTTGTCTCTAGTAACGAGCCACTTTCATGACCTCAACTGACCAGGGCTCAATTACCCAGATCCCTAAACTTGTCTCTAGTAGCGAGTCACTTTCATGACCTCACTGACCAAGGCTCAATTACCCAGATCCCTAAACTTGTCCCTATTAATGAGCCACTTTCATGACCTCACTGTCCAGGGCTCAATTATCCAGATCCCTAAACATGTCTCTAGTAATGAGCCACTTTCATGACCTCACTGACCAGGGCTCAATTACCCAGATCCCTAAACTTGTCTCTAGTAACGAGCCACTTTCATGACCTCACTGACCAGGGCTCAATTACCCACATCCCTAAACTTGTCTCTAGTAACGAGCCACTTTCATGACCTCACTGACCAGGGCTCAATTACTCAGATCCCTAAACTTGTCTCTAGTAACGAGCCACTTTCATGACCTCACTGACCAAGGCTCAATTACCCAGATCCCTAAACTTGTCTCTAGTATCGAGCCATTTTCATGACTTCACTGACCAAGGCTCAATTTCCCATAATCCCTAAACTTGTCTCTACTAACGAGCCACTTTCATGACCTCAACTGACCAGGGCTCAATTACCCAGATCCCTAAACGTGTTTCTAGTAGCGAGTCACTTTCATGACCTCACTGACCAAGGCTCAATTACCCAGATCCCTAAACTTGTCCCTATTAATGAGCCACTTTCATGACCTCACTGACCAGGGCTCAATTATCCAGATCCCTAAACATGTCTCTAGTAATGAGCCACTTTCATGACCTCACTGACCAGGGCTCAATTACCCAGATCCCTAAACGTGTCTCTAGTAACGAGCCACTTTCATGACCTCACTGACCAGGGCTCAATTTCCCAGATCCCTAAACTTGTCTCTACTAACGAGCCACTTTCATGACCTCACTGACCAAGACTCAAATTACCCAGATCCCTAAACTTTATAGTAATGAGCCACTTTCATTACCTCACTGACCAAGGCTCAATTACCCAGATCCCTAAACTTGTCTCTAGTAACGAGCCACTTTCATGACCTCACTGACCAAGGCTCAATTAGCCAGATCCTTAAACTTGTCTCTAGTAATGAGCAACTTTCATGACCTACCTGACCACGGCTCAATTACCCAGATCCCTAAACTTGTCTCTAGTAATGAACCACTTTCATGACCCCACTGACCAGGGCTCAATTACCCAGATCCCTAAACTTGTCTCTAGTAATGAGCAACTATAATGAGCCACTTTCATGACCTCATTGACCAAGGCTCAATTAACCAGATCCCTAAACTTGTCTCTAGTAACGAGCCACTTTCATGACTTCACTGACCAAGGCTCAATTTCCCAGATCCCTAAACTTGTCTCTACTAACGAGCCACTTTCATGACCTCAACTGACCAGGGCTCAATTACCCAGATCCCTAAACTTGTCTCTAGTATCGAGCCATTTTCATGACTTCACTGACCAAGGCTCAATTTCCCAGATCCCTAAACTTGTCTCTACTAACGAGCCACTTTCATGACCTCAACTGACCAGGGCTCAATTACCCAGATCCCTAAACGTGTTTCTAGTAGCGAGTCACTTTCATGACCTCACTGATCAAGGCTCAATTACCCAGATCCCTAAACTTGTCCCTATTAATGAGCCACTTTCATGACCTCACTGACCAGGGCTCAATTATCCAGATCCCTAAACATGTCTCTAGTAATGAGCCACTTTCATGACCTCACTGACCAGGGCTCAATTACCCAGATCCCTAAACGTGTCTCTAGTAACGAGCCACTTTCATGACCTCACTGACCAGGGCTCAATTACCCAGATCCCTAAACTTGTCCCTATTAATGAGCCACTTTCATGACCTCACTGACCAAGGCTCAATTACCCAGATCCCATAACCTTATAGTAATGAGCCACTTTCATTACCTCACTGACCAAGGCTCAATTACCCAGATCCCTAAATTTGTCTCTAGTAACGAGCCACTTTCATGACCTCACTGACCAAGGCTCAATTAGCCAGATCCTTAAACTTGTCTCTAGTAATGAGCAACTTTCATGACCTACCTGACCAGAGCTCAATTACCCAGATCCCTAAACTTGTCTCTAGTAATGAACCACTTTCATGACCCCACTGACCAGGGCTCAATTACCCAGATCCCTAAACTTGTCTCTAGTAATGAGCCACTATAATGAGCCACTTTCATGACCTCATTGACCAAGGCTCAATTAACCAGATCCCTAAACTTGTCTCTAGTAACGAGCCACTTTCATGACTTCACTGACCAAGGCTCAATTTCCCAGATCCCTAAACTTGTCTCTACTAACGAGCCACTTTCATGACCTCAACTGACCAGGGCTCAATTACCCAGATCCCTAAACTTGTCTCTAGTATCGAGCCATTTTCATGACTTCACTGACCAAGGCTCAATTTCCCAGATCCCTAAACTTGTCTCTACTAACGAGCCACTTTCAAGACCTCAACTGACCGGAGCTCAATTACCCAGATCCCTAAACGTGTTTCTAGTAGCGAGTCACTTTCATGACCTCACTGACCAGGGCTCAATTACCCAGATCCCTAAACGTGTCTCCAGTAACGAGCCACTTTCATGACCTCACTGACCAAGGCTAAATTACCAAGATCCCTAAACTTGTCTCTAGTATCGAGCCACTTTCATGACCTCACTGACCAAGGCTCAACTACCCAGATCCCTAAACTTGTCTCTAGTATCGAGCCACTTTCATGACCTCACTGACCAAGTCTCAATTAACCAGATCCCTAAACTTGTCTCTAGTAACGAGCCACTTTCATGAAGACAACTGACCAGGGCTCAATTTCCCAGATCCCTAAACTTGTCTGTAGCAACGAGCCACTTTCATGACCTTAACTAACCAGGGCTCAATTACCCAGATCCCTAAACTTGTCTCTAGTAGCGAGTCACTTTCATAACCTCACTGACCAAGGCTCAATTACCCAGATCCCTAAACTTGTCCCTATTAATGAGCCACTTTCATGACCTCACTGTCCAGGGCTCAATTATCCAGATCCCTAAACATGTCTCTAGTAACGAGCCACTTTCATGACCTCACTGACAAAGGCTCAATTACCCAGATCCCTAAACTTGTCTCTAGTATCGAGCCACTTTCATGACCTCACTGACCAAGGCTCAATTACCCAGATCCCTAAACTTGTCTCTAGTATCGAGCCATTTTCATGACTTCACTGACCAGGGCTCAATTACTCAGATCCCTAAACTTGTCTATAAAAACGAGCCACTTTCATGACCTCACTGACCAAGGCTCAATTACCCAGATCCCTAAACTTGTCCCCATTAATGAGCCACTTTCATGACCTCACTGACCAGGCCTCAATTAACCAGACCCCTAAACTTGTCTCTAGTAACGAGCCACTTTCATGACCTCACTGACAAAGGCTCAATTACCCAGATTCCTAAACTTGTCTCTAGTATCGAGCCACTTTCATGACCTCACTGACCAAGGCTCAATTAACCAGATCCCTAAACTTGTCTCTAGTAACAAGCCACTTTCATGAAGACAACTGACCAGGGCTCAATTTCCCAGATCCCTAAACTTGTCTCTAGTAACGAGCCATTTTCATGACCTCAACTGACCAGGGCTCAATTACCCAGATCCCTAAACTTGTCTCTAGTAGCGAGTCACTTTCATAACCTCACTGACCAAGGCTCAATTACCCAGATCCCTAAACTTGTCCCTATTAATGAGCCACTTTCATGACCTCACTGACCAGGGCTCAATTATCCAGATCCCTAAACATGTCTCTAGTAATGAGCCACTTTCATGACCTCACTGACCAGGGCTCAATTACCCAGATCCCTAAACTTGTCTCTAGTAACGAGCCACTTTCATGACCTCACTGACCAGGGCTCAATTACCCACATCCCTAAACTTGTCTCTAGTAACGAGCCACTTTCATGACCTCACTGACCAGGGCTCAATTACTCAGATCCCTAAACTTGTCTCTAGTAACGAGACACTTTCATGACCTCACTGACCAAGACTCAAATTACCCAGATCCCTAAACTTTATAGTAATGAGCCACTTTCATTACCTCACTGACCAAGGCTCAATTACCCAGATCCCTAAACTTGTCCCTATTAATGAGCCACTTTCATGACCTCACTGACCAAGGCTCAATTACCCAGATCCCTAAACCTTATAGTAATGAGCCACTTTCATTACCTCACTGACCAAGGCTCAATTACCCAGATCCCTAAATTTGTCTCTAGTAACGAGCCACTTTCATGACCTCACTGACCAAGGCTCAATTAGCCAGATCCTTAAACTTGTCTCTAGTAATGAGCAACTTTCATGACCTCAACTGACCAGAGCTCAATTACCCAGATCCCTAAACTTGTCTCTAGTAACGAACCCCTTTCATGACCCCACTGACCAGGGCTCAATTACCCAGATCCCTAAACTTGTCTCTAGTAATGAGCCACTATAATGAGCCACTTTCATGACCTCATTGACAAAGGCTCAATTAACCAGATCCCTAAACTTGTCTCTAGTAACGAGCCACTTTCATGACTTCACTGACCAAGGCTCAATTTCCCAGATCCCTAAACTTGTCTCTACTAACGAGCCACTTTCATGACCTCAACTGACCAGGGCTCAATTACCCAGATCCCTAAACTTGTCTCTAGTATCGAGCCATTTTCATGACTTCACTGACCAAGTCTCAATTTCCCAGATCCCTAAACTTGTCTCTACTAACGAGCCACTTTCATGACCTCAACTGACCAGGGCTCAATTACCCAGATCCCTAAACGTGTTTCTAGTAGCGAGTCACTTTCATGACCTCACTGACCAAGGCTCAATTACCAAGACCCCTAAAATTGTCTCTAGTAACGAGCCACTTTCATGACCTCACTGACCAAGGCTCAATTAACAAGATCCCTAAACTTGTCTCTAGTATCGAGCCACTTTCATGACCTCACTGACCAAGGCTCAATTACCCAGATCCCTAAACTAGTCCCTATTAATGAGCCACTTTCATGACCTCACTGACCAGGGCTCAATTAACCAGACCCCTAAACTTGTCTCTAGTAACGAGCCACTTTCATGACCTCACTGACAAAGGCTCAATTACCCAGATCCCTAAACTTGTCTCTAGTATCGAGCCACTTTCATGACCTAACTGACCAAGGCTCAATTAACCAGATCCCTAAACTTGTCTGTAGTAACGAGCCACTTTCATGAAGACAACTGACCAGGGCTCAATTACCCAGATCCCTAAACTTGTCTCTAGTAGCGAGTCACTTTCATAACCTCACTGACCAAGGCTCAATTACCCAGATCCCTAAACTTGTCCCTATTAATGAGCCACTTTCATGACCTCACTGACCAGGGCTCAATTATCCAGATCCCTAAACATGTCTCTAGTAATGAGCCACTTTCATGACCTCACTGACCAGGGCTCAATTACCCAGATCCCTAAACTTGTCTCTAGTAACGAGCCACTTTCATGACCTCACTGATCAGGGCTCAATTACCCACATCCCTAAACTTGTCTCTAGTAACGAGCCACTTTCATGACCTCACTGACCAGGGCTCAATTACTCAGATCCCTAAACTTGTCTCTAGTAACGAGCCACTTTCATGACCTCACTGACCAAGGCTCAATTACCCAGATCCCTAAACTTGTCTCTAGTATCGAGCCATTTTCATGACTTCACTGACCAAGGCTCAATTTCCCAGATCCCTAAACTTGTCTCTACTAACGAGCCACTTTCATGACCTCAACTGACCAGGGCTCAATTACCCAGATCCCTAAACGTGTTTCTAGTAGCGAGTCACTTTCATGACCTCACTGACCAAGGCTCAATTACCCAGATCCCTAAACTTGTCCCTATTAATGAGCCACTTTCATGACCTCACTGACCAGGGCTCAATTATCCAGATCCCTAAACATGTCTCTAGTAATGAGCCACTTTCATGACCTCACTGACCAGGGCTCAATTACCCAGATCCCTAAACGTGTCTCTAGTAACGAGCCACTTTCATGACCTCACTGACCAGGGCTCAATTACCCAGATCCCTAAACTTGTCCCTATTAATGAGCCACTTTCATGACCTCACTGACCAAGGCTCAATTACCCAGATCCCATAACCTTATAGTAATGAGCCACTTTCATTACCTCACTGACCAAGGCTCAATTACCCAGATCCCTAAATTTGTCTCTAGTAACGAGCCACTTTCATGACCTCACTGACCAAGGCTCAATTACCCAGATCCCTAAACTTGTCTCTAGTAATGAACCACTTTCATGACCCCACTGACCAGGGCTCAATTACCCAGATCCCTAAACTTGTCTCTAGTAATGAGCCACTATAATGAGCCACTTTCATGACCTCATTGACCAAGGCTCAATTAACCAGATCCCTAAACTTGTCTCTAGTAACGAGCCACATTCATGACTTCACTGACCAAGGCTCAATTTCCCAGATCCCTAAACTTGTCTCTAGTAACGAGCCACTTTCATGACCTCAACTGACCAGGGTTCAATTACCCAGATCCCTAAACTTGTCTCTAGTATCGAGCCATTTTCATGACTTCACTGACCAAGGCTCAATTTCCCAGATCCCTAAACTTGTCTCTACTAACGAGCCACTTTCATGACCTCAACTGACCAAGGCTCAATTACCCAGATCCCTAAACGTGTTTCTAGTAGCGAGTCACTTTCATGACCTCACTGATCAAGGCTCAATTACCCAGATCCCTAAACTTGTCCCTATTAATGAGCCACTTTCATGACCTCACTGACCAGGGCTCAATTATCCAGATCCCTAAACATGTCTCTAGTAATGAGCCACTTTCATGACCTCACTGACCAGGGCTCAATTACCCAGATCCCTAAACGTGTCTCTAGTAACGAGCCACTTTCATGACCTCACTGACCAAGGCTCAATTACCAAGATCCCTAAACTTGTCTCTAGTATCGAGCCACTTTCATGACCTCACTGACCAAGGCTCAATTACCCAGATCCCTAAACTTGTCCCTATTAATGAGCCACTTTCATGACCTCACTGACCAGGGCTCAATTAACCAGACCCCTAAACTTGTCTCTAGTAACGAGCCACTTTCATGACCTCACTGACAAAGGCTCAACTACCCAGATCCCTAAACTTGTCTCTAGTATCGAGCCACTTTCATGACCTCACTGACCAAGGCTCAATTAACCAGATCCCTAAACTTGTCTCTAGTAACGAGCCACTTTCATGAAGACAACTGACCAGGGCTCAATTTCCCAGATCCCTAAACTTGTCTGTAGTAACGAGCCACTTTCATGACCTTAACTAACCAGGGCTCAATTACCCAGATCCCTAAACTTGTCTCTAGTAGCGAGTCACTTTCATAACCTCACTGACCAAGGCTCAATTACCCAGATCCCTAAACTTGTCCCTATTAATGAGCCACTTTCATGACCTCACTGTCCAGGGCTCAATTATCCAGATCCCTAAACATGTCTCTAGTAACGAGCCACTTTCATGACCTCACTGACAAAGGCTCAATTACCCAGATCTCTAAACTTGTCTCTAGTATAGAGCCACTTTCATGACCTCACTGACCAAGGCTCAATTACCCAGATCCCTAAACTTGTCTCTAGTATCGAGCCATTTTCATGACTTCACTGACCAGGGCTCAATTACTCAGATCCCTAAACTTGTCTATAGTAACGAGCCACTTTCATGACCTCACTGACCAAGGCTCAATTACCCAGATCCCTAAACTTGTCCCTATTAATGAGCCACTTTCATGACCTCACTGACCAGGATTCAATTAACCAGACCCCTAAACTTGTCTCTAGTAACGAGCCACTTTCATGACCTCACTGACAAAGGCTCAATTACCCAGATCCCTAAACTTGTCTCTAGTATCGAGCCACTTTCATGACCTCACTGACCAAGGCTCAATTAACCAGATCCCTAAACTTGTCTCTAGTAACGAGCCACTTTCATGAAGACAACTGACCAGGGCTCAATTTCCCAGATCCCTAAACTTGTCTCTAGTAACGAGCCACTTTCATGACCTCAACTGACCAGGGCTCAATTACCCAGATCCCTAAACTTGTCTCTAGTAGCGAGTCACTTTCATGACCTCACTGACCAAGGCTCAATTACCCAGATCCCTAAACTTGTCCCTATTAATGAGCCACTTTCATGACCTCACTGTCCAGGGCTCAATTATCCAGATCCCTAAACATGTCTCTAGTAATGAGCCACTTTCATGACCTCACTGACCAGGGCTCAATTACCCAGATCCCTAAACTTGTCTCTAGTAACGAGCCACTTTCATGACCTCACTGACCAGGGCTCAATTACCCACATCCCTAAACTTGTCTCTAGTAACGAGCCACTTTCATGACCTCACTGACCAGGGCTCAATTACTCAGATCCCTAAACTTGTCTCTAGTAACGAGCCACTTTCATGACCTCACTGACCAAGGCTCAATTACCCAGATCCCTAAACTTGTCTCTAGTATCGAGCCATTTTCATGACTTCACTGACCAAGGCTCAATTTCCCATAATCCCTAAACTTGTCTCTACTAACGAGCCACTTTCATGACCTCAACTGACCAGGGCTCAATTACCCAGATCCCTAAACGTGTTTCTAGTAGCGAGTCACTTTCATGACCTCACTGACCAAGGCTCAATTACCCAGATCCCTAAACTTGTCCCTATTAATGAGCCACTTTCATGACCTCACTGACCAGGGCTCAATTATCCAGATCCCTAAACATGTCTCTAGTAATGAGCCACTTTCATGACCTCACTGACCAGGGCTCAATTACCCAGATCCCTAAACGTGTCTCTAGTAACGAGCCACTTTCATGACCTCACTGACCAGGGCTCAATTTCCCAGATCCCTAAACTTGTCTCTACTAACGAGCCACTTTCATGACCTCACTGACCAAGACTCAAATTACCCAGATCCCTAAACTTTATAGTAATGAGCCACTTTCATTACCTCACTGACCAAGGCTCAATTACCCAGATCCCTAAACTTGTCTCTAGTAACGAGCCACTTTCATGACCTCACTGACCAAGGCTCAATTAGCCAGATCCTTAAACTTGTCTCTAGTAATGAGCAACTTTCATGACCTACCTGACCACGGCTCAATTACCCAGATCCCTAAACTTGTCTCTAGTAATGAACCACTTTCATGACCCCACTGACCAGGGCTCAATTACCCAGATCCCTAAACTTGTCTCTAGTAATGAGCAACTATAATGAGCCACTTTCATGACCTCATTGACCAAGGCTCAATTAACCAGATCCCTAAACTTGTCTCTAGTAACGAGCCACTTTCATGACTTCACTGACCAAGGCTCAATTTCCCAGATCCCTAAACTTGTCTCTACTAACGAGCCACTTTCATGACCTCAACTGACCAGGGCTCAATTACCCAGATCCCTAAACTTGTCTCTAGTATCGAGCCATTTTCATGACTTCACTGACCAAGGCTCAATTTCCCAGATCCCTAAACTTGTCTCTACTAACGAGCCACTTTCATGACCTCAACTGACCAGGGCTCAATTACCCAGATCCCTAAACGTGTTTCTAGTAGCGAGTCACTTTCATGACCTCACTGATCAAGGCTCAATTACCCAGATCCCTAAACTTGTCCCTATTAATGAGCCACTTTCATGACCTCACTGACCAGGGCTCAATTATCCAGATCCCTAAACATGTCTCTAGTAATGAGCCACTTTCATGACCTCACTGACCAGGGCTCAATTACCCAGATCCCTAAACGTGTCTCTAGTAACGAGCCACTTTCATGACCTCACTGACCAAGGCTCAATTACCAAGATCCCTAAACTTGTCTCTAGTATCGAGCCACTTTCATGACCTCACTGACCAAGGCTCAATTACCCAGATCCCTAAACTTGTCCCTATTAATGAGCCACTTTCATGACCTAACTGACCAGGGCTCAATTAACCAGACCCCTAAACTTGTCTCTAGTAACGAGCCACTTTCATGACCTCACTGACAAAGGCTCAACTACCCAGATCCCTAAACTTGTCTCTAGTATCGAGCCACTTTCATGACCTCACTGACCAAGGCTCAATTAACCAGATCCCTAAACTTGTCTCTAGTAACGAGCCACTTTCATGAAGACAACTGACCATGGCTCAATTTCCCAGATCCCTAAACTTGTCTGTAGTAACGAGCCACTTTCATGACCTTAACTAACCAGGGCTCAATTACCCAGATCCCTAAACTTGTCTCTAGTAGCGAGTCACTTTCATAACCTCACTGACCAAGGCTCAATTACCCAGATCCCTAAACTTGTCCCTATTAATGAGCCACTTTCATGACCTCACTGTCCAGGGCTCAATTATCCAGATCCCTAAACATGTCTCTAGTAACGAGCCACTTTAATGACCTCACTGACAAAGGCTCAATTACCCAGATCCCTAAACTTGTCTCTAGTATCGAGCCACTTTCATGACCTCACTGACCAAGGCTCAATTACCCAGATCCCTAAACTTGTCTCTAGTATCGAGCCATTTTCATGACTTCACTGACCAGGGCTCAATTACTCAGATCCCTAAACTTGTCTATAGTAACGAGCCACTTTCATGACCTCACTGACCAAGGCTCAATTACCCAGATCCCTAAACTTGTCCCTACTAATGAGCCACTTTCATGACCTCACTGACCAGGGCTCAATTAACCAGACCCCTAAACTTGTCTCTAGTAACGAGCCACTTTCATGACCTCACTGACAAAGGCTCAATTACCCAGATTCCTAAACTTGTCTCTAGTATCGAGCCACTTTCATGACCTCACTGACCAAGGCTCAATTAACCAGATCCCTAAACTTGTCTCTAGTAACAAGCCACTTTCATGAAGACAACTGACCAGGGCTCAATTTCCCAGATCCCTAAACTTGTCTCTAGTAACGAGCCATTTTCATGACCTCAACTGACCAGGGCTCAATTACCCAGATCCCTAAACTTGTCTCTAGTAGCGAGTCACTTTCATAACCTCACTGACCAAGGCTCAATTACCCAGATCCCTAAACTTGTCCCTATTAATGAGCCACTTTCATGACCTCACTGACCAGGGCTCAATTATCCAGATCCCTAAACATGTCTCTAGTAATGAGCCACTTTCATGACCTCACTGACCAGGGCTCAATTACCCAGATCCCTAAACTTGTCTCTAGTAACGAGCCACTTTCATGACCTCACTGACCAGGGCTCAATTACCCACATCCCTAAACTTGTCTCTAGTAACGAGCCACTTTCATGACCTCACTGACCAGGGCTCAATTACTCAGATCCCTAAACTTGTCTCTAGTAACGAGAAATTTTCATGACCTCACTGACCAAGACTCAAATTACCCAGATCCCTAAACTTTATAGTAATGAGCCACTTTCATTACCTCACTGACCAAGGCTCAATTACCCAGATCCCTAAACTTGTCCCTATTAATGAGCCACTTTCATGACCTCACTGACCAAGGCTCAATTACCCAGATCCCTAAACCTTATAGTAATGAGCCACTTTCATTACCTCACTGACCAAGGCTCAATTACCCAGATCCCTAAATTTGTCTCTAGTAACGAGCCACTTTCATGACCTCACTGACCAAGGCTCAATTAGCCAGATCCTTAAACTTGTCTCTAGTAATGAGCAACTTTCATGACCTCAACTGACCAGAGCTCAATTACCCAGATCCCTAAACTTGTCTCTAGTAACGAACCCCTTTCATGACCCCACTGACCAGGGCTCAATTACCCAGATCCCTAAACTTGTCTCTAGTAATGAGCCACTATAATGAGCCACTTTCATGACCTCATTGACAAAGGCTCAATTAACCAGATCCCTAAACTTGTCTCTAGTAACGAGCCACTTTCATGACTTCACTGACCAAGGCTCAATTTCCCAGATCCCTAAACTTGTCTCTACTAACGAGCCACTTTCATGACCTCAACTGACCAGGGCTCAATTACCCAGATCCCTAAACGTGTTTCTAGTAGCGAGTCACTTTCATGACCTCACTGACCAAGGCTCAATTACCAAGACCCCTAAAATTGTCTCTAGTAACGAGCCACTTTCATGACCTCACTGACCAAGGCTCAATTAACAAGATCCCTAAACTTGTCTCTAGTATCGAGCCACTTTCATGACCTCACTGACCAAGGCTCAATTACCCGGATCCCTAAACTAGTCCCTATTAATGAGCCACTTTCATGACCTCACTGACCAGGGCTCAATTAACCAGACCCCTAAACTTGTCTCTAGTAACGAGCCACTTTCATGACCTCACTGACAAAGGCTCAATTACCCAGATCCCTAAACTTGTCTCTAGTATCGAGCCACTTTCATGACCTAACTGACCAAGGCTCAATTAACCAGATCCCTAAACTTGTCTGTAGTAACGAGCCACTTTCATGAAGACAACTGACCAGGGCTCAATTACCCAGATCCCTAAACTTGTCTCTAGTAGCGAGTCACTTTCATAACCTCACTGACCAAGGCTCAATTACCCAGATCCCTAAACTTGTCCCTATTAATGAGCCACTTTCATGACCTCACTGACCAGGGCTCAATTATCCAGATCCCTAAACATGTCTCTAGTAATGAGCCACTTTCATGACCTCACTGACCAGGGCTCAATTACCCAGATCCCTAAACTTGTCTCTAGTAACGAGCCACTTTCATGACCTCACTGATCAGGGCTCAATTACCCACATCCCTAAACTTGTCTCTAGTAACGAGCCACTTTCATGACCTCACTGACCAGGGCTCAATTACTCAGATCCCTAAACTTGTCTCTAGTAACGAGCCACTTTCATGACCTCACTGACCAAGGCTCAATTACCCAGATCCCTAAACTTGTCTCTAGTATCGAGCCATTTTCATGACTTCACTGACCAAGGCTCAATTTCCCAGATCCCTAAACTTGTCTCTACTAACGAGCCACTTTCATGACCTCAACTGACCAGGGCTCAATTACCCAGATCCCTAAACGTGTTTCTAGTAGCGAGTCACTTTCATGACCTCACTGACCAAGGCTCAATTACCCAGATCCCTAAACTTGTCCCTATTAATG
This sequence comes from Ariolimax columbianus, assembly GCA_036924085.1. Taxonomy (NCBI): domain Eukaryota; kingdom Metazoa; phylum Mollusca; class Gastropoda; order Stylommatophora; family Arionidae; genus Ariolimax; species Ariolimax columbianus. Next base: position 38,646,508 of record JAVGWX010000007.1, on the reverse strand, counting down.
AGCCACTTTCATGACCTCACTGACCAGGGCTCAATTATCCAGATCCCTAAACATGTCTCTAGTAATGAGCCACTTTCATGACCTCACTGACCAGGGCTCAATTACCCAGATCCCTAAACGTGTCTCTAGTAACGAGCCACTTTCATGACCTCACTGACCAGGGCTCAATTACCCAGATCCCTAAACTTGTCCCTATTAATGAGCCACTTTCATGACCTCACTGACCAAGGCTCAATTACCCAGATCCCATAACCTTATAGTAATGAGCCACTTTCATTACCTCACTGACCAAGGCTCAATTACCCAGATCCCTAAATTTGTCTCTAGTAACGAGCCACTTTCATGACCTCACTGACCAAGGCTCAATTAGCCAGATCCTTAAACTTGTCTCTAGTAATGAGCAACTTTCATGACCTACCTGACCAGAGCTCAATTACCCAGATCCCTAAACTTGTCTCTAGTAATGAACCACTTTCATGACCCCACTGACCAGGGCTCAATTACCCAGATCCCTAAACTTGTCTCTAGTAATGAGCCACTATAATGAGCCACTTTCATGACCTCATTGACCAAGGCTCAATTAACCAGATCCCTAAACTTGTCTCTAGTAACGAGCCACATTCATGACTTCACTGACCAAGGCTCAATTTCCCAGATCCCTAAACTTGTCTCTAGTAACGAGCCACTTTCATGACCTCAACTGACCAGGGTTCAATTACCCAGATCCCTAAACTTGTCTCTAGTATCGAGCCATTTTCATGACTTCACTGACCAAGGCTCAATTTCCCAGATCCCTAAACTTGTCTCTACTAACGAGCCACTTTCATGACCTCAACTGACCAGGGCTCAATTACCCAGATCCCTAAACGTGTTTCTAGTAGCGAGTCACTTTCATGACCTCACTGATCAAGGCTCAATTACCCAGATCCCTAAACTTGTCCCTATTAATGAGCCACTTTCATGACCTCACTGACCAGGGCTCAATTATCCAGATCCCTAAACATGTCTCTAGTAATGAGCCACTTTCATGACCTCACTGACCAGGGCTCAATTACCCAGATCCCTAAACGTGTCTCTAGTAACGAGCCACTTTCATGACCTCACTGACCAAGGCTCAATTACCAAGATCCCTAAACTTGTCTCTAGTATCGAGCCACTTTCATGACCTCACTGACCAAGGCTCAATTAACCAGATCCCTAAACTTGTCTCTAGTAACGAGCCACTTTCATGAAGACAACTGACCAGGGCTCAATTTCCCAGATCCCTAAACTTGTCTGTAGTAACGAGCCACTTTCATGACCTTAACTAACCAGGGCTCAATTACCCAGATCCCTAAACTTGTCTCTAGTAGCGAGTCACTTTCATAACCTCACTGACCAAGGCTCAATTACCCAGATCCCTAAACTTGTCCCTATTAATGAGCCACTTTCATGACCTCACTGTCCAGGGCTCAATTATCCAGATCCCTAAACATGTCTCTAGTAACGAGCCACTTTCATGACCTCACTGACAAAGGCTCAATTACCCAGATCCCTAAACTTGTCTCTAGTATAGAGCCACTTTCATGACCTTACTGACCAAGGCTCAATTACCCAGATCCCTAAACTTGTCTCTAGTATCGAGCCATTTTCATGACTTCACTGACCAGGGCTCAATTACTCAGATCCCTAAACTTGTCTATAGTAACGAGCCACTTTCATGACCTCACTGACCAAGGCTCAATTACCCAGATCCCTAAACTTGTCCCTATTAATGAGCCACTTTCATGACCTCACTGACCAGGGCTCAATTAACCAGACCCCTAAACTTGTCTCTAGTAACGAGCCACTTTCATGACCTCACTGACAAAGGCTCAATTACCCAGATCCCTAAACTTGTCTCTAGTATCGAGCCACTTTCATGACCTCACTGACCAAGGCTCAATTAACCAGATCCCTAAACTTATCTCTAGTAACGAGCCACTTTCATGAAGACAACTGACCAGGGCTCAATTTCCCAGATCCCTAAACTTGTCTCTAGTAACGAGCCACTTTCATGACCTCAACTGACCAGGGCTCAATTACCCAGATCCCTAAACTTGTCTCTAGTAGCGAGTCACTTTCATGACCTCACTGACCAAGGCTTAATTACCCAGATCCCTAAACTTGTCCCTATTAATGAGCCACTTTCATGACCTCACTGTCCAGGGCTCAATTATCCAGATCCCTAAACATGTCTCTAGTAATGAGCCCCTTTCATGACCTCACTGACCAGGGCTCAATTACCCAGATCCCTAAACTTGTCTCTAGTAACGAGCCACTTTCATGACCTCACTGACCAGGGCTCAATTACCCACATCCCTAAACTTGTCTCTAGTAACGAGCCACTTTCATGACCTCACTGACCAGGGCTCAATTACTCAGATCCCTAAACTTGTCTCTAGTAACGAGCCACTTTCATGACCTCACTGACCAAGGCTCAATTACCCAGATCCCTAAACTTGTCCCTATTAATGAGCCACTTTCATGACCTCACTGACCAGGGCTCAATTAACCAGACCCCTAAACTTGTCTCTAGTAACGAGCCACTTTCATGACCTCACTGACAAAGGCTCAATTACCCAGATCCCTAAACTTGTCTCTAGTATCGAGCCACTTTCATGACCTCACTGACCAAGGCTCAATTAACCAGATCCCTAAACTTGTCTCTAGTAACGAGCCACTTTCATGAAGACAACTGACCAGGGCTCAATTTCCCAGATCCCTAAACTTGTCTCTAGTAACGAGCCACTTTCATGACCTCAACTGACCAGGGCTCAATTACCCAGATCCCTAAACTTGTCTCTAGTAGCGAGTCACTTTCATGACCTCACTGACCAAGGCTTAATTACCCAGATCCCTAAACTTGTCCCTATTAATGAGCCACTTTCATGACCTCACTGTCCAGGGCTCAATTATCCAGATCCCTAAACATGTCTCTAGTAATGAGCCCCTTTCATGACCTCACTGACCAGGGCTCAATTACCCAGATCCCTAAACTTGTCTCTAGTAACGAGCCACTTTCATGACCTCACTGACCAGGGCTCAATTACCCACATCCCTAAACTTGTCTCTAGTAACGAGCAGCTTTCATGACCTCACTGACCAGGGCTCAATTACTCAGATCCCTAAACTTGTCTCTAGTAACGAGCCACTTTCATGACCTCACTGACCAAGGCTCAATTACCCAGATCCCTAAACTTGTCTCTAGTATCGAGCCATTTTCATGACTTCACTGACCAAGGCTCAATTTCCCATAATCCCTAAACTTGTCTCTACTAACGAGCCACTTTCATGACCTCAACTGACCAGGGCTCAATTACCCAGATCCCTAAACGTGTTTCTAGTAGCGAGTCACTTTCATGACCTCACTGACCAAGGCTCAATTACCCAGATCCCTAAACTTGTCCCTATTAATGAGCCACTTTCATGACCTCACTGACCAGGGCTCAATTATCCAGATCCCTAAACATGTCTCTAGTAATGAGCCACTTTCATGACCTCACTGACCAGGGCTCAATTACCCAGATCCCTAAACGTGTCTCTAGTAACGAGCCACTTTCATGACCTCACTGACCAGGGCTCAATTTCCCAGATCCCTAAACTTGTCTCTACTAACGAGCCACTTTCATGACCTCACTGACCAAGACTCAAATTACCAAGATCCCTAAACTTTATAGTAATGAGCCACTTTCATTACCTCACTGACCAAGGCTCAATTACCCAGATCCCTAAACTTGTCTCTAGTAACGAGCCACTTTCATGACCTCACTGACCAAGGCTCAATTAGCCAGATCCTTAAACTTGTCTCTAGTAATGAGCAACTTTCATGACCTACCTGACCACGGCTCAATTACCCAGATCCCTAAACTTGTCTCTAGTAATGAACCACTTTCATGACCCCACTGACCAGGGCTCAATTACCCAGATCCCTAAACTTGTCTCTAGTAATGAGCAACTATAATGAGCCACTTTCATGACCTCATTGACCAAGGCTCAATTAACCAGATCCCTAAACTTGTCTCTAGTAACGAGCCACTTTCATGACTTCACTGACCAAGGCTCAATTTCCCAGATCCCTAAACTTGTCTCTACTAACGAGCCACTTTCATGACCTCAACTGACCAGGGCTCAATTACCCAGATCCCTAAACTTGTCTCTAGTATCGAGCCATTTTCATGACTTCACTGACCAAGGCTCAATTTCCCAGATCCCTAAACTTGTCTCTACTAACGAGCCACTTTCATGACCTCAACTGACCAGGGCTCAATTACCCAGATCCCTAAACGTGTTTCTAGTAGCGAGTCACTTTCATGACCTCACTGATCAAGGCTCAATTACCCAGATCCCTAAACTTGTCCCTATTAATGAGCCACTTTCATGACCTCACTGACCAGGGCTCAATTATCCAGATCCCTAAACATGTCTCTAGTAATGAGCCACTTTCATGACCTCACTGACCAGGGCTCAATTACCCAGATCCCTAAACGTGTCTCTAGTAACGAGCCACTTTCATGACCTCACTGACCAAGGCTCAATTACCAAGATCCCTAAACTTGTCTCTAGTATCGAGCCACTTTCATGACCTCACTGACCAAGGCTCAATTACCCAGATCCCTAAACTTGTCCCTATTAATGAGCCACTTTCATGACCTCACTGACCAGGGCTCAATTAACCAGACCCCTAAACTTGTCTCTAGTAACGAGCCACTTTCATGACCTCACTGACAAAGGCTCAACTACCCAGATCCCTAAACTTGTCTCTAGTATCGAGCCACTTTCATGACCTCACTGACCAAGGCTCAATTAACCAGATCCCTAAACTTGTCTCTAGTAACGAGCCACTTTCATGAAGACAACTGACCAGGGCTCAATTTCCCAGATCCCTAAACTTGTCTGTAGTAACGAGCCACTTTCATGACCTTAACTAACCAGGGCTCAATTACCCAGATCCCTAAACTTGTCTCTAGTAGCGAGTCACTTTCATAACCTCACTGACCAAGGCTCAATTACCCAGATCCCTAAACTTGTCCCTATTAATGAGCCACTTTCATGACCTCACTGTCCAGGGCTCAATTATCCAGATCCCTAAACATGTCTCTAGTAACGAGCCACTTTCATGACCTCACTGACAAAGGCTCAATTACCCAGATCCCTAAACTTGTCTCTAGTATCGAGCCACTTTCATGACCTCACTGACCAAGGCTCAATTACCCAGATCCCTAAACTTGTCTCTAGTATCGAGCCATTTTCATGACTTCACTGACCAGGGCTCAATTACTCAGATCCCTAAACTTGTCTATAGTAACGAGCCACTTTCATGACCTCACTGACCAAGGCTCAATTACCCAGATCCCTAAACTTGTCCCTATTAATGAGCCACTTTCATGACCTCACTGACCAGGGCTCAATTAACCAGACCCCTAAACTTGTCTCTAGTAACGAGCCACTTTCATGACCTCACTAACAAAGGCTCAATTACCCAGATTCCTAAACTTGTCTCTAGTATCAAACCACTTTCATGACCTCACTGACCAAGGCTCAATTAACCAGATCCCTAAACTTGTCTCTAGTAACAAGCCACTTTCATGAAGACAACTGACCAGGGCTCAATTTCCCAGATCCCTAAACTTGTCTCTAGTAACGAGCCATTTTCATGACCTCAACTGACCAGGGCTCAATTACCCAGATCCCTAAACTTGTCTCTAGTAGCGAGTCACTTTCATAACCTCACTGACCAAGGCTCAATTACCCAGATCCCTAAACTTGTCCCTATTAATGAGCCACTTTCATGACCTCACTGACCAGGGCTCAATTATCCAGATCCCTAAACTTGTCTCTAGTAACGAGCCACTTTCATGAAATCACTGACCAGGGCTCAATTACCCACATCCCTAAACTTGTCTCTAGTAACGAGCCACTTTCATGACCTCACTGACCAGGGCTCAATTACTCAGATCCCTAAACTTGTCTCTAGTAACGAGACACTTTCATGACCTCACTGACCAAGACTCAAATTACCCAGATCCCTAAACTTTATAGTAATGAGCCACTTTCATTACCTCACTGACCAAGGCTCAATTACCCAGATCCCTAAACTTGTCCCTATTAATGAGCCACTTTCATGACCTCACTGACCAAGGCTCAATTACCCAGATCCCTAAACCTTATAGTAATGAGCCACTTTCATTACCTCACTGACCAAGGCTCAATTACCCAGATCCCTAAATTTGTCTCTAGTAACGAGCCACTTTCATGACCTCACTGACCAAGGCTCAATTAGCCAGATCCTTAAACTTGTCTCTAGTAATGAGCAACTTTCATGACCTCAACTGACCAGAGCTCAATTACCCAGATCCCTAAACTTGTCTCTAGTAACGAACCCCTTTCATGACCCCACTGACCAGGGCTCAATTACCCAGATCCCTAAACTTGTCTCTAGTAATGAGCCACTATAATGAGCCACTTTCATGACCTCATTGACCAAGGCTCAATTAACCAGATCCCTAAACTTGTCTCTAGTAACGAGCCACTTTCATGACTTCACTGACCAAGGCTCAATTTCCCAGATCCCTAAACTTGTCTCTACTAACGAGCCACTTTCATGACCTCAACTGACCAGGGCTCAATTACCCAGATCCCTAAACTTGTCTCTAGTATCGAGCCATTTTCATGACTTCACTGACCAAGTCTCAATTTCCCAGATCCCTAAACTTGTCTCTACTAACGAGCCACTTTCATGACCTCAACTGACCAGGGCTCAATTACCCAGATCCCTAAACGTGTTTCTAGTAGCGAGTCACTTTCATGACCTCACTGACCAAGACTCAATTAACAAGATCCCTAAACTTGTCTCTACTAACGAGCCACTTTCATGACCTCAACTGACCAGGGCTCAATTACCCAGATCCCTAAACGTGTTTCTAGTAGCGAGTCACTTTCATGACCTCACTGACCAAGGCTCAATTACCCAGATCCCTAAACTTGTCCCTATTAATGAGCCACTTTCATGACCTCACTGACCAGGGCTCAATTATCCAGATCCCTAAACATGTCTCTAGTAATGAGCCACTTTCATGACCTCACTGACCAGGGCTCAATTACCCAGATCCCTAAACGTGTCTCTAGTAACGAGCCACTTTCATGACCTCACTGACCAGGGCTCAATTTCCCAGATCCCTAAACTTGTCTCTACTAACGAGCCACTTTCATGACCTCACTGACCAAGACTCAAATTACCAAGATCCCTAAACATTATAGTAATGAGCCACTTTCATTACCTCACTGACCAAGGCTCAATTACCCAGATCCCTAAACTTGTCTCTAGTAACGAGCCACTTTCATGACCTCACTGACCAAGGCTCAATTAGCCAGATCCTTAAACTTGTCTCTAGTAATGAGCAACTTTCATGACCTACCTGACCACGGCTCAATTACCCAGATCCCTAAACTTGTCTCTAGTAATGAACCACTTTCATGACCCCACTGACCAGGGCTCAATTACCCAGATCCCTAAACTTGTCTCTAGTAATGAGCAACTATAATGAGCCACTTTCATGACCTCATTGACCAAGGCTCAATTAACCAGATCCCTAAACTTGTCTCTAGTAACGAGCCACTTTCATGACTTCACTGACCAAGGCTCAATTTCCCAGATCCCTAAACTTGTCTCTACTAACGAGCCACTTTCATGACCTCAACTGACCAGGGCTCAATTACCCAGATCCCTAAACTTGTCTCTAGTATCGAGCCATTTTCATGACTTCACTGACCAAGGCTCAATTTCCCAGATCCCTAAACTTGTCTCTACTAACGAGCCACTTTCATGACCTCAACTGACCAGGGCTCAATTACCCAGATCCCTAAACGTGTTTCTAGTAGCGAGTCACTTTCATGACCTCACTGATCAAGGCTCAATTACCCAGATCCCTAAACTTGTCCCTATTAATGAGCCACTTTCATGACCTCACTGACCAGGGCTCAATTATCCAGATCCCTAAACATGTCTCTAGTAATGAGCCACTTTCATGACCTCACTGACCAGGGCTCAATTACCCAGATCCCTAAACGTGTCTCTAGTAACGAGCCACTTTCATGACCTCACTGACCAAGGCTCAATTACCAAGATCCCTAAACTTGTCTCTAGTATCGAGCCACTTTCATGACCTCACTGACCAAGGCTCAATTACCCAGATCCCTAAACTTGTCCCTATTAATGAGCCACTTTCATGACCTCACTGACCAGGGCTCAATTAACCAGACCCCTAAACTTGTCTCTAGTAACGAGCCACTTTCATGACCTCACTGACAAAGGCTCAACTACCCAGATCCCTAAACTTGTCTCTAGTATCGAGCCACTTTCATGACCTCACTGACCAAGGCTCAATTAACCAGATCCCTAAACTTGTCTCTAGTAACGAGCCACTTTCATGAAGACAACTGACCAGGGCTCAATTTCCCAGATCCCTAAACTTGTCTGTAGTAACGAGCCACTTTCATGACCTTAACTAACCAGGGCTCAATTACCCAGATCCCTAAACTTGTCTCTAGTAGCGAGTCACTTTCATAACCTCACTGACCAAGGCTCAATTACCCAGATCCCTAAACTTGTCCCTATTAATGAGCCACTTTCATGACCTCACTGTCCAGGGCTCAATTATCCAGATCCCTAAACATGTCTCTAGTAACGAGCCACTTTCATGACCTCACTGACAAAGGCTCAATTACCCAGATCCCTAAACTTGTCTCTAGTATCGAGCCACTTTCATGACCTCACTGACCAAGGCTCAATTACCCAGATCCCTAAACTTGTCTCTAGTATCGAGCCATTTTCATGACTTCACTGACCAGGGCTCAATTACTCAGATCCCTAAACTTGTCTATAGTAACGAGCCACTTTCATGACCTCACTGACCAAGGCTCAATTACCCAGATCCCTAAACTTGTCCCTATTAATGAGCCACTTTCATGACCTCACTGACCAGGGCTCAATTAACCAGACCCCTAAACTTGTCTCTAGTAACGAGCCACTTTCATGACCTCACTAACAAAGGCTCAATTACCCAGATTCCTAAACTTGTCTCTAGTATCAAACCACTTTCATGACCTCACTGACCAAGGCTCAATTAACCAGATCCCTAAACTTGTCTCTAGTAACAAGCCACTTTCATGAAGACAACTGACCAGGGCTCAATTTCCCAGATCCCTAAACTTGTCTCTAGTAACGAGCCATTTTCATGACCTCAACTGACCAGGGCTCAATTACCCAGATCCCTAAACTTGTCTCTAGTAGCGAGTCACTTTCATAACCTCACTGACCAAGGCTCAATTACCCAGATCCCTAAACTTGTCCCTATTAATGAGCCACTTTCATGACCTCACTGACCAGGGCTCAATTATCCAGATCCCTAAACTTGTCTCTAGTAACGAGCCACTTTCATGAAATCACTGACCAGGGCTCAATTACCCACATCCCTAAACTTGTCTCTAGTAACGAGCCACTTTCATGACCTCACTGACCAGGGCTCAATTACTCAGATCCCTAAACTTGTCTCTAGTAACGAGACACTTTCATGACCTCACTGACCAAGACTCAAATTACCCAGATCCCTAAACTTTATAGTAATGAGCCACTTTCATTACCTCACTGACCAAGGCTCAATTACCCAGATCCCTAAACTTGTCCCTATTAATGAGCCACTTTCATGACCTCACTGACCAAGGCTCAATTACCCAGATCCCTAAACCTTATAGTAATGAGCCACTTTCATTACCTCACTGACCAAGGCTCAATTACCCAGATCCCTAAATTTGTCTCTAGTAACGAGCCACTTTCATGACCTCACTGACCAAGGCTCAATTAGCCAGATCCTTAAACTTGTCTCTAGTAATGAGCAACTTTCATGACCTCAACTGACCAGAGCTCAATTACCCAGATCCCTAAACTTGTCTCTAGTAACGAACCCCTTTCATGACCCCACTGACCAGGGCTCAATTACCCAGATCCCTAAACTTGTCTCTAGTAATGAGCCACTATAATGAGCCACTTTCATGACCTCATTGACCAAGGCTCAATTAACCAGATCCCTAAACTTGTCTCTAGTAACGAGCCACTTTCATGACTTCACTGACCAAGGCTCAATTTCCCAGATCCCTAAACTTGTCTCTACTAACGAGCCACTTTCATGACCTCAACTGACCAGGGCTCAATTACCCAGATCCCTAAACTTGTCTCTAGTATCGAGCCATTTTCATGACTTCACTGACCAAGTCTCAATTTCCCAGATCCCTAAACTTGTCTCTACTAACGAGCCACTTTCATGACCTCAACTGACCAGGGCTCAATTACCCAGATCCCTAAACGTGTTTCTAGTAGCGAGTCACTTTCATGACCTCACTGACCAAGACTCAATTAACAAGATCCCTAAACTTGTCTCTAGTATCGAGCCACTTTCATGACCTCACTGACCAAGGCTCAATTACCCAGATTCCTAAACTTGTCTCTAGTATCGAGCCACTTTCATGACCTCACTGACCAAGGCTCAATTAACCAGATCCCTAAACTTGTCTCTAGTAACAAGCCACTTTCATGAAGACAACTGACCAGGGCTCAATTTCCCAGATCCCTAAACTTGTCTCTAGTAACGAGCCATTTTCATGACCTCAACTGACCAGGGCTCAATTACCCAGATCCCTAAACTTGTCTCTAGTAGCGAGTCACTTTCATAACCTCACTGACCAAGGCTCAATTACCCAGATCCCTAAACTTGTCCCTATTAATGAGCCACTTTCATGACCTCACTGACCAGGGCTCAATTATCCAGATCCCTAAACATGTCTCTAGTAATGAGCCACTTTCATGACCTCACTGACCAGGGCTCAATTACCCAGATCCCTAAACTTGTCTCTAGTAACGAGCCACTTTCATGACCTCACTGACCAGGGCTCAATTACCCACATCCCTAAACTTGTCTCTAGTAACGAGCCACTTTCATGACCTCACTGACCAGGGCTCAATTACTCAGATCCCTAAACTTGTCTCTAGTAACGAGACACTTTCATGACCTCACTGACCAAGACTCAAATTACCCAGATCCCTAAACTTTATAGTAATGAGCCACTTTCATTACCTCACTGACCAAGGCTCAATTACCCAGATCCCTAAACTTGTCCCTATTAATGAGCCACTTTCATGACCTCACTGACCAAGGCTCAATTACCCAGATCCCTAAACCTTATAGTAATGAGCCACTTTCATTACCTCACTGACCAAGGCTCAATTACCCAGATCCCTAAATTTGTCTCTAGTAACGAGCCACTTTCATGACCTCACTGACCAAGGCTCAATTAGCCAGATCCTTAAACTTGTCTCTAGTAATGAGCAACTTTCATGACCTCAACTGACCAGAGCTCAATTACCCAGATCCCTAAACTTGTCTCTAGTAACGAACCCCTTTCATGACCCCACTGACCAGGGCTCAATTACCCAGATCCCTAAACTTGTCTCTAGTAATGAGCCACTATAATGAGCCACTTTCATGACCTCATTGACAAAGGCTCAATTAACCAGATCCCTAAACTTGTCTCTAGTAACGAGCCACTTTCATGACTTCACTGACCAAGGCTCAATTTCCCAGATCCCTAAACTTGTCTCTACTAACGAGCCACTTTCATGACCTCAACTGACCAGGGCTCAATTACCCAGATCCCTAAACTTGTCTCTAGTATCGAGCCATTTTCATGACTTCACTGACCAAGTCTCAATTTCCCAGATCCCTAAACTTGTCTCTACTAACGAGCCACTTTCATGACCTCAACTGACCAGGGCTCAATTACCCAGATCCCTAAACGTGTTTCTAGTAGCGAGTCACTTTCATGACCTCACTGACCAAGGCTCAATTACCCAGACCCCTAAAATTGTCTCTAGTAACGAGCCACTTTCATGACCTCACTGACCAAGGCTCAATTAACAAGATCCCTAAACTTGTCTCTAGTATCGAGCCACTTTCATGACCTCACTGACCAAGGCTCAATTACCCAGATCCCTAAACTAGTCCCTATTAATGAGCCACTTTCATGACCTCACTGACCAGGGCTCAATTAACCAGACCCCTAAACTTGTCTCTAGTAACGAGCCACTTTCATGACCTCACTGACAAAGGCTCAATTACCCAGATCCCTAAACTTGTCTCTAGTATCGAGCCACTTTCATGACCTAACTGACCAAGGCTCAATTAACCAGATCCCTAAACTTGTCTCTAGTAACGAGCCACTTTCATGAAGACAACTGACCAGGGCTCAATTTCCCAGATCCCTAAACTTGTCTGTAGTAACGAGCCACTTTCATGACCTCAACTGACCAGGGCTCAATTACCCAGATCCCTAAACTTGTCTCTAGTAGCGAGTCACTTTCATAACCTCACTGACCAAGGCTCAATTACCCAGATCCCTAAACTTGTCCCTATTAATGAGCCACTTTCATGACCTCACTGACCAGGGCTCAATTATCCAGATCCCTAAACATGTCTCTAGTAATGAGCCACTTTCATGACCTCACTGACCAGGGCTCAATTACCCAGATCCCTAAACTTGTCTCTAGTAACGAGCCACTTTCATGACCTCACTGATCAGGGCTCAATTACCCACATCCCTAAACTTGTCTCTAGTAACGAGCCACTTTCATGACCTCACTGACCAGGGCTCAATTACTCAGATCCCTAAACTTGTCTCTAGTAACGAGCCACTTTCATGACCTCACTGACCAAGGCTCAATTACCCAGATCCCTAAACTTGTCTCTAGTATCGAGCCATTTTCATGACTTCACTGACCAAGGCTCAATTTCCCAGATCCCTAAACTTGTCTCTACTAACGAGCCACTTTCATGACCTCAACTGACCAGGGCTCAATTACCCAGATCCCTAAACGTGTTTATAGTAGCGAGTCACTTTCATGACCTCACTGACCAAGGCTCAATTACCCAGATCCCTAAACTTGTCCCTATTAATGAGCCACTTTCATGACCTCACTGACCAGGGCTCAATTATCCAGATCCCTAAACATGTCTCTAGTAATGAGCCACTTTCATGACCTCACTGACCAGGGCTCAATTACCCAGATCCCTAAACGTGTCTCTAGTAACGAGCCACTTTCATGACCTCACTGACCAGGGCTCAATTACCTAGATCCCTAAACTTGTCCCTATTAATGAGCCACTTTCATGACCTCACTGACCAAGGCTCAATTACCCAGATCCCATAACCTTATAGTAATGAGCTACTTTCATTACCTCACTGACCAAGGCTCAATTACCCAGATCCCTAAATTTGTCTCTAGTAACGAGCCACTTTCATGACCTCACTGACCAAGGCTCAATTACCCAGATCCCTAAACTTGTCTCTAGTAATGAACCACTTTCATGACCCCACTGACCAGGGCTCAATTACCCAGATCCCTAAACTTGTCTCTAGTAATGAGCCACTATAATGAGCCACTTTCATGACCTCATTGACCAAGGCTCAATTAACCAGATCCCTAAACTTGTCTCTAGTAACGAGCCACTTTCATGACTTCACTGACCAAGGCTCAATTTCCCAGATCCCTAAACTTGTCTCTAGTAACGAGCCACTTTCATGACCTCAACTGACCAGGGCTCAATTACCCAGATCCCTAAACTTGTCTCTAGTATCGAGCCATTTTCATGACTTCACTGACCAAGGCTCAATTTCCCAGATCCCTAAACTTGTCTCTACTAACGAGCCACTTTCATGACCTCAACTGACCAGGGCTCAATTACCCAGATCCCTAAACGTGTTTCTAGTAGCGAGTCACTTTCATGACCTCACTGATCAAGGCTCAATTACCCAGATCCCTAAACTTGTCCCTATTAATGAGCCACTTTCATGACCTCACTGACCAGGGCTCAATTATCCAGATCCCTAAACATGTCTCTAGTAATGAGCAACTTTCATGACCTCACTGACCAGGGCTCAATTACCCAGATCCCTAAACGTGTCTCTAGTAACGAGCCACTTTCATGACCTCACTGACCAAGGCTCAATTACCAAGATCCCTAAACTTGTCTCTAGTATCGAGCCACTTTCATGACCTCACTGACAAAGGCTCAATTACCCAGATCCCTAAACTTGTCCCTATTAATGAGCCACTTTCATGACCTCACTGACCAGGGCTCAATTAACCAGATCCCTAAACTTGTCTCTAGTAACGAGCCACTTTCATGAAGACAACTGACCAGGGCTCAATTTCCCAGATCCCTAAACTTGTCTCTAGTAACGAGCCACTTTCATGACCTCACTGACAAAGGCTCAACTACCCAGATCCCTAAACTTGTCTCTAGTATCGAGCCACTTTCATGACCTCACTGACCAAGGCTCAATTAACCAGATCCCTAAACATGTCTCTAGTAACGAGCCACTTTCATGAAGACAACTGACCAGGGCTCAATTTCCCAGATCCCTAAACTTGTCTGTAGTAACGAGCCACTTTCATGACCTTAACTAACCAGGGCTCAATTACCCAGATCCCTAAACTTGTCTCTAGTAGCGAGTCACTTTCATAACCTCACTGACCAAGGCTCAATTACCCAGATCCCTAAACTTGTCCCTATTAATGAGCCACTTTCATGACCTCACTGTCCAGGGCTCAATTATCCAGATCCCTAAACATGTCTCTAGTAACGAGCCACTTTCATGACCTCACTGACAAAGGCTCAATTACCCAGATCCCTAAACTTGTCTCTAGTATCGAGCCACTTTCATGACCTCACTGACCAAGGCTCAATTACCCAGATCCCTAAACTTGTCTCTAGTATCGAGCCATTTTCATGACTTCACTGACCAGGGCTCAATTACTCAGATCCCTAAACTTGTCTATAGTAACGAGCCACTTTCATGACCTCACTGACCAAGGCTCAATTACCCAGATCCCTAAACTTGTCCCTATTAATGAGCCACTTTCATGACCTCACTGACCAGGGCTCAATTAACCAGACCCCTAAACTTGTCTCTAGTAACGAGCCATTTTCATGACCTCACTGACAAAGGCTCAATTACCCAGATTCCTAAACTTGTCTCTAGTATCGAGCCACTTTCATGACCTCACTGACCAAGGCTCAATTAACCAGATCCCTAAACTTGTCTCTAGTAACAAGCCACTTTCATGAAGACAACTGACCAGGGCTCAATTTCCCAGATCCCTAAACTTGTCTCTAGTAACGAGCCATTTTCATGACCTCAACTGACCAGGGCTCAATTACCCAGATCCCTAAACTTGTCTCTAGTAGCGAGTCACTTTCATAACCTCACTGACCAAGGCTCAATTACCCAGATCCCTAAACTTGTCCCTATTAATGAGCCACTTTCATGACCTCACTGACCAGGGCTCAATTATCCAGATCCCTAAACATGTCTCTAGTAATGAGCCACTTTCATGACCTCACTGACCAGGGCTCAATTACCCACATCCCTAAACTTGTCTCTAGTAACGAGCCACTTTCATGACCTCACTGACCAGGGCTCAATTACTCAGATCCCTAAACTTGTCTCTAGTAACGAGACACTTTCATGACCTCACTGACCAAGGCTCAATTACCCAGATCCCTAAACTTGTCTCTAGTATCGAGCCATTTTCATGACTTCACTGACCAAGGCTCAATTTCCGAGATCCCTAAACTTGTCTCTACTAACGAGCCACTTTCATGACCTCAACTGACCAGGGCTCAATTACCCAGATCCCTAAACGTGTTTCTAGTAGCGAGTCACTTTCATGACCTCACTGACCAAGGCTCAATTACCCAGATCCCTAAACTTGTCCCTATTAATGAGCCACTTTCATGACCTCACTGACCAGGGCTCAATTATCCAGATCCCTAAACATGTCTCTAGTAATGAGCCACTTTCATGACCTCACTGACCAGGGCTCAATTACCCAGATCCATAAACTTGTCTCTACTAACAAGCCACTTTCATGACCTCACTGACCAAGACTCAAATTACCCAGATCCCTAAACTTTATAGTAATGAGCCACTTTCATGACCTCATTGACCAAGGCTCAATTAACCAGATCCCTAAACTTGTCTCTAGTAACGAGCCACTTTCATGACCTCAACTGACCAGGGCTCAATTTCCCAGATCCCTAAACTTGTCTCTAGTAACGAGCCACTTTCATGACCTCAACTGACCAGGGCTCAATTACCCAGATCCCTAAACTTGTCTCTAGTAGCGAGTCACTTTCATAACCTCACTGACCAAGGCTCAATTACCCAGATCCCTAAACTTGTCCCTATTAATGAGCCACTTTCATGACCTCACTGACCAGGGCTCAATTATCCAGATCCCTAAACATGTCTCTAGTAATGAGCCACTTTCATGACCTCACTGACCAGGGCTCAATTACCCAGATCCCTAAACTTGTCTCTAGTAACGAGCCACTTTCATGACCTCACTGACCAGGGCTCAATTACCCAGATCCCTAAACTTGTCTCTAGTAACGAGCCACTTTCATGACCTCACTGACCAGGGCTCAATTACTCAGATCCCTAAACTTGTCTCTAGTAACGAGCCACTTTCATGACCTCACTGACCAAGGCTCAATTACCCAGATCCCTAAACTTGTCTCTAGTATCGAGCCATTTTCATGACTTCACTGACCAAGGCTCAATTTCCCAGATCCCTAAACTTGTCTCTAGTAGCGAGCACTTTCATGACCTCACTGACCAGGGCTCAATTACTCAGATCCCTAAACTTGTCTCTAGTAACGAGCCACTTTCATGACCTCACTGACCAGGGCTCAATTACTCAGATCCCTAAACTTGTCTCTAGTAACGAGCCACTTTCATGACCTCACTGACAAAGGCTCAATTACCCAGATCCCTAAACTTGTCTCTATTAATGAGCCACTTTCATGACCTCACTGACCAGGGCTCAATTAACCAGACCCCTAAACTTGTCTCTAGTAACGAGCCACTTTCATGACCTCACTGATCAGGGCTCAATTACCCACATCCCTAAACTTGTCTCTAGTAACGAGCCACTTTCATGACCTCACTGACCAGGGCTCAATTACTCAGATCCCTAAACTTGTCTCTAGTAACGAGCCACTTTCATGACCTCACTGACCAAGGCTCAATTACCCAGATCCCTAAACTTGTCTCTAGTATCGATCCATTTTCATGACTTCACTGACCAAGGCTCAATTTCCCAGATCCCTAAACTTGTCTCTACTAACGAGCCACTTTCATGACCTCAACTGACCAGGGCTCAATTACCCAGATCCCTAAACGTGTTTATAGTAGCGAGTCACTTTCATGACCTCACTGACCAAGGCTCAATTACCCAGATCCCTAAATTTGTCTCTAGTAGCGAGCCACTTTCATGACCTCACTGACCAGGGCTCAATTACTCAGATCCCTAAACTTGTCTCTAGTAACGAGCCCTTTCATGACCTCACTGACCAGGGCTCAATTACTCAGATCCCTAAACTTGTCTCTAGTAACGAGCCACTTTCATGACCTCACTGACCAGGGCTCAATTACCCAGATCCCTAAACTTGTCTCTAGTATCGAGCCATTTTCATGACTTCACTGACCAAGGCTCAATTTCCCAGATCCCTAAACTTGTCTCTACTAACGAGCCACTTTCATGACCTCAACTGACCAGGGCTCAATTACCCAGATCCCTAAACGTGTTTCTAGTAGCGAGCCACTTTCATGAAGACAACTGACCAGGGCTCAATTTCCCAGATCCCTAAACTTGTCTGTAGTAACGAGCCACTTTCATGACCTTAACTAACCAGGGCTCAATTACCCAGATCCCTAAACTTGTCTCTAGTAGCGAGTCCCTTTCATAACCTCACTGACCAAGGCTCAATTACCCAGATCCCTAAACTTGTCCCTATTAATGAGCCACTTTCATGACCTCACTGTCCAGGGCTCAATTATCCAGATCCCTAAACATGTCTCTAGTAACGAGCCACTTTCATGACCTCACTGACAAAGGCTCAATTACCCAGATCCCTAAACTTGTCTCTAGTATCGAGCCACTTTCATGACCTCACTGACCAAGGCTCAATTACCCAGATCCCTAAACTTGTCTCTAGTATCGAGCCATTTTCATGACTTCACTGACCAGGGCTCAATTACTCAGATCCCTAAACTTGTCTATAGTAACGAGCCACTTTCATGACCTCACTGACCAAGGCTCAATTACCCAGATCCCTAAACTTGTCCCTATTAATGAGCCACTTTCATGACCTCACTGACCAGGGCTCAATTAACCAGACCCCTAAACTTGTCTCTAGTAACGAGCCATTTTCATGACCTCACTGACAAAGGCTCAATTACCCAGATTCCTAAACTTGTCTCTAGTATCGAGCCACTTTCATGACCTCACTGACCAAGGCTCAATTAACCAGATCCCTAAACTTGTCTCTAGTAACAAGCCACTTTCATGAAGACAACTGACCAGGGCTCAATTTCCCAGATCCCTAAACTTGTCTCTAGTAACGAGCCATTTTCATGACCTCAACTGACCAGGGCTTAATTACCCAGATCCCTAAACTTGTCTCTAGTAGCGAGTCACTTTCATAACCTCACTGACCAAGGCTCAATTACCCAGATCCCTAAACTTGTCCCTATTAATGAGCCACTTTCATGACCTCACTGACCAGGGCTCAATTATCCAGATCCCTAAACATGTCTCTAGTAATGAGCCACTTTCATGACCTCACTGACCAGGGCTCAATTACCCACATCCCTAAACTTGTCTCTAGTAACGAGCCACTTTCATGACCTCACTGACCAGGGCTCAATTACTCAGATCCCTAAACTTGTCTCTAGTAACGAGACACTTTCATGACCTCACTGACCAAGGCTCAATTACCCAGATCCCTAAACTTGTCTCTAGTATCGAGCCATTTTCATGACTTCACTGACCAAGGCTCAATTTCCGAGATCCCTAAACTTGTCTCTACTAACGAGCCACTTTCATGACCTCAACTGACCAGGGCTCAATTACCCAGATCCCTAAACGTGTTTCTAGTAGCGAGTCACTTTCATGACCTCACTGACCAAGGCTCAATTACCCAGATCCCTAAACTTGTCCCTATTAATGAGCCACTTTCATGACCTCACTGACCAGGGCTCAATTATCCAGATCCCTAAACATGTCTCTAGTAATGAGCCACTTTCATGACCTCACTGACCAGGGCTCAATTACCCAGATCCCTAAACGTGTCTCTAGTAACGAGCCACTTTCATGACCTCACTGACCAGGGCTCAATTTCCCAGATCCATAAACTTGTCTCTACTAACAAGCCACTTTCATGACCAAGACTCAAATTACCCAGATACCTAAACTTTATAGTAATGAGCCACTTTCATGACCTCACTGACCAAGGCTCAATTAACCAGATCCCTAAACTTGTCTCTAGTAACGAGCCACTTTCATGACCTCAACTGACCAGGGCTCAATTTCCCAGATCCCTAAACTTGTCTCTAGTAACGAGCCACTTTCATGACCTCAACTGACCAGGGCTCAATTACCCAGATCCCTAAACTTGTCTCTAGTAGCGAGTCACTTTCATAACCTCACTGACCAAGGCTCAATTACCCAGATCCCTAAACTTGTCCCTATTAATGAGCCACTTTCATGACCTCACTGACCAGGGCTCAATTACCCAGATCCCTAAACTTGTCTCTAGTAACGAGCCACTTTCATGACCTCACTGACCAGGGCTCAATTACTCAGATCCCTAAACTTGTCTCTAGTAACGAGCCACTTTCATGACCTCACTGACCAAGGCTCAATTACCCAGATCCCTAAACTTGTCTCTAGTATCGAGCCATTTTCATGACTTCACTGACCAAGGCTCAATTTCCCAGATCCCTAAACTTGTCTCTAGTAGCGAGCACTTTCATGACCTCACTGACCAGGGCTCAATTACTCAGATCCCTAAACTTGTCTCTAGTAACGAGCCACTTTCATGACCTCACTGACCAGGGCTCAATTACTCAGATCCCTAAACTTGTCTCTAGTAACGAGCCACTTTCATGACCTCACTGACAAAGGCTCAATTACCCAGATCCCTAAACTTGTCTCTATTAATGAGCCACTTTCATGACCTCACTGACCAGGGCTCAATTAACCAGACCCCTAAACTTGTCTCTAGTAACGAGCCACTTTCATGACCTCACTGACAAAGGCTCAATTACCCAGATCCCTAAACTTGTCTCTAGTATCGAGCCACTTTCATGACCTCACTGACCAAGGCTCAATTAACCAGATCCCTAAACTTGTCTCTAGTAACGAGCCACTTTCATGACCTCACTGACCAGGGCTCAATTAACCAGACCCCTAAACTTGTCTCTAGTAACGAGCCACTTTCATGACCTCACTGACCAAGGCTCAATTAACCAGATCCCTAAACTTGTCTCTAGTAACGAGCCACTTTCATGACCTAAACTGACCAGGGCTCAATTACCCAGATCCCTAAACTTGTATCTAGGAGCGAGTCACTTTCATAACCTCACTGACCAAGGCTCAATTACCCAGATCCCTAAACTTGTCCCTATTAATGAGCCATTTTCATGACCTCACTGACCAGGGCTCAATTATCCAGATCCCTAAACATGTCTCTAGTAATGAGCCACTTTCATTCCTCACTAACCAGGGCTCAATTACCCAGATCCCTAAACCTGTCTCTAGTAACGAGCCACTTTCATGACCTCACTGACCAGGGCTCAATTACCCAGATCCCTAAACTTGTCTCTAGTAACGAGCCACTTTCATGACCTCACTGACCAGGGCTCAATTACTCAGATCCCTAAACTTGTCTCTAGTAACGAGCCACTTTCATGACCTCACTGACCAAGGCTCAATTACCCAGATCCCTAAACTTGTCTCTAGTATCGAGCCATTTTCATGACTTCACTGACCAAGGCTCAATTTCCCAGATCCCTAAACTTGTCTCTAGTAGCGAGCCACTTTCATGACCTCACTGACCAGGGCTCAATTACTCAGATCCCTAAACTTGTCTCTAGTAACGAGCCACTTTCATGACCTCACTGACCAGGGCTCAATTACTCAGATCCCTAAACTTGTCTCTAGTAACGAGCCACTTTCATGACCTCACTGACCAAGGCTCAATTACCCAGATCCCTAAACTTGTCCCTATTAATGAGCCACTTTCATGACCTCACTGACCAGGGCTCAATTAACCAGACCCCTAAACTTGTCTCTAGTAACGAGCCACTTTCATGACCTCACTGACAAAGGCTCAATTACCCAGATCCCTAAACTTGTCTCTAGTATCGAGCCACTTTCATGACCTCACTGACCAAGGCTCAATTAACCAGATCCCTAAACTTGTCTCTAGTAACAAGCCACTTTCATGAAGACAACTGACCAGGGCTCAATTTCCCAGATCCCTAAAATTGTCTCTAGTAACGAGCCACTTTCATGACCTCAACTGACCAGGGCTCAATTACCCAGATCCCTAAACTTGTCTCTAGTAGCGAGTCACTTTCATAACCTCACTGACCAAGGCTCAATTACCCAGATCCCTAAACTTGTCCCTATTAATGAGCCACTTTCATGACCTCACTGACCAGGGCTCAATTATCCAGATCCCTAAACTTGTCTCTAGTAACAAGCCACTTTCATGAAGACAACTGACCAGGGCTCAATTTCCCAGATCCCTAAACTTGTCTCTAGTAACGAGCCATTTTCATGACCTCAACTGACCAGGGCTCAATTACCCAGATCCCTAAACTTGTCTCTAGTAGCGAGTCACTTTCATAACCTCACTGACCAAGGCTCAATTACCCAGATCCCTAAACTTGTCCCTATTAATGAGCCACTTTCATGACCTCACTGACCAGGGCTCAATTATCCAGATCCCTAAACATGTCTCTAGTAATGAGCCACTTTCATGACCTCACTGACCAGGGCTCAATTACCCACATCCCTAAACTTGTCTCTAGTAACGAGCCACTTTCATGACCTCACTGACCAGGGCTCAATTACTCAGATCCCTAAACTTGTCTCTAGTAACGAGACACTTTCATGACCTCACTGACCAAGGCTCAATTACCCAGATCCCTAAACTTGTCTCTAGTATCGAGCCATTTTCATGACTTCACTGACCAAGGCTCAATTTCCGAGATCCCTAAACTTGTCTCTACTAACGAGCCACTTTCATGACCTCAACTGACCAGGGCTCAATTACCCAGATCCCTAAACGTGTTTCTAGTAGCGAGCCACTTTCATGACCTCACTGACCAAGGCTCAATTACCCAGATCCCTAAACTTGTCTCTAGTATCGAGCCATTTTCATGACTTCACTGACCAAGGCTCAATTTCCCAGATCCCTAAACTTGTCTCTAGTAGCGAGCCACTTTCATGACCTCACTGACCAGGGCTCAATTACTCAGATCCCTAAACTTGTCTCTAGTAACGAGCCACTTTCATGACCTCACTGACCAGGGCTCAATTACTCAGATCCCTAAACTTGTCTCTAGTAACGAGCCACTTTCATGACCTCACTGACCAAGGCTCAATTACCCAGATCCCTAAACTTGTCCCTATTAATGAGCCACTTTCATGACCTCACTGACCAGGGCTCAATTAACCAGACCCCTAAACTTGTCTCTAGTAACGAGCCACTTTCATGACCTCACTGACAAAGGCTCAATTACCCAGATCCCTAAACTTGTCTCTAGTATCGAGCCACTTTCATGACCTCACTGACCAAGGCTCAATTAACCAGATCCCTAAACTTGTCTCTAGTAACAAGCCACTTTCATGAAGACAACTGACCAGGGCTCAATTTCCCAGATCCCTAAAATTGTCTCTAGTAACGAGCCACTTTCATGACCTCAACTGACCAGGGCTCAATTACCCAGATCCCTAAACTTGTCTCTAGTAGCGAGTCACTTTCATAACCTCACTGACCAAGGCTCAATTACCCAGATCCCTAAACTTGTCCCTATTAATGAGCCACTTTCATGACCTCACTGACCAGGGCTCAATTATCCAGATCCCTAAACTTGTCTCTAGTAACAAGCCACTTTCATGAAGACAACTGACCAGGGCTCAATTTCCCAGATCCCTAAACTTGTCTCTAGTAACGAGCCATTTTCATGACCTCAACTGACCAGGGCTCAATTACCCAGATCCCTAAACTTGTCTCTAGTAGCGAGTCACTTTCATAACCTCACTGACCAAGGCTCAATTACCCAGATCCCTAAACTTGTCCCTATTAATGAGCCACTTTCATGACCTCACTGACCAGGGCTCAATTATCCAGATCCCTAAACATGTCTCTAGTAATGAGCCACTTTCATGACCTCACTGACCAGGGCTCAATTACCCACATCCCTAAACTTGTCTCTAGTAACGAGCCACTTTCATGACCTCACTGACCAGGGCTCAATTACTCAGATCCCTAAACTTGTCTCTAGTAACGAGACACTTTCATGACCTCACTGACCAAGGCTCAATTACCCAGATCCCTAAACTTGTCTCTAGTATCGAGCCATTTTCATGACTTCACTGACCAAGGCTCAATTTCCGAGATCCCTAAACTTGTCTCTACTAACGACCCACTTTCATGACCTCAACTGACCAGGGCTCAATTACCCAGATCCCTAAACGTGTTTCTAGTAGCGAGTCACTTTCATGACCTCACTGACCAAGGCTCAATTACCCAGATCCCTAAACTTGTCCCTATTAATGAGCCACTTTCATGACCTCACTGACCAGGGCTCAATTATCCAGATCCCTAAACATGTCTCTAGTAATGAGCCACTTTCATGACCTCACTGACCAGGGCTCAATTACCCAGATCCCTAAACGTGTCTCTAGTAACGAGCCACTTTCATGACCTCACTGACCAGGGCTCAATTTCCCAGATCCATAAACTTGTCTCTACTAACAAGCCACTTTCATGACCTCACTGACCAAGACTCAAATTACCCAGATCCCTAAACTTTATAGTAATGAGCCACTTTCATGACCTCACTGACCAAGGCTCAATTAACCAGATCCCTAAACTTGTCTCTAGTAACGAGCCACTTTCATGACCTCAACTGACCAGGGCTCAATTTCCCAGATCCCTAAACTTGTCTCTAGTAACGAGCCACTTTCATGACCTCAACTGACCAGGGCTCAATTACCCAGATCCCTAAACTTGTCTCTAGTAGCGAGTCACTTTCATAACCTCACTGACCAAGGCTCAATTACCCAGATCCCAAAACTTGTCCCTATTAATGAGCCACTTTCATGACCTCACTGACCAGGGCTCAATTATCCAGATCCCTAAACATGTCTCTAGTAATGAGCCACTTTCATGACCTCACTGACCAGGGCTCAATTACCCAGATCCCTAAACTTGTCTCTAGTAACGAGCCACTTTCATGACCTCACTGACCAGGGCTCAATTACCCAGATCCCTAAACTTGTCTCTAGTAACGAGCCACTTTCATGACCTCACTGACCAGGGCTCAATTACTCAGATCCCTAAACTTGTCTCTAGTAACGAGCCACTTTCATGACCTCACTGACCAAGGCTCAATTACCCAGATCCCTAAACTTGTCTCTAGTATCGAGCCATTTTCATGACTTCACTGACCAAGGCTCAATTTCCCAGATCCCTAAACTTGTCTCTAGTAGCGAGCACTTTCATGACCTCACTGACCAGGGCTCAATTACTCAGATCCCTAAACTTGTCTCTAGTAACGAGCCACTTTCATGACCTCACTGACCAGGGCTCAATTACTCAGATCCCTAAACTTGTCTCTAGTAACGAGCCACTTTCATGACCTCACTGACAAAGGCTCAATTACCCAGATCCCTAAACTTGTCTCTATTAATGAGCCACTTTCATGACCTCACTGACCAGGGCTCAATTAACCAGACCCCTAAACTTGTCTCTAGTAACGAGCCACTTTCATGACCTCACTGACAAAGGCTCAATTACCCAGATCCCTAAACTTGTCTCTAGTATCGAGCCACTTTCATGACCTCACTGACCAAGGCTCAATTAACCAGATCCCTAAACTTGTCTCTAGTAACGAGCCACTTTCATGACCTAACTGACCAGGGCTCAATTAACCAGACCCCTAAACTTGTCTCTAGTAACGAGCCACTTTCATGACCTCACTGACAAAGGCTCAATTACCCAGATCCCTAAACTTGTCTCTAGTATCGAGCCACTTTCATGACCTCACTGACCAAGGCTCAATTAACCAGATCCCTAAACTTGTCTCTAGTAACGAGCCACTTTCATGACCTAAACTGACCAGGGCTCAATTACCCAGATCCCTAAACTTGTATCTAGGAGCGAGTCACTTTCATAACCTCACTGACCAAGGCTCAATTACCCAGATCCCTAAACTTGTCCCTATTAATGAGCCATTTTCATGACCTCACTGACCAGGGCTCAATTATCCAGATCCCTAAACATGTCTCTAGTAATGAGCCACTTTCATTCCTCACTAACCAGGGCTCAATTACCCAGATCCCTAAACTTGTCTCTAGTAACGAGCCACTTTCATGACCTCACTGACCAGGGCTCAATTACCCAGATCCCTAAACTTGTCTCTAGTAACGAGCCACTTTCATGACCTCACTGACCAGGGCTCAATTACTCAGATCCCTAAACTTGTCTCTAGTAACGAGCCACTTTCATGACCTCACTGACCAAGGCTCAATTACCCAGATCCCTAAACTTGTCTCTAGTATCGAGCCATTTTCATGACTTCACTGACCAAGGCTCAATTTCCCAGATCCCTAAACTTGTCTCTAGTAGCGAGCCACTTTCATGACCTCACTGACCAGGGCTCAATTACTCAGATCCCTAAACTTGTCTCTAGTAACGAGCCACTTTCATGACCTCACTGACCAGGGCTCAATTACTCAGATCCCTAAACTTGTCTCTAGTAACGAGCCACTTTCATGACCTCACTGACCAAGGCTCAATTACCCAGATCCCTAAACTTGTCCCTATTAATGAGCCACTTTCATGACCTCACTGACCAGGGCTCAATTAACCAGACCCCTAAACTTGTCTCTAGTAACGAGCCACTTTCATGACCTCACTGACAAAGGCTCAATTACCCAGATCCCTAAACTTGTCTCTAGTATCGAGCCACTTTCATGACCTCACTGACCAAGGCTCAATTAACCAGATCCCTAAACTTGTCTCTAGTAACAAGCCACTTTCATGAAGACAACTGACCAGGGCTCAATTTCCCAGATCCCTAAAATTGTCTCTAGTAACGAGCCACTTTCATGACCTCAACTGACCAGGGCTCAATTACCCAGATCCCTAAACTTGTCTCTAGTAGCGAGTCACTTTCATAACCTCACTGACCAAGGCTCAATTACCCAGATCCCTAAACTTGTCCCTATTAATGAGCCACTTTCATGACCTCACTGACCAGGGCTCAATTATCCAGATCCCTAAACATGTCTCTAGTAATGAGCCACTTTCATGACCTCACTGACCAGGGCTCAATTACCCAGATCCCTAAACTTGTCTCTAGTAACGAGCCATTTTCATGACTTCACTGACCAAGGCTCAATTTCCCAGATCCCTAAACTTGTCTCTAGTAGCGAGCCACTTTCATGACCTCACTGACCAGGGCTCAATTACTCAGATCCCTAAACTTGTCTCTAGTAACGAGCCACTTTCATGACTTCACTGACCAGGGCTCAATTACTCAGATCCCTAAACTTGTCTCTAGTAACGAGCCACTTTCATGACCTCACTGACCAAGGCTCAATTACCCAGATCCCTAAACTTGTCCCTATTAATGAGCCACTTTCATGACCTCACTGACCAGGGCTCAATTAACCAGACCCCTAAACTTGTCTCTAGTAACGAGCCACTTTCATGACCTCACTGACAAAGGCTCAATTACCCAGATCCCTAAACTTGTCTCTAGTATCGAGCCACTTTCATGACCTCACTGACCAAGGCTCAATTAACCAGATCCCTAAACTTGTCTCTAGTAACAAGCCACTTTCATGAAGACAACTGACCAGGGCTCAATTTCCCAGATCTTTAAAATTGTCTCTAGTAACGAGCCACTTTCATGACCTCAACTGACCAGGGCTCAATTACCCAGATCCCTAAACTTGTCTCTAGTAGCGAGTCACTTTCATAACCTCACTGACCAAGGCTCAATTACCCAGATCCCTAAACTTGTCCCTATTAATGAGCCACTTTCATGACCTCACTGACCAGGGCTCAATTATCCAGATCCCTAAACTTGTCTCTAGTAACAAGCCACTTTCATGAAGACAACTGACCAGGGCTCAATTTCCCAGATCCCTAAACTTGTCTCTAGTAACGAGCCATTTTCATGACCTCAACTGACCAGGGCTCAATTACCCAGATCCCTAAACTTGTCTCTAGTAGCGAGTCACTTTCATAACCTCACTGACCAAGGCTCAATTACCCAGATCCCTAAACTTGTCCCTATTAATGAGCCACTTTCATGACCTCACTGACCAGGGCTCAATTATCCAGATCCCTAAACATGTCTCTAGTAATGAGCCACTTTCATGACCTCACTGACCAGGGCTCAATTACCCACATCCCTAAACTTGTCTCTAGTAACGAGCCACTTTCATGACCTCACTGACCAGGGCTCAATTACTCAGATCCCTAAACTTGTCTCTAGTAACGAGACACTTTCATGACCTCACTGACCAAGGCTCAATTACCCAGATCCCTAAACTTGTCTCTAGTATCGAGCCATTTTCATGACTTCACTGACCAAGGCTCAATTTCCGAGATCCCTAAACTTGTCTCTACTAACGAGCCACTTTCATGACCTCAACTGACCAGGGCTCAATTACCCAGATCCCTAAACGTGTTTCTAGTAGCGAGTCACTTTCATGACCTCACTGACCAAGGCTCAATTACCCAGATCCCTAAACTTGTCCCTATTAATGAGCCACTTTCATGACCTCACTGACCAGGGCTCAATTATCCAGATCCCTAAACATGTCTCTAGTAATGAGCCACTTTCATGACCTCACTGACCAGGGCTCAATTACCCAGATCCCTAAACGTGTCTCTAGTAACGAGCCACTTTCATGACCTCACTGACCAGGGCTCAATTTCCCAGATCCATAAACTTGTCTCTACTAACAAGCCACTTTCATGACCTCACTGACCAAGACTCAAATTACCCAGATCCCTAAACTTTATAGTAATGAGCCACTTTCATGACCTCACTGACCAAGGCTCAATTAACCAGATCCCTAAACTTGTCTCTAGTAACGAGCCACTTTCATGACCTCAACTGACCAGGGCTCAATTTCCCAGATCCCTAAACTTGTCTCTAGTAACGAGCCACTTTCATGACCTCAACTGACCAGGGCTCAATTACCCAGATCCCTAAACTTGTCTCTAGTAGCGAGTCACTTTCATAACCTCACTGACCAAGGCTCAATTACCCAGATCCCAAAACTTGTCCCTATTAATGAGCCACTTTCATGACCTCACTGACCAGGGCTCAATTATCCAGATCCCTAAACATGTCTCTAGTAATGAGCCACTTTCATGACCTCACTGACCAGGGCTCAATTACCCAGATCCCTAAACTTGTCTCTAGTAACGAGCCACTTTCATGACCTCACTGACCAGGGCTCAATTACCCAGATCCCTAAACTTGTCTCTAGTAACGAGCCACTTTCATGACCTCACTGACCAGGGCTCAATTACTCAGATCCCTAAACTTGTCTCTAGTAACGAGCCACTTTCATGACCTCACTGACCAAGGCTCAATTACCCAGATCCCTAAACTTGTCTCTAGTATCGAGCCATTTTCATGACTTCACTGACCAAGGCTCAATTTCCCAGATCCCTAAACTTGTCTCTAGTAGCGAGCACTTTCATGACCTCACTGACCAGGGCTCAATTACTCAGATCCCTAAACTTGTCTCTAGTAACGAGCCACTTTCATGACCTCACTGACCAGGGCTCAATTACTCAGATCCCTAAACTTGTCTCTAGTAACGAGCCACTTTCATGACCTCACTGACAAAGGCTCAATTACCCAGATCCCTAAACTTGTCTCTATTAATGAGCCACTTTCATGACCTCACTGACCAGGGCTCAATTAACCAGACCCCTAAACTTGTCTCTAGTAACGAGCCACTTTCATGACCTCACTGACAAAGGCTCAATTACCCAGATCCCTAAACTTGTCTCTAGTATCGAGCCACTTTCATGACCTCACTGACCAAGGCTCAATTAACCAGATCCCTAAACTTGTCTCTAGTAACGAGCCACTTTCATGACCTAACTGACCAGGGCTCAATTAACCAGACCCCTAAACTTGTCTCTAGTAACGAGCCACTTTCATGACCTCACTGACAAAGGCTCAATTACCCAGATCCCTAAACTTGTCTCTAGTATCGAGCCACTTTCATGACCTCACTGACCAAGGCTCAATTAACCAGATCCCTAAACTTGTCTCTAGTAACGAGCCACTTTCATGACCTAAACTGACCAGGGCTCAATTACCCAGATCCCTAAACTTGTATCTAGGAGCGAGTCACTTTCATAACCTCACTGACCAAGGCTCAATTACCCAGATCCCTAAACTTGTCCCTATTAATGAGCCATTTTCATGACCTCACTGACCAGGGCTCAATTATCCAGATCCCTAAACATGTCTCTAGTAATGAGCCACTTTCATTCCTCACTAACCAGGGCTCAATTACCCAGATCCCTAAACTTGTCTCTAGTAACGAGCCACTTTCATGACCTCACTGACCAGGGCTCAATTACCCAGATCCCTAAACTTGTCTCTAGTAACGAGCCACTTTCATGACCTCACTGACCAGGGCTCAATTACTCAGATCCCTAAACTTGTCTCTAGTAACGAGCCACTTTCATGACCTCACTGACCAAGGCTCAATTACCCAGATCCCTAAACTTGTCTCTAGTATCGAGCCATTTTCATGACTTCACTGACCAAGGCTCAATTTCCCAGATCCCTAAACTTGTCTCTAGTAGCGAGCCACTTTCATGACCTCACTGACCAGGGCTCAATTACTCAGATCCCTAAACTTGTCTCTAGTAACGAGCCACTTTCATGACCTCACTGACCAGGGCTCAATTACTCAGATCCCTAAACTTGTCTCTAGTAACGAGCCACTTTCATGACCTCACTGACCAAGGCTCAATTACCCAGATCCCTAAACTTGTCCCTATTAATGAGCCACTTTCATGACCTCACTGACCAGGGCTCAATTAACCAGACCCCTAAACTTGTCTCTAGTAACGAGCCACTTTCATGACCTCACTGACAAAGGCTCAATTACCCAGATCCCTAAACTTGTCTCTAGTATCGAGCCACTTTCATGACCTCACTGACCAAGGCTCAATTAACCAGATCCCTAAACTTGTCTCTAGTAACAAGCCACTTTCATGAAGACAACTGACCAGGGCTCAATTTCCCAGATCCCTAAAATTGTCTCTAGTAACGAGCCACTTTCATGACCTCAACTGACCAGGGCTCAATTACCCAGATCCCTAAACTTGTCTCTAGTAGCGAGTCACTTTCATAACCTCACTGACCAAGGCTCAATTACCCAGATCCCTAAACTTGTCCCTATTAATGAGCCACTTTCATGACCTCACTGACCAGGGCTCAATTATCCAGATCCCTAAACATGTCTCTAGTAATGAGCCACTTTCATGACCTCACTGACCAGGGCTCAATTACCCAGATCCCTAAACTTGTCTCTAGTAACGAGCCACTTTCATGACCTCACTGACCAGGGCTCAATTACCCACATCCCTAAACTTGTCTCTAGTAACGAGCCACTTTCATGACCTCACTGACCAGGGCTCAATTACTCAGATCCCTAAACTTGTCTCTAGTAACGAGCCACTTTCATGACCTCACTGACCAAGGCTCAATTACCCAGATCCCTAAACTTGTCTCTAGTATCGAGCCATTTTCATGACTTCACTGACCAAGGCTCAATTTCCCAGATCCCTAAACTTGTCTCTACTAACGAGCCACTTTCATGACCTCAACTGACCAGGGCTCAATTACCCAGATCCCTAAACGTGTTTCTAGTAGCGAGTCACTTTCATGACCTCACTGACCAAGGCTCAATTATCCAGATCCCTAAACATGTCTCTAGTAATGAGCCACTTTCATGACCTCACTGACCAGGGCTCAATTACCCACATCCCTAAACTTGTCTCTAGTAACGAGCCACTTTCATGACCTCACTGACCAGGGCTCAATTACTCAGATCCCTAAACTTGTCTCTAGTAACGAGACACTTTCATGACCTCACTGACCAAGGCTCAATTACCCAGATCCCTAAACTTGTCTCTAGTATCGAGCCATTTTCATGACTTCACTGACCAAGGCTCAATTTCCGAGATCCCTAAACTTGTCTCTACTAACGAGCCACTTTCATGACCTCAACTGACCAGGGCTCAATTACCCAGATCCCTAAACGTGTTTCTAGTAGCGAGTCACTTTCATGACCTCACTGACCAAGGCTCAATTACCCAGATCCCTAAACTTGTCCCTATTAATGAGCCACTTTCATGACCTCACTGACCAGGGCTCAATTATCCAGATCCCTAAACATGTCTCTAGTAATGAGCCACTTTCATGACCTCACTGACCAGGGCTCAATTACCCAGATCCCTAAACGTGTCTCTAGTAACGAGCCACTTTCATGACCTCACTGACCAGGGCTCAATTTCCCAGATCCATAAACTTGTCTCTACTAACAAGCCACTTTCATGACCTCACTGACCAAGACTCAAATTACCCAGATCCCTAAACTTTATAGTAATGAGCCACTTTCATGACCTCACTGACCAAGGCTCAATTAACCAGATCCCTAAACTTGTCTCTAGTAACGAGCCACTTTCATGACCTCAACTGACCAGGGCTCAATTTCCCAGATCCCTAAACTTGTCTCTAGTAACGAGCCACTTTCATGACCTCAACTGACCAGGGCTCAATTACCCAGATCCCTAAACTTGTCTCTAGTAGCGAGTCACTTTCATAACCTCACTGACCAAGGCTCAATTACCCAGATCCCAAAACTTGTCCCTATTAATGAGCCACTTTCATGACCTCACTGACCAGGGCTCAATTATCCAGATCCCTAAACATGTCTCTAGTAATGAGCCACTTTCATGACCTCACTGACCAGGGCTCAATTACCCAGATCCCTAAACTTGTCTCTAGTAACGAGCCACTTTCATGACCTCACTGACCAGGGCTCAATTACCCAGATCCCTAAACTTGTCTCTAGTAACGAGCCACTTTCATGACCTCACTGACCAGGGCTCAATTACTCAGATCCCTAAACTTGTCTCTAGTAACGAGCCACTTTCATGACCTCACTGACCAAGGCTCAATTACCCAGATCCCTAAACTTGTCTCTAGTATCGAGCCATTTTCATGACTTCACTGACCAAGGCTCAATTTCCCAGATCCCTAAACTTGTCTCTAGTAGCGAGCACTTTCATGACCTCACTGACCAGGGCTCAATTACTCAGATCCCTAAACTTGTCTCTAGTAACGAGCCACTTTCATGACCTCACTGACCAGGGCTCAATTACTCAGATCCCTAAACTTGTCTCTAGTAACGAGCCACTTTCATGACCTCACTGACAAAGGCTCAATTACCCAGATCCCTAAACTTGTCTCTATTAATGAGCCACTTTCATGACCTCACTGACCAGGGCTCAATTAACCAGACCCCTAAACTTGTCTCTAGTAACGAGCCACTTTCATGACCTCACTGACAAAGGCTCAATTACCCAGATCCCTAAACTTGTCTCTAGTATCGAGCCACTTTCATGACCTCACTGACCAAGGCTCAATTAACCAGATCCCTAAACTTGTCTCTAGTAACGAGCCACTTTCATGACCTAACTGACCAGGGCTCAATTAACCAGACCCCTAAACTTGTCTCTAGTAACGAGCCACTTTCATGACCTCACTGACAAAGGCTCAATTACCCAGATCCCTAAACTTGTCTCTAGTATCGAGCCACTTTCATGACCTCACTGACCAAGGCTCAATTAACCAGATCCCTAAACTTGTCTCTAGTAACGAGCCACTTTCATGACCTAAACTGACCAGGGCTCAATTACCCAGATCCCTAAACTTGTATCTAGGAGCGAGTCACTTTCATAACCTCACTGACCAAGGCTCAATTACCCAGATCCCTAAACTTGTCCCTATTAATGAGCCATTTTCATGACCTCACTGACCAGGGCTCAATTATCCAGATCCCTAAACATGTCTCTAGTAATGAGCCACTTTCATTCCTCACTAACCAGGGCTCAATTACCCAGATCCCTAAACTTGTCTCTAGTAACGAGCCACTTTCATGACCTCACTGACCAGGGCTCAATTACCCAGATCCCTAAACTTGTCTCTAGTAACGAGCCACTTTCATGACCTCACTGACCAGGGCTCAATTACTCAGATCCCTAAACTTGTCTCTAGTAACGAGCCACTTTCATGACCTCACTGACCAAGGCTCAATTACCCAGATCCCTAAACTTGTCTCTAGTATCGAGCCATTTTCATGACTTCACTGACCAAGGCTCAATTTCCCAGATCCCTAAACTTGTCTCTAGTAGCGAGCCACTTTCATGACCTCACTGACCAGGGCTCAATTACTCAGATCCCTAAACTTGTCTCTAGTAACGAGCCACTTTCATGACCTCACTGACCAGGGCTCAATTACTCAGATCCCTAAACTTGTCTCTAGTAACGAGCCACTTTCATGACCTCACTGACCAAGGCTCAATTACCCAGATCCCTAAACTTGTCCCTATTAATGAGCCACTTTCATGACCTCACTGACCAGGGCTCAATTAACCAGACCCCTAAACTTGTCTCTAGTAACGAGCCACTTTCATGACCTCACTGACAAAGGCTCAATTACCCAGATCCCTAAACTTGTCTCTAGTATCGAGCCACTTTCATGACCTCACTGACCAAGGCTCAATTAACCAGATCCCTAAACTTGTCTCTAGTAACAAGCCACTTTCATGAAGACAACTGACCAGGGCTCAATTTCCCAGATCCCTAAAATTGTCTCTAGTAACGAGCCACTTTCATGACCTCAACTGACCAGGGCTCAATTACCCAGATCCCTAAACTTGTCTCTAGTAGCGAGTCACTTTCATAACCTCACTGACCAAGGCTCAATTACCCAGATCCCTAAACTTGTCCCTATTAATGAGCCACTTTCATGACCTCACTGACCAGGGCTCAATTATCCAGATCCCTAAACATGTCTCTAGTAATGAGCCACTTTCATGACCTCACTGACCAGGGCTCAATTACCCAGATCCCTAAACTTGTCTCTAGTAACGAGCCACTTTCATGACCTCACTGACCAGGGCTCAATTACCCACATCCCTAAACTTGTCTCTAGTAACGAGCCACTTTCATGACCTCACTGACCAGGGCTCAATTACTCAGATCCCTAAACTTGTCTCTAGTAACGAGCCACTTTCATGACCTCACTGACCAAGGCTCAATTACCCAGATCCCTAAACTTGTCTCTAGTATCGAGCCATTTTCATGACTTCACTGACCAAGGCTCAATTTCCCAGATCCCTAAACTTGTCTCTACTAACGAGCCACTTTCATGACCTCAACTGACCAGGGCTCAATTACCCAGATCCCTAAACGTGTTTCTAGTAGCGAGTCACTTTCATGACCTCACTGACCAAGGCTCAATTACCCAGATCCCTAAATTTGTCTCTAGTAGCGAGCCACTTTCATGACCTCACTGACCAGGGCTCAATTACTCAGATCCCTAAACTTGTCTCTAGTAACGAGCCACTTTCATGACCTCACTGACCAGGGCTCAATTACTCAGATCCCTAAACTTGTCTCTAGTAACGAGCCACTTTCATGACCTCACTGACAAAGGCTCAATTACGCAGATCCCTAAACTTGTCTCTATTAATGAGCCACTTTCATGACCTCACTGACCAGGGCTCAATTAACCAGACCCCTAAACTTGTCTCTAGTAACGAGCCACTTTCATGACCTCACTGACAAAGGCTCAATTACCCAGATCCCTAAACTTGTCTCTAGTATCGAGCCACTTTCATGACCTCACTGACCAAGGCTCAATTAACCAGATCCCTAAACTTGTCTCTAGTAACGAGCCACTTTCATGACCTCACTGACCAGGGCTCAATTAACCAGACCCCTAAACTTGTCTCTAGTAACGAGCCACTTTCATGACCTCACTGACAAAGGCTCAATTACCCAGATCCCTAAACTTGTCTCTAGTATCGAGCCACTTTCATGACCTCACTGACCAAGGCTCAATTAACCAGATCCCTAAACTTGTCTCTAGTAACGAGCCACTTTCATGACCTAAACTGACCAGGGCTCAATTACCCAGATCCCTAAACTTGTATCTAGGAGCGAGTCACTTTCATAACCTCACTGACCAAGGCTCAATTACCCAGATCCCTAAACTTGTCCCTATTAATGAGCCATTTTCATGACCTCACTGACCAGGGCTCAATTATCCAGATCCCTAAACATGTCTCTAGTAATGAGCCACTTTCATTCCTCACTAACCAGGGCTCAATTACCCAGATCCCTAAACCTGTCTCTAGTAACGAGCCACTTTCATGACCTCACTGACCAGGGCTCAATTACCCAGATCCCTAAACTTGTCTCTAGTAACGAGCCACTTTCATGACCTCACTGACCAGGGCTCAATTACTCAGATCCCTAAACTTGTCTCTAGTAACGAGCCACTTTCATGACCTCACTGACCAAGGCTCAATTACCCAGATCCCTAAACTTGTCTCTAGTATCGAGCCATTTTCATGACTTCACTGACCAAGGCTCAATTTCCCAGATCCCTAAACTTGTCTCTAGTAGCGAGCCACTTTCATGACCTCACTGACCAGGGCTCAATTACTCAGATCCCTAAACTTGTCTCTAGTAACGAGCCACTTTCATGACCTCACTGACCAGGGCTCAATTACTCAGATCCCTAAACTTGTCTCTAGTAACGAGCCACTTTCATGACCTCACTGACCAAGGCTCAATTACCCAGATCCCTAAACTTGTCCCTATTAATGAGCCACTTTCATGACCTCACTGACCAGGGCTCAATTAACCAGACCCCTAAACTTGTCTCTAGTAACGAGCCACTTTCATGACCTCACTGACAAAGGCTCAATTACCCAGATCCCTAAACTTGTCTCTAGTATCGAGCCACTTTCATGACCTCACTGACCAAGGCTCAATTAACCAGATCCCTAAACTTGTCTCTAGTAACAAGCCACTTTCATGAAGACAACTGACCAGGGCTCAATTTCCCAGATCCCTAAAATTGTCTCTAGTAACGAGCCACTTTCATGACCTCAACTGACCAGGGCTCAATTACCCAGATCCCTAAACTTGTCTCTAGTAGCGAGTCACTTTCATAACCTCACTGACCAAGGCTCAATTACCCAGATCCCTAAACTTGTCCCTATTAATGAGCCACTTTCATGACCTCACTGACCAGGGCTCAATTATCCAGATCCCTAAACTTGTCTCTAGTAACAAGCCACTTTCATGAAGACAACTGACCAGGGCTCAATTTCCCAGATCCCTAAACTTGTCTCTAGTAACGAGCCATTTTCATGACCTCAACTGACCAGGGCTCAATTACCCAGATCCCTAAACTTGTCTCTAGTAGCGAGTCACTTTCATAACCTCACTGACCAAGGCTCAATTACCCAGATCCCTAAACTTGTCCCTATTAATGAGCCACTTTCATGACCTCACTGACCAGGGCTCAATTATCCAGATCCCTAAACATGTCTCTAGTAATGAGCCACTTTCATGACCTCACTGACCAGGGCTCAATTACCCACATCCCTAAACTTGTCTCTAGTAACGAGCCACTTTCATGACCTCACTGACCAGGGCTCAATTACTCAGATCCCTAAACTTGTCTCTAGTAACGAGACACTTTCATGACCTCACTGACCAAGGCTCAATTACCCAGATCCCTAAACTTGTCTCTAGTATCGAGCCATTTTCATGACTTCACTGACCAAGGCTCAATTTCCGAGATCCCTAAACTTGTCTCTACTAACGAGCCACTTTCATGACCTCAACTGACCAGGGCTCAATTACCCAGATCCCTAAACGTGTTTCTAGTAGCGAGTCACTTTCATGACCTCACTGACCAAGGCTCAATTACCCAGATCCCTAAACTTGTCCCTATTAATGAGCCACTTTCATGACCTCACTGACCAGGGCTCAATTATCCAGATCCCTAAACATGTCTCTAGTAATGAGCCACTTTCATGACCTCACTGACCAGAGCTCAATTACCCAGATCCCTAAACGTGTCTCTAGTAACGAGCCACTTTCATGACCTCACTGACCAGGGCTCAATTTCCCAGATCCATAAACTTGTCTCTACTAACAAGCCACTTTCATGACCTCACTGACCAAGACTCAAATTACCCAGATCCCTAAACTTTATAGTAATGAGCCACTTTCATGACCTCACTGACCAAGGCTCAATTAACCAGATCCCTAAACTTGTCTCTAGTAACGAGCCACTTTCATGACCTCAACTGACCAGGGCTCAATTTCCCAGATCCCTAAACTTGTCTCTAGTAACGAGCCACTTTCATGACCTCAACTGACCAGGGCTCAATTACCCAGATCCCTAAACTTGTCTCTAGTAGCGAGTCACTTTCATAACCTCACTGACCAAGGCTCAATTACCCAGATCCCTAAACTTGTCCCTATTAATGAGCCACTTTCATGACCTCACTGACCAGGGCTCAATTATCCAGATCCCTAAACATGTCTCTAGTAATGAGCCACTTTCATGACCTCACTGACCAGGGCTCAATTACCCAGATCCCTAAACTTGTCTCTAGTAACGAGCCACTTTCATGACCTCACTGACCAGGGCTCAATTACCCAGATCCCTAAACTTGTCTCTAGTAACGAGCCACTTTCATGACCTCACTGACCAGGGCTCAATTACTCAGATCCCTAAACTTGTCTCTAGTAACGAGCCACTTTCATGACCTCACTGACCAAGGCTCAATTACCCAGATCCCTAAACTTGTCTCTAGTATCGAGCCATTTTCATGACTTCACTGACCAAGGCTCAATTTCCCAGATCCCTAAACTTGTCTCTAGTAGCGAGCACTTTCATGACCTCACTGACCAAGGCTCAATTAACCAGATCCCTAAACTTGTCTCTAGTAACGAGCCACTTTCATGACCTAAACTGACCAGGGCTCAATTACCCAGATCGCTAAACTTGTATCTAGGAGCGAGTCACTTTCATAACCTCACTGACCAAGGCTCAATTACCCAGATCCCTAAACTTGTCCCTATTAATGAGCCATTTTCATGACCTCACTGACCAGGGCTCAATTAACCAGATCCCTAAACATGTCTCTAGTAATGAGCCACTTTCATTCCTCACTAACCAGGGCTCAATTACCCAGATCCCTAAACTTGTCTCTAGTAACGAGCCACTTTCATGACCTCACTGACCAGGGCTCAATTACCCAGATCCCTAAACTTGTCTCTAGTAACGAGCCACTTTCATGACCTCACTGACCAGGGCTCAATTACTCAGATCCCTAAACTTGTCTTTAGTAACGAGCCACTTTCATGACCTCACTGACCAAGGCTCAATTACCCAGATCCCTAAACTTGTCTCTAGTATCGAGCCATTTTCATGACTTCACTGACCAAGGCTCAATTTCCCAGATCCCTAAACTTGTCTCTAGTAGCGAGCCACTTTCATGACCTCACTGACCAGGGCTCAATTACTCAGATCCCTAAACTTGTCTCTAGTAACGAGCCACTTTCATGACCTCACTGACCAGGGCTCAATTACTCAGATCCCTAAACTTGTCTCTAGTAACGAGCCACTTTCATGACCTCACTGACCAAGGCTCAATTACCCAGATCCCTAAACTTGTCCCTATTAATGAGCCACTTTCATGACCTCACTGACCAGGGCTCAATTACCCAGATCCCTAAACTTGTCTCTAGTATCGAGCCACTTTCATGACCTCACTGACCAAGGCTCAATTAACCAGATCCCTAAACTTGTCTCTAGTAACAAGCCACTTTCATGAAGACAACTGACCAGGGCTCAATTTCCCAGATCCCTAAAATTGTCTCTAGTAACGAGCCACTTTCATGACCTCAACTGACCAGGGCTCAATTACCCAGATCCCTAAACTTGTCTCTAGTAGCGAGTCACTTTCATAACCTCACTGACCAAGGCTCAATTACCCAGATCCCTAAACTTGTCCCTATTAATGAGCCACTTTCATGACCAGGGCTCAATTATCCAGATCCCTAAACATGTCTCTAGTAATGAGCCACTTTCATGACCTCACTGACCAGGGCTCAATTACCCAGATCCCTAAACTTGTCTCTAGTAACGAGCCACTTTCATGACCTCACTGACCAGGGCTCAATTACCCACATCCCTAAACTTGTCTCTAGTAACGAGCCACTTTCATGACCTCACTGACCAGGGCTCAATTACTCAGATCCCTAAACTTGTCTCTAGTAACGAGCCACTTTCATGACCTCACTGACCAAGGCTCAATTACCCAGATCCCTAAACTTGTCTCTAGTATCGAGCCATTTTCATGACTTCACTGACCAAGGCTCAATTTCCCAGATCCCTAAACTTGTCTCTACTAACGAGCCACTTTCATGACCTCAACTGACCAGGGCTCAATTACCCAGATCCCTAAACGTGTTTCTAGTAGCGAGTCACTTTCATGACCTCACTGACCAAGGCTCAATTACCCAGATCCCTAAATTTGTCTCTAGTAGCGAGCCACTTTCATGACCTCACTGACCAGGGCTCAATTACTCAGATCCCTAAACTTGTCTCTAGTAACGAGCCACTTTCATGACCTCACTGACCAGGGCTCAATTACTCAGATCCCTAAACTTGTCTCTAGTAATGAGCCACTTTCATGACCTCACTGACCAGGGCTCAATTACCCAGATCCCTAAACTTGTCTCTAGTATCGAGCCATTTTCATGACTTCACTGACCAAGGCTCAATTTCCCAGATCCCTAAACTTGTCTCTACTAACGAGCCACTTTCATGACCTCAACTGACCAGGGCTCAATTACCCAGATCCCTAAACGTGTTTCTAGTAGCGAGTCACTTTCATGACCTCACTGACCAAGGCTCAATTACCCAGATCCCTAAACTTGTCCCTATTAATGAGCCACTTTCATGACCTCACTGACCAGGGCTCAATTAACCAGACCCCTAAAATTTTCTCTAGTAACGAGCCACTTTCATGACCTCACTGACCAAGGCTCAATTAACCAGATCCCTAAACTTGTCTCTAGTAACGAGCTACTTTCATGACCTCAACTGACCAGGGCTCAATTTCCCAGATCCCTAAACTTGTCTCTAGTAACGAGCCACTTTCATGACCTCAACTGACCAGGGCTCAATTTCCCAGATCCCTAAACTTGTCTCTACACCGAGCCACTTTCATGACCTCACTGACCAAGACTCAAATTACTCAGATCCCTAAACTTTATAGTAATGAGCCACTTTCATTACCTCACTGACCAAGGCTCAATTACCCAGATCCCTAAACTTGTCCCTATTAATGAGCCACTTTCATGACCTCACTGACCAAGGCTCAATTACCCAGATCCCTAAACCTTATAGTAATGAGCCACTTTCATTACCTCACTGACCAAGGCTCAATTACCCAGATCCCTAAATTTGTCTATAGTAACGAGCCACTTTCATGACTTCACTGACCAAGGCTCAATTAGCCAGATCCTCAAACTTGTCTCTAGTAATGAGCCACTTTCATGACCTCAACTGACCAGAGCTCAATTACCCAGATCCCTAAACTTGTCTCTAGTAACGAACCACTTTCATGACCACACTGACCAGGGCTCAATTACCCAGATCCCTAAACTTGTCTCTAGTAATGAGCCACTATAATGAGCCACTTTCATGACCTCATTGACCAAGGCTCAATTAACCAGATCCCTAAACTTGTCTCTAGTAACGAGCCACTTTCATGACTTCACTGACCAAGGCTCAATTTCCCAGATCCCTAAACTTGTCTCTACTAACGAGCCACTTTCATGACCTCAACTGACCAGGGCTCAATTACCCAGATCCCTAAACTTGTCTCTAGTATCGAGCCATTTTCATGACTTCACTGACCAAGGCTCAATTTCCCAGATCCCTAAACTTGTCTCTACTAACGAGCCACTTTCATGACCTCAACTGACCAGGGCTCAATTACCCAGATCCCTAAACGTGTTTCTAGTAGCGAGTCACTTTCATGACCTCACTGACCAAGGCTCAATTACCCAGATCCCTAAACTTGTCCCTATTAATGAGCCACTTTCATGACCTCACTGACCAAGGCTCAATTACCCAGATCCCTAAACCTTATAGTAATGAGCCACTTTCATTACCTCACTGACCAGGGCTCAATTATCCAGATCCCTAAACATGTCTCTAGTAATGAGCCACTTTCATGACCTCACTGACCAAGGCTCAATTACCCAGATCCCTAAACCTTATAGTAATGAGCCACTTTCATTACCTCACTGACCAGGGCTCAATTATCCAGATCCCTAAACATGTCTCTAGTAATGAGCCACTTTCATGACCTCACTGACCAGGGCTCAATTATCCAGATCCCTAAACATGTCTCTAGTAATGAGCCACTTTCATGACCTCACTGACCAGGGCTCAATTACTCAGATCCCTAAACTTGTCTCTAGTAACGAGCCACTTTCATGACCTCACTGACCAGGGCTCAATTACTCAGATCCCTAAACTTGTCTCTAGTAACGAGCCACTTTCATGACCTCACTGACCAGGGCTCAATTACCCAGATCCCTAAACTTGTCTCTAGTATCGAGCCATTTTCATGACTTCACTGACCAAGGCTCAATTTCCCAGATCCCTAAACTTGTCTCTACTAACGAGCCACTTTCATGACCTCAACTGACCAGGGCTCAATTACCCAGATCCCTAAACGTGTTTCTAGTAGCGAGTCACTTTCATGACCTCACTGACCAAGGCTCAATTACCCAGATCCCTAAACTTGTCCCTATTAATGAGCCACTTTCATGACCTCACTGACCAGGGCTCAATTAACCAGACCCCTAAAATTGTCTCTAGTAACGAGCCACTTTCATGACCTCACTGACCAAGGCTCAATTACCAAGATCCCTAAACTTGTCTCTAGTATCGAGCCACTTTCATGACCTCACTGACCAAGGCTCAATTAACCAGATCCCTAAACTTGTCTCTAGTAACGAGCCACTTTCATGACCTCAACTGACCAGGGCTCAATTTCCCAGATCCCTAAACTTGTCTCTAGTAACGAGCCACTTTCATGACCTCAACTGACCAGGGCTCAATTTCCCAGATCCCTAAACCTGTCTCTAGTAGCGAGTCACTTTCATGACCTCACTGACCAAGGCTCAATTACCCAGATCCCTAAACTTGTCTCTAGTATCGAGCCACTTTCATGACCTCACTGACCAAGGCTCAATTAACCAGATCCCTAAACTTGTCTCTAGTAACGAGCCACTTTCATGACCTCAACTGACCAGGGCTCAATTTCCCAGATACCTAAACTTGTCTCTAGTAACGAGCCACTTTCATGACCTCAACTGACCAGGGCTCAATTACCCAGATCCCTAAACTTGTCTCTAGTAGCGAGTCACTTTCATAACCTCACTGACCAAGGCTCAATTTCCCAGATCCCTAAACTTGTCCCTATTAATGAGCCACTTTCATTCCTCACTGACCAGGGCTCAATTACCCAGATCCCTAAACTTGTCTCTAGTAACGAGCAACTTTCATGACCTCACTGACCAGGGCTCAATTACCCAGATCCCTAAACTTGTCTCTAGTAACGAGCCACTTTCATGACCTCACTGACCAGGGCTCAATTACCCAGATCCCTAAACTTGTCTCTAGTATCAAGCCATTTTCATGACTTCACTGACCAAGGCTCAATTTCCCAGATCCCTAAACTTGTCTCTAGTAGCGAGCCACTTTCATGACCTCACTGACCAGGGCTCAATTACTCAGATCCCTAAACTTGTCTCTAGTAACGAGCCACTTTCATGACCTCACTGACCAGGGCTCAATTACTCAGATCCCTAAACTTGTCTCTAGTAACGAGCCACTTTCATGACCTCACTGACCAGGGCTCAATTTCCCAGATCCCTAAACTTGTCTCTACTAACGAGCCACTTTCATGACCTCAACTGACCAGGGCTCAATTACCCAGATCCCTAAACGTGTTTCTAGTAGCGAGTCACTTTCATGACCTCACTGACCAAGGCTCAATTACCCAGACCCCTAAAATTGTCTCTAGTAACGAGCCACTTTCATGACCTCACTGACCAGGGCTCAATTATCCAGATCCCTAAACATGTCTCTAGTAATGAGCCACTTTCATGACCTCACTGACCAGGGCTCAACTACCCAGATCCCTAAACGTGTCTCTAGTAACGAGCCACTTTCATGACCTCACTGACCAGGGCTCAATTTCCCAGATCCCTAAACTTGTCTCTACTAACGAGCCACTTTCATGACCTCACTGACCAAGACTCAAATTACCCAGATCCATAAACTTTATAGTAATGAGCCACTTTCATTACCTCACTGACAAAGGCTCAATTACCCAGATCCCTAAACTTGTCCCTATTAATGAGCCACTTTCATGACCTCACTGACCAAGGCTCAATTACCCAGATCCCTAAACCTTATAGTAATGAGCCACTTTCATTACCTCACTGACCAAGGCTCAATTACCCAGATCCCTAAATTTGTCTCTAGTAACGAGCCACTTTCATGACCTCACTGACCAAGGCTCAATTAGCCAGATCCTTAAACTTGTCTCTAGTAATGAGCCACTTTCATGACCTCAACTGACCAGAGCTCAATTACCCAGATCCCTAAACTTGTCTCTAGTAATGAGCCACTATAATGAGCCACTTTCATGACCTCATTGACCAAGGCTCAATTAACCAGATCCCTAAACTTGTCTCTAGTAACGAGCCACTTTCATGACTTCACTGACCAAGGCTCAATTTCCCAGATCCCTAAACTTTCTAACGAGCCACTTTCATGACCTCAACTGACCAGGGCTCAATTACCCAGATCCCTAAACTTGTCTCTAGTATCGAGCCATTTTCATGACTTCACTGACCAAGGCTCAATTTCCCAGATCCCTAAACTTGTCTCTACTAACGAGCCACTTTCATGACCTCAACTGACCAGGGCTCAATTACCCAGATCCCTAAACGTGTTTCTAGTAGCGAGTCACTTTCATGACCTCACTGACCAAGGCTCAATTACCCAGATCCCTAAACTTGTCCCTATTAATGAGCCACTTTCATGACCTCACTGACCAGGGCTCAATTAACCAGACCCCTAAAATTTTCTCTAGTAACGAGCCACTTTCATGACCTCACTGACCAAGGCTCAATTAACCAGATCCCTAAACTTGTCTCTAGTAACGAGCTACTTTCATGACCTCAACTGACCAGGGCTCAATTTCCCAGATCCCTAAACTTGTCTCTAGTAACGAGCCACTTTCATGACCTCAACTGACCAGGG
Source organism: Ariolimax columbianus (assembly GCA_036924085.1). Taxonomy (NCBI): domain Eukaryota; kingdom Metazoa; phylum Mollusca; class Gastropoda; order Stylommatophora; family Arionidae; genus Ariolimax; species Ariolimax columbianus. The sequence continues at coordinate 38,601,780 of JAVGWX010000007.1, read as the reverse complement.
CTCAATTTCCCAGATCCCTAAACTTGTCTCTACACCGAGCCACTTTCATGACCTCACTGACCAAGACTCAAATTACTCAGATCCCTAAACTTTATAGTAATGAGCCACTTTCATTACCTCACTGACCAAGGCTCAATTACCCAGATCCCTAAACTTGTCCCTATTAATGAGCCACTTTCATGACCTCACTGACCAAGGCTCAATTACCCAGATCCCTAAACCTTATAGTAATGAGCCACTTTCATTACCTCACTGACCAAGGCTCAATTACCCAGATCCCTAAATTTGTCTATAGTAACGAGCCACTTTCATGACTTCACTGACCAAGGCTCAATTAGCCAGATCCTCAAACTTGTCTCTAGTAATGAGCCACTTTCATGACCTCAACTGACCAGAGCTCAATTACCCAGATCCCTAAACTTGTCTCTAGTAACGAACCACTTTCATGACCACACTGACCAGGGCTCAATTACCCAGATCCCTAAACTTGTCTCTAGTAATGAGCCACTATAATGAGCCACTTTCATGACCTCATTGACCAAGGCTCAATTAACCAGATCCCTAAACTTGTCTCTAGTAACGAGCCACTTTCATGACTTCACTGACCAAGGCTCAATTTCCCAGATCCCTAAACTTGTCTCTACTAACGAGCCACTTTCATGACCTCAACTGACCAGGGCTCAATTACCCAGATCCCTAAACTTGTCTCTAGTATCGAGCCATTTTCATGACTTCACTGACCAAGGCTCAATTTCCCAGATCCCTAAACTTGTCTCTACTAACGAGCCACTTTCATGACCTCAACTGACCAGGGCTCAATTACCCAGATCCCTAAACGTGTTTCTAGTAGCGAGTCACTTTCATGACCTCACTGACCAAGGCTCAATTACCCAGATCCCTAAACTTGTCCCTATTAATGAGCCACTTTCATGACCTCACTGACCAAGGCTCAATTACCCAGATCCCTAAACCTTATAGTAATGAGCCACTTTCATTACCTCACTGACCAGGGCTCAATTATCCAGATCCCTAAACATGTCTCTAGTAATGAGCCACTTTCATGACCTCACTGACCAGGGCTCAATTATCCAGATCCCTAAACATGTCTCTAGTAATGAGCCACTTTCATGACCTCACTGACCAGGGCTCAATTACTCAGATCCCTAAACTTGTCTCTAGTAACGAGCCACTTTCATGACCTCACTGACCAGGGCTCAATTACTCAGATCCCTAAACTTGTCTCTAGTAACGAGCCACTTTCATGACCTCACTGACCAGGGCTCAATTACCCAGATCCCTAAACTTGTCTCTAGTATCGAGCCATTTTCATGACTTCACTGACCAAGGCTCAATTTCCCAGATCCCTAAACTTGTCTCTACTAACGAGCCACTTTCATGACCTCAACTGACCAGGGCTCAATTACCCAGATCCCTAAACGTGTTTCTAGTAGCGAGTCACTTTCATGACCTCACTGACCAAGGCTCAATTACCCAGATCCCTAAACTTGTCCCTATTAATGAGCCACTTTCATGACCTCACTGACCAGGGCTCAATTAACCAGACCCCTAAAATTGTCTCTAGTAACGAGCCACTTTCATGACCTCACTGACCAAGGCTCAATTACCAAGATCCCTAAACTTGTCTCTAGTATCGAGCCACTTTCATGACCTCACTGACCAAGGCTCAATTAACCAGATCCCTAAACTTGTCTCTAGTAACGAGCCACTTTCATGACCTCAACTGACCAGGGCTCAATTTCCCAGATCCCTAAACTTGTCTCTAGTAACGAGCCACTTTCATGACCTCAACTGACCAGGGCTCAATTTCCCAGATCCCTAAACCTGTCTCTAGTAGCGAGTCACTTTCATGACCTCACTGACCAAGGCTCAATTACCCAGATCCCTAAACTTGTCTCTAGTATCGAGCCACTTTCATGACCTCACTGACCAAGGCTCAATTAACCAGATCCCTAAACTTGTCTCTAGTAACGAGCCACTTTCATGACCTCAACTGACCAGGGCTCAATTTCCCAGATACCTAAACTTGTCTCTAGTAACGAGCCACTTTCATGACCTCAACTGACCAGGGCTCAATTACCCAGATCCCTAAACTTGTCTCTAGTAGCGAGTCACTTTCATAACCTCACTGACCAAGGCTCAATTTCCCAGATCCCTAAACTTGTCTCTACACCGAGCCACTTTCATGACCTCACTGACCAAGACTCAAATTACTCAGATCCCTAAACTTTATAGTAATGAGCCACTTTCATTACCTCACTGACCAAGGCTCAATTACCCAGATCCCTAAACTTGTCCCTATTAATGAGCCACTTTCATGACCTCACTGACCAAGGCTCAATTACCCAGATCCCTAAACCTTATAGTAATGAGCCACTTTCATTACCTCACTGACCAAGGCTCAATTACCCAGATCCCTAAATTTGTCTATAGTAACGAGCCACTTTCATGACTTCACTGACCAAGGCTCAATTAGCCAGATCCTCAAACTTGTCTCTAGTAATGAGCCACTTTCATGACCTCAACTGACCAGAGCTCAATTACCCAGATCCCTAAACTTGTCTCTAGTAACGAACCACTTTCATGACCACACTGACCAGGGCTCAATTACCCAGATCCCTAAACTTGTCTCTAGTAATGAGCCACTATAATGAGCCACTTTCATGACCTCATTGACCAAGGCTCAATTAACCAGATCCCTAAACTTGTCTCTAGTAACGAGCCACTTTCATGACTTCACTGACCAAGGCTCAATTTCCCAGATCCCTAAACTTGTCTCTACTAACGAGCCACTTTCATGACCTCAACTGACCAGGGCTCAATTACCCAGATCCCTAAACTTGTCTCTAGTATCGAGCCATTTTCATGACTTCACTGACCAAGGCTCAATTTCCCAGATCCCTAAACTTGTCTCTACTAACGAGCCACTTTCATGACCTCAACTGACCAGGGCTCAATTACCCAGATCCCTAAACGTGTTTCTAGTAGCGAGTCACTTTCATGACCTCACTGACCAAGGCTCAATTACCCAGATCCCTAAACTTGTCCCTATTAATGAGCCACTTTCATGACCTCACTGACCAAGGCTCAATTACCCAGATCCCTAAACCTTAAAGTAATGAGCCACTTTCATTACCTCACTGACCAGGGCTCAATTATCCAGATCCCTAAACATGTCTCTAGTAATGAGCCACTTTCATGACCTCACTGACCAGGGCTCAATTATCCAGATCCCTAAACATGTCTCTAGTAATGAGCCACTTTCATGACCTCACTGACCAGGGCTCAATTACTCAGATCCCTAAACTTGTCTCTAGTAACGAGCCACTTTCATGACCTCACTGACCAGGGCTCAATTACTCAGATCCCTAAACTTGTCTCTAGTAACGAGCCACTTTCATGACCTCACTGACCAGGGCTCAATTACCCAGATCCCTAAACTTGTCTCTAGTATCGAGCCATTTTCATGACTTCACTGACCAAGGCTCAATTTCCCAGATCCCTAAACTTGTCTCTACTAACGAGCCACTTTCATGACCTCAACTGACCAGGGCTCAATTACCCAGATCCCTAAACGTGTTTCTAGTAGCGAGTCACTTTCATGACCTCACTGACCAAGGCTCAATTACCCAGATCCCTAAACTTGTCCCTATTAATGAGCCACTTTCATGACCTCACTGACCAGGGCTCAATTAACCAGACCCCTAAAATTGTCTCTAGTAACGAGCCACTTTCATGACCTCACTGACCAAGGCTCAATTACCAAGATCCCTAAACTTGTCTCTAGTATCGAGCCACTTTCATGACCTCACTGACCAAGGCTCAATTAACCAGATCCCTAAACTTGTCTCTAGTAACGAGCCACTTTCATGACCTCAACTGACCAGGGCTCAATTTCCCAGATCCCTAAACCTGTCTCTAGTAGCGAGTCACTTTCATGACCTCACTGACCAAGGCTCAATTACCCAGATCCCTAAACTTGTCTCTAGTATCGAGCCACTTTCATGACCTCACTGACCAAGGCTCAATTAACCAGATCCCTAAACTTGTCTCTAGTAACGAGCCACTTTCATGACCTCAACTGACCAGGGCTCAATTTCCCAGATACCTAAACTTGTCTCTAGTAACGAGCCACTTTCATGACCTCAACTGACCAGGGCTCAATTACCCAGATCCCTAAACTTGTCTCTAGTAGCGAGTCACTTTCATAACCTCACTGACCAAGGCTCAATTTCCCAGATCCCTAAACTTGTCCCTATTAATGAGCCACTTTCATTCCTCACTGACCAGGGCTCAATTACCCAGATCCCTAAACTTGTCTCTAGTAACGAGCAACTTTCATGACCTCACTGACCAGGGCTCAATTACCCAGATCCCTAAACTTGTCTCTAGTAACGAGCCACTTTCATGACCTCACTGACCAGGGCTCAATTACCCAGATCCCTAAACTTGTCTCTAGTATCAAGCCATTTTCATGACTTCACTGACCAAGGCTCAATTTCCCAGATCCCTAAACTTGTCTCTAGTAGCGAGCCACTTTCATGACCTCAACTGACCAGGGCTCAATTACCCAGATCCCTAAACTTGTCTCTAGTATCGAGCCATTTTCATGACTTCACTGACCAAGGCTCAATTTCCCAGATCCCTAAACTTGTCTCTACTAACGAGCCACTTTCATGACCTCAACTGACCAGGGCTCAATTACCCAGATCCCTAAACGTGTTTCTAGTAGCGAGTCACTTTCATGACCTCACTGACCAAGGCTCAATTACCCAGATCCCTAAACTTGTCCCTATTAATGAGCCACTTTCATGACCTCACTGACCAAGGCTCAATTACCCAGATCCCTAAACCTTATAGTAATGAGCCACTTTCATTACCTCACTGACCAGGGCTCAATTATCCAGATCCCTAAACATGTCTCTAGTAATGAGCCACTTTCATGACCTCACTGACCAGGGCTCAATTATCCAGATCCCTAAACATGTCTCTAGTAATGAGCCACTTTCATGACCTCACTGACCAGGGCTCAATTACTCAGATCCCTAAACTTGTCTCTAGTAACGAGCCACTTTCATGACCTCACTGACCAGGGCTCAATTACTCAGATCCCTAAACTTGTCTCTAGTAACGAGCCACTTTCATGACCTCACTGACCAGGGCTCAATTACCCAGATCCCTAAACTTGTCTCTAGTATCGAGCCATTTTCATGACTTCACTGACCAAGGCTCAATTTCCCAGATCCCTAAACTTGTCTCTACTAACGAGCCACTTTCATGACCTCAACTGACCAGGGCTCAATTACCCAGATCCCTAAACGTGTTTCTAGTAGCGAGTCACTTTCATGACCTCACTGACCAAGGCTCAATTACCCAGATCCCTAAACTTGTCCCTATTAATGAGCCACTTTCATGACCTCACTGACCAGGGCTCAATTAACCAGACCCCTAAAATTGTCTCTAGTAACGAGCCACTTTCATGACCTCACTGACCAAGGCTCAATTACCAAGATCCCTAAACTTGTCTCTAGTATCGAGCCACTTTCATGACCTCACTGACCAAGGCTCAATTAACCAGATCCCTAAACTTGTCTCTAGTAACGAGCCACTTTCATGACCTCAACTGACCAGGGCTCAATTTCCCAGATCCCTAAACTTGTCTCTAGTAACGAGCCACTTTCATGACCTCAACTGACCAGGGCTCAATTTCCCAGATCCCTAAACCTGTCTCTAGTAGCGAGTCACTTTCATGACCTCACTGACCAAGGCTCAATTACCCAGATCCCTAAACTTGTCTCTAGTATCGAGCCACTTTCATGACCTCACTGACCAAGGCTCAATTAACCAGATCCCTAAACTTGTCTCTAGTAACGAGCCACTTTCATGACCTCAACTGACCAGGGCTCAATTTCCCAGATACCTAAACTTGTCTCTAGTAACGAGCCACTTTCATGACCTCAACTGACCAGGGCTCAATTACCCAGATCCCTAAACTTGTCTCTAGTAGCGAGTCACTTTCATAACCTCACTGACCAAGGCTCAATTTCCCAGATCCCTAAACTTGTCTCTACACCGAGCCACTTTCATGACCTCACTGACCAAGACTCAAATTACTCAGATCCCTAAACTTTATAGTAATGAGCCACTTTCATTACCTCACTGACCAAGGCTCAATTACCCAGATCCCTAAACTTGTCCCTATTAATGAGCCACTTTCATGACCTCACTGACCAAGGCTCAATTACCCAGATCCCTAAACCTTATAGTAATGAGCCACTTTCATTACCTCACTGACCAAGGCTCAATTACCCAGATCCCTAAATTTGTCTATAGTAACGAGCCACTTTCATGACTTCACTGACCAAGGCTCAATTAGCCAGATCCTCAAACTTGTCTCTAGTAATGAGCCACTTTCATGACCTCAACTGACCAGAGCTCAATTACCCAGATCCCTAAACTTGTCTCTAGTAACGAACCACTTTCATGACCACACTGACCAGGGCTCAATTACCCAGATCCCTAAACTTGTCTCTAGTAATGAGCCACTATAATGAGCCACTTTCATGACCTCATTGACCAAGGCTCAATTAACCAGATCCCTAAACTTGTCTCTAGTAACGAGCCACTTTCATGACTTCACTGACCAAGGCTCAATTTCCCAGATCCCTAAACTTGTCTCTACTAACGAGCCACTTTCATGACCTCAACTGACCAGGGCTCAATTACCCAGATCCCTAAACTTGTCTCTAGTATCGAGCCATTTTCATGACTTCACTGACCAAGGCTCAATTTCCCAGATCCCTAAACTTGTCTCTACTAACGAGCCACTTTCATGACCTCAACTGACCAGGGCTCAATTACCCAGATCCCTAAACGTGTTTCTAGTAGCGAGTCACTTTCATGACCTCACTGACCAAGGCTCAATTACCCAGATCCCTAAACTTGTCCCTATTAATGAGCCACTTTCATGACCTCACTGACCAAGGCTCAATTACCCAGATCCCTAAACCTTAAAGTAATGAGCCACTTTCATTACCTCACTGACCAGGGCTCAATTATCCAGATCCCTAAACATGTCTCTAGTAATGAGCCACTTTCATGACCTCACTGACCAGGGCTCAATTATCCAGATCCCTAAACATGTCTCTAGTAATGAGCCACTTTCATGACCTCACTGACCAGGGCTCAATTACTCAGATCCCTAAACTTGTCTCTAGTAACGAGCCACTTTCATGACCTCACTGACCAGGGCTCAATTACTCAGATCCCTAAACTTGTCTCTAGTAACGAGCCACTTTCATGACCTCACTGACCAGGGCTCAATTACCCAGATCCCTAAACTTGTCTCTAGTATCGAGCCATTTTCATGACTTCACTGACCAAGGCTCAATTTCCCAGATCCCTAAACTTGTCTCTACTAACGAGCCACTTTCATGACCTCAACTGACCAGGGCTCAATTACCCAGATCCCTAAACGTGTTTCTAGTAGCGAGTCACTTTCATGACCTCACTGACCAAGGCTCAATTACCCAGATCCCTAAACTTGTCCCTATTAATGAGCCACTTTCATGACCTCACTGACCAGGGCTCAATTAACCAGACCCCTAAAATTGTCTCTAGTAACGAGCCACTTTCATGACCTCACTGACCAAGGCTCAATTACCAAGATCCCTAAACTTGTCTCTAGTATCGAGCCACTTTCATGACCTCACTGACCAAGGCTCAATTAACCAGATCCCTAAACTTGTCTCTAGTAACGAGCCACTTTCATGACCTCAACTGACCAGGGCTCAATTTCCCAGATCCCTAAACCTGTCTCTAGTAGCGAGTCACTTTCATGACCTCACTGACCAAGGCTCAATTACCCAGATCCCTAAACTTGTCTCTAGTATCGAGCCACTTTCATGACCTCACTGACCAAGGCTCAATTAACCAGATCCCTAAACTTGTCTCTAGTAACGAGCCACTTTCATGACCTCAACTGACCAGGGCTCAATTTCCCAGATACCTAAACTTGTCTCTAGTAACGAGCCACTTTCATGACCTCAACTGACCAGGGCTCAATTACCCAGATCCCTAAACTTGTCTCTAGTAGCGAGTCACTTTCATAACCTCACTGACCAAGGCTCAATTTCCCAGATCCCTAAACTTGTCCCTATTAATGAGCCACTTTCATTCCTCACTGACCAGGGCTCAATTACCCAGATCCCTAAACTTGTCTCTAGTAACGAGCAACTTTCATGACCTCACTGACCAGGGCTCAATTACCCAGATCCCTAAACTTGTCTCTAGTAACGAGCCACTTTCATGACCTCACTGACCAGGGCTCAATTACCCAGATCCCTAAACTTGTCTCTAGTATCAAGCCATTTTCATGACTTCACTGACCAAGGCTCAATTTCCCAGATCCCTAAACTTGTCTCTAGTAGCGAGCCACTTTCATGACCTCACTGACCAGGGCTCAATTACTCAGATCCCTAAACTTGTCTCTAGTAACGAGCCACTTTCATGACCTCACTGACCAGGGCTCAATTACTCAGATCCCTAAACTTGTCTCTAGTAACGAGCCACTTTCATGACCTCACTGACCAGGGCTCAATTTCCCAGATCCCTAAACTTGTCTCTACTAACGAGCCACTTTCATGACCTCAACTGACCAGGGCTCAATTACCCAGATCCCTAAACGTGTTTCTAGTAGCGAGTCACTTTCATGACCTCACTGACCAAGGCTCAATTACCCAGACCCCTAAAATTGTCTCTAGTAACGAGCCACTTTCATGACCTCACTGACCAGGGCTCAATTATCCAGATCCCTAAACATGTCTCTAGTAATGAGCCACTTTCATGACCTCACTGACCAGGGCTCAACTACCCAGATCCCTAAACGTGTCTCTAGTAACGAGCCACTTTCATGACCTCACTGACCAGGGCTCAATTTCCCAGATCCCTAAACTTGTCTCTACTAACGAGCCACTTTCATGACCTCACTGACCAAGACTCAAATTACCCAGATCCATAAACTTTATAGTAATGAGCCACTTTCATTACCTCACTGACAAAGGCTCAATTACCCAGATCCCTAAACTTGTCCCTATTAATGAGCCACTTTCATGACCTCACTGACCAAGGCTCAATTACCCAGATCCCTAAACCTTATAGTAATGAGCCACTTTCATTACCTCACTGACCAAGGCTCAATTACCCAGATCCCTAAATTTGTCTCTAGTAACGAGCCACTTTCATGACCTCACTGACCAAGGCTCAATTACCCAGATCCCTAAACTTGTCTCTAGTAATGAGCCACTATAATGAGCCACTTTCATGACCTCATTGACCAAGGCTCAATTAACCAGATCCCTAAACTTGTCTCTAGTAACGAGCCACTTTCATGACTTCACTGACCAAGGCTCAATTTCCCAGATCCCTAAACTTTCTAACGAGCCACTTTCATGACCTCAACTGACCAGGGCTCAATTACCCAGATCCCTAAACTTGTCTCTAGTATCGAGCCATTTTCATGACTTCACTGACCAAGGCTCAATTTCCCAGATCCCTAAACTTGTCTCTACTAACGAGCCACTTTCATGACCTCAACTGACCAGGGCTCAATTACCCAGATCCCTAAACGTGTTTCTAGTAGCGAGTCACTTTCATGACCTCACTGACCAAGGCTCAATTACCCAGATCCCTAAATTTGTCTCTAGTAGCGAGCCACTTTCATGACCTCACTGACCAGGGCTCAATTACTCAGATCCCTAAACTTGTCTCTAGTAACGAGCCACTTTCATGACCTCACGGACCAGGGCTCAATTACCCAGATCCCTAAACTTGTCTCTAGTAATGAGCCACTATAATGAGCCACTTTCATGACCTCATTGACCTAGGCTCAATTAACCAGATCCCTAAACTTGTCTCTAGTAACGAGCCACTTTCATGACTTCACTGACCAAGGCTCAATTTCCCAGATCCCTAAACTTTCTACTAACGAGCCACTTTCATGACCTCAACTGACCAGGGCTCAATTACCCAGATCCCTAAACTTGTCTCTAGTATCGAGTCACTTTCATGACCTCACTGACCAAGGCTCAATTACCCAGATCCCTAAACTTTATAGTAATGAGCCACTTTCATTACCTCACTGACCAAGGCTCAATTACCCAGATCCCTAAACTTGTCCCTATTAATGAGCCACTTTCATGACCTCACTGACCAAGGCTCAATTACCCAGATCCCTAAACCTTATAGTAATGAGCCACTTTCATTACCTCACTGACCAAGGCTCAATTACCCAGATCCCTAAATTTGTCTCTAGTAACGAGCCACTTTCATGACCTCACTGACCAAGGCTCAATTAGCCAGATCCTTAAACTTGTCTCTAGTAACGAGCCACTTTCATGACCTCACTGACCAGGGCTCAATTACCCAGATCCCTAAACTTGTCTCTAGTAACGAGCCACTTTCATGACCTCACTGACCAGGGCTCAATTACCCAGATCCCTAAACTTGTCTCTAGTATCAAGCCATTTTCATGACTTCACTGACCAAGGCTCAATTTCCCAGATCCCTAAACTTGTCTCTAGTAGCGAGCCACTTTCATGACCTCACTGACCAGGGCTCAATTACTCAGATCCCTAAACTTGTCTCTAGTTACGAGCCACTTTCATGACCTCACTGACCAGGGCTCAATTACTCAGATCCCTAAACTTGTCTCTAGTAACGAGCCACTTTCATGACCTTACTGACCAGGGCTCAATTTCCCAGATCCCTAAACTTGTCTCTACTAACGAGCCACTTTCATGACCTCAACTGACCAGGGCTCAATTACCCAGATCCCTAAACGTGTTTCTAGTAGCGAGTCACTTTCATGACCTCACTGACCAAGGCTCAATTACCCAGACCCCTAAAATTGTCTCTAGTAACGAGCCACTTTCATGACCTCACTGACCAGGGCTCAATTATCCAGATCCCTAAACATGTCTCTAGTAATGAGCCACTTTCATGACCTCACTGACCAGGGCTCAATTACCCAGATCCCTAAACGTGTCTCTAGTAACGAGCCACTTTCATGACCTCACTGACCAGGGCTCAATTTCCCAGATCCCTAAACTTGTCTCTACTAACGAGCCACTTTCATGACCTCACTGACCAAGACTCAAATTACCCAGATCCATAAACTTTATAGTAATGAGCCACTTTCATTACCTCACTGACAAAGGCTCAATTACCCAGATCCCTAAACTTGTCCCTATTAATGAGCCACTTTCATGACCTCACTGACCAAGGCTCAATTACCCAGATCCCTAAACCTTATAGTAATGAGCCACTTTCATTACCTCACTGACCAAGGCTCAATTACCCAGATCCCTAAATTTGTCTCTAGTAACGAGCCACTTTCATGACCTCACTGACCAAGGCTCAATTAGCCAGATCCTTAAACTTGTCTCTAGTAATGAGCCACTATCATGACCTCAACTGACCAGAGCTCAATTACCCAGATCCCTAAACTTGTCTCTAGTAACGAACCACTTTCATGACCACACGGACCAGGGCTCAATTACCCAGATCCCTAAACTTGTCTCTAGTAATGAGCCACTATAATGAGCCACTTTCATGACCTCATTGACCAAGGCTCAATTAACCAGATCCCTAAACTTGTCTCTAGTAACGAGCCACTTTCATGACTTCACTGACCAAGGCTCAATTTCCCAGATCCCTAAACTTTCTAACGAGCCACTTTCATGACCTCAACTGACCAGGGCTCAATTACCCAGATCCCTAAACTTGTCTCTAGTATCGAGCCATTTTCATGACTTCACTGACCAAGGCTCAATTTCCCAGATCCCTAAACTTGTCTCTACTAACGAGCCACTTTCATGACCTCAACTGACCAGGGCTCAATTACCCAGATCCCTAAACGTGTTTCTAGTAGCGAGTCACTTTCATGACCTCACTGACCAAGGCTCAATTACCCAGATCCCTAAATTTGTCTCTAGTAGCGAGCCACTTTCATGACCTCACTGACCAGGGCTCAATTACTCAGATCCCTAAACTTGTCTCTAGTAACGAGCCACTTTCATGACCTCACGGACCAGGGCTCAATTACCCAGATCCCTAAACTTGTCTCTAGTAATGAGCCACTATAATGAGCCACTTTCATGACCTCATTGACCTAGGCTCAATTAACCAGATCCCTAAACTTGTCTCTAGTAACGAGCCACTTTCATGACTTCACTGACCAAGGCTCAATTTCCCAGATCCCTAAACTTTCTACTAACGAGCCACTTTCATGACCTCAACTGACCAGGGCTCAATTACCCAGATCCCTAAACTTGTCTCTAGTATCGAGTCACTTTCATGACCTCACTGACCAAGGCTCAATTACCCAGATCCCTAAATTTGTCTCTAGTAGCGAGCCACTTTCATGACCTCACTGACCAGGGCTCAATTACTCAGATCCCTAAACTTGTCTCTAGTAACGAGCCACTTTCATGACCTCACTGACCAGGGCTCAATTACTCAGATCCCTAAACTTGTCTCTAGTAACGAGCCACTTTCATGACCTCACTGACCAGGGCTCAATTACCCAGATCCCTAAACTTGTCTCTAGTATCGAGCCATTTTCATGACTTCACTGACCAAGGCTCAATTTCCCAGATCCCTAAACTTGTCTCTACTAACGAGCCACTTTCATGACCTCAACTGACCAGGGCTCAATTACCCAGATCCCTAAACGTGTTTCTAGTAGCGAGTCACTTTCATGACCTCACTGACCAAGGCTCAATTACCCAGATCCCTAAACTTGTCCCTATTAATGAGCCACTTTCATGACCTCACTGACCAAGGCTCAATTACCCAGATCCCTAAACCTTATAGTAATGAGCCACTTTCATTACCTCACTGACCAAGGCTCAATTACCCAGATCCCTAAATTTGTCTCTAGTAACGAGCCACTTTCATGACCTCACTGACCAAGGCTCAATTAGCCAGATCCTTAAACTTGTCTCTAGTAATGAGCCACTTTCATGACCTCAACTGACCAGAGCTCAATTACCCAGATCCCTAAACTTCTCTAGTAACGAACCACTTTCATGACCACACTGACCAGGGCTCAATTACCCAGATCCCTAAACTTGTCTCTAGTAATGAGCCACTTTCATGACCTCACTGACCAAGGCTCAATTAACCAGATCCCTAAACTTGTCTCTAGTAACGAGCCACTTTCATGACCTCAACTGACCAGGGCTGAATTACCCAGATCCCTAAACGTGTTTCTAGTAGCGAGTCACTTTCATGACCTCACTGACCAAGGCTCAATTACCCAGACCCCTAAAATTGTCTCTAGTAACGAGCCACTTTCATGACCTCACTGACCAGGGCTCAATTATCCAGATCCCTAAACATGTCTCTAGTAATGAGCCACTTTCATGACCTCACTGACCAGGGCTCAATTACCCAGATCCCTAAACGTGTCTCTAGTAACGAGCCACTTTCATGACCTCACTGACCAGGGCTCAATTTCCCAGATCCCTAAACTTGTCTCTACTAACGAGCCACTTTCATGACCTCACTGACCAAGACTCAAATTACCCAGATCCATAAACTTTATAGTAATGAGCCACTTTCATGACCTCAACTGACCAGGGCTCAATTACCCTGATCCCTAAACTTGTCTCTAGTATCGAGTCACTTTCATGACCTCACTGACCAAGGCTCAATTACCCAGATCCCTAAATTTGTCTCTAGTAGCGAGCCACTTTCATGACCTCACTGACCAGGGCTCAATTACTCAGATCCCTAAACTTGTCTCTAGTAACGAGCCACTTTCATGACCTCACTGACCAGGGCTCAATTACTCAGATCCCTAAACTTGTCTCTAGTAACGAGCCACTTTCATGACCTCACTGACCAGGGCTCAATTACCCAGATCCCTAAACTTGTCTCTAGTATCGAGCCATTTTCATGACTTCACTGACCAAGGCTCAATTTCCCAGATCCCTAAACTTGTCTCTACTAACGAGCCACTTTCATGACCTCAACTGACCAGGGCTCAATTACCCAGATCCCTAAACGTGTTTCTAGTAGCGAGTCACATTCATGACCTCACTGACCAAGGCTCAATTACCCAGATCCCTAAACTTGTCCCTATTAATGAGCCACTTTCATGACCTCACTGACCAGGGCTCAATTAACCAGACCCCTAAAATTTTCTCTGGTAACGAGCCACTTTCATGACCTCACTGACCAGGGCTCAATTTCCCAGATCCCTAAACTTGTCTCTACTAATGAGCCACTTTGATGACCTCACTGACCAAGACTCAAATTACCCAGATCCCTAAACTTTATAGTAATGAGCCACTTTCATTACCTCACTGACCAAGGCTCAATTACCCAGATCCCTAAACTTGTCCCTATTAATGAGCCACTTTCATGACCTCACTGACCAAGGCTCAATTACCCAGATCCCTAAACCTTATAGTAATGAGCCACTTTCATTACCTCACTGACCAAGGCTCAATTACCCAGATCCCTAAATTTGTCTCTAGTAACGAGCCACTTTCATGACCTCACTGACCAAGGCTCAATTAGCCAGATCCTTAAACTTGTCTCTAGTAATGAGCCACTTTCATGACCTCAACTGACCAGAGCTCAATTACCCAGATCCCTAAACTTGTCTCTAGTAACGAACCACTTTCATGACCACACTGACCAGGGCTCAATTACCCAGATCCCTAAACTTGTCTCTAGTAATGAGCCACTATAATGAGCCACTTTCATGACCTCATTGACCAAGGCTCAATTAACCAGATCCCTAAACTTGTCTCTAGTAACGAGCCACTTTCATGACTTCACTGACCAAGGCTCAATTTCCCAGATCCCTAAACTTGTCTCTACTAACGAGCCACTTTCATGACCTCAACTGACCAGGGCTCAATTACCCAGATCCCTAAACGTATTTCTAGTAGCGAGTCACTTTCATGACTTCACTGACCAAGGCTCAATTACCCAGATCCCTAAATTTGTCTCTAGTAGCGAGCCACTTTCATGACCTCACTGACCAGGGCTCAATTACTCAGATCCCTAAACTTGTCTCTAGTAACGAGCCACTTTCATGACCTCACTGACCAGGGCTCAATTACCCAGATCCCTAAACTTGTCTCTAGTATCGAGCCATTTTCATGACTTCACTGACCAAGGCTCAATTTCCCAGATCCCTAAACTTGTCTCTACTAACGAGCCACTTTCATGACCTCAACTGACCAGGGCTCAATTACCCAGATCCCTAAACGTGTTTCTAGTAGCGAGTCACTTTCATGACCTCACTGACCAAGGCTCAATTACCCAGATCCCTAAACTTGTCCCTATTAATGAGCCACTTTCATGACCTCACTGACCAGGGCTCAATTAACCAGACCCCTAAAATTGTCTCTAGTAACGAGCCACTTTCATGACCTCACTGACCAAGGCTCAATTACCAAGATCCCTAAACTTGTCTCTAGTATCGAGCCACTTTCATGACCTCACTGACCAAGGCTCAATTAACCAGATCCCTAAACTTGTCTCTAGTAACGAGCCACTTTCATGACCTCAACTGACCAGGGCTCAATTTCCCAGATCCCTAAACTTGTCTCTAGTAACGAGCCACTTTCATGACCTCAACTGACCAGGGCTCAATTTCCCAGATCCCTAAACCTGTTTCTAGTAGCGAGTCACTTTCATGACCTCACTGACCAAGGCTCAATTACCCAGATCCCTAAACTTGTCTCTAGTATCGAGCCACTTTCATGACCTCACTGACCAAGGCTCAATTAACCAGATCCCTAAACTTGTCTCTAGTAACGAGCCACTTTCATGACCTCAACTGACCAGGGCTCAATTTCCCAGATCCCTAAACTTGTCTCTAGTAACGAGCCACTTTCATGACCTCAACTGACCAGGGCTCAATTACCCAGATCCCTAAACTTGTCTCTAGTAGCGAGTCACTTTCATAACCTCACTGACCAAGGCTCAATTACCCAGATCCCTAAACTTGTCCCTATTAATGAGCCACTTTCATTCCTCACTGACCAGGGCTCAATTACCCAGATCCCTAAACTTGTCTCTAGTAACGAGCCACTTTCATGACCTCACTGACCAGGGCTCAATTACCCAGATCCCTAAACTTGTCTCTAGTAACGAGCCACTTTCATGACCTCACTGACCAAGGCTCAATTACCCAGATCCCTAAACTTGTCTCTAGTATCGAGCCATTTTCATGACTTCACTGACCAAGGCTCAATTTCCCAGATCCCTAAACTTGTCTCTAGTAGCGAGCCACTTTCATGACCTCACTGACCAGGGCTCAATTACTCAGATCCCTAAACTTGTCTCTAGTAACGAGCCACTTTCATGACCTCACTGACCAGGGCTCAATTACTCAGATCCCTAAACTTGTCTCTAGTAACGAGCCACTTTCATGACCTCACTGACCAGGGCTCAATTACCCAGATCCCTAAACTTGTCTCTACTAACGAGCCACTTTCATGACCTCACTGACCAGGGCTCAATTACCCAGATCCCTAAACGTGTTTCTAGTAGCGAGTCACTTTCATGACCTCACTGACCAAGACTCAATTACCCAGATCCTTAAATTTGTCTCTAGTAGCGAGCCACTTTCATGACCTCACTGACCAGGGCTCAATTACTCAGATCCCTAAACTTGTCTCTAGTAACGAGCCACTTTCATGACCTCAACTGACCAGGGCTCAATTACTCAGATCCCTAAACTTGTCTCTATTACCCACCACTTTCATGACCTCACTGACCAGGGCTCAATTACCCAGATCCCTAAACTTGTCTCTAGTATCGAGCTACTTTCATGACCTCACTGACCAAGGCTCAATTAACCAGATCCCTAAACTTGTCTCTAGTAACGAGCCACTTTCATGACCTCACTGACCAAGGCTCAATTACCCAGATCCCTAAACTTGTCTCTAGTATCGAGCCATTTTCATGACTTCACTGACCAAGGCTCAATTTCCCAGATCCCTAAACTTGTCTCTATAACGAGCCACTTTAATGACCTCAACTGACCAGGGCTCAATTACCCAGATCCCTAAACGTGTTTCTAGTAGCGAGTCACTTTCATGACCTCACTGACCAAGGCTCAATTACCTAGATCCCTAAACTTGTCCCTATTAATGAGCCACTTTCATGACCTCACTGACCAAGGCTCAATTACCCAGATACCTAAACCTTATAGTAATGAGCCACTTTCATTACCTCACTGTCCAAGGCTCAATTACCCAGATCCCTAAATTTGTCTCTAGTAACGAGCCACTTTCATGACCTCACTGACCAAGGCTCAATTACCCAGTTCCATAAACTTGTCTCTAGTAGCGAGCCACTTTCATGACCTCAGCTGACCAGGGCTCAATTTCCCAGATCCCTAAACTTGTCTCTAGTAACGAGCCACTTTCATGACCTCACTGACCAAGGCTCAATTACCCAGATCCCTAAACTTGTCCCTAGTAATGAGCCACTTTCATGACCTCACTGACCAAGGCTCAATTACCCAGATCCCTAAACTTGTCTCTAGTAACGAGCCACTTTCATGACTTCACTGACCAAGGCTCAATTACCCAGATCCCTAAACTTGTCCCTAGTAGCGAGCCACTTTCATGACCTCACTGACCAGGGCTCAATTACCCAGATCCCTAAACTTGTCTCTAGTAACAAGATAATTTCAGGGCCTCACTGACCAGGGTTCAGTTGTCAAGAGAAGGTGGAAAGCTACCTCAACCTGATGTTGGTATAACTTATGAAGAGGCCAAGAGGTTCATTAGGTAGATACAGAAACAAGTGGGAAGCAGAAAAGCACAGGTCATCAACCAAATGACGCATATTACCAGCTCAACATAGGTGAGCAGATAGTAATCTTTAGACTCCACACAGACATATACCATCTGTTCAACAAACCAAAAGGAAATACTGATGAATTTTTCTATGGTACTGTCAAAATGGCTACTGCACATCTGCTACATAGGTGTCCAACATACGAGGAACAGAGAAAGCATACGTGGATATCACAGATACCATTAGGTGTCCAACATACGAGGAACAGAGAAAGCATACGTGGATATCACAGATACCATTAGGTGTCCAACATACGAGGAACAGAGAAAGCATACGTGGATATCACAGATACCATTAGGTGTCCAACATACGAGGAACAGAGAAAGCATATGTGGATATCACAGATACCATTAGGTGTCCAACATACGAGGAACAGAGAAAGCATGCGTGGATATCACAGATACCATTAGGTGTCCAACATACGAGGAACAGAGAAAGTGGATATCACAAATACCATTCCTGGACAAGCTCTATGGTGATATAAATAGCCTCTGACTAACCACTGCGACCTTTAGATATATTCAAGCCTTAAAGTGTAAGAGGAAGAAGTTGCCCACATCATTGTCTCTATTAAAGAGGCCCTTTCATCACCTGTCTATCAGGGATCAGTGCTGGACTGCAGATTATTTCTTGTCTTTTGGTTTGGTGTACATGTTTCTAGAGTGCTTGAAATATCTTTCTGATCTTTGTAATTTCTCTGTTAGCATTTCTATATTTAAATGTGCTGGAGAACTGAGATGCTAGTCTGGTCAGGTACAACATACTGACCAGGACGTTGTGTCAGGTACAACATACTGACCAGGACGTCGTCTCAAGGTCAGGCACAACATACTGACTAGGACGTCGTGTCAGGCGCAACATACTGACCAGGACGTCGTGTCAGGGTCAGACACAACATACTGACAGACCAGAATGTCGTGTCAGAGTCAGGTACAACATACTGACCAAGACCACCATCTCTCATGTAGCGTTCCCTGGAAACAGGTTGTTTTAAAAGGCAGTCTGGCTGATGAGATGTGGTTCGGTGTGATCCCTGTAGTAGTGAGCGTCACACAGATGAAGCCAAGCAAAGCACAACCATTTGGAGGTCTACCTTTGTCAGCACGTCAGTGGTGTGATGAAAACTACTACAACCCGCCACCTAATGTCCTTTTCAGGGTGCACAAAAGAGTAAACTTACTCATTGTGGATATTAAACAACAACATATTCCAATGTGTTCAAGTACTAAGAATAGTAACACTGTAATCTGCCACGACTTGTCGCAGGTGGTGACTACAGAGGGCTGAGCATGGGACCAGCTTCTTCACCCTATAGAAACTATACACAAGAAAAATGAGGTCATTGATCAAGTCAGTCACGACTTCTCCATTGGAGAATCTGCCAGGAAATGCAGAGGAAGGAAAGAGAGGCTGATTGGTTAAATGAACTTTTTGCAGATGATCAATGCTTACTTTACGAAAGTGAAGACGATCTGCAGCAGCATCTGACTGCTCTCAATTCTGTCTGTGAAAGACACTGTATAAAAATTGACACATCCAAAACAGAAACTATGCAAATAAGTAGATCATCTGAAAACTTTAACATAATGGTAAACGGGACCAAGATCAAACAAGTGCAGGAATTCAAGTACTTGGGCATGGTCTTCACACAGGATGGAGGTTTAGATAAAGAAATTGAGATCAAGTGCCAAAAAACAAATGCAATTGCATACCAATTGTCACCATTACTGAAACACGCCAACATAAACATGTCCACAAAAAGAATGCTGATAAACAGAATATTCATGTCAACTATTCGTTACCAGTGCCAAACGTGGACATTAATCTCTGCAGAGACAGATCACAACATGCAAGATGAGATGCTTTTGGAAAACAATCAACGTAACTAGGAGAGCCAGAATGCACAATGTGAGAAGAATAGTTGAAGCCAGACCCTCAATATATTGAGAGAATCAAGTAGTTCGGCCACCTAATGAGAATGCAACTTACCTGACCAACTACCCCTGTGTGCCTATAATGCACAGCATTCGAGTTTTTGCAACCGTGGCCGGCCGAGAACTAGATGGATAGGAAATGTTGCTGATATTCTTCTTCTTCGTTCGTTCTCAATCTCCAGCTACTAAGCCCTGAACAGGGCTTTGCAAGTAGCAGGATGTAGTCCAGAGAACGGAATGCGTTGTGTCACTAGTTTACAGTTTGACTGCGATATTTGCACCTTTCGGTCAGACACATCCGTTTTCGGCAGTAGCTGATATTCTAAATCATCATGGGATGGCGACTATTTCAGTGATGCGTCTGGCCCTGCACAAAAAACTACGGCTCCCCACGACACAAGTGGATATGACAAGACAAGACCAAGTCATTCATGGCTTCTACAGTCTGTATAAATTATACCCCAGAAGACAACGAAAAGGCTGACCAAGTCAGTCATGGCTTCTCCATCCTCTATAAATTATACCCCAGAAGACAATGAAAAGGCTGACTAAGTCAGTCATGACTTCTCCAGTCTGTATAAATTATACCCCAGAAGACAATGGAAAGGCTGACCAAGTCAGTCATGACTTCTCCAGTCTGTATAAATTATACCCCAGAAGACAATGGAAAGGCTGACCAAGTCAGTCATGACTTCTCCAGTCTGTATAAATTATACCCCAGAAGACAATGGAAAGGCTGACCAAGTCAGTCATGACTTCTCCAGTCTGTATAAATTATACCCCAGAAGACAATGGAAAGGCTGACCAAGTCAGTCATGACTTCTCCAGTCTGTATAAATTATACCCCAGAAGACAATGAAAAGGCTGACCAAGTCAGTCATGACTTCTTCAGTCTGTATAAATTATACCCCAGAAGACAATGGAAAGGCTGACCAAGTCAGTCATGACTTCATCCTCTATAAATTATACCCCAGACAGAAAAGAAAATGTTGAGTAGCACAATTGACACATCAGGAAATGCAGATGTAATGATAAGAATTGGAAAGGCAAGAGAGGCATTCCTGACACTAAACAACATATGGAGATCCAGAGAAATCAAGATTCACACCAAAGTTAGAATATTCAACGCCAGTGTCAAGTCTGTTTGCTGCTGCATGGAGAATTTATACTGGATGGAGAAGTCATGACTGACTTGGTCAACCTTTTCATATTCTTCTGGTGAATAGTTTCGACAGAATGGGGAAGCCATGACTGACTTGGCCAGCCTTTTCGTTTGACTAGCCTTTAGTTCCTATAGAATAAAAGTTAGTCAAGAACTTCAAATATTTTCATATGACCTGCAGTCATAAAGACATTGAGTTTTCTGACATTCCTTTCCTTCTGAACCTGTATATCAGATCATATTTAGAGAAGGGATCAAGATGCATGAGCTGCAGCGGTCAGCGACCCATAGCTGACTGCTAGCGTCAGAGCCAGCAAACCAGAGTTGCCAAGACCCTTCACTTCCAAGTGGTGATCCTGGATAACAGGATACAACAGAGCAGACTGGCTAAGTAGAAGGGATCGAAGAGGGAAGGCTAACCCGGTACTCAAAAATGCCTACTGAAATCGGATGTGTCAGACCAAAAAGGTGCAAATATTGCACTCAAGCTGTAAACTATGACACAAAACATTCCGTTCTTCGGACAACATCCTGCTACTTGCAAATCCCTTTTCAGGGCTTGGTAGTTGGATATTGAGAATGAAGAAGAAGAAGATATTTAGGAAAGCCTTTCTAGAGCTTTCTGTCCATCATAGTAGGTCACCAGTAAATGTGAAGATTCTGCCACTCTGGAGTGGTTTATCTTCTGGTTCTGTAAGAGTTCCTGGCTATCACATACAATCTGTTGATACAGCAGATATTAGCCGCCAACCTTCTCTGTCTCTTCAAGGCAGGCTCTGAGATTGGATCCCCAAATGTCATCACCTCAGTTCCTTCTGGCGGTTTACTCTTCCTTTCCTGTAGCAAACACCGTCTCCTACATTTTTTTCTTCCAATCTCATTTTCTTTAGCCTTTTCATTCAGGGATGAACTATGTTTCCTTCGGTAACCTTTCTTTGTTTTTGTAGCTCCGACATTGTTGACATTTGAATCTGAGACTTGGATTTGAAATGTATCATTGTGGTATTTGACAGTTTTTATAGCTGGTACATTGCAACTTGAACCATGAGAGACTCTATCCCCTTCTGAAGATATAATATTCTCTGGGCCTGAGTATTCTCTGTCCATAAAACAATTGCTGCAGGAGTTTGAAAGACATGGTTGAGCTCGAATTGGCGTGCTGGTGACAAGCTTCTTTGTGTCCTCCTGTGCTCTGTATGCTTGAACACGTGCTGGGTCAGCACAGCCATCCTTACTCAACTGAGAAATTAAAATACATATAGATATTAGTCAGAGGCAGTGAAGAACATTCCATACATAAATAAGAAAAGTATCTGCTTGCTTTATGTCTTTTGATCCTTTGAAATATGGGGATGAAATAGTAACTCTCCGTCTGTTCATATTTTGGGCCTTCTTCTTGAGCTGCACCTATGAGGCTTCAGCATTCCTGAACTACCAATGGCGGCAAGCGTACATTATCCTTCAATCAATCTTTTTTGTTCGTTCTCAAACTCCGGCTACCTTGAAGAGGGCTTTGCAAGTAGCAAAATGTAGTCTGGAGAACGGAATACATTGTGTCGTAGTTTACATCTTGACTGGGATATTTACACCTTTTGGTCCAACACAGACAATAGCGGCGCTTGCACAGATTAACAAAATCTGGCAAGATAAACGGTTAGCCATATGCACGAAAATCAGATATATGCGTAAATTGATTTGTAAGACATGGACAATTACAGCTGACCTGCACCAGAGGATTCATGCCTTAGAAATGAGATGTTTCTGAAGACTTCTAAACGTCACGTACAAAGATCGAGTGACAAATGAGGTTATACGATAAAGAATTACAACAGCAATAGGGCCATTTGAAGACCTCTCGGCAAGAATCGAAAGAAGGAAACTCACTTGGTACGGTCATATGTTGAGATAAAATGTTTTTGCAAATACAATCCTCCACGGAAAGGTGCAAGGCAGACGACAGAGGCCGTCCCAAAAAGAGGTGGGAGGACAACATAAAAGAATGGACCGATCTCCGACCAGAGGAGGCACATGCAGCAGCTGATGACAGAGAGGGATGGCGTGGGGTTGTCTTCATGTGTGCCCCAACGACCTCACCGGTTACGGGATGACTGGTCCGGCACATCCTACTTCAGCATACCATTTTTGAGTTGGGTGTCAGCTTTCCCATTCGATCCTTTCTCCTAAATCAGTCTGCCCTGTCGCAGCCTGTTATCCAGGCTCACCATGAGGAGGTGGAGAAGGGGCAGCTCTGGTCGCTTACCGCTGCAGCTTATGCGCTGTTCAGCATATTGATGCCACAATGCACCAGCAATTCCACCATACTTTAGATGTCATGTCAAGTGTCATCTCTGCATCGCAGGTTGGCTTCAATGGATCTCAAACATCCTTTTGTCTACTGCCTTGGTGGTACACTCTGTCAGTCCATCTCTTGGTTTGGCTTCGTTCGTTCTCAATCTCTAGCTACCAAGCCCTGAAAAGAGTTTTGCAATTGGCAGAATGTAGGTCAGAGAACGGAAAGCATTGTGTCGTAGTTTACAGCTTGACTGAGATATTTGCACCTTTCGGTCCAAGAAATCCTATTTCAGCAGGCATTTTTGAGTTCCGTGTTAGCCTTTCCTCTTCGATCCCTTCTCCTCAGCCAGTCTGCCCTGTTGCAGCTTATTATCCAGGATCACCGCGTGGAGGTACAGTAGGGTCTTGGCAGCTCTGGTTCGCTGGCCCTGATGCTAGCAGTCAGCTATGGGTCGCTGACCGCTGCAGCTCATGCCATGCTTAGCGTCTTGATCCCAGACCATCTCTTGATGTTATCTTTCCTACCATCCACGTTTTCGCAAGCAATGTTTTCAGCACCGTATTGCATTTCTTTACTGAATTACTGGATGACCCGTCCTTCAGAGGCAGTTACACCTTTGCAGGTCGCAACTTCTCTTCCAACGGGCTCTGTCATGGGCCACTGTGAACCAGCGGATAATGAGTCAACCAGCGGATAATGAGGCCCATCTGTGACATCATGAGTTGTTGCGGGATGCAAGGAGGTTAGACCAGCTTCTTGTATCTAAGGCACCATATTTCTGCCTCTATGCTCCATCGATCTTCAGTTCTTCGCAGTAAGTGGTCCGCCCAACGATGTGTTTAATTTTGTTTGCATAAATAAATAGTTGTCTCTTATAAGGCCAATATATTAATTTTTTTTAGCATATAGCATGTCTTTTGCAGAATGTCGCTTCTTAAAACCGCCAACATATTTGGCAGTTATACGTTTCTTGGCAAGTGTGCAGTATGGTAGGTTGTCATTACTTTCCGTACGTGGAGGAGCCAAAAAACCCAAGTCTGCCAAACTGGACATAAGTGTGATTCAAACCTGGTGCATTGGGATTGTTAATGGACGATTCACCCCAAGCCTCTTCTAATTCCCCATCTCTTCATAACCTCTCCATTTGTTCCCTTTTCCTTCAATGAGATATGACGCATCCTTCTGTATGCCCACATACTTTAGAGTTCAGTCTAAATATACGACTTCTCCTGTATACCCACATACTTTAGAGGTCAGTCTAAATATGTAAACATCGTTGCTAACCAACTAAGCGAAACACAGGTGTTAGATATCGATTCCAGTCTAACTCTTTACTGACGTCAATCTGCATCTAATAGGACTGGAAAGAGATGCTCGCCACGAAGAACAGGTCTTGAACAAATATATGCCCAGTTTACACTCTGGGCCATCTGCTTCAGCTATATATGTTTTTTTCTGTTTTCTTTATATTTGTCTCGAGCCCTCTTCTCTAGATGTGCTATAGTCTCCTTCTACCTCTCTTACCCTGGAGATTCTGAAGGGGACTCAGTGGTCTTGGGGTAAGATGTCCGCCTCGGATGCCAGAGGTCATGGGTTCGAATCACAGTGAAGACGGGGATTTTTTTCAAAGTGATCCTCTGGTAAAAATTCCCCTGATCTCACATCGAAGTCCTGTGTCGAGCACATTAAAAATCCCTTGGTAGTTAGAAATCAAAAAGAGTAGGCTTAATGGCTGCTGCTTAGACACAATTCTAGCAAAAAATCTACCCAAAAATGATACCTTCCCCAGGTGTTTTGAGGGCAGCATAAAGATGACACCTAACTGGCTGCGGATCTACTTAACTCTAGTGTTTGTCTATTAAGATGTACTCGCACATCGGTTAAACCACCTTTCAAGAAACTGGTTGTATACAGACTCTGCTGAGTCTTCTAAACCAGTATAAAAAAATTAAGTTAACAGACTCGCGCTATGAACAATGTTTTGGTAGCCATGTGATTCTACCCGCCCCTGCAGTCACCCACCCATGTGATGGCGAGATAGTCTGCCGAGACCTGGGTCCGAAATTGTACGACACAGCAGAGAATCAAACAGGGCATTGTTGGTTACCTTGCATAAAGCACACCTGCTGGATTGAAGTCAAGGATATTGTGATTGTGACAATCTAAAAATTGTTTATAAACTAGAAATGTTTATCTAACCGTGAGTGACTTGCAACACAAGCCTACCTCATTTTCTTCAGTGGCAATCCTAGGAGGTTCTAGAAGACTTGGCACAATGATTTCATCTGAGTTGACTGATTTACTACTGTATAGTTGCAATCCAGTTTGCTCACTCTCATGAAGCTCTATAGGCGAGAGATTGATCTGTTGAATGTATTGACATTTAGACTGGCATCAGATTAGGCTTAATTTTGCATTTTCTTTAAAAATCTGGCGAGACTCGGTCCCAAATGCTGTCATAGCAGGGAGTGGAATTGATGATCTTACATCTAATTCAGGAGTCTAGAAACAATAATTGGATAGACCTTGCAGTAACTACACAGTAAAACCAATTATTAAGAATAATACTCTGGAAATCTGGATGAACAAGTGGGCGACAGGAACAACAGGTCGCAGTGTATTTAGCAAAATGTCAGTCAAAAAAGATCGATGACATAAATAAACTACATAGAAGAGATCAAAGTCTCATCTTTTAGTTCCGAACATGACATACCAGAGTCAATAGCCACTTGAACCAAATCAATCCCCAGCATCTGCCCTTGTGCAGACATTGCTCTCATCCTGATGAAACAGTTTGATATCTACTCATTGAGTGCAAGGCGCTTGTGGACATGAGGAAAAGATTCTTACAAGCACTGCCGACAATTACCAACACACTGTACGGAGCAGTGACACAACTGAAGAAAACCTGTACATATATTAGAATGGCATTGGGCTGCCTAGAGCAGGCTTGCTCAGCAGCTATGGGATAACAACAACATATCTAATTATTCTAAATAATGTATCCTAAATATTGAATACATAGCCTCTGATAGCAGAAGTGAAGCTCCTGGCATTCTTGTCGCAGGAATGTTGCTACTAACAGGAGAAAGGTTGAGGCTGTCTCTAGTGCTCTAATGCCAGTGAGGTCAAACTCCCATGTTCAGTGTCGAGCACATTAACAATCTCTTGGAAGTTGGAAATCAATAATATTTGACTTAATGACAGCTGCTTAGACAACATTTTTAAATGCCGGTTAACAATCTAACCAAATTATTGTACCTTCCCCCAGGTCTAGTATGCCACAGGAAGTTTAAAAAAAAAAACCGCATCTACTGCAAAATTGCCCGACATATGAGGACCAGAGAAAGACCATTTGGCCATCGCCAATGGCAACACTAGACAAGCTCTATGGCAGTGTCGACAGTCTCAGAATGACTGCTGCTTTCTTTGAACAAATTCAAGTTGATGTCTGACAGCTTACGAAGAAGAACAATGTGTTTGTGTCTTAGTAATGGTGGGAGCTGATAGAAAACCGCATTAGCTTTCTGTGTTCTTGATTACATCTCTCTATATAACCTTCCATCTGGTGTGAACACATTGCCCAAGTATTTGAATTCACTGGCTTGTTTGAGCTCTGTAATTTTTATCTGTATTACATATTTTTATAAGTATTATATAGTCTGCTTCAATGACTAGCTTAATTGATTTGTTGGATTTTAATTGTTTTAACACCTTAAGTTGTTCATTTAGCTTTGTCTAAATAATTGAATTTGTGTTGTTTCATGTAAAAAGTAAGATCCCATCTCCATGAGGCGTATGGGAAATATGTATCTGCACCAGCTGGGAATTGTACCCTGATCGCTTGACTGGTCTATATACCCAGTCCCTTATAAAACCATTTATTGGTTGAATCATAGGTCCTCTATTATTGTTCTTATGTAATACCTGTCTTCTAAACATTTTTTTTGGTTACGACAAGCAGGTACACAGCCAGTGCTATGATCATCATCATAGGCGTCTCAGTCTCTATAGACTATGTGCATGACACCCTGTAAGTTTTGTCCATCTCTGTCTCCTGTATTTTGACTGTCTGCTATGGCTGTAAAGGCCGATCCGCGAGTGATAGTCCCTGCCACAGATCGTACAACCATACTGAGGAGGCTGGCGTGCCTGGCTGTTATTTGATCTCTTCGTCTTTTTCTTTTCTCTGCAGCCGTAAGACCTCTACAAGCATCAGCGGCCACTATGCCCCCTCCAACTGACTGTCTCCAGATAGCTTGATCCTGAGCAATTTCTTCCCAGCCCTCAGATGGGATGTCGCATGACTTCATGTCCCTCTTGTATACGTCCTTGAATCGCAGTGTGGAACGGCTGATTCTTCTAACCCCAATGGCTAGCTGTCCATAAACAATATCCTTTGGCAGCCTTTCATCTTCAATGCGATAAACATGTCCCAACATTGAGTTTATGCTGTGAGTGTTTGCTCTCTGTAAGATCGTATTATGTGACATTCTCTCTTGCCGCCCAATCCCCAATTTACGCCGTAGACACCTCATGTGAAAGGTATTCAGCCACCGTTCCTGTTTAGTGTAAGTGCTCCAAGTGTCGCTTCCATACATGAGAGTGCCAAGAATGCAGGTCTAATAGTCCTGGACCTTGGTGTAGTGAGACAGCGCAGTGAGTTTCCGAACGATCTTCCGAGATCAGGTCAGTCACATATTGTTGCATTAACTCACATTGTCCTTTAAACATCGATGTCCAGTTCTTCACTGTCTTCTACACACTTAGTCACCATACACTGCCTACATTCTGCAATGAATGTCAACTGGTCGGCATCCTTCAGCTGTTAGAAACTGAATCCCCGCTTGCTGATCAACTCTGGACGGATTCCATATCCCACCTGCTATGTTTTCAACGGTCTGCTGAGGAAACTACGAGTCGGAGGATAATGAAATTTTGCAAACATGACGGTTCATATGTTCTGTTTACACCTGAAGTGACATCAGTATGCACATGGTACATATGTTCACTTGTTGCAATTTGGTTCGGTTTAATTTGAACACGCCTCGTATATTCTAACAGCAACGATACTTACAGACATCATCTTGTCATCATCCTGTGGAGTGCTAGTCATCACCGGTTTCCACTGTCTCATCTCTTCATCGATCACCTGTACAACAATATCAAACATGCCTCAGAGTTGTATCTGGGAAACATTACAGAAGACGGAAGGCTAAAGAGAAAAATAGTGAGATTTGATATCAAAAAGCTTCTGAAGTGACACACCAACAGTCTCAGCTACTTTAACTCATTCATCCCAAATATTTTGGTCTTCTGGACACAAAAAGTTTTTCTATGTAAAACTGAAACACAGCATCACTTAGTTGCAATCTATTTGTCTCAATAAATGTTCACTGAAATAACACATATTATATACCAAACTGTTCACAACTGAGGCTAGAATACAATGGAATTCACATATTTTACAAATGGAAGTGTAAATTTGTGTTTGATGGATTAAAGTTGCATAATCGTTTGTTATTTTTAAAAATTATCAACAAAAATGTTACATACATCAACACATTATTCAGTTCTAAACCAATATACAAATAACAATGAATTTCTATTGACGGTAATCCTCAAGGGACGATGTTCTGAAAGTTGCACCTAATTTGGTGCAGTTGTTTTCACAGTATTTACATTTTACTGAAGGCACGTGAAGTTGAAAACGTGCTAAAAAATAAAAGTTCCGATCAACATCAGCGTGAGTGTTTACAATTTACGCGCACACGGAAAGAATGTTCCTGTTGTATTCAAATTATATATAAACACATTTATATTATACACACTAGAATGACTGTGCAGGATCTTGAACCTTAACTGAATTTGTGAACTGTTATTACCATCGCTTGAGAGAAAAGAGGGCACCACCCCTTCGTCAGTAAATTTAGTTTTACTTTCATCGCTCGACTTAGAACTAAGAGTTAATAAATTTAATACAGTGTTATCATAATGATCGATATCTTCATCATCACTACCATTAGTAATAATATAATCTATCTATTCCCGAGCTTGTACTAAATAAACTATTTGGTATGGCTGAAGGTGCATGGGATAGCTTCAAAGATGCTATCCGGAAAAAGATTATATTTTCCAAATTACGAAAATAAACATTTTTTCAACAAAACTCAGGCTAACTCTTATGGAATAAAAAAAAAGGCGAAAAATCTGGACTCCCGCCTATAACCAAAATAAAACATTTAGGAGAACTAGGAATGGGAAAATATGTGATTTTGTGAACACAGTAACAAAAGTCAATACATCGGCTTCTGTGTTTTCTAAAAAAAAAAAAGGGAAGCTGATGTATCGGCTCATGGGAGTGAATGAGTTAAAACAATAAATATTTGTTGTTGTTGCCAAATCTGTGACCTACATCTGACAAAGTTCCAACATAAATCTAAGGCATGAGATAAGATGGTCATTGTGTGAGAGCCTCGAACTTGATCAATTACAATATCTAAGGAGAAATGAGCATGGTTAGGTCATTATGTGAGAGCCTCGAACTTAATAAATTACAATATCTAAGGCAGAAAATATATGGTTAGGTCATTATGTGAGAGCCTTGAACTTAATCAATTACAATATCTAAGGCAGAACATATATGGTTAGGTCATTATGTGAGAGCCTCAAACTTGATCAATTACAATATCTAAGGCAGAAAATATATGGTTAGGTCATTATATGAAAGACTCGAGGCTGATCAATTACAATATAGGTTCTGCAATACAATGAAAGCTGCCCCCCCTCCCCCCATCCCATAAAATGAAAAGTAAAGGTAAACAAAATCCTCAAGCAAGTCTACACTGGTGTATTTAGAGCCATAATGGAATATACCTCCAGCACTCAGGCAACAGTGGCCAAAACAAACACAGGAAAACTATGATGAGTCCAAAATATGGGTCTCAGAATTACCCTTGGGGCATTGAAAAGCACTCCAATTATAGAGCTGGGGAAAATAGCAAATATTGAGCCCCTAAAATAATATTTGGAGGTACCAGGGATAACGAAGAAAAGTGAGCAGTCAGCAACAGAACAAAAAATCCACGTTCTGCAGGAGCTCAAGAGACAGTACCCTAGTTACTCCTGCTCCTGGACACACGTGTACACAGATCGATAGGCCGCGGTGAACGAAAAAAGGGAAGACAGTGGAATCTACTATCTAGTGGAGGATAATGACATTTTCCAAACTTGAAGGTTGGTATGTGCTGTTTACACCAGAAGTAACGTTATAATGGGCATCGTACATATGATCCCTTAGAGCAGTTTGGCCCAGTTTCATTTGATCACGCCTTGTATAAGCCAAAACACAACTACAAAGAAAACAGCCATTCTAACAGATTCCATCAGTGTGCTTCAAGCCATCTCAAGCCCCAAGCTAACACAGAATAAAATACAACATCGGATTGCTGTCCAAAAAACAGATCTAGTCCTACAGTGGATTCCAGCACACTGAGGGATCCTTTGAAACAAGAAAGAAAATGAGCTTGCAAAACCCCGAAGTGGCGGCACACAGAATCACCATCCACAGAGCTTTAAAAAAAAAAGCAAAGACATAAAATGATCCATGTGGATAGCATGAAGAGACCAGGACAGAGAAAACCTTACCGGACTAGACGCACAGCATCAGTTGATTGAAGAAGATGAAGAAAGGAAAAGGTGAATGGAGAAAACACAAACTCTTTTTACCTCTAAGTCACTTTGTCTAGAGCTGATACAAACAAACTTGATGGGTGGAATCTCTTGTGTAGACTGCACCATGTCAAAGACTCTGCCGTCTGATGTGTGTCTGCTGGAGGCTTTGTCTGATTTGTTGGCACGAGTGTACTTTATTTGGCTCTCACCTGCTGAACAAAACAGACAGCTAGACACAGCAAGAGAATGAATGTACTTCTTCTTCTGCGTTCATCCGGAAAAGGATGTTCGTAACATTGTATCGTAGCTTAGTGTGACGCTGATCCCTCACCTCATTAGCCAGGCTGCCATGAAAACAGCCTGTTTCCAGGTAGGACTACTAAAAAGCCGAGGTAGGGATCTTGGCCAGTATATTTTGACTGACCCTGACTAACATGTCTGATCAGTATATTTCGCAAGACCAGATGTTAGTCTTCTTCCCCCTGAAGACCTTTGACCTGACCCTGACCGACCAGTATGTTATGCCTGACCAGACGTTAGTCTTCAGCCCCTCAGGGGGGGGGGGGGGGGGGGGGCTTGGTAGTGGGAGATTGAGAACGAACAAAGAAGAAGTATAAGAACGAACAAAGAAGAAGTATAAACAGAAAGGAAAAATAGCTCATGGAAAAAATTAGTCAACTGGTTTAAAAACTTAGAAACAGTAATAAACCAGAAGAGAGGTACTTCTTCTTCGTACGCTGTAGACGTCAACTTGAATTTGTTCGAAGAAAGCAGCTGTCATCCTGAGGCTGTTGACACTGCCATAGAGCTTGTCTAGTGTTGGCACTGGTGATGGCCACATGTGTATTCTCTGGTCCTCATATGTCGGGCAATTTTGCAGCAGATGTTCAGTGGTCATTTTCCCTATACCACAAGTGCATTCGTCAGTGCCACCTATCTTCAGTTTATTGAATAGGTGGTACCAGACTGATGTGGCATCTGGAAGAAAAACGAATACTAATTCCACAGCAAGCCGGCTTTAGACAGCACAGATCCACTGAGGACCAGGTCATCCTCATAGCCCAGGAGATAGAAGATGCCTACCAGGCACAGAAACACACAGTAGCTGTTTGGGTGGATCTGGAAAAGGCATTTGACAAAGTCTGGAATGATGGACAGAGTCAAGCTAAGAAGAAGTGATGTCTGTGGGAAGATGTACAAGTGGATCAACCACTACCTCAAACAAAGAACGGCCAGAGTCCAAGTACAAGGGCAGATGAGCAAAAAGGTGACACTCGAGCAGGGAGTACCACAAGGGGGAGTATTGTCACCCACACTCTTCCTGGTATATATAAACGATATTACAGAGAATATACCAAGAAGAGTCCATAGCTCAATGTTTGCAGACGATCTGGCTATGTGGACCTCTGAAAAGAATCTCACCATAGCAAGAAATCGGATGCAGACGGCCCTAACATCGCTGGAAGAGTGGGCGAACTCATGGCTGGTCAAAATAAACGAGGAGAAAACCACATGCACAATATTCTCGCTTTCATTAAAACCCCAAAGTACCAAATTAAGTCTAAATGGCAAAATCCTGCAGCCAAACGACAACCCAACCTATCTGGGAGTCACATTTGATCGGCGCATGACATGGAAAAGTCAGATCGAGAGAAACCGAATGAAAGCCAGAGAAAGAATGGCAATCATGAGGAAACTTGCTGGCACAAGCTGGGGAGCAGACGAAGGCATACTAAAGAAACTGTACACTGGAAGAGTGAGACCAGTTCTCGAGTATGGCATTGCGGCATGGACAACAGCAGCGAAGGCGAACTTCGATAAAGTTAACAAACTTCAAAACCAAGCCATGAGAATTATAACAGGTGGCATGAAGTCAACGCCAATTGTAGAACTTGAAAAGATTACAAAACTGCAATCCATGACCGATAGAAGAGACTGCAGAGCTCAGCTGCAGTCAGAGAAACTCCGAAGACTGACCGACCATCCAATGCACCAGAGACTAAACAATTTGGGAAATGGGAAACTAAAGCGGAGAAACTTTGCAGAAATAGCCAAAGCAAAGATGCACGAAGATCCCATAAACGCACTAACAACACCAAAACCCATCACTACTGTACGAAAACCTACCTGGAGGCAGGATATATTTCCAGAGGTGGTAGAAAATATACCAGGTATTGCAAACAAAAACTGCCAGACTGAAAAAGAAAGGAGAGATACTACCCTAAGCTTCATAACGAAAAGCTACCCAAGCATGGACTGGACCCATGCATACACCGACGGTTCTGTAACAAACACAACACAGAACGGAGGGGCAGGAGCATTCCTGAACCTACCAAATGGCAGAAAAATAACACTGTCATTCGCTACTGGTAAGTACACAAGCAATTTCAGAGCGGAGGCAGAGGCACTGAGGGCGGCAGTGGAAGAAATGGTGACACACAGTGAAAATGAGAGCCATATAGTCCTGCTGACAGATGCTCTCGCCGTAGTCACAGCGCTAAAAAGCCAGAAAAACACTGAGCTTAATGACTTAAGAGCAGCACTCTGCAAACTGTGCCAGCAGTCCGCACCAAAAAGGGTAGTGTTACAGTGGGTTCCGTCACACTGCAACATCCAAGGCAACGAGGAGGCAGACAGACTGGCAAAAGAAGGTGCAAGACTACCACAAACAGATACCAGTATGACGTACGAAGAGTCAAAACGGCTTATCAAAGCCAGATACATGACCAAATGGGAAACCGAACATACTGGTTACACCAAAAACGATGCCTATTACCAGTTGAACCGAAGAGAGCAGGTCGTTGTCTTCAGACTTCGCACTGGCCACAACAGACTGAGGTACCACCTATTCAACAAATTGAAGATAGGGTGTACCGACGAATGCCCGTGCGGTACTGGTAAAATGATCGCTGAACATCTGCTGCAGAACTGCCCGACATACGAGGATCAGAGAGAGCAGATGTGGCCATTACCAGTGGAACTGCAAGACAAGCTCTATGGCAGTGGCGACAGCCTCAGGATGACCGCCGCTTTT
The DNA here is from genome assembly GCA_036924085.1 of Ariolimax columbianus. Classification (NCBI taxonomy): domain Eukaryota; kingdom Metazoa; phylum Mollusca; class Gastropoda; order Stylommatophora; family Arionidae; genus Ariolimax; species Ariolimax columbianus. The sequence continues at coordinate 38,567,773 of JAVGWX010000007.1, read as the reverse complement.
TTAGAAAAAAATAATGGTTACTGTCTGACTGCGTACACAGAAGAAGAAGAAGAAGAAGAATAGGTGGTACCTCAGTCTGTTGTGGCCTGTGCGGAGTCTGAAGACCACGACCTGCTCTAGAAGAGAGGTACAAAAGAAGAAATGGCTATGTGAAGTGCAGCTACTGGAAACATTTTTAATGCCATAAATAGATGATTCCTCAGCTAAAGACAAATAAGTAAAAAAAACTAAGATGGATGTTTAACACTCCACCGATGTATCAGTTTTGACTTTAAGGTTGTGGGATTAAGACGTTGAGCAGTTCATGAGCTGCAGCGGTCAGCGATCCATAGCTGACTGCTAGCGGCAGGTTCTACGAACCAGAGATGCGGTGATCCTGGATATCAGGCTGCAATAGAGCAGACTGATTAAAAAGAAGGGATCGAAACTTGGCGAAGGATAAACGACTTAGCTCCACATGACGCTCATTGCATAAGTGGAAAGAAAACTAACGCATTCCGTTCTCCGGACTACATCCTACTACCACTTTTCACTTCACACAACTCAGAGTACTCCTTATTTATGTCCACCCTCTGCCTTCTTCCTGTTAACCAATTTTCAATCCATTTGGCAACTTCCCCACCTATTCCATGTAATTTTAACTTTCTAAATAATCTTTTATGAGGTACTCTATCAAAGGCCTTAGCAAAATACAGATAAATAACATCCACTGGCTCCCTTTTATCTATCATTTTAGTAAGCCTCCATGAATTCTAATAGATTTGTTAAGCACAATCTCCCTCTAGTAAACCCATGCTGACTATTTCTAATTAGATTAAACTTATCTAAATGCATTACAATGTTTTCTTTGATTATTGACTCTAACAATTTACAGACTATGCTCGTTAAACTCACCGGTTTATAATTTGCTGAATCTGATTTTTTTCCCTTTTTGAATAAGGGGATCACTCCTGCATCTTTCCAATCCCGTGGAACAATCCCTTTTGCAAGTGATTGAGAATGCCCCCATTAATAATAACTTCCCTTCACTTGCCTTTGCTATGCTACTTAACCAGCTCCTCATCATCCTCTTTTTGACATCATGGACATCTATAGCATAATCACTGTTTTTTCACCCCAACTTTCTATTTCTCCCCATACACTTTCATTTCTGTTATCACATGATAAATCATCTTAATATCATCATTATATTAACTGAATTTGTACAGTATAATAAAATACCACCTCCCTTAGCCTGGTCTCCAACTACCCTATCTTTCCTTAACATTGTATATCCCTCTATTTCAAGTTCACTATCTGCAATGTCCTCATGTCTCCATGATTCTGTTAACCCTATTATACTTTAGAAGGTACAGAAGGGATGGCTTAGGTACAAATGGATAGCAACTGTTGAGGCCTCAAACCCCCAGCAGTTGACATGGATCTACTGTCCTGGTCATGCTGGGATACAGGGCAATGATAGAGCTGACATCATGGCTTCACAAGCTCTCATCATGGGCACATTAGTGATGAATAAGAATGACATTTTGAAATCAATCAATGATCACCTGTTAGATGAGGACACTGCAATAGATTGAAGTAGCAATCCACAACTGCAAAGTTTTGACATTAAACGAGGTTCGAGCGAAGAATGGCGCATGAGAGGATGGAGCAGGAGCGTTTACAACCTAATGACGATTCTTAGAAACAGAACAGAAACAGACATACCAAAACCAAACTAAATTATGTTAAATGTTGAAGTAATTAAATTACTAGGGCTGAAAAAACATGATGAAATTGTTTTAATTTTTTGGAGCGTTCACCTCATTCCTCAAGTCAGTATGCACTATGTTTTTATTTTGCGCCTGTCAGCCCAATACATCCAACCTCGACTGGCATTTTATGTAAGGTTCTGCTTCCCTGGGGTAACGACCGGTGCTGTGATTGGGGAGCGAACCCAGCACCTTCGGATTGTGAGCTGTGTCCCTTAACCACTAGCCCACTCCGTCCCCCTAGGGAATGAGCTGACAGCAGCCAGTAACTTATAGCCGGCTGCATCAGGGCCCAAAACTGACCAAGACTCTATTCCGCCTCCAAGTGGCGGCCCTGGAAACAGACTGCAACCATGCAGCCTGGCCAGGAGACTATGGATCAAAGAGGGAAGGCATATTCCGTCCCAAAAATTCCAAGCTGAAATTGGATATGTCAGGACAGAATTCGCATACTCGCTGTATAGTATGACAATGCCACAAACGTCCATTTCAGAATAAACGCTGAAGAAGAAGAATTAAATAAATAACAAAACCATGTAAAAGACAAGAATTACTTCTCTGTATTTCCTCACTATGTATGGTGCTGAGATCCATGGAATCTAGAGACAGAGTACATGAATTGTCAGACCCAAACAGTACTGTAGAATATCTGGGAAACTGCTTCTGGGACTTGCCGCTAATCTTAGAACTCTCCAACTTGTGACTTCTGACATGACAAAATAATGTGCCCATTTCAGCTACTAATCACAATCATAAACACATTTCAGTTAGTCACCAAAATAGAATGCTTGTTTAAACAATCCAAAAAAATAATAAATGTATCAACTATTACACATAATAATAAGCCGATTTCAACTATCCCAAATACCAATAAGCCCATTTCAACTATCCCACATACCAATAAGCCCATTTCAACTATCACACATACCAATAAGCCCATTTCAACTATCCCACATAACAATAAGCCCATTTCAACTATCACACATACCAATAAGCCTATTTCAACTATCCCACATACCAATAAGCCCATTTCAGCTATCCCACATAATAATAAGCCCATTTCAACTATCACATATACCAATAAGCCCATTTCAACTATCCCACATACCAATAAGCCCATTTCAACTATCCCACATAACAATAAGCCCATTTTAACTATCACACATAATAATAAGTCCATTTCAACTATCACACATACCAATAAGCCCATTTTAACTATTACACATAACAATAAGTCCATTTCAACTATCACACATAATAATAAGCCCATTTCAACTATCATACATAATAATAAGCCCATTTCAACTATCACACATACCAATAAGCCTATTTCAACTATCACACATACCAATAAGCCCATTTCAACTATCACACATAATAATAAGCCCATTTCAACTATCACACATACCAATAAGCCCATTTCAACTATCCCACATAACAATAAGCCCATTTCAACTATCATATATAATAATAAGCCCATTTCAACTATCACACATACCAATAAGCCCATTTCAACTATCACACATAATAATAAGCCCATTTCAACTATCACACATACCAATAAGCCCATTTCAACTATCACACATAAAAATAAGTCCATTTCAACTATCACACATATCAATAAGCCCATTTCAACTATCACACATAATAATAAGTCCATTTCAACTATCACACATACCAATAAGCCTATTTCAACTATCACACATACCAATAAGCCCATTTCAACTATCACACATAATAATAAGCCCATTTCAACTATCACACATAACAATAAGCCCATTTTAACTATTACACATAACAATAAGTCCATTTCAACTATTACATGCATTCTTCTTCGCCTTCTTCTGTGTTCGCCCTAAAAGGATGCTGTGACGTTTGCACAGCGAGGGTGCGATATCTGCTCCTTTCGACCTGATACATCCGGTTTCAGCTGGCATTTTTGGGGCATCGGGTTTGTCTTTCTACTGTGATCCATATTCTCTTGGCCAGCCTACATTAGTGACTAGTGCAGCTAGTTTACATACATAAGAAGGACAGTCATTAAGTAACAGCAGTTTTATTAATAACCACTTTTCACACAATAAATTTTGTGTGTCTTTCTTTTCAACACAGTCCTCATGCCTGACAACACACTTTGTCTACCTGCTTGTGGATATACTAGAAAAGAATCTTTTGATGTGACAGTTAACCTTTGCCCAGCCTTCATTACCTGATTGTCAGCTGTCATGGGGCTTATCCGCTACAAACTTTCCTAAAACCGTGGCCATCATGGACAATTTTGTGAGCACCGCCATTACTCATGCTGAAATCTATGGCTATTTCATCAATAATGATTTGCCTGTTGCCACAGGCTAGCTGGTCAATCTGCTGTTTCACTGTGTCAGTTGCCTCCTACGCTTGCTGGTTTCTGTGATTCATCAATGTCTTCCACTTTTAAATCTTCTTACCCATTCATATTCTCTCCTATGAATCAAACAACTGTTTCCATACTGAACGTTCATTGTTCTGTAGATTTCAGAAGGTTTGACACCCTCTGACCACAAAAAATGAATAACTCCTTGTTGATCTTCCTCTGTGCAGGTCAACCATGTTGTATGCTATATTGTAAATTGCATGGACAGATGACATCATCAGACTGTCATATGACTTTTTCTCATTGCTGGGGCAGTTGAGGGTTTTATTTTAAGGCAGAGGACTACAGGCCGCTTCGCGACTGCCGTTGCCACATCGTGTGCTGGCTATGTTTGTTTATTTCACCCCAACAGAAAAACAACATGTGCCGTACTGGGGATTCGAACCACTGCCCTTCTTGTCAGCAGGCAGACATTGAAACTATTTGGCCATATGCTCCACACTATATTGTACATGCGCATAATGCTCGATAGCCACAATCACTAGATGTATTGCTAAAGAGCCATTTTGTGGCCTGAAATTAGATTTTCTGTTGTACATACTCTTCCATGCAATTTAATACTCCGTCTTTCTACATATTTCTCATACACATATACGAAAGGAAGCAGCGCAGCTTAGGGGTGAAACTAGCTTTGATTTTCACAATCCCAACGCACTTGGTTCAATTCCCACAGTATCTGGGGTAGTTGTCTCGCCGCAGCGACTCAATTTCATCCAGTGTTCGTAAAGCGATCTCAGTCCCGCCAGGCGGAGCGATAGCGCGGGCTTGCGGAAAACGCTCGCCTGCCTTTCCCCGTAGTGCGAATTGGGTGCGGTTTGTGGTAGTGGCTCCTCCACCGAGGTGCGCTAGTCTGGTCCGTATCAGGAAACGTGGTCCGTCCCTGGTGATTTATCTAAGGCTTATAGCAGAGCTCGACAGTACGTCTCGCTGGTGGTCCGACTCTCGCAAAGAGCTTGTGACCGGCAAATGGAAAGCAGGAATCGTTGCCTCGAGGCCCTGCGTTCTCTCCCTACGGAGAAGGGCAGGCCAAATTGTGTCTCTAGTCCCAGTGAAATTCGTCGCCGAGGTCGTTGGGATCCGTTCTGCACAGAGCGCTGCCATCCCTCCTCGAGCGAGCCCGGTCGGTCGGTCGTCTGGTGCGTGTGAGAGGCCCCTGTCAGGCGGTCCTAGGTCGACGGAGTGAGGGACGGGTGGAACAAACCGTCCGTCCCGTCAGTCGGTCCCTGCGGCCGTCGTCCCAGCAAGGCTTTTTTACACGTAACCCTTCCTCTGCCGACCGGTGTGTGCTGTACGTACGTCTCCGACAGATATCTGGTTGATCCTGCCAGTAGTCATATGCTTGTCTCAAAGATTAAGCCATGCATGTCTAAGTTCACACTGTCTCACGGTGAAACCGCGAATGGCTCATTAAATCAGTCGAGGTTCCTTAGATGACACGATCCTACTTGGATAACTGTGGCAATTCTAGAGCTAATACATGCTTACCAAGCTCCGACCCTCGCGGAAAGAGCGCTTTTATTAGTTCAAAACCAATCGTCGTTTCCCCTCGCGGGGTTGCGGCGTCCCCACTGGTGACTCTGGATAACTTTGTGCTGATCGCATGGCCTCATGTGCCGGCGACGCATCTTTCAAATGTCTGCCCTATCAAATGTCGATGGTACGTGACATGCCTACCATGTTTGTAACGGGTAACGGGGAATCAGGGTTCGATTCCGGAGAGGGAGCATGAGAAACGGCTACCACATCCAAGGAAGGCAGCAGGCGCGCAACTTACCCACTCCCGGCACGGGGAGGTAGTGACGAAAAATAACAATACGGGACTCTTTCGAGGCCCCGTAATTGGAATGAGTACACTTTAAACCCTTTAACGAGGATCTATTGGAGGGCAAGTCTGGTGCCAGCAGCCGCGGTAATTCCAGCTCCAATAGCGTATATTAAAGTTGTTGCAGTTAAAAAGCTCGTAGTTGGATCTCAGGCGCAGGCGGGCGGTCCGGCTCGCGCCGGTTCACTGCCCGTTGTCTCCTGCCCTACCGTCTGCCGGCTCTCTCCCACGGGTGCTCTTCGCTGAGCGTCCTGGGTGGCCGGCGCGTTTACTTTGAAAAAATTAGAGTGTTCAAAGCAGGCCTCGGCTGCCTGAATAATGGTGCATGGAATAATGGAATAGGACCTCGGTTCTATTTTGTTGGTTTTCGGAACTGGAGGTAATGATTAACAGGGACAAACGGGGGCATTCGTATTGCGGCGTTAGAGGTGAAATTCTTGGATCGCCGCAAGACGAGCTACTGCGAAAGCATTTGTCAAGAATGTTTTCATTAATCAAGAACGAAAGTCAGAGGCGCGAAGACGATCAGATACCGTCGTAGTTCTGACCATAAACGATGCCGACTAGCGATCCGCAGGAGTTGCTTCGATGACTCTGCGGGCAGCTTCCGGGAAACCAAAGTGTTTGGGTTCCGGGGGAAGTATGGTTGCAAAGCTGAAACTTAAAGGAATTGACGGAAGGGCACCACCAGGAGTGGAGCCTGCGGCTTAATTTGACTCAACACGGCCAACACCGAAATGATTGACATGCCGAGACCACTCTTCTGGAGTCTAATAAGGAACTGGTGCTGGACTTAGACCCCCAGAAATCTGGGGTTATGTCCCCTGTGGCTCGGTTTTGTCTGCATCCAGTGTTTAATAAAGGAATTGACGGAAGAGCACTATCAGGAGTGGAGCCTGAGACCTAAGTTAACTTACCACGCCAATACTGCAGAATGACTATCAAAAAGTACACCTTCGTGGGGTCTAATAGAGAACATGTGCTGGAATTAGACCCTCGAAAATTTTTGGGTCTACCCTTTAAGAAACTTGATTGTCTCGCTAAGGGAATTGACGGAAGGGCACCACCAGGTGTGGAACCTGCGGCTTAATTTGACTGAACACGCCAATACTGTAGAACAACTGACAAATTGAGAGCACTGCCGTTTGGGTCTAATAATGAACGTACGCTGGTATTAGACTCACGGACGACAAGTCAGCTCTCAAACACTCAAATGAAAGAACGCTACGGAAATCGTGTTTAACTCCGCAGAAACCGCAGATTTCAAATACCTGGTCATTGACAAACAAAAGCCCTCAATAAATTCGTCTGACCAAATAGTGAACGGGTGCTGGAAATAGATCTGAAGACAGGTCAGTTTTACCCTACAAATGACAGGGCGTTGCTACGGAAAACCAGCTCAAATCGAGAGGAGCCGCAGACACTTTGGTTCACGTACCAGGCTGATAAGCCAAGGGCGCGAGGCTACCATGTGGGGGATTACGGCCGAACCCTTGTAAGCCGCAATCCCGCCCAAAATCTCAGCACCACTGCAATGGGAGGCTCCTACATGCTCGGGACCTGGGGCTTGCGCCCCAGCCCTATCAGGTAGAGCCACAGTAAGAGGTCCTTGCCGCCCGCAAATCAAAGCGGGCGGACAACTGCTTGATACTCACCCTATACGGCGATGGGGTGCGAAAAACACCAACCAAAGACTTAGAACCTGGTCGGGGTGTCGAAAACAGTAGAGCAGCCACCACACTGTGAACTGTCAAGACTCAACCACTGACCATGAGAGTTGTCCGCACACCAGGCGATCAACATCTCTGTGACATTACCAGGCTTGTCCTCTGGCTAAATGCACTCCGGTTACGATATCTACCTCTGTACGTTATCAGCCATAACTATCATGCTGGACGCAGAAGAGATGCAGACCAGCGGACATTGCACACCTGCCCCACTGTGTCAACACCCCAGGTGGCGGGGAATGCTAGGCGTACCATCCCTGCATAGAAGCCAAGAAAATAAAGGGAAAAAGAGATACCCCACTCACATGCAAATGCTACGTTTCTGGCAGGACGTGACGATCCTGGGATACAGACACACTGGACTGCCTCTCTTCCGGGTAAACCAGTCCATCTCATATATCACATATCATCATTGCACCCTATAGACACGAGTAGTGAAGACTCGATAGTCTGGTAAGACAACTTCCATAGGAGAGAAAACTCCGATCGTAAACAACTGCTGCCTTGCAGATAGGCTGGGGACAGCCAAAGGCTAAGGAGGGCATCCCTACAGAAACGCCTGTTGAAATCGGATGCACGGGGCCGCAAGCCTAACAAAACAGTGCAACGTAAATCACAGTATGATGGCAGCACAACCTATTCGAAAAACGCATGGCGCTCATCCTGAGGAGACCCGCCAGGCAGCGATAGCGCCGGGCCCCACGCCTCGAAGGGGCCCACCCTTGACTACTGGTGGTCACCCACCCATGTGTCGTGGAGTCAAGGCACATGGCTATGGGGTAACGTCTATTGGCCAAAACCTCAAGACCCTCAAAATATTACAGTGGAATGCGGAGGGAGTCATTAACAAAAAACTTTCCCTAACACACCACCTGCATGAAGGTAAGATTGACGTGGCATGTATCCAGGAAACGCACCTCAACAATAACCATAAATTCTCAATCAGAGGATACCAGACCTTCCGTCTAGATAGAGAAGGCCACAAAGGAGGGGTCCTGATACTGACCAGAAACAGCATACCGAGTAGCGCGGTACCTGTCAATCACACCGGACAAGCAGAAATTGTAGGAGTTGACATAATGGCTCAAGAGACGAAGCTCCGCATTTTCAATCTGTACGGACCACCAAACAGAGACCTATCGCTCTCGAGTATGGAGGTCAGAGACTCCAACTGCATAGTAGTTGGAGATTTCAACAGCCACTCGGAGAGATGGGGATACTCTGACACAGACAGCAGAGGTGACGAAGTGGAAGATTGGGAGATAGATGCAAATCTATCCCTAATCAATAGGCCGGAGGATAGCCCTAGCTTCTATTCAAGAACATGGCATACAACCTCGACTCCAGATTTGGCCTTCTCCACACAGGACATACACTATAAAATAGACCGCCAGGTGCTAAACCAACTGGCAGGTAGCGACCACAGGCCGATCAGGCTAACCATTGACATGGAAGTAGGCCCACAGGAAACAAAACCGCTCCCACGTTGGAATTACAAACGAGCCGACTGGGACAGTTTTGCAATCCTGACAGATGGGCTGTGTGAAACCATCAACACACGAAACACCAAAATGAAGCCCATGGTAGAGAGCCTAAGCAAGGCAATAATGCAAGCCGCCACTGAAACCATCCCAAGAGGAGCTAGGAAAAACTATAAGCCCTACTGGAATGATGAGTTGCAGAAAGTGGAAGATGCAGTAACAAATGCTAGGAACATGGCAGAACGAGAAAAATCCATGGAGGCAAACATCGCCCTCAAAGCCGCCGCGGCGAAGTACAAACACACTCTCAAGCAAACAGCAAGAGAAAGTTGGAAAAATAAAACGGAAAGTTTAAACCTGGACAAAGAAGGGAACAAGCTATGGAAGCTAGTCAGAGCCATGAACGACGAAACCCCGTCAAATAAACAAATTACTATCAAGCAGGGCGAGAACTTGATCACAGGTAAGAAAGCCGCAAACGCCTTTGTCGATCACTATGCCAGAGCAAACCACATCGAGGTCCCTGCAGAAAAGCATACAGACATTAGCGAAGAGCTAAAGGGACACGAAAACATAAATACGGCTCCTGAAGAGCACATGATGGCCAAACTAACAATGAGCGAAATGGAAGAGGCTATGAGAACACTTAAGAAAAGGAAATCTCCCGGAAAAGACGGGATAACAAACGAAATGCTGATGGGGCTGGGCCAAACAGCGAAGAAAAAACTACTATCAGTCCTGAACCAAAGCTGGAAAAGGGGTATTGTACCCCAGGCATGGAAAGATGCAATACTGGTACCAGTACCAAAAATAGGAAAGGACAAAACAGATCCGAATGGATACAGGCCCATAAGCCTACTGAGCTGTGTCGGCAAGCTGATGGAACGGATGATAAACACCAGACTGATGTGGCATCTGGAAGAAAAACGAATACTAATTCCACAGCAAGCCGGCTTTAGACAGCACAGATCCACTGAGGACCAGGTCATCCTCATAGCCCAGGAGATAGAAGATGCCTACCAGGCACAGAAACACACAGTAGCTGTTTGGGTGGATCTGGAAAAGGCATTTGACAAAGTCTGGAAGGATGGACTTAGAGTCAAGCTAAGGAGAAGTGATGTTTGTGGGAAGATGTACAAGTGGATCAACCACTACCTCAAACAAAGAACGGCCAGAGTCCAAGTACAAGGGCAGATGAGCAAAAAGGTGACACTCGAGCAGGGAGTACCCCAAGGGGGAGTACTGTCACCCACACTCTTCCTGGTATATATAAACGACATTACAGAGAATATACCAAGAAGAGTCCATAGCTCAATGTTTGCAGACGATCTGGCTATGTGGACCTCTGAAAAGAATCTCACCATAGCAAGAAATCGGATGCAAACGGCCCTAACATCGCTGGAAGAGTGGGCGAACTCATGGCTGGTCAAAATAAACGAGGAGAAAACCACGTGCACAATATTCTCGCTCTCATTAAAACCCCAAAGTACCAAATTAAGCCTAAATGGCAAAATCCTGCAGCCAAACGACAACCCAACCTATCTGGGAGTCACATTTGATCGGCGCATGACATGGAAAAGTCAGATTGAGAGAAACCGAATGAAAGCCAGAGAAAGAATGGCGATCATGAGGAAACTTGCTGGCACAAGCTGGGGAGCAGACGAAGGCATACTAAAGAAACTGTACACTGGAAGAGTGAGACCAGTTCTCGAGTATGGCATCGCGGCATGGACAACAGCAGCGAAGGCGAACTTCGATAAAGTTAACAAACTTCAAAACCAAGCCATGAGAATTATAACAGGTGGCATGAAGTCAACGCCAATTGTAGAACTTGAAAAGATTACAAAACTGCAATCCATGACCGACAGAAGAGACTGCAGAGCCCAGCTGCAGTCAGAGAAACTCCGAAGACTGACGGACCATCCAATGTACCAGAGGCTAAACAATTTGGGAACTGGGAAACTAAAGCGGAGAAACTTTGCAGAAATAGCCAAAGCAAAGATGCACAAAGATCCCATAAACGCACTAACAACACCAAAACCCATCACTACTGTACGAAAACCTACTTGGAGGCAGGATATATTTCCAGAGGTGGTAGAAAATATACCAGGTATTGCAAACAAAAACTGCCAGAGTGAAAAAGAAAGGAGAGACACTACCCTAAGCTTCATAACGAAAAGCTACCCAAGCATGGACTGGACCCATGCATACACCGACGGTTCTGTAACAAACACTACACAGAACGGAGGGGCAGGAGCATTCCTGAACCTACCAAATGGCAGAAAAATAACACTGTCATTCGCTACTGGTAAGTACACGAGCAATTTCAGAGCAGAGGCAGAGGCACTGAGGGCGGCAGTGGAAGAAATGGTAACACACAGTGAAAATGAGAGCCATATAGTCCTGCTGACAGATGCTCTCGAAGTAGTCACAGCGCTAAAAAGCCAGAAAAACACTGAGCTTAATGACTTAAGAGCAGCACTCTGCAAACTGTGCCAACAGTCCGCACCAAAAAGGGTAGTGGTACAGTGGGTTCCGTCACACTGCAACATCCAAGGCAACGAGGAGGCAGACAGACTGGCAAAAGAAGGTGCAAGGCTACCACAAATAGATACCAGTATGACGTACGAAGAGTCAAAACGGCTTATCAAAGCCAGGTACATGTCCAAATGGGAAACCGAACATACTGGTTACACCAAAAACGATGCCTATTACCAGTTGAACCGAAGAGAGCAGGTCGTTGTCTTCAGACTTCGCACTGGCCACAACAGACTGAGGTACCACCTCTTCAACAAATTGAAGATAGGGTGTACCGACGAATGCCCGTGCGGTACTGGTAAAATGACCACTGAACATCTGCTGCAGAACTGCCCGACATACGAGGATCAGAGAGAGCAGATGTGGCCATTGCCAGTGGAACTGCAAGACAAGCTCTATGGTAGTGGCGAGAGTCTCAGGATGACCGCCGCTTTTTTCGAGAAAATAATGGTTACTGTCTGACTGTGTACGCAGAAGAAGAAGAAGAAGAATTCCCACAGTGTCCAGTTTGGCAGACACTGGGTTTTTTTTTCTCTCTCAGGTGATTGCTCTTCTTCACGTACGAAAAGTAATGGCAACTGTACTGCACACCTGCCAGGAAACTTATAACAGACAAATAGGTTGACAGTTGTTAGAAGCCACATTCTGTAAAGGACATGTTACTTGCTTTACTTTTTAACATACAAAATATATTTTTACCTGACAGCACGAGGAACCATACATTCTGCACTGGGTGAACAATTTTCTGCAAACAGAATAAAAGAAAAGTAGTGGCATATGTAAGTTACACCCATTCAGAACATTATTTCTCCCTGTCTATACTTGGCTCCATATGAAGCATAGGGCAACAGCCTGAGCTGGCTCTTTTGCAGGAAATCTCTTCTTCTTCTTCGTTCGTCTCAATCTCCCACTACCAACCCCTGAAAAGGGCTTTGCAAGTAGCAGGATGTAGTCAGGAGAACAGAATGCGTTGTCACTAGTTTACAGCTTGACTGCGATATTTGCATCTTTCAGTCCGACACATCCGTCTTCGGCAGAGCAGGAAATCTCTATCATGTGCTGGTTCATGTAGCAAATTTAATTAACATGATGAGGTTGCTAGCCTCATGCAGATCCCTCTTAAGTCATTTAATTGCAAAGGTTCTATTCTGTTTTCCAGGGGTAGCACTTGAGAGATGTTTGAATGCCCACAATGAGTAGGTTTACTCTTTTGTGTGCCCTGAAAAGGATGTTAAGTCGTAGTTGCAGTAGCTTTTTCCCATCCCGAGCGTGCTGATGAAGGTGGATCGGGGTACTCCAGGAGGTTGTGTTATGCTTGACTTTATTTGCATGTCGCTCACTACTAGAGAGATCACGTCTGCCCATCACCTCATTAGCCAGGCTGCCAAGAAAACAACCCGTTTCCAGTGAGAACTACGAGGAAATCCAGGTGAGGGTCTTGGCCAGTATGTTTTGCATGACCCAGGCTAAAATGTCTGAAGAGTATCTTTTGCCTGACCAGACATAAGTCTTCCTCCCCAGAGTCGTAGGAAGAAGTGGATACCTTTACCTATTTGGGTAGCACAATTGACACATCAGGAGGTACAAATCCAAATGTAAAACTAGAATTGGAAAGGCAAGAATAGCAATAAACACCATATGGAGATTTAGAAAAATCAAGATTCACACCAAAGTTGGAATATTCAACGCCAGTGTCAAGTCTGTGCTGCTATATGGAGGTGAAACATGGAGAATGACCAAAGCCATACAACAAAGACTTCAGTCCTTCGTTAACAGGTGCATACAAAGGATAATGTGCATAAAGTGACAGGGAAAGGAGCCAACAACAGACACGGGAACGACAAATGGAGCTGGATAGGACATACGTTGCAGAAGGCACTGCCCGACATAGCCAGAGAGGCACTTACATTAAATCCTAAAGCGAAGAGAAAGAGAGGTAGACCAAAAATGTATGTAGAAGGGAATGTGAGAAGGAACTAAGATTACATAATCAGCCTGGAGAACAGCTAGGACCGTGTATACTGAACATGTCTATGGCCTATGCCCCGAGAGGAGTGACGGGCTTTGATTATCATATTGGGAGCAGAGGGTTGGAGATTGTTGTCGTTTACACTCCCACGGGTTTCTAAGGCTTGTTTTTAAAACTCTAATGACTACTACACTCCCCCCTCCAGAATGCCATCACCTTGTCCAGGTGGTGGGGCTTGTGTGCCTCAGTGAGCTATGTCGGCTTATTTTCCTGGCAGGACCACCCATGCCGGACAGGTCACTGAAGAGGGGCCAGAATAAGAATGGTAGCAGCCGGGGGGTGTTCAAAAGTCCATGAAAGAACACCTAGGAGAGGAAACTTGAGCGAATGGAGCTCGCAACCCAGGAGGGTAGGACAGTCAAGGACTATCATCTAGTGAGCCCAAACAATGAAAAGTCCAAAGGAAAAGCCATTTCTAGACCTTAATATCTGACCAAAAATGGCCCCAGTCATGGGGAAAATGATCTCAAATCCCATGTGTATCAACGTGCTAATGGACTGCGTGGCTGCTGAGAGAGCAGTTATGAAAGTGGGAGTCTGGTTGGCGAGAGGGGCAGTGCCAGGCTCATGGACTCCAAATAGGACACCTGTTCCTTGAAATGGGGCAACTGTCAGGGTGACCATATAACAACCCCATCAAACCATATATAAACATGGTATAATAACCTGCTGCCTTGCAGGTTTGCGCCAAGTCGGTTGGGGACAACCAAAGGCTAAGGATGTGAACCTGAAGAACATGCTTGCTGAAAACGGAAGTGTTGGACCGAAAGGTGCAAATAAAACAGCTCGTTGCTGCAAACCACGACACTACATATCTCATCCAAGGATTATCAAAGGCCCTGACTATACAGAGAGACACCATAAGGCACCCGCACAGACAAAGACATGTTTCTGCCACCATGGACACACTGACACATCTGCCACTGAAACCCTGCAGGTGTTGCAATGGAACGCTGAAGACATATTCAACAAAAAGGAAGCGTCCAGAAGACTATTTGAGGAAGAAATAGACGTTGCCCGCATCTAGGAAACACACCTTAATCCAAACCACAGATTTTGCATAAGAGGATATGAAACCCACAGACTGGATAGGGACGGGCATAAGGGGGGTGTGCTTATCCTCTCCAAAATATCAATCCCATCAAAGATGATCTCGGTGGAAACAAACAGAGAAGCCGAAACAATAGGGGTGGACATAACCTTACTGAATCAGACAGAATTTATAATACATACTGCCTGCCAACAAAAAAATCTGGCCCTAGAAGCCATGAATATTATGGATCAGGCAACCATAATGGTAGGAGACTTTAATAGCCAGTCTGAGAGGTGGGGTTACACACAGACCAATGCAAGGGGACATGAACTAGAGGAATGGGACAACAACCTCTGAGCAACCTCCTAGATGACCCTCCAACGTTTTATTCAAGGCGATGGACCTCAACACCAGATTACTACTCCAGTTTTCATGCTCTATCTTTCAAACCCAGATGCTTTGATTCTCATATAGATGGCTATTTCACGTTGAGATAGCCACTTTATTTCAAACCCATTAACAATCTGCACTTGGCATGCTCTGACCTGTGTTAACTGTCAGGTATTGTGCAAATTTAAGTTAAAGAGCCTGCTGCCCTACACAGGTATAATGATAACAAACCAGGGTAAGGCGTGGTTAATGTGCTGGGTTCTCTCCCAAATCACAGCACTGGCTG
Organism: Ariolimax columbianus; assembly: GCA_036924085.1. NCBI lineage: Eukaryota > Metazoa > Mollusca > Gastropoda > Stylommatophora > Arionidae > Ariolimax > Ariolimax columbianus. Next base: position 38,552,303 of record JAVGWX010000007.1, on the reverse strand, counting down.
TTACCCCGAGGAAGCAAACCCTGAGAAAATGCAGGAGGAAGCAGACACTAAATAAAATGCATGGTGAAGTCGAATACACTGGGCAGACAGGCGCAAAATAAAAACAGTGCAACGCACACTACATTGGAAAATAGATAAATACGGTGAACACAAAAACAAAATATAACAAGCCAAAGTGCACATTCAAGCTTGCATCAGGATTAGCGAACCCCAGCTGACCATGACCCTATTCTGCCCTCAAGCGGCAGCCCTGGAAACAAGCTGCACTAGTGTAGTCTGGCTAAGAGTATAGAGGTTGCCATAGGTGCATGTGTGTGTGTGTGGGAGGCCGTTAAGCCTACTCTTTTCTATTTCCAACTGCCAAGGAATTTTTTCACGTTGATCATTCCCCTGATCTCTGGGTAGTGAAATCGGACTCCCATGTTCAGTCACTAGCACGTTAAAAAATTCCTTGGCAGTTGGAAATAGAAAAGAGTAGGCTTAACGGCCGCCACCCGAATAAAATTGAAAATCTACCCAAGTTATTTTTACCTTTTGCCAGGTGGTTTGTTAAGAGCAGCTATAGATGGCCCCTAACTGGCTGCGGGTCTACTTAGCTCTTGTGTTATCTCTATAAAGATGGACTCGCACATAGGTAAAAAAAAAAACCTTCAAGAAACTGGTTACAGACTCTGTAGAGTCTTCTAAACCAGTATAAAAGACATTAAGTTAAGTTAGAATGCAAACCTGGTACCCAAAAAAGCCAGCTGAATCTTTTTCAGGACACCAGCTGAAGAAAAAGAAGTAGATATCTATCTCTACTGGATGCCTTAATTTCCAACTGTATTGGTTGCTGTTGTAATGTAATATTGATTTACCATTTTGTTTAGAAATCGGAGAAACGGAATCTGGAAATTCAATGACTCCAATACAGTCTTTGCCCTTGTAAACTGTTGAATTCAGAGTGCATCGTTGGTTCATTTTCACTGGAGGGGAGGTCAGAACTGCCTTGGTTGAACCTGTGGCAGTAGCTATAATGAAAATAATCAAAATACCTTTACAAAATGCTTCAGTAGCTATAATAAAAATAACCTGTACAAAGTGTCAGTAGCTATAATGAAATTAACCAAAATTATCTGTGCAAAGTGTCAGTTGTCATAATAAAAATGCCCTGTACAAAGTGTCAGTAGCTATGAGGGGCATGCAAGTCAAATCGTGACTTTGTCTTGTAATAAAAAAAAAAAGAATTTTCAAGTAGTCAAAATGCCATTTATTTTTCTATATAATCTCCTGCAACGTTTATGCACTTATCCCAGCGCTTATGTATTGCCTTAAAAGCTTCAGAGTAGAAAGATTTGTCAGTATGTCTGAACCAATCCAGGACAGCCCGTTTCACTTCGTCAGCATTGCTGAAATGTTGACCTCATAGGAATTCTTGTAGGGGTCCAAACAGGCGGAAATCGATTGGAGCCAGGTCTGGGTTGTAAGATGGATGTGACAATACCTCCCAGTCGAGTTGCTGCAGATGGCACATAGTGTCGTGAGCCGTATGAGATCAAGCAGAGCAGGCTTGAACTCTTCTCTGCCGGTCAAAAGCGGAAAGCTGTCTTGGCACCCAACGTGCACTCTAGCATTCAAAATTTGCAAATGTTCATGAATAAGAATGTTCACCATACCAAGAGATAGACTTGTCTCTTGTGCAATTTCCCCGACAGGTTATGCGTGGTTTTTTTCGGGATAAGACGTTCCACAATCTGTATTCACAGGAATGACTGTGGTGGGTTGAGAGCCACCACGGCCGCGATCATCACTCATGGATATACGACCTTCTCTAAAATGATTACACAATTCAAATGTTCTACTGCGATTGGGTGTCTCATCACTGTGTTGTGATTGCAGGTTTCTGTAAATTTCTGCAGGTTTCACACCTTCTTTCACAAGAAACTTCATCGCAACATCTGTTCCTATGCACCAACAGTTTTGTCCGACATGTTTATTTATCTGTCACGTGACTGGCTTATGGCAAGTGGACCACCTAGCAGTAATAGGACACAAATGCCCCTAACTAATGATAGTGGTTCCAGACGCTATAATCAATTCAGGTAGATATAGAACAAAAAGTCCCAGTTTGATTTGAACGCCCCTCGTGAATGAACCTAATTTGTTGTTTTTCGACATTATAATATGTGAATGAATTTGATTGATGCTACATTTTTCAACATTATAATATGTGAATGAATTTGATTGATGTTACATTTTTCAACATTATATTAATATGTGAATGAATTTGGTTGATGCTACATTTTTCAACATTATAATATGTGAATGAATTTGATTGATGTTACATTTTTCAACATTATAATATGTGAATGAATTTGATTGATGTTACATTTTTCAACATTATATTAATATGTGAATGAATTTGATTGATGTTACATTTTTCAACATTATATTAATAAGTGAATGAATTTGATTGATGCTACATTTTTCAACATTATAATATGTGAATGAATTTGATTGATGCTACATTTTTCAACATTATATGTGAATGAATTTGATTGATGTTACATTTTTCAACATTATAATATGTGAATGAATTTGATTGATGTTACATTTTTCAACATTATATTAATATGTGAATGAATTTGATTGATGCTACATTTTTCCCAACATAGATTATTATGTGAATGAGCCCACAGCTATTTGTCAAAACTCGGTCAAAACTCTTGATTGCCATGCTCAACAGAACAAACAACAAAACATATGGATTTCCAGTATATGTTGGGTAAATTTGACATGTTAAATGTTTTTTCTGTGCATATTTTGTTATTGTTGCATACTTCTTACCTATTTTATAGAGAGATATATTTATAGAATTTATATTTTCTTATTGCTCAAGCAATCCCCTTTCATTGCATACAAGACACAGACATATATGATAATATAAAACACAGTGACACTGTAATGCTATTTGAAAATCTTAAAGGGAAGGAAAATAGGTTGCAAAAACATTGGAATTTCTCGATGTCCTGAGAGAGTTAAGGCGTTTGAAATCAAATCTAAGACAGGTCAGTAGTATGTAATATTGTACATAGGAGCAAGGAAGAGATTGTCAAACTGTATAAAGCATTAATTAGACCTAGATTGGAGTACTGTGTACAGGTGTGGAGTCCTTATCATAGAAGAGATATAAACATGCTGGAAAGAACACACAAAAAGAGCAACAAAGATGATAGTGGGATTCCAGAGTACAGAGGAAAGACTTAGAAAAACCGGCATCCAGTGTCTAGAAGAGAGAAGAATTTGAGGTGACTTAATACAGGTTTATAAGATGATCGATCAGAGGAACGGATTAATTAGACTATAACAAGTTTTTCAAAATACAGCTACCCAAAAGAACAAGAGGTCATAGCTAGAAATTAACTTCAGAAAGGTCGAGATTAGATATTAGGAAATATTTTTTTAGTCTGAGACAGGTCAATGCTTGGAATGCATTGCCACAGGAAGTAGTAGAGGCAGTGATAATTAATTCCTTTATGAATAGGTTAGATGCACAATTTTTAGAGCAAGCAAATGTAAATAAATCTGGTGGTATACAGACTCTGCAGAGTCTTCTAAACTAGTATAAAGACGTTAAGTTTGTACACCGAGCGAACTATAGAAACTGTATGTAACCACAACCTTCACTCACCAAGTGCTGATATGAGACTGGGCACCTATGCGTTTGTCTAGAGTGCTTGATATTACATAAGATAACATTAAAAAAACTTGAACACTTATCTACAAGATTATAACATACTAGTGTCCTCCGTGTAAGTGGAGACAAATGTGTAAGTATATTCTGATGTAGGTGATCCCACTCTGGAGCAACGGCCACTTTTATCAGCCTGTTCAAAAGAGTGCACTGAATCATCATTCCTTGCTGTACAAGAAATAAACAAAAAAATTTATGAATTCTTGTGTGTTAACTTGGATGAGACTAAAACACAATCTCAGGTTAAGACAGAAGGAAAGGGGAACAGGCACTGTATTCTTGTGTGTTAACCTGGATGAGACTAAAACACAGATTAAATCTCAGGTTAAGACAGAAGGAAAGGGGAACAGGCACTGTATTCTTGTGTGTTAACTTGGATGAGACTAAAACACAGATTAAATCTCAGGTTAAGACAGAAGGAAAGGGGAACAGGCACTGTATTCTTGTGTGTTAACTTGGATGAGACTAAAACACAGATTAAATCTCAGGTTCAGACAGAAGGAAAGGGGAACAGGCACTAGTCCAGTCACGCACAACATACTGACCAGGACGTCGCGTCTGGCATAATTCACTGACCAAGACCACAATCTCTCTTCCATGGAGCGTTCTCTAGAAACAGGCTGTTTTAAAGGCTGAAGAGATGTGGATTGATGTTAACCCCGTAGCAGTGAGCGCCACGCAGAAGAAGCCAAGCATAGCACAACCACCTGGAATACCGCGGGTCCACCCTCATCAGCATGCTTGGGATGTGAGGAAAGCTACTACAACCAGCCACTTAACGTCCTGTCAGGGCGCACTAAAAAGTAAATTTTCTCATCGTGGGCATTAAACAATAACAAGGTAGAAGGAAATACAAAAGACAATTTGAGGTTAAGGTTGAAGGAAATTTTAAAAAAACAAGCAGCAAAATGTATATATCTAGGTACCATCACAATAGAAGATATCTGAAGCATTGCAACCACTCTATGGTAAAAGTTTAGTCCCATAGCAGACACTGCCATCACAGATTTATAAGGTGGAGTGGCCAGTTCCCTCTCTCGCTGCCTTTTTCCTTCCCTAGCCATCAGCCAGGTACTCATTTGCAGCTTCTTTGACTGGAGCTGCCGGTAGCAGGAGTTGAACCCCGTACCTTTGCCATGAAAAGTGAGTGCTCTACCACAGCGCCAATCTATGATACCTGTGAAGCAAAAAGAGACTTCCTTGACGACCCGCTTCTCATTGGCAAGATTCATTGGTTGAAGCTGCACATCTGCGACTCTGTAGTGAACAAGCTATCTACCCACTGAACAGCTTGTGCCCGCAACAGAGCCGATTGGAACCTAAGCTGCATCGAAGATGCAGCACATGGACTGAACTGACAGCAGTCAGCGACTCATAATTGATAAGGGTCAGCAAACCACTGCTGAACTAAGACCCTATTATGCCCCCAAATGGCAGCTCTAGAAACAGATAGCATTTGTGTAGTCTAGCTTAAAAAAATAGAGATCGCAGTGGCTGAGCAGCACATGAGCTGCAGTGGTCATAGCTGACTGCTAGTGCCAGCAAACCAGAGCTGCCAAGACCCTTCTACACCTCCATGTGATGATCCTGGATAACAAGCTGCAACAGAGCAGGCTAGCTAAGGAAAAGAGATTGAAGAGGGAAGGCTAACAAGGTACTAAAAAAATGCCTGCTGTTGGACCGAAAGGTGCAAATATCACAGTCAAGTTGTAAACTAGCAATACAGCGCATTCCGTTCTTCGAACTACATCTTACTACTTGCAAAGCTCTGTTCAAGGCTTGATAGTGGAAGATTGAGAACGAATGCAGAAGAAGGAGGGATCACAGCGGGAAGGCAAACCCTTTACCCTAAAAAAAAACAAGCTGAGATCAGGTGTGTCAGCTCAAAAGGCACAGATATCGCAGCCTCGCTGTAAACTACAACGTCACAGCATCCTTTTCAGCATGAACAGAAAAGAAGAAAAAGAACCACCTGAGTTGGGACCTGTACAAGACCAAAGAACGCATACTGCTCGAGCCGTCCGCTAAACAGGGAAAAATAGCACTAACTGGTCACCAACAACTCATACAACAGCTGGGACCTGGACAAGAGCAGCCATCCATGTAAGAAGTACAGGTCGACTAACAACAGAAATGAAGAACAACATTGTACTTGCTAAAGCAGGTTTCTAGAAAATATACTAAGTGAGCTTTACTCTGTTATGTGGGGAGGAAGACTAATGTCTGGTCAGGCAAAATATACTGATCAGACATGTTTGTTAGGGTCAGACAAAATATAATGGCAAGACCCTCACCTCGGCTACCTAGTAGCCTTCCCTGGAAACGGGCTGTTTTAATGGCAGCCTGGCTAATAACGAGAGGGATTGACATGATCCCTGTAGTAGTGAGCGACACACAGTTGAAGCCAAGCATAGCACAACCGCCTGGAGAACCCCGGTCCTGCCTTCATCAGCACGCTTTAGGAACATGCTCAAGACATGCACTCACAAGTGGAGAGAGGCCCCTACGACCTTTCTGAGGTTTAGGGGAAAGACGAGACGAGAGTGTGACTAGACACTTCTCCCACCCCATGGTAGAATGGGAACGACTTAGGAACTGTGCACCTCATGGTAGAAAGGGAACGACTAAAGAACTGTACAACTCATGACAGAAAGGGAATGATTAAAGAACTGTACACCCAGTGGTAGGATGAGAACGACTAAGTCTTCTTGTTTCTTTTGACTCCAGCTGGAGTATAGTGTCACAACTACAGTTGTCTTACAAAAAGACTGCAAAAACAAACTTTATGTGCTTTTGCAGTGGAGGTTTCTGTAGCAATTTGTTTTACACAATGAGGCTACTAGCACCATGCACAGCTATCTTTAGCCCCATTTCACGACATGCATGGAGGTGCAGTGGCCTATTCTTTCCTCCCCGAGATTCACTTGAAGAAAGAAAAATATATAGAGGCAGGTAAATCAAAAGAAACATATTTAAAATATTTGGACAAGCAATACATATCTCAAAAAGCGAATAAAACAGCAAAAATAGACTTTGAAAAGAAACTTGCTCAGAGGATCAAGACTGATAGTAAAAGCTTCTTCTCTTATGTTAGAAATAAACAAAGATCAAAGGACAAAGTAGGCCCTCTCATAGACAGCACAGGAAAAATAATAAGTGAAAATAGGGAGGCAGCAAATCTACTCAATCACTACTTTGGCACAGTGTACACAAAAGAGGACTGCTCCAAGATCCCAGAGCTTGTAGATATCTTTCAAAGAGACATGGATACAGCAGGATTAGGATCAATCTGTATTACAGAGGAAATGGTTTTTAAAAAATTGGAGAGGTTGAAAGTGGATAAATGTCCAGGTCAAGATGGTATTCATCCAAAATTGCTGTTTGAAATTAGAGACCAATTAGCAAAACCATTGGCTATATTATGTTCTCAATCACTTGCACAAGGGATTGTTCCACCAGATTGGAAAGATGCGGGAGTGATCCCCTTATTCAAAAAAGCAGATCCAGCAAACTATAGACCTGTGAGCTTAACGAGCATAGTCTGTAAATTGTTAGAGTCAATAATCAAAGAAAACATTGTAATGCATTTAGATAAATTTAATCTAATTAGAAATAGTCAGCATGGGTTTACCAGAGGGAGATCGTGCTTAACAAATCTATTAGAATTCATGGAGGAGGTTACCAAAATGTTAGATAAAGGGGAGCCAGTGGACGTTATTTATCTGGATTTTGCAAAGGCCTTTGATAGAGTACCTCATCAAAGATTATTTAGAAAGTTAAAATCACATGGAATAGGTGGGGAAGTTGCCAAATGGATTGAAAATTGGTTAACGGGAAGAAGGCAAAGGGTGGGTATAAATAAGGAGTACTCTGAGTGGTGTGAAGTGAAAAGTGGAGTGCCACAGGGCTCGGTTTTGGGACCAATTTTATTCTTGATATATATCAATGATTTGGACATAGGTATGGGATCTATTATTGCAAAATTTGCTGATGATACAAAACTATGCAGTAGTGTCTCATCTAAAGCAGAAGTGGATATATTGAGGTCGGATTTAGATAAAATTCGAGAATGGTCTGTAATCTGGCAAATGGAGTTTAATATAGATAAATGTACAGTCATGCACATGGGTAGATCCAATATGGAACATAATTACAGAATAGGTAAGAACAATATTAGAAAGATAGATAAAGAAAGGGACTTAGGGGTTATAATAGATCATACATGTAAGGTGAGGGAGCAAGTTCAGGTAGCAGTAAAAAAGGCAAATGCAATGTTAGGGATGATAAAAAGAAATATTAAACATAGGAGCAAGGAGGTGATAGTCAAACTGTATAAAGCATTAGTTAGACCTAGATTGGAGTACTGTGTACAGTTGTGGAGTCCTTATCAGAGAGGGGATATAGACATGCTGGAGAGAATACAAAAAAGAGCGACAAAGCTGATAGTGGGATTCCAGAATTACAGTTATAAGGAAAGATTAAAAAGAACCGGCCTACAGTGTCTAGAAGAGAGAAGAATTCGTGGTGACTTAATACAGGTGTATAAGATGATCAGAGGAATAGATAAGGTAGACTATAACAAGCTTTTTAAAGTACAACCACCAACAAGGACAAGAGGGCACAGCTACAAGTTGACTAAGGAGAGGTCCAGATTAGATATTAGGAAGTATTTCTTTAGCCAGAGAGTTGTGAATGCTTGGAATGCATTGCCAAGTGAGGTGGTGGAGGCTGGGACGGTCAATGCATTTAAGAATAGATTGGATGTGTACAGCTTCTAGAGCAAGATGATGTAATTAGAACTGGTTGTATACAGACTCTGCAGAGTCTTCTAAACCAGTATAAAGACGTTAAGTTTAAAGTAAGTAAAATGTTAACATGCTTGATCACTTACATGAGTGCCAGCTTGATCCAGATACAAAGTTACCGTTCTTCATTCCAGAATTAGTAACAGAGCCTTCATCACTCAGTGTAGGACGGAACAGTGGGCTTCCAGCTAAACTTCTGTGACAATGCAGTAAGCTCTCTACAAACAAAAAGAACAGTGCCAAAGAAAATATTTCTGTGGAGTAGTGACAACAATGATGATTAGAACAAGTATTTATCTTAGTGTAAGTAAGTAGCCCCTTTTCAGTCATATCTGACCATAGGTTGATACAGCCTTGGAGTTTTTGGTTTTTGTTATCCCTGCAGCATTGTCTTTTCACTTCTATGTTGCATGAGCTCATTTTCACCTAGTCATAGGTGGCTCAGAGAGATCAAGAACATCATCAGACATCAGTATATACACCAATGGAGAGAAGACAGAAACATAAGCAGTACACCAGACCCAGTTCACCAACTCAAAAAAAAATAAACAAACTACCTTATTTCACCTGAGAACTGGACACTGCAGACTACTAGAACATCTATACTGACTGAAGATCTCACACACAGATGAGTGCCCATGTGGAACAGGAGGTCAGAACACTGAGCACATTCAACAGGAATGTCCTTCTTTCTTCTTCTTCGTTCGTTCTCAATCTCCCACTACCAAACCCTGATAGGGTAAGTAGCAGAATGTAGTCCAGAGAACGGAATGCATTGTGTCGTAGTTTACAGCTTGGCTGCGATATTTTCACCTTTCGGTCCAACACATCCGACTTCAGCAAACATTTTTTGAGTACCGGGTTAGCATTCCCTCTTCGATCGCTTCTCCTTAGCCCGTCTGCCCTACTGCAGCCTGTTATCCAGGATCACCGCGTGGAGGTGTAGAAGGATCTTGGCAGCTATGGTTCGCTGGCCCTGATGCTAGCAGTCAGCTATGGGTCGCTGACCACTGCAGCTCATCATCTTGATCCCCAGGAATGTCCAATCTATAGGGAAATGAGATGCCAGACCTGGCCAGAGGGTGCGGAGCTGAGACAAAAGCTGTGGGGCAGCCGCTTCGACTTGGTGAAGACTAGAGACTTCATCATGGCAACTGCCCTGCAGATATAGCATGACAAAAAGATCCTGAACGTATTGAAAGAGAAGAGGTGGCTCTTCAGGTTGCATCTCTGCTGAAGACGGATGTGTCGGACCAAAAGGTGTAAATATTGCAGTCAAGCTGTAAACTAGCGACAACACATTCCGTTATCCGGACTACATCCTGCTACTTGCAAAGCCCTATTCAGGGCTTGGTAGCTGGAGATTGAGAACTTCTTCTTCTTCTTCGTACGCTGTCAAAGGTCAATCTGTATTTTATCGAAAAAAGCCGCGGTCTTCCCGAGGCTGTCGACATTGCGATAGAGCTTGTCTAGTGTTGCCACTGGTGATGGCCACATCTGCTCTCTCTGATCCTCGTATGTCGGGCAGTTTTGCAGCAGATGTTCAGCGGTCATTTTCACGGTACCACAAGTGCATTCGTCAGTGCCACCTATCTTCAGTTTATTGAATAGGTGGTACCTCAGTCTGTTGTGGCCTGTGCGAAGTCTAAAGACCACGACCTGCTTTCTTCTGTTCAACTGGTAATAGGCATCATTTTTTTGTGTAGCCAGTATGTTCTGTTTCCCATTTGGCCATGTATCTGGCTTTAATAAGCCTTTTGGACTCTTCGTAGGTCACACTAGAATCTGGTTGTGGTAGTCTTGCACCTTCTTTTATCAGTCTGTCTGCCTCCTTGTTGCCTTGGATGTTACAGTGGGATGGAACCCACTGTACCACTACTCTTTTTGGTGCGGACTGCTGGCATAGTTGACAGAGTACTGCTCTTAAATCATTAAGTTCAGTATTTTTCTGGCTTTTTAGTGCTGTGACTACGGCCAGGGCATCTGTAAACAGGACTATCTGGCTTTCATTTCTTTTGTCTGTCAGCATTGCTTCTACTGCAGCCCTTAGTGCCTCTGCCTCCGCTCTGAAATTGCTTGAGTATTTTCCAGTTGCCACTGACAGTGTTATTTTTCTACCATTTGGTAGGCTCAGGAATACCCCTGCTCCTCTGTTCTGTATTGTGTTTGTTACAGAACCGTCGGTGTATGCATGGGTCCAGTCCATGCTTGGGTAGTTTTTCGTTATGTACCTCAGGGTTATGTCTCTTCTTTCTTTTTCAGTCTGGCTGTTCTTGTTTCCAATACCTGGTATATTTTCTACCACCTCCGGAATGATATGCTGCTTCCAGGTAGGTTTGCGTACAGTAGGGATGGGCTTTGGTGTTCATATGGTCTTAGATTGAGAACGAATGCAGAAGATGAAGGTTGCATCTCTATTTGGATCGGTCTACAACTATGTCTACCCAAGATGTCAGATCCATATACAGTGCCTTCATGTTCCACTAATCTGTGCCTTTGAATCTCAGCTGTGGTCGGCCAGCTGTTATTTTACCACATACCAGCTGCTTACAGAAAATATCTCTGGCGTTGCGACCGTCTTTCATGCAACAAACATGACCAAGACATCGCAGTCTTTGTTTGCGAAGGAGGGTGTACATACTTTGAAGGCCGGTGCAAGAATGCACCTCAGCATTTGTCTCCCTGTCTCTCTATGAGATGGCAAGGATCGTTCCCAGGCGCTATTGGTGAAAAGTGTTGAGCCTATGCACTTGTTTGGCATAGGTTGTCCACGTTTCGTTGCTATATAATCTAAGTGTAAAAAAACATAAGTATGGTCAGATACCACAGTGAGATTAAAAACACAAATACTATGTTACGACCAACAGGCCTTCATCAGTGACAATGAACAGCAACAATAATGAGCTAGCAAATCATAGAAGAAAAGACGAAAACATAAATGGAGGATATGAGCACAAAAAGGAATAAGATAGGTACTTATCTGGATACCTGGTGGAGGCACCTACCTCCTACCAGGCGCGTCAGCAGGGTTGCAGATTGCTGAAAGGCCTCCTAATTTGGAGGTTAGCTGCGAATAAATAAGCAGCCGTGGACAAAAACAGGTCGGCAGGCATGGAGGCTGTAAGGAGGCAGCCCCTCCACCATGCAAAGACAACAGGCTAATCACCTGTTTGTCTTAAAACAACGATTACAAGTCTAAATACAGAGAAAACCGGACTGACTTCAACGGCGACGAACAGGTGAGAAATAAGGACCACGATTTACGGAACATGGAATGTACGAAGTATAAATGGAAAAGAACAAGAACTAATAGAGGAGATGAAGAGAGCAAAATTGACAGTCCTGGCACTTACAGAAACAAAGAAAAAGGGACAGGGCGTTCTGGACCATGATGGCAACATGCTATACTACAGCGGAGTTCCCATGAGTCAACGAGCCAGGGCAGGGGTTGGTTGTATAGTGAATAGTAACAGCAAAGCAAACATTAAAGGATGAAAGTTCATTTCAGAACGACTGATGGTTCTAAGTCTACAAGAGGAGGATAGTCAAATGGATATCGTCACTGTGTATGCACCAAACAAAGATGAGAGCACTGACATAAAAGATGAATTTTATGAGCTCCTTCAAAGGACCATTGACGATTGCCATAATGAAATACTTCTCCTTGGAGACTTCAACGCAAGAGTTGGAAACGACTATTCTAGATGGGATGGAGTGATCGGTAGGTATGGAGAAGATGTCTTAAATGACAATGGAAAACGACTGCTGAGATTCTGCAGAGAACAAAACCTTATTACAAATACAAGGTTTCCACACAAGCGTATCCATGCCTACACAAGATGTGAGCCGGCAAGAAATGAAAGATCCATAATTGACTATGCAATAGTGAGGAAAACTGATTTCAAGTATGTAAAGGATGCTAGAGTGTTCAGAGGACCAGAGATAGGAAGCGACCACTACCTAGTTAAAATCAAGAGAGAAATTGAAAAACACTATCCAGCCAGGCAACACCCATCAGCAAGCATGAAATATAATACACAAGGAGAAAATAAAATTAAGGCTTACAAACTACGAGAACCAGATATTAAAAGGAGATACCAGGGGCTCATAACAACAGCAATAGAAAGGATAGAGGAATCTGAAGAAGATTTGAAAATGCTTTGAGTAAAATTCAAAGACATCCTCAAAGAGGCTGCAGCAGAGGCATGCGGTCAAACCAAAGAAGGGTGGAAGAGAAAAAGTACACCATGGTGGACAGAAGAAGTGAAAACAATAATACGAGAAAATAAATAGGCATGGAAGCAATACCTAGGGGCTAGGAATACAGAAGAACAAACAAAGAAATATAAAGAATATGTAAATTTTAGAACAGAAGCAAAGAAGACTGTGCTCAAGGCCAAACAGAAATCCTGGGAAGAATTTGGGAAGAATTTGGAGAGAAACTGGAAAATAATGCTGGAGAAAACCAGAAACTGTTCTACAAGACCTTAAAGAACACGAGGAAGGAAAAGGAATGCCCCCTGAAATTTGTTAAAGATAAACAAGGTGCGCTGTTGACTGCCCAAGAAGAGGTAATGAACAGATGGAAAGAATATTTCTCAGATCTCCTTGGAGTGGAGGAAAACCAAGCTCTGGAAGTAACAGTCCCAATTCAAGAAGAGGGAGCCATGGAGGGAAACGATAATATCACAATGGAAGAACTAAAAGCAGCATTGGAGAAAATTAAGATTGGTAAAGCAGCAGGACATGATGGTATAACACCAGAAATGGTTAAATACATGGGAGCGGCAGGAGAGATGCTATTCATGAAGATTCTCAAGGCAGCTTGGCGCCACAAGAAGATACCAAAAGACTGGGAGGTTGCAATAATAATACCAATATTTAAAAAGGGCGACAATCGACAATATGAAAATCACAGAGGTATTTCCCTTCTTAGTGTCCCTGGGAAAGTCTACTCTAGGATTCTAGAACGGCGATTAAGAGGTCTAGCAGAGCCAAATATGGATGAAACTCAATGTGAGTTTAGGGCAAACAGAAGTACTCAAGACCTTATCTTTACACTAAGACAGCTAAGTGAAAAGGCTCTTGAATATAATAAAGAGATGCATCACTGCTTTTTGGATTTGGAGAAAGCATTTGATAAAGTTCCTTGGGACAAACTCTGGGAGTGCCTGACAAGGAAGAACATCCCAGGACCCCTGATCTCTGCCATACAGAGTTTCTATAAAACATGCAGAAATTATGTGCGGACATCAAATCAAAAGTCAGGAGAGTTCAAGACCACTAGCGGAGTAAGACAGGGGGACATTCTTTCACCGTACCTTTTCATACTCCTCATGGATGAAGTCATCAAAGCCTGCAAGGAACGGACAAAAAAGTATGAAGTAGGGTACTGGAAGATGAGACCAAGTTACATATCGGAACTAGCATTTGCAGACGATGTGGCCCTGATCACGAAAACCGAAGCACATCTCCAGATCAACTTGCAGGTCTGGGAAGAAGAGATGAAGAGAGGAATGCACATCAGCAACTCCAAAACAAAAACCATGGTGATCGCCAGAGATGAAAAGAGACATCAGATAACCCTGGGAACACGAGCACTAGAGCAGGTCAGCAACTTTAAATATCTAGGAGTGGTAATAGACAGCAGGGGAGGAATCAAAGAGGAGTTAACTGCATGAAGGACAGCAGCAGGTAGACTGTTCCATGCAATAAACAGAGGTTTCCTCAGTAGAAGAGAAATAAGCAGGAAAACAAAGATGGATGTATACTGCTCGACCTATGTGCCTGTCCTGACATATGGATGTGAGTCATGGGCAATGACTACAGCCCAAGAAAGGCAATTACAAACTTCAGAAATGAGGTACCTAAGAAAGGCAGTTCAGGTGACGAAAAGGGACAAGATCCGTAATCAGACAATACGTAGCAATCTTGAAGTTCAACCCCTGCAGACATGAGTGGAGCAGTCCCAACTACAGTGGTTTGGCCATGTCTGTAGAATGGAAGAAGATCGGATACCAAAGCGATCATGGGAGATCAAAAGTCAAGGACGCAGACCCCGAGGACGTCCCAAAGTACGTTGGGAAGACAACATACGACAGTCCCTAAGTGATAGAGGGCTGGATTGGAAAGAGGCCAGGAAAAAGACGGCGTTCTCTTTGGCAAACCTCTACACCTCACGGTAGAAGAGGAGCGACTAAGTAAGTAATCTGGATAACAAGAGATCAAATGGCTCCTCTTGAGTCGGAAGCAAATGAGAACAAATGAAGGCCAAAGACAAGATAGAGTGAAATGGTTAGGAGGGTGTAAGAGGAGGGAGATAGTGACCAAATATGGAAAAAGCAAAATAGTGATATCGGTTAGGGGAAAAGAAGAACACAGGCAGATGGAGAGGATAAGGATTAGGAAAAGGTATCGAAAATATGGAGACAGCCCAAGCGCGAATCGATGACATCATCAGAGGAGCAAGAAACTATGTCTTTGACACTAAAACACCTTTGGCCCGGTGTTCAGAACAATTGAAGTGGCTGGCCATTGGGGAACCAGTGCGTTTAGATGTTATTGAGGTGTTGCCGGAAGCGCACAGGCAGTTTTAGACCTGTTTCCCCACACTGATGACTTCTTATTCTTCTTCTTCATCAATCGTTCTCAAACTCCAGCTACCAAGCCCTGAACAGGGCTTTGCAAGCAGCAGTCCAAAGAACGAAATCCGTTGCGCCGATAGTTTACAGCCTGAATGCGATATTTGCACCTATCAAATCCAACATCTTCGGCAGCAGGCATTTTTTAAAGTACCGAGTTAAGTTAGCCTTCCCTTTTCTATCCTTTCTCCTTAGTCGGCCTGCTCTATTGTAGTCTGTTGTCCAGGATGACCGCATGGAGGTGTATAAGGGTCTCAGCTATGGGTCGCTGAACGCTGCAACACCTGCGCTGCTCAGCCTTACCTGTTTTGCCTGAACAGACATTCGTCTCCTCTTCCCTTCATAAGGGGTAAAATGTGTAAAAAAGTCCCTTATATGCATGTTGTAAAAGTTGAATAAGAAGGGTTGTGCATGGTGCCTGCAATCATATCATATTTGGGGCTGAAGATGCAGCAGTGAATAAGGAGACAGCAGCTCATAGTTGACTGCTTTCATCAGGGTCAGCAAAGCAGAGCTGATCAAGACCCTATCCCGCCTCCAAGGGACAGCTCTGCAAACAGGCTGCACTAGTGTAATCTGGGTAAGAGAATAAGGATATCAGTGGGAAGCCAACCAAATACCCACAAAATCCAGCTGAAACTAGAATTGTTGGGCCGAAAGCATAGATATCACAGCCTCACTGTAAACTACGACTACAATGTCCTTTCAAGAATGAACGATGAAGAATAAAGAATATCATTTACGGAAGTGTTTCTACGGCATTTTTTTTTTCAAACCCAGAAAGACCGCTGTGTGCACCTGGGTTATGGAATCAAGTGCTGAGAAGTTGTAAAACGGGAACAAGTAATACATATCAAAGCAATACAAAAACAGGGAACTTACGAGTGGCTTCTCTGGGGATTTCTGCACTGCAGTCAGCATCCTCCTGACGCATTCTTTCACAGTTAAAATACAGACTGTGATGGGATTGTGACATGTCTCCTTCAAATTTATGAATCTTGTCAAAATGAGCCAAATGATCAGATTCTTCTTCATCTGAGCTGGTCAATAGTCTGATTATCATATGATCCTTTAAAGCTGCTTCCTCAATGACAAAACTGTCAGTGCCCTCTTTGTTTTCTGAAGCACAAGAGCTTAAACTGCTTGTATTATTGAAATTATGGATTTGTGCTTTATGTATTATTTTGTTCGTCTGCTGGTTTGTGATTCGTTCAACCTTCTTTAATTGGTCTTTCCGTTTCTTCTGGAAATATACAAAAACAAGTGGGAAATGAGCTGGTATACATAGAGTGAACAATATGGTTATGCTTTCTCTCTCTGCTCAAGTAGTGTTTTGGGAGAATTATTCTTCTTCCGCGTTCAACCTGAAAATGATGTTTGTGAAACTGTGTTGTAGTTTTCAGTACTGCATTTTTGGGATCGAGCTTGCCTTCCCTTTTCGGTCCTTAATCTCTTAGCCTGACTGCATGGTTACAGCCTATTTCCAGGGTTTCCACTGGAGGTGGAATAGAGTCTTGATCAGCTTTGTTTAGGGAACTCAGTGGTCTCGAGATAAGGTGTCTGTCTCGGGTGCCGGAGATCGTGTCTTCGAATCAAGATAGAGACCGGGATTTTTTTCCCCGTAGATGTTCTGGTAACAATTCCCCTGATCTCTGGGTAGTGAGATCAGACTCCCGTGTTCAATGTCGAGCACATTAAAAATTCCTTGGTGGTTGGAAATCGAAGAGTGGGCTTAATGGCCACTGCCCGGGCAAAATTCTAATTAAAAATCTACAAAAGTTATTTGTACCTTTCCCCATGTGGTTTGTTAAGAGCATCTATAGATGGCGCCTAACTGGCTGCGAGTCTACTTAGCTCTAGTGTTTGAGTCTATTAAGATGGACTCACACATTGGTAAAAACCACCTTCCAAGAAACTGGTTGTACACTGTTAAGTCTTCTAAACCAGTATAAAGACATTAAGTTAAGCTAAACTGACCCAGCTGCTCGCAGTCAGTTATGAGTCATTGGCTGCTGCATCTTCGACTAGGATGGATTCTACATGTAGCATAGATGAGAATATAATCACTGTCACATAGAGAGCATGTCAATAGAGGCAACTAACAGTGCGGTCTAACCCCTCTTGGGTAGAAGATTCTACAAAATCATGAGATTGCACAACCAACCCTTCTCACGGGTCAAAATCCTCCTTAATGTGGAACAGTCTTCTGGGTTTAGCAATTTCAGAGCGGAGGCAGAGGCACTAAAGGCTGCAGTAAAAGCAATGCTGACAAGCGAAATCAATGAAAGCCAGATAGTCCTGTTTACAGATGCCTTGTCCTTGGTTACAGCACTAAAAAGCCAGAAAAATACAGAACTTAATGATTTAAGAGCAGTACTCTGTCAACTATGCCAGCACCAAAAAGATTAGTGGTACAGTGGGTTCCATCCCACTGTAACATTCAAGGCAACAAGGAGGCAGACAGACTGGCAAAAGAAGGTGCAAGATTACCACAACCAGATTCTAGTGTGACCTACGAAGAGTCAAAAAGACTCATTAGAGCCAGATACATGACCAAATGGGAAACAGAGCATACTGGCTACACAAAAAATAATGCCTATTACCAGTTGAGCAGAAGAGAGCAGGTTGTGGTCTTCAGACTCCGCACTGACCACAACAGACTGAGGTACCATCTATTCAATAAACTGAAGATAGGTGGCACTGACGAATGCACCTGTGGTTCAGGGAAAATGACCGCCGAACATCTGCTGCAAAATTGCCCGACATACGAGGATCAGAGAAAGCACATGTGGCCATCACCAGTGCCAACACTAGACAAGCTCTATGGCAGTGTCGACAGCCTCAGGATGACAGCTGCTTTCTTCGAACAAATACAAGTTGATGTCTGACAGTGTACGAAGAAGAAGAAGTCTTCTGGGTTGGAAAGAAAGCTCTAAAAACAACATCTTAATTATGATACAGGAATAAAAGATTAATAACTTGTTTTTCCGGAGATGGAATAAGAAGCTTCTCTCCGAAAGATCAGAGTACTCTTATTGAAGAAGATGTGTGAATGGTGTGCAAAGTCAAAAGTTGGAGAGTCTTCTATGCTAGTGAGGCTATAGCACACTTTTGACCGCCTCTAACACCATGCACTTTCGGTGAAGTAGTGGTGCTATTATCGCTGTCACTTGAGAAACTGAGACGCTAGTCCGGTCAGGCACAACATACTGACCAGAATGTCACGTCAGGGACAATACACTGACTAAGATCACTATCTCTCTTCCATGTAGCGTTCCCCGGAAACCTGCCGTTTTTAAGGCAGCCTGGTTGATGAGATGTGGATCGATGTGATCCCCGTAGTAGTGAGGGCCATGCAGATGAAGCCAAGCATAGCACAACCACCTGGAGGACCGCGGTCCATCTTCATCAGCACGCTCGGGATGTGTGGAAAGCTACTACAACCCACCACTTAACATCCTTTTCAGGGCGCACTGGCATAAAATTCAGTAGTCTTTTAAAAAGAGGAAATGACAAGCTGGCAAAAACATGGAAAGAAGAATTATTAACACACAGCATGCATAACAAAAATGGGATGTATAGAAACAACATGATATTGATAAAAACACATCAGAGACATGAATCTCAGAAAAGAAAGATTCCACCCAACAACCATTGCATTTATTTAGACAAGGAAAACTAAAATCTGAGAGAAAAAAAAAAGTGCAATCGAAATAAAACAGAACTAATATTTATTTCTACCTTCGCTTTTCTGGGCTCATCATCAACAAACAGCATGAGTGACCCACCATTTGGTGTTCCTTTCTCAGCTTGCCCGGATTCATATCCACAATTAGACATTGACACCTCTCTAATTTTATCCAAGTCCTTTTTCCTCTTTCTCTTTTTTCTGTTTGTAATAGGAGGGTGGTGGTTATTAGAACAGGGCATTCTAGAGGAAAACTAACCAAAACAATGATGCATAATTACAAGAAATAAGTTGCAACAGCAGTTTCAAATAATAATCTAAGCTACACACATAATGAACATCTTGTGAATCGCTAGGCATTTATTGGACATGAAAGCTTAAGAATACTTTACCATAAATGTTACATGTGGGGATCTTGAAACCCCTTATTGGAGATGAAAGCTTAAGAATGCTTTACCATAAATGTTACATGTGGGGATCTTGAAATCCCTTATTGGAGATGAGTTGAAGACCATGTTGCCATAAATGTTACATGTGGGGATCTTGAAACCCCTTATTGGAGATGAGTTGTAGACCCCTTTAACCATACATGTTTCATGTGGGGATCTTGAAACCCCTTATTGGAGATGAGTTGTAGACCACTTTAACCATAAATGTTACGTGTGGGGATCTTGAAACCCCTTATTGGAGATGAGTTGTAGACCCCTTTAACCATAAATGTTAAACGTGGAGGTCTTGAGACCCCTTATTGGAGATGGCAGTCTTAAACCACTTTAACCATAAATGTTAAACGTGGAGGTCTTGAGACCCCTTATTGGAGATGGCAGTCTTAAACCACTTTAACCATAAATGTTAAACGTAGAGATCTTGAGACCCCTTATTGGAGATGGCAGTTTTAGACCACTTTAACCATAAATGTTAAACGTAGAGATCTTGAGACCCCTTATTGGAGATGGCAGTTTTAGACCACTTTAACCATAAATGTTAAACGTGGAAGTCTTGAGACCCCTTATTGGAGATGGCAGTCTTAGACCACTTTAACCATAAATGTTAAACGTGGAAGTCTTGAGACCCCTTATTGGAGATGGCAGTCTTAGACCACTTTAACCATAAATGTTAAACGTGGAGATCTTGAGACCCCTTATTGGGAAGTCAAGAACAGAATCACTGCACCGTTCTATATATGTCATAAAAGGTGACTTAGTATTATTGTGCATGGGGTTGGCAATCTTATCATGATGAAAGGGCATGAAGAAGCTCTATCACAGTATAGGACATCTCTGTGCCTGCAGAAATAGTGCTAATGGATTATTATAAAATAATTTTCAATTGCTCAGATGTAATATTATTTGATGTTTCAATCCAAGAAGTGCTATGAAGGAACTATAGAAGCAAAGTTCGTAAGGTATATAGGTGACCCGCTTAGGTGACAAGGGTCCGTTACGCCAACTGCCCATGAGCATGATGAGTGGCTAGTCCCAGTTTGTGTGAAACAAGAATGATGTCTTTCTTATGTGACTTAACAAGGTGGTGTGTGGATGGCCATGACCGGAGAGAGTCGCTTCCTATTCTTCACATCCATGACCTGCTTTAAGAACTGGTGGGTGGAAACATACAAGGCGGGTCACATGTTCAATTGGTAATAGTTTAGCATGTTGAGTGTTCTCTCAAGGCCTGTCCACTGGGTGACTACGTCGTTTGAGACCCGGTAATATAATTGAATTAAAAGAATTTGCCTCTGACTGTGCATGGGAAGGCTTCAAAGCACTTCTGATTGCCCTGCAGAATAGTGCAGCAAGATGGCGATGTTGTTTAACCTTTAGTGCACTCTGGTCAAGAATTTCTGGACCCACTCTGCATTAAAAAAAAGGTGAAGTAGGTTGTTGGGAAAGATCTTTATCAAGTAGATCTTTATCGAGTAGATCTGTTTATTTTGTTTGTTTAGAACTTCGTTTGAATTGGAAACTAACAGTTGTGTCGATATTGTAAACACAGTATCGATACGCTGTTGTGGTTTCCATGGTTTTCTATCGAAGCGACTAGGCCTAGCGGTCGAGTCCAAATTGTTTTCCTAAATTTTCAACTTCATCTTTTTGTATCTCAGAAACTAACAAACACACAACAAAAACAATAACACCCACAAGTTCTTTATTCAATTGTGTCTCTACACACAAGAAAATCATATTTATCGACAAACAAACAGAAAAGTTACAAATTTTGAAAGTCAACTACGAAAGCGAAATGCACATTTTTCGTAAAAAATGATGTGGGGTGCTAAAGGTTAATGCCCACAATGAGTAAGTTTGCTCTTAAAACTGCTACTGAAACCCACCACTGCAAATTCTCAGAAGCAGGCTTCCAATAAGCGTGGGTCAACTGTAGTGGCCGCTCTATGCTTCACTTGGAGTGAAACGGAAAATCACATAATCAATAGATGGACAGAGAGAGTGAAAAAGAAGCATACCTTTTTGATGTTGCTTTTACATTGTCAATCTGTTCATCTGAGGCAGAATTATCAAATACATTTTCTACAAAAATTAAAAGAAATAAAAAATATCAGACACAATACTGCTTTCTTTAAGCAAATAAACAGCATCAGCACACACAAATTTTATTTTATCTGTTAAAATGTATAGAAGGTGATGCCTAGATATCCCATGACCCTGAAATATTGATTTCTTTTAATTTGGGACAAAAAAAACCTAATGATATGAAATTTGGTGATAGGGAACGGCGTGGGCTAGTGGTTAAGTGACACGTCTCACAACCAGAAGGTGCTGGGTTTGATCCCCATTACAGCACCGGCCATTACCCCGGGGAAGCAAACCCTTAGAAAATGCAGGAGGAAGCAGGCCCTTACATGAAATGCTGAAGTCGGATGCACTGGGTCAACAGGCGCAAAATAAAAACCAAGGTGCAACGCACACCGCCTTGGGGCAGAAATAAGGTGAACGCAAAAAAACAAAAAAATGTTTATTTGGTGACAATATTAGAAAATGTTTATCTATATTTTGTCACTTTTTTAAAAACTGACGTGTGAATTGTGCACCGTTCTAGCTCATCCCATGCTTTCTTTATCTTAGCTCATCTACATTTTTAATATTATTTCAGTAGACATTCTCTTGCAAAAAGCCCCAAATACCATGGCTACCAAATGTAATAATAACTGGGTCATTTTCACCATAGTTTTAATAAGCATATTTACAGATCATGGATTTCTCAGCATCACCGTGTACAGTGCATAAGAAATAATTAAGATTATGTAGGATATCTCTAATGTCAAAAACCTGGTATTCAATCAGGCACTTGTGTCTGATGCCAGGTTAAAATGTTAAGTAAACTCATTTCGCTCTTTTGCCTTGGTCTACCATGTTGGATACAGGGCCATCTTACCACCTCAACCTTGGTCGCCCACAAGGGCGTCTGAAGTTGAGTCCACCAAGACGTCACTCTACATGTCCATCTGTTATCCGGCATGCGCACTACATGACCAGCCCGTCTATATTTTCATAACAGCGCGACATCTATGATGTCAGTGAAGGAAGTTGGACATCTGATCTCCGCATTGTGGATTTGGTCTCAAATGGCGATCTCAATGTTCTTCGCTCTGTAGCTCGTTGGGCATTGCGGTGTCTATCTGCATCAGCTTTCCGTATGTTCCACACCTCGCAGTCATATACCATGGCTGGAATAGCCACACTGTTGAAGGTGTGAGCCCTAGCACTGTTGTTTCACATTTAATATAGTTGAACCTGAGCCAGCCTGCTGTTATTCTTTGTGGGATCTCCCGCTTTATTGAATGGGAGTTCGTGATCTCTTTGCCCAAGTAGGTATTCTAATTTACATTTTTGACAGGCTAATCTCAAATGTGCATATCTCCTTTTGGGTAGAAAGTGTTGAGCATGTAGGATATAGACAATATAATTATTTCCAGAGGTCATAGATGCAGCAGTGGATGAGCAGACTGCAGCCAATGACACCTAGCTGGCTTCTTGTTGCATCCATCAGAGTCAATGACCCATAACTGACCATAAAATTATTTCGCCGCCAAGTGACGGCCCTGGAAACAGCCTGCAACCATGCAGCTTGGCTAAGAGATAAGGGGTTGAAGAGAAAAGGTAAACATGGTCCCAAAAATGCCTTGCTGAAATTGGATACCTATGCATTAATTGATGTATCTGCAGTACATTAGACAAAGTAGTGAGACCAAATGAAAGATTCCTAATGGCCCACAAAAAAGCATAACTTGGTACCCATCTTAGTACCTATAGTACAGGTGTGATATTAACTCTCAGTTTCCTGCATGAAGAATACCTACAAGACCACTGGGTCCAAGTATACACAGATGCGTCAGCACAGAATGGAGAAGTAGGAGTGTCCACAGAATGCCTTAACAATATTAAGGAGACGGGCGTAGTATAAAAGTGAAATTATGTTGTTATTATGATGCAGAAATCCAGGAAATCAAGGTGACAAATGAGAAACTGTTGAACGTCAATTATGGTCCACAACCTTTAGTATTTCTGACAGATGCAAAAACAGCACTTGAAGCACTAAGTCTGAGAAACTGCCAGGTCTACAGGCGTTACTGTCTGAACTAAGCAACCAGCACAAGAATTCCATGCAGCAGATACTGCCTCATTGAGGAATACTAGGAAACGAGAGTGCAGATTGACTGGTAATGGAGGGCGCAGCAGCGAGAAACTGGATGTACCAGTTATATATCATCAGAAGAAAAGGATAATCAAATCAATCAGAGAGACTCCAGCTTCTTCTTCTTCATCGATCAACTGATGCTATGCTTCTAGTCTGGTGAGGGTCATGAAGGAGACTGCGTTTCATGTCTTTGCCGGTCCCCCACAGCTTTTCGAGTGATTTGCATAGGCAGGGCAGTCCTGCAGAATATGTTCTGGTGTTTGCTTGGGTGCTCCATAATCGCACGTGGCAGTGTCTCTGAGACCCATTCTGTGGAGGTGGGCCTTGAGTCTACAATGTCCCATTCTGTGTCTGAAGATCTTTGTCTGCCCATCTCTTCCAAGTTAGAGACACCAGCATTAAGATAAGATGATTATCATAATATAAACAGGCAAAAGCATCCTGATGCATAGGTGAATATCTTCCATAACATGAAGAGGCATATGCAGATATGCCTTGATGCTAATGGTGACTTGTAACATGAGCTGCTCATGTTTCTCACACACCAAAGTCTGTCCATGCCAAATTTTATTGAATTATGTTGATTGGCTTAAAACTTTTAAGGGAAAAGTTGGGATCTGTAGCGAGTGGGACACTGTATAACTGCAACTTTCGTTAACCTAGACTTGCATGTAAATGGTCGTAATGGAGGTTTCGTCTCGGTGCGGTATCTGACCATAACCATAACATTAAAAAAAATAAGATTTAATTTTAATTAACTATAGTTTTTTTTCATTTTTTTTTTTTTACTAGGTAAATGTAATAGCATCATGTTGATTTAAAAAGTTTACCTTTTCGGATAATTAGGTCAAAAATGTTATTTCTGCCAATATCCACAGTCCTCTGTGTCATCTTGGTTGAAGATTTCTGTCCTGAATAAGTCAGTGTTGGTCTGGTCATATTGCATTTCTAGAACAGATATGAGGGGGAAGCGAGAAGCATTTAGCACAAACAAATATTACAACGCTCTCAGTATGTTAATATCTCATGAAAAGTTTAGCTGATCACAATAGAGCATGAAAATAAAATGATCTATGATTAGACAGTTCAACTATTGTGATAGCAGCTAGTAGTTGTTTCAAATGCCCAAAATGAGTAGGTTTACTCTTTTATGCGCCCTGAAAAGGATGTTAAGTGGCGGGTTGCAGTAGCTTTCCTCATCTTGAGCGTGCTGACGAAGGTGGACCGGCGTCCTCCAGGCAGCTGTGCTTTGGTTGGCTTCATAAGCGTGTCGCTCACTACTACGGGGATCATGTCGATGACTGACCTCATTAGCCAGGCTGAGAATGAAAACAGTCCATTTCAAGGAATGGCTATGGGGAAGCCGAGGTGAGGGTCTTGGCCAGTTTTTTTTGGAAAGACTTTCTCAGAGCTCATCTGTGCAGAGAAAGACAAAGTTCCATGAGCAAGAAGCTCTGCTACAGATTAGGAAATCAATGATGAGGAAAATACCACAATGGAGGAGCTGAAGGCAGCACTGGAGAAAATAAAGGTTGACAAAACAGCTGGACATGATGGTATTACCACCAGAAATAGTAAAGTACATAGGAACTACAGAGGAATTGTTATTCCTGAAGGTTCTCCAGGCAGCCTGGCACCACAGGGTTATACCAAAGGACTTGGAGATAGCCATCATTGTACAAATTTTCTAAAAGGGCGACAGTATGAAAACCATAGAGGCATATATCTTCTAATTTTCCCCGGCAAAGTCTACTCTAGGATACTGGAACAGAAGCTAAGACATCTCGCTAAACCACAGATCAACGAAGCCAAATGTGGTTTTAGATCAAACCTAAGTACTCAAGACCTTATCTTCACACTCGGGCAACTAGAGTATGATGATGAAATGCACCTCTTTCTTAGACCTGGAAAAGATATGACATTAGATAAGGTTTCCTGGTGCATGCTCGGGGACTGTCTGAAAAGGAATAATACCCTAGCGAGTTATGGGCAATGACAACAACCCATAAAAGCTAAGGAAGATGGTCCAAGAAACAAGAAGACAATGTCCACAATCAGACAATACAACAAGATCTTGAAGCCCTGCCTTGCAGACTTGAGTGGAGCAATTTAAACTTTTATGGTTTGGCCATGTCTGCAGAATTGAAAGAGGGCTGGCTACCACGACAGTCATGGGAATAAAAGTGTCCCAAGGAAGACACAAAGTACCCTGAGATGACAACATAAGATAGGCTATTAAGAGACCATAGACTAGACTGGAACCAGGCCAAGATGAAGACAGTGGATTGAATGGCCTGGTGCCCTTTCTGACAAACCTCTACACCCCAGGGTAGAAGAAAAGCAACTGAGTAATATATTAAAACTGCATAACAGGTCTCCTCTCCCACTATCAAATGAATCAACTGTGAAACTTTTCAGCAGTTCATCCGAGTAGCAGAGTGGTAGAAATTGCGCTATCTCACACAAAAAAAAGAACAAGGTACAATTCCCATTACACTTCCGTCAACCCAGGTGTATTTTGATACCTGGTTTAGTTGAGGAAGGAAAGACATCGAGGAAGATACTTGGCCACCTCACCTTATTAGAAACAAATGAGGCCAGTATATTGAAGTCCCTAAGGTCACTTCATCACCGACGGCAGTGTCTGCCATTGTACTACATTCATCTCTTTAACTTTAGATTTTTTTTAAACGTATATCAATATGTAATGGCTCAGTGACCACACCATGACAAATTATCAAATCATGTATACGTTATTATGCCACAAGGACTCCCGCCAAGGACAAATGACAAACGAAAATAACTAACAAATCACAACAAAAACAAGACATGGTCATGATGCAACTCAACTCTAAGTAAAGACAAAGGCGTGAACAAGATGAGGTAACGACACAATAAATAGCCGCGTTTTATTGGGATATGTACATTTTAATATTATTTTTAACTTGATTTTATTGACAATTTATTTTATTCTTCTTTTTAATTTTTCACCATGTTCAAGACACAAGTTAATCTTCCCAAAATCAAAATGATCTGATTTTCATTAGAATTTAGTATTAAGGAGTTTAGTAAATATAATTAATTAATTAATATGTGGTTAACTTTTTATTCACGATCAATTTATTTTCTCAACACTG
This sequence comes from Ariolimax columbianus, assembly GCA_036924085.1. Lineage (NCBI taxonomy): Eukaryota > Metazoa > Mollusca > Gastropoda > Stylommatophora > Arionidae > Ariolimax > Ariolimax columbianus. The sequence continues at coordinate 38,525,643 of JAVGWX010000007.1, read as the reverse complement.
TTCTATACGGCAATAAATCTCATTTACAACTTTATAACTGGAGAATTACGAGGTACTTAAAAAAAATAAAAATAAAAATATATATATATATATATATATATATATATATATATATATATATATATATATATATATTTGATAGCCTATTCTCTTAAACAACAAAAACATTTTTGCGCTGAACGAACCCATCCAAACAAGAATCGCCATAAACTTGAACCGGATGTCCTTATAATTGTTTGAATGATTTGTTCGGTTCACGTCCGGTACAACTGATTCTGTCCAGGTTGCCATATTGCCAAATTTCAGGGCGACTATTTTTCGCGTTTGACAATTCTCAGGTCAGGTCATCCCGTAACCGGTAAAGTCGTTGGGGCACACATGAAGACATCCTCACAACGCCACGCCACCCTTCTCTGTCCGCGGCCGCTGCCTGTGACGTTTCTGGTCGGAGATTGGTCCATTCTTTTATGTTGTCCTCCCATCTCTTCTTGGGACGGCCTCTTCGTCGTCTGCCATGCACCTTTGCATGGTGGATTGTATTTGCAAGACCATTTGATCTCGATACATCTCTTAAAATGAAATAGTATCTTTTTTTTGTGTAACTTTTTCTTTTAAAAAGGCAACATTTTCTGTATTTTAATGTCAATTACATACGAAGAATGAAGACCACACCAATCCTGACAATGGAAGCATATACAAATGTATACCCCTAAATGCTAGACGAGGGGAACGAGTGCTGATAAAAAGCAAGCTACGCGTGCCTGATCATCCCATATATGTCAAACTGAAACAACCAATTGTTGTTCACGGAATGCCCACAATGGGTAGATGTACCAATTTGTGCGCTTTGAAAAGGACGTGTAGGGGCATTTTGTTGTAGTTTTCCTCACATTCCGATCGTGCTGATGAAGGTGAACCGAAGTCATCCAGACGGTTATTCTATGCTTGGCTTCATTTGCATGTCTCTCACTACTACGTGGATCACGTCGATCCCTCACCTCGTTAGCCAGGCTGCCGTGAAAACAGCCAGTTTCTAGTAAGGAATGCGGGGAAGTCGAGGAGGGTTTTAGCCAGTATATTTTGCCTGACCCTGACTAACATGTCTGATCGGTATGTTTTGCCTGACCCTGACTAACATGTCTGATCAGTATGTTTTGTCTAAACAGACGTTAGTCTTCTTTCCCAAACATTCAGTTAAGAACAGGCTCAAGAGAACCAGCTTCATCCATATATCAAACCACCTACACCAAACATATGGGGAGATAATACCCAACAACCAACTTGCAGAAATAGAAAATGCTTATCAGCAATGAATAGCTAAGCTACCACATAAACAACATCGCAACAAGTATAGAGATCCCAGGAATCAAAAGATAAGATCAATACAACGCTCTCAAGATAAAAACCTTGATACAAGCGATGACTGAGAAGTAATATAATGTAAAACAATGGACACAGTTATACGCATATGGTTCAGTACAGGGACAGAACGGAACTAGTGAGAAGGTATATTCATAAGATACAAAAGTGGAAAGATAACAAAAGATGCTTTCTCAACCGGGAAATCGTCCACAAACCCCAGAGCAGAATATACGGCCTTTCCCGATCACTGAGAATACTTAAGACAATATTTTTTTAACTGTCAATAAAAACAGCTATACTAATAGACTACAGATGATGTTCGTCTATCACACGTGATGAAGACCATTGTTTTTGTCAGGAGGTGTGGACAATCTTTTTCCTATTGCTCTGTCCGCTGAATTTGGTGACTTGTGCGGATATTTGGATTAAAGTGGTAAAGTTGTGTGCAATTTGTAAACTTCACTCTCTCGTCCTGAAATATTTTTGGCAAGTGGCAATATATTATCGAGACGACTGTAGATAGCACAGGATGCTGAAAAAATATTTAGGGTTTCTTCCCAAAGCCCTTCTCATATTAGATTATTAGACTGCAGATATCTTTTGAGATGTGTTGTTATTGATAGATGGGAAGAGTGAGCTGGACTGAGAAGAAATAACATGAAAAGGTTTTGGCTGAGATGGGAGAAGATAGACAGTTGATATGGAAGATAAAAAGAAACCAACTTGGCTGGTTGGGACATAATCTACAGAAGGAGGGCCCAGTCACAAAGGTCTTGGATGACATAATGCGGAGAAGGAGAGGGAGGAAAAGACCTATAAATACTTTTTTGTCTCAGGCTTGCTGAGATATGGTCGTGAATACGTATGCTAAGCTGAAGACAGCTGCAGAGGATGGGCAGAAATGGAAGGACAAAATCCATGTGTTTGTTGGCCAGTCCTAGGACTGAATGACCTGATGCTGATGATGATGATATCTAACAGAGGTAATACGTAAAATTAAAATTAAAAAAGCATCTACCAGAAATCACAGTAGAACTAGGAAAACTTCAGCACAGATTCTCAACAATAGTTCTCCAACTTTTCTTCCACTGCTTACTTACAGGAAACGAGAGCTGGCGCTCTAGCAAAAGATGGCAGCAAAAAGGCACAATTTAATCATCGAGTACCATACAGAGAGATCAAGAACATCATAAAAAATCAGTACAATACATCAATGGACAAAAGACATGAACATAAGCAGTAGATCAGACTAAATTCATCAACTCAAAAGAAACCAACAAACTACATTATTTTGCATGAAAATTAACTTACTTTCCGTGTCCAAGCACTACGTCATACAGCACGCATCCAGTATTCAGCGACATGGATTGCGCTGTCCTTTGTCTCCAGCATGTCTCACCTATTGCACATTTCCTGGAGGTTGGGGCAGGTCATCAAGTGGTCTAGGTTCTGTATTGCACCACAGTCACATGTGTCCTCATTTGTGCATCCCCTACTAGAATATTAATGACTAATAATAAGCTCACGAACAGATGAGTGTCCATGTGAAACAGGGGACCAGAATCCTGAAAACATTCCACAAGAATCATTAGAATGCTCACTTTACAGTAGAGTGAGGCACATGAGAGGATGGAGCAGGAAAGTGTACAACCAGTGAGCTACAGGGACCATCAGCATCCAACCCTGCACCATTTACTGAGAGATACTGAGCACCTATGGGTATGCCCGGAGTGCAGTGACGTCGATTCCTAGAAACAGAATAGTATAATGAGATGCCAGACCTGGCCAGCGTGTGCGGAGCTGAGACAAAATTTGGGGGGCAGTTGCTCTGACGTGGTGAAGACTACAGACTTCATCGTAGTGACTAGTCTGCAGATAAAGCATGACCAAATGATCATGGACACAAAGAAGAAATAAGCATCTTAAAAAAATAATAGTTTTGGCAACTTTTAAAAATTGTTACCTGGCTACCCTGTTTAGTCTAGCAGACGATTTAAATATGGAGAAAACATCTGTTTGTGTTAACTGTTATTTAGCGCATATCTGAAAAGTGTCAACTATTGTTAAAAGAGAATTGATTTTTAAATATATTTAGAAGAAAGTAAACAATTGTTTTCTTTCTTGTTATATATATTAACGGTTTGCTGTTAGTTAGCATGTATATTTTAAAATGTCGCTGCATTTCATTGTGGAATCACAAACGTCGTTTATGACGTCAACGCCCATACGTGCTAGTCAGGGCTCATTTACAAAATCACCTATTGATTCTATGGTGCCAAAGACTCCAAGTATTGCATGTAAGTTGAATTTAGAGGAAGTGCTAAATCGTCTTTTATCATTGTGCTGTAATTTTGTTAGTTCCTTTTTAGCATGTAACGTTATGTTATAACGGCTTCACCCCCAATGGCGAATGGTCCGCCGGTGTATTTGTGCACTGTTTGACAAGGACAAGAACACCACTGCCCCACAGAGAGCATGTCGTAAGAGAAGACTAACTTTTTGACATGGCATAATACCGGCCATGGTTAGATGGTTTGTTAAGAGCAGCATAGATGGGGCCTAACAGGCTGTGGTCTTCTGTGCTCTAGTATTTGAGTCTATTAAGATGGACTCGCGCATCCGTTAATCACCCTCCGCGTCACTTGTCCCAACATAGCGGAGTAATAATCTGATTGAGCCTAGCCCGCTAAGCCTGAAACCCTCCTCCAGCTACATTCATCTCATACCAGAGCTGGGACCTGCACAGGGACATCAGCCGCTGTAGAAGTACATGTCCACTAAGAATGTTTTATCATTCATTATTAGTTGTAATAACAGTTCTCAACATGGAGAGCAACATAAAACTTGAGATTGCCAGACGGAAACAAGCGTGCTAGGCAGCCTTCAACTTCATCATGACAGCAATAGACGCCACAAAAGACACCAGACTACGTGTGGACATCTTTGACTCGGTAGTCCTACCAGCGCCCTGATATGGTAGTGAAACCTGGTCTCTAACAAAAGCAACAGAGAACCAACTGAGAACACCACACGCATCTCTTGAAAGATGTCTGGTGGGCATAACTCTCAGATAACAGCGGCAAAACAAACTACACAATAGCAATATTCAGAGAATGTCAAACATCAAGGATGTCCTACAGTACGTATAACAGACCATATAACTAGAAGACAAGACAAAAGATGGAGTACCATAACCACCATGTGGTATCTGCGCGACAAAAACATACCTCGGGGACCGCCCCCAACTAGCTGGCAAAATTCACCAGACAAGCACAGCATATATGACCCCACAACAAACAGACTACTATCCCACTTTATGACACACGCCCTCGATTGAAACGACTGGAACTTGAGTTGGGACCCGCTCAAGGGTGACCATCCTTTGACGAAGAACAGGTTGAACTAAGACTTAACATATAATCATTTTCAAAAATGAACTAAATATATGAGGAACAATACAAATAATGACTGAAATACATGTATAACTGCTTGTTAGTCTTTTTTGCATTTCAGCCATTATTTGAAAAGTAAGTCAATTTTCTTCCAATGAAAACAAATGCTCCTTTTGAGTGATCATATATTTTCCTGTAGTTCTTTTACTTCAGTGTATTAGGCCAACTACAGGGAGTAGGTGTTGGCATTGGTTAGGGCATACTAAGAAAGGATCTAGATGTTATCACAAGACAGTCGCTGTTCTAGATTCTGTAGGACAGTGAAGGTAGAGGTAGACCAAGATACATTTGGTGAAGGGGTGCTAGAAGCAAAGATGGGGGCGTGGTATTGATATGGCAAATTTTGGAGATGATGACAGATAGACTTATGTGTGTTGGTTGAAGACATATGCTCTACAGGGGGTGGTAGAGTTTTGATTGATTGCTTAATTTATATTTGTCTTTTAAATGCTGACAAACATAAAATATTTAAATATATGCCTGCCCAATAATGCTGATTGATTCAAGATTTTTACACATGTACTATACAAGTCTTGACATATAAAAAACGTACTATTATGTTAAAGGTTTCCTGGCTTTCGTATTGTCATGAGAATGGAAATATGTCACATAAAGTTTGCTTCTTTCAGTTTGTTAACTTCTAGTACAAAATATAAAATATGCATCATAAAGCTCTTATTTCATTGAGAAATATAAATTCTTCTTTCATTACCGGTATTCTTTCCCTTTTTGTTAGCAATTTGTCTAGGTTGTCTTTGATCATTTCTTTTAAAAAAATGATGTAATGTTTTTTGTTCTTATTGTTTATTATATTATTTGCAAGTATACGCCTACAATTGGCTGCGTGGTAGCAGCAATTATCTATCATAGCAAAGTGACTGGGTTTGTGAATAATGCTGCAATTCATCCAGTCGTTTAAATAGGTGCCTGGCTGTACTGCATTAGGAAAGGCGATAACGGGAATACGTCACCCATCGTTATTAAGCTGAAGATCTAGCATAGCAAAGTCTCTAACACTTACTCCCCTATCACATCATCTGCATTGAGAGTAAGCTGAAGATCTAGCATAGCAAAGTCTCTAACATTGAGACTACTGGTATCTTTTATTTTTTGACATAGTCCTACCTTTCTAATTAATAAAACAATTAATATCATCAATGTATGTACAATTTGTAGGTCGTCAGTACTCAAATGATCAGCAAGTTCCACTCAAACCAGTAACACAATTCTTACTTAGGAGCCCTACAAATTCAACATCTGTTCCAGTGACTCCTGTAAAAACCTGTAAAACATCAACTACATCCACAGAGCCCACACTGTGCTTGGACAATCAGGATGAAAATTTATCTGGCAAGTAATCCCATCTCAGTATTTACATTTACACGCGTGTCATTTAGCATTTACATTCAGTTGTGTTGTTCACATGTCTTCATTATGATATATAGGGATCAAGATGCTGAGCAGTACATGAGCTTATAGTGGTCAGTGACACAAAGCTGACTGCTAATGTCAGGACCAGCGACCCAGAGCTGCCAAGACTCCACCTCCATGTGGTGATCATGGATAACAGGCTGCAACAGGGCAGATTGGCTAAGGAGAAGGGATTGAAGAGGTAAGGTTAACCTGCATCCCAGATTTGCCAAGGAGAAGGGATTGAAGAGGGAAGGTTAACCTGCGTCCCAGAAATGCCACGCTGAAGATGGATGTCTGAACAAAATGTGCAGACATCGCAGTCAAGCTGTAAACTACAACACAATGCATTTTGTTCTTTGGACTACATTCTGCTACTTGCAAAGCCCTTTTCAGGGCTTGGTAGCGGGAATTTGAGAACGAACGATGAAGAAGAAATATCCCAAATCGAATTCTTCTTGCCACTGGGTTGTTCAAGATGACTTCTTTAAAATTTTCCTCATATTTTTTTTCTGCTTTATCATCGTTCACTCTCAAATAATCACATCTATTTCCCTCATAAACTTAGAGGTCTGTCCCAGGCTTCTCTGTTTGTCATACATTCTATCCTTTTTCTGGGTTGCAGAAGACCACAATCTCACTCATGTTGTTGAACACCCTAGAGAACATGTTCTACTATTTGTCAATCAGCCTATATGCAAGGCAGCAAGTGGTTTTGAGTTGGAGCATTCCTTCTCCTAGATGGACTGCCTTTCTGAGCTTACAAGTCTTCTTTCTTTGCGTTCAGGATCTTTGGTCCTGGTATATCTGCAGGGCAGTCTGTAGTCTTCACCAGGTTGGAGTGGCTGTCCCACAGCTTTTGTCTCAGCTCCGCACCCTCTGGCCAGGTCTGGTATCTCATTTCCCTATAGAGTGGGCATTCCTGTAGAATGTGTTCAGGATTCTGGCCTCCTGTTCCAAATGGAAGTTCCACGGCGTGTGAGATCTTTAGTCGGTATAGATGTTCTAGTAGTCTGCAAGTGTTCAGTTCTCAGGCGAAATAAGGTAGTCTGTTCATTTCTTTTGAGTTGGGGAATTGGGCCTTGTGTACTGCTTATCTTTCTGTCTTCTCTCCATTGGTGTATATATTGATTTTTTTATGATGTTCTTGATTTCTCTGTATGGTACTCGATGATTACATTGTGCCTTTTTGATGCCATCTTTTGTAGAGCGTTAGCTCTCTCGTTTCCTGTGATTCTGCAATGGGAGGGTAGCCACTGGAGCGCCATTGTTGAGGATCTCTCGAGTTTTCCTAGTTCTGCTCTGATAACAGTGGTTCGTTGTTTGTTTTTTGTATTGCCTCTGATAGTACTCTGCAGTCTATGAATACAGCTATTTTTGTTGGTAGTTGCCTTTCTGTTTTAAGTATTCTCAGTGCTCGTAGGAGGACCATAGATTCTGCTCTAAAGGGTTTGTGGACGACTTTTCTGTTGGGTGCGCCTCTTCTGTTATATTTCCACTTTTGTGTCTTATAAATATGCCTCTTTCCCCATTTCAACCTGCTCCCTCTGATGAATCATCTGTGTGCACCTGTGTCCATTCCTTGGTATTATATTTCTCCTCAATCATTGCTTGTGCTAAAGTTTTCAGCTCGTGAACACCATGTTGGTCTTTTCTTCTGATTCCTGGTATTTCTGTACTTATTGCGATGTTCTTTATGTTGCAGCTTGGCTCTTCATAGTTGATAAGTATTTCTATTTATGTAGGTTGGTTGGGTATTAGTTCTCCATATTTTTGGTGTAGGTGGTTTGATATATGGATGAAGCTGGTTCTCTTTAGCCTATTTTTAACTGGGTGTTTCAGTTTGATATGTATGGGATGATCAGGCATGCGTAGCATCTTTTCACTACGTGTCAGTACTTTCCTCTCGTCTAGTTTTTAGGGGTGTTATATTTAACAAGTCTTATCTACCCAGAAACATATCCTCAAATGTCTTATTCTTGTAAGTAACTGCCTTAATGTTTTTTTCTTTCTACAGTTTGGTTAGTCAGTGTAGATCAAATAGTACCTTCCACACCAGAATGTGGTGATGGTAAATCAAGCAGAAAAGAGGATTACTTTGAGCAGCCTGTCTCTTCACACCAAGCCATATTAGTACATGAGAATATTGATTCCTGCATAGGTGATCCCTATTCGTTGAACAGTTCAAAGTTTCTGTCAGCTACAAATCCAAGACAATTATCTCACAAAGGGCTTTCTTTAGCCAAGTGTGGAAATAATCAAGGATGCTCTACCTCAACTAGCCAGAGTTTAACAGGCATGCGGACATTAAAAAAACCAGCATATAGTGCAGATAGTAATGAAACTTCAGCATTAAGCTTCCTTAAATCATCTTCCCAACAATCACATGAAATGTCTGATGCAGTACCAGAAATATTAACTTCACCATCTGAAAACATGGATCTGCCTTCTCAAAATAAAGATACACCACTGCCATTGGCATCAGTATCTACTTCATATATGCTTCCCTCTGTTTCAACATGCTCGAATGCTAGATTTGAAGCCAGCACAACAGGAGCAGCTACCATCATTACCAGGGAGGAGTTGACACGTAGGCGCCGACCAGTTTCTCAGATGGAAGGAGCACATTGTTTTCAAGTAAGAAACCAAGATGACCTATTTCAAGATCCTGGGCAGCTCAATCTGTTTGATGGGGATGACATATTTGGCTGATATTTTGAAAACTAAATTTGTTTACATGTATGATTGTTGTGTCAACTGCTTATGTTGCAGGTAGGTTTGTGTTGTGAGGGATTGCATTTCATCATCATCAGTCCCGTAACCTGAAAGGTCATTGAGGCACCAATACTGCAGATTGTTGGGCCAATTCCCACCACTCCACTAAGTTTTTTGCCAGGATATTTGTTGTAGATATAGACATTTCTGTCTACTCTCCGATGTCTTCCCATCTCTTTTTCTTCCTCCCTCTCTTACACTTCCCAGGCATAGTACCTTGCAGAATTGTCTTGTCAACCCAGACAATCTTGAAACATGACCATACCATGTGAGCTTGCGTGCTTTTACCACAGCCAATAGATCTTTATATTGGCCGACCTCTCTCTTGGAGTTAGGCTTACTTTGTAAAGTATTGCAGTTAAGGTTATGTTGGGAGACATTATTGCTAGGCTTATATTGTTAGGGATTGCAGTTAAGCTTATATATGTGAAACATTACAAGTAGACATAAATTGTGACTTGGTGTGCTGTAAGGTTGTAGTTTTTTGTTGTTGGAAGATGCTTGTCAATCCTTAATCAATTTTCTTCTTAGTTATCATCTACTTCTGGTTTTTTCCATAATGATGTTATAATAAGATTTTGCAATTTCAGAAGCTGTCCTTGATCACATAATCTATTGGCTATAGATTTGGAATTAAAATATGTTTGGTTGAATTGTTTATTGATTTGTTTAAGTGTTTAAGTCATTCATAGAAAGTATCTTGAGGTATGTTATTAAAATAATTATTTCATCTTTCTTTTTCATCTTGATATATTATTATTTTACTTTATTATGCACCCCTGTGACTTTCTGTTTTTTTTATCTGTCAATTTATTTTTCATTTAATTAATTAAAAAGCAAATTGAATATATATTCTCCCCCATTTATTTTGAATTGCACGTTCATTGTTGAAGACACTGATTATTTCCTTTTCTCTCACTCTCTCATTCCCTCACTTAATATATTTGAGGATTATGAGGAGGGTTCTGGTTAGGTTATTACAAAGGTAGATTTAAAACACTGTATGGGGTTGGAGGGGCATGCGGTTGTGAACTTGATTTACTTCTTATTCTTCTTCTTCGTACGCAGTCAGACAGTAACCATTATTTTTTCGAAAAAAGCGGTGGTCATCCTGAGGCTGTCGACACTGCCATAGAGCTTGTCTTGCAGTTCCACTGGTGATGGCCACATCTGCTCTCTCTGATCCTCGTATGTCGGGCAGTTCTGCAGCAGATGTTCAGCGGTCATTTTACCGGTACCGCACGGGCATTCGTCAGTATTACCTATCTTCAATTTGTTGAATAGGTGGTACCTCAGTCTATTGTGGCCAGTGCGAAGTCTGAAGACAACGATCTGCTCTCTTCTGTTCAACTGGTAATAGGCATCGTTTTTGGTGTAACCAGTATGTTCGGTTTCCCATTTGGTCATGTATCTGGCTTTGATAAGCCGTTTTGACTCTTCGTACGTCATACTAGTATCTGTTTGTGGTAGTCTTGCACCTTCTTTTGCCAGTCTGTCTGCCTCCTCGTTGCCTTGAATGTTGCAGTGTGATGGGACCCACTGTACCACTACCCTTTTTGCTGCGGACTGCTGGCACAGTTTGCAGAGTGCTGCTCTTAAGTCATTAAGCTCAGTGTTTTTCTGGCTTTTTAGCGCTGTGACTACGGCGAGAGCATCTGTAAGCAGGACTATATGGCTTTCATTTTCTTTATGTGTCAAATTGATTTACAAACCCAATATACCAGGTTCAAATCATGTCACGCTTGTTTGACAGACTGGGCATGTCATGAATTTTTCATGCTGACCGCTTCTCCCAGTCGACTCAGCTTTATATGGGTACCTGATGAAATCAGGAGAAAATTTAGAGCCACCGCTGAAACTACTGAGTTTCTGCTGTCATCAGCACTTTCAGCAATGAAAGAGGCTGAACACATATAGGGATGCGCAAGTGCAATGACTGCACTTCTATGAGTCATTTTCCATTTATTTAAAAACTCAATTTAATAATGACAGCCCAGCATCCTTAGATTAAATGTAGAGAAAGCTATAAAAAATATGAGCAAAAAAGAAAGCAACAGGCATGGATACAATATTGTATAGAAATGATAGTAGCTCTAGAGTAATTCAGTGAAGATAAAATTATCGATTCGTGTAATGACATCTACAATTTGGAATCTATATATAGCGACCTGATTACATCTGTCTATAACACTACTCAAGAAACCTTGTGTAGTGGAATATTCAAATTTTTGAACAATCACTCTTATGAGCTACACCATTAACCCATACAGTCCAACATAATTTACAAGATGTTAGTCTAATGCCAAAGACAAGAACAGAAATTTTATATGTTTCAAGGCTAACACAAAAAAAGTTATTTAAACTAAAATTGCTATTCGTATATTTGAAGATACAGCTTTTATATATATAAATCAAACTTAGCTAAATAACAAGATATGGCTGATAGGAGATAATGTGTAAATCTGTATATAAGACTATAAATGGTGCGACTCTAGTTGACTGCAATGGACAATTTGGACTGTAAAAATTATACAGGAAAGATTTAATGTAGAATCTTCTTTGTCCATTCTCAGATCAAGGTCTCAGTTTACAGTTCGAGTCATTGATTATTCTTGGATGAGATAGTAGTGTCGTGATTTGCAGAAACAAACTTTCTGCAGCCACGCAATCCCTTAGCACGTTGATACACCATGGACTTAAGGTCATTTTTTTGCATGGCAGAATGTGCCATCAAAGCAAGAGACAGAATAGGACGTTGGAGATGCATTGCAGCCGACCTTCAATGTAGATATGACACCTGAACTGAAGTTGATTATACAAAATTGAATATTCTTAGTCAACCTGTAATTCTACAAGTGCAGATGACCCTGTGCAGGTCCCAGATCTTGTATGAGCTGGATTGAGCTGAGAGAAGGGTTTCCTGCTTAGCGGGCTAGGCTCGAGCAGCTTAATACTCCTAATACTCTGCTGCGTTGGGACAAGCACTTTACAGAGAGTGGTTAATCGATGTGCGAGTCCATCTTAATAAACTCAAACACTAGAGCAAAGTAGAGCTGCAGCCTGTTAGGCGCCATCTATGCTGCTCTAAACAAACCACATAACCATGGTCGGTGTTGTCATGTTACAGATAGTCTCCTCTTACGACATGCTCTCTTTGAGGCAGTGGTACTATTCTTGTCCTTGTCATACATAAAGACCCTGGCAGACCACTCTGGAATATTACATTCACTCAATTGGTACAAAAGGAGCAAAGAATAGGCCCACATTTTCATGTTTTTCTTCGTCGAGGCTAAGCATAATTCTTTCGACCAATGACAGACAAAGTCTTGTAGGTAATGCCATTTTTAATGAACACGATATAATCAGCATTGTTTCTTGAACAAATCACAGGCGGGACTACATTATAAAGAACTGTGCTAAAGTTTTAAGCTTGACAAATATGGCTTTTTGTTTCTTCTTCTTTGTCGTTCATCCTGAAAAGGATGTTGTAACGCAGTTTGCAGCGAAGCTGTAATATTTGCGTCTTTCGAATCGGCACAACTGGTTACAGCTGGCTCTTTTGGGTAGTGAGTTGTCTTCCTACTACACTAGCGCACTCTTGTTTTAGAGTTGCCACTTGGAGGTGGAATGTTTCAGCCCACAAATGATTTATTGACTCAAACATGTTTTATGAGAACAGCTTTGAAAGTGCATAAACTGGGGTTAAATCAAAACTAAGACTGACGTTAAAAGCTTAAACTCTACCATTGCTGTGACAAATATTCAATAATTACTGCCTTTGTTAATGTGTCCATGACAATGAAAACTAATAAAGTATTTGATAACAATCAGCAGAATATACACTATTAAAACACCGCATGACATAAAAAACAAATAACTTCAGTAAAACTGAATATCAAATGTAATACTTACAGAAACAACTATAAGTCCATTTTACAGATACCACTAACGCAAAACACAACAAATAGTGGCATCAAGGAAATGCAGCAAGGTAAAATCAAGGATAAAAATCTGTTTTTCATGATATTAATTGAAAATGCAACCCAAATAGTCCTTATAAAGGACTGGACAAACAAGAACAATACAGATAAAAAAGTTGAATTAAGCTCATGAAAATATCAGTTTTACTGCAGTCCATCATCTACTAGTGGTCTCGAGGTAAGGTGTTCGCCCACGGGTGCCGGAGGTCGTGGGTTCAAATCATAGTGGAGACTAGGATTTTTTTCATGTGAATCTTCTGGTAAAATTTCCACTGATCTCTTGCTAGTGAATTCACTCGCCGTGTTCAGTGTCGAAAACATTAAAAATCCATTGGCAGTCTGAATTATAAAAACGTGGCTTAACGGTCGCCACCCAGACAAAATTAAAAATAATTCTAGTCAAAATATCTACCCAAATTATTTGTACTCTCCCAAAGGTTTAGTAAGCTGCAGGAAGTTTAAAATACCTACTACAGATAGCCTTTGGCTACCTGGTAACAGACATTAACAACATATCTGTTTGAATTCTAAGATTCCAAGTACAAAATATGTATTACTATTATGAATTTCTTGCACAGAGAATGGCAGAAAAGAGTAGAGCTCTTTTTATCTGATTTATCGACTATGAAAAGGCCTTTGACTGAGTGGCACGGAAACAAACTTTTCCCTATTTTGGAACAGCTTATGGTGGATAGAGCAATAAGCAAACTAATACAGGACCTACGAGGCGTGTTCAAATGAAACTGGATCTAACTGCACCAAGTAAACATACGTACGCTGTGCATGAAGACGTCACTTCTGATGTAAACAGCACATACCAACCATTAAGTTTGCAAAATTTCATTATCCTCCGACATAGTTTCCTCAGCAGATCATTGAAAACATGGTGGGTGTGATACAGAATTCGTCCAGAGTTTTTCAGGGAGCAGTGATTTGTTTTCTAACAGCTGAAGGATGTTGACCAGTTGACATTCATCGCAGAATACAGGCAGTGTATTGTGACAAAAGTGTGTAGAAGACAACAGTGAAGAACTAAACAACGATATTTAAAGAACGACTTGAGTTAACGAAAAGTCTTCAGAGAACAGGTCAGGCGCATATTGTTGTGTCAGAAGATGCCATCACCAAAACTGATGCAGCAATTCGAGTGGACCGTTGCCGGAGCTTACGTTCACCACACTTTTGTCACCATACACTGCCTGCATTCTGCGATGAATGTCAACTGGCCGACATCCTTCAGCTGTTAGAAATTGAATCACCGCTTGTTGATCAACTCTGGACGGATTCCGTATCACACCCGCCATGTTTTCAACGGCAGTTGGAGGATAATGAAATCTTACAAACTTGACGGTTGGTATGTGCTGTTTACATCAGAAATGACGTCATCATGCCCATCGTACGTATGTTCACTTGGTGCAGTTAGGTACAGTATTATTTGAACTCGTATATTAAAATAAAATTGTGAATATAGTAACTAAGGAAGTCCCAATCAGATGGGGTGTAAGGCAAGGATGTTTATTATCAACAAGCCTATTTAATGCTTATTCTGATGAAAGATGCTACCAGAAAATGTAACAATGGTGTTAAGGTCAATAGAGAACGAATACATGCCATCAAATTTGTGGATGACCAAGCCATCAGAGTTGGATCAGAAAAATCATTGCACAATTTTCTCACCAATTAACGATACAGTCAAGGTATTTGGTATGAAGATAAATGCTAGTAAAACAATACATATTAGCATTGAGGGACAGAGCATAGAACAAGTGTGGGGGTTTTCCTATTTGGGACAAAGTGTTCAGAGAATGTCTGTTGTAAAGTTGAAATCAGAACTAGGAAACAAACAAAACAAAAAAAGCATTCTGTGAGCTGGACAGAAAAAAGGTCAAATGAGCAAGTGCTAAATGAAAAGTATAAAAGAAGGTGGATTGCCTAATAAGAGACATAGAGGTCAACTATTGAAATACTGGAAGGAAAAATAAATTCAAGGGAAAAGAAGAAGTGAATGTCCAATAAACTAGTACATTACATGGGCATGCAGATACATCGGGGTGCAGACTTATGCTGAGCTAAAGTCCAGAGTGGTCTGACAGGATCTTTGTGTATGATAAGGACACGAATAGCATCAGTGCCCCACAGAGAGTGTGTCGTAAGAGGCGAATAACTGCCTGACATAGCATAACATTGGTCATGGTTAGTTGGTTTGTTTAGAGCAGCATAGATGGCGCCTAACAGGCTGCTGGTCTACTTTGCTATGGTATTGAGTCTATTAAGATGAACTCGCACATCGGTTAACCACACTTCAAGAAACTGATTGTATACAGACTCTGCAGTCTTCTAAATCAGTATAAAGATGTTAAGTTACGTTAAAGAGATCTGCTGAGGAGAATGGCTTGACAGGATCAGATAACTTCAACACCAGTCTTCAGATTGACTAACCGGATTATTATACTTGTAATTACAAGTTCAACGCACATGACAAAGATAAGTATTTACAAACTAACAATTGTCTCATTACAAAATAACTATGCATTTGCTGATATTGACAAGCCAACTACTTATAGTACACTATCAGACCATCAATCATCTTCCCCTACATCTAAGCCCTGCCATTGAGTATTTCATGGTTGCTTTATTTACTCAGTTATTTGATTTCAAGGGATATTTCTGTAGAGAATGTTGGGCAAATTTTAGCTTCTTTATTGTGGTATGTTTTCATAAATTTCCATTTGTTTCATTCAAATTGCAAAACTACTTTGACACTGGTTGCCTGATTAAAAGAGTGAGTCATTCACGGACTTGCCTCATGATATGCTCCAGTTTCCCACCTGTAAAAATTGGTACCTGACTCAGCTCTAAGTTAGGGAATGCAAGGCAGTGAGAAGGGAAACTGGTCACACTTTTCAAAAAAGCAGAAACTTCATACAGTGAAGACTCCTCTTTCTGCTACACATCTATATTTTGACTTGATCTTAAGATCTGTTCCTCACAGAGTATTCCACACACTTTTGTGGGCATAATGAAGACCTGCCCAGCTTTGAACTCAATCTATTTCTCATGTCTTATGCACTGCGATTTAAAAAATATATTTTCTTCGTAGTATCATTTCTTCGCCTTTGTATATTCTTCTTCTTCTTAGGGAGCTGCGTAGCGCAGTGGTTAGCGAGCTGGCTTCGCATCTGAGTGGTCCTTGGTTCATTCCCCAGTAGAGGTGGTAATGTTTTTTCAGACCGTAACGGCTCCCGGGTCGACCCAGCCTTAATGGGTACCGGTTCAGTCCGGGAAGTAAAAGTGGCAAGGGAGAGGAAATGGCTACCGCCCTCATACAGTCGACCTTTGAGATGCGAGATTGCTAACACCTCACACCCCTACTGCAGTAATGCTATGGGTTACTTTTACTTCTTCAGTCAACTAATGCTATGCTTCTAGGCTGGTGAGGTTCACGGAAGAGACTGTGCATTTCAGGTCTTCGCCAGTCCCCCTAGTTTTTCAAGCATGGCCGCTCCTCCTGGGCCAGACTGCCTCTCTTTGGTCTGCATTAGGTAGAGCAGTCCTGCAAAGGATATGTTTTGATGTTTGCTTGCTTGATCTATAATCACACGTGACTGTCTCCAAGACCCATTCTGTGGAGGTGGACCGCGAGTCTACAATGTCCCGTTCTGAGACTGAAAATCTTTGTCTTCCCAGCTGTGCTGCCATTTTCTGGCTTGTATTCTTTCAGCTGATCTCTCCATTCTGTCCTCATGGATCATTTGATGAGTGTCTTTGCTTCTTTATAGCTCTGTGGATGGAATCCGTGTGCTGCCACTTCTGACTTTTGCTATCTCATTTGCCTTTTTGTTTCCAAGGATCCCACAGTGTGCCGGAATCCACTATATAGATAGTTCCATTGCGTGTGGCTGATTGACTCTATTTATTGTCAATCATCGTTACCTTTCAAGTACCTTTTGGAGCATATGATTATTTTTTTCTGATAAGCATTTCCTTTGTTCATTGGCCTCCTTCCTTGTAGCTGTCCCCAACAAATCTAAATATTATTCTACAAAACCATATCACTGATCTTCTTTTTGGTTTACTAGTCGTCCATGACTCGTGTCTATATGTCAATATCAGCCATATATAACAGTGAAGATCATTTAGTGAAGCGCATGTTATCACAAAAATTGAAAATAATTGGCTTAATGCCATCATGGTGAGAAATCATTGCAGGTCAAAATGCTCAGATTTGGCACCATGAGCTCCTCTTAAAGCGATCAAATTGCTAATAATATTTTTCATAATGCAGACTATTCTTCTGAATATAAATGGTTACATTGCAACAGAATGTTTTTGGATGGGAGACTAAAGTCTGGTCAGGCAAGACATGCTGATTGGGCATTGGTTAGTCAGGGTCGGATAAAATATACTGGACAAGACCCCCACCTCTCTTCTATGCAGGTCTCCCTGGAAATTGGTCGTTTTCATGGCAGCCTGGCTAATGAGTGTGTAGTAAGCAACACACACATGTAGTGAAGCATAGCACAACCACCTGTAGGACCCCGAGCCACCTTCATCAGCACATTCAGGATTTGAGGAAAGCTACTGCAGCCCACCACTTTATGTCCTTTTCAGAGCACACACAAGAGTAATCTTACTCATTGTGGACATTCAACAACAACAACAAAAGGTTTTTGTTTTCATCAATTAATCCTATAGACATCACTTATTTAATCCTTCTCAGAACATAGAGCCACAAAAAACGATGTATGCTGATTCTTATTTGAATCGTTCTTCTTAATCTCTGACCATGAGACTCAAGTTGCACTGACCTCTTTTTCTACTGGTTTCCTTGTGTTTGTAAGCTACAATAGACTAGCACAGTGGTTTCCAACTTGGAGTCGGCAAAGATTACTGTGAGGGTTCACAAACCATATTCTAAATTTTAATATTATACTATTGTTCATAGGTTCAGAACCAAAGGACAAGCACTTCTTAAACTTAAGTAGTCTGGGATCCCATTTGTATTCATATTTGCACATCTGACAACTTCTCCACAGACCCTAGATTACAGATAACTGTAAAAAGGATTCTTCTTCTGCGTTCGTTCATAATCTCCCGCTACCAAGTAGCAGAATGTACTCCGGAGAACGGAAAGCGGTGTTGTTAGTTTACAGCTTGAACGCGATATTTGCACCTTTCTGTCCAACACATCTGTCTTTGTCAGCTGTAAATAGACTATTAGCAAAGTATCATAGCACTAGTGTAACTTCATCTTTGTCCATGTTATCTGTATGAATCCTACATAGAGTTTTGACTGCAGTTGGAATCGGAGAAGACGGCCGTTCAAATGAAGTGACACTACTTATATGAAACTCTTGTTGAGTTTCAACTACTGTTGCATTGTGGTCTGACGGTCGTTTATGCAGAGATGCACTGGCACTCCTAGGAGGGACATTAACTGGTGTTTGTCTGGTAATGACAGGAGTCTGTCTACAGGAGCTTCCTGGGTCTGTGTCTTCATAGTCTAGTATGCTTGTGGCTTCAATAACTGGAAATAAGAAAACACCAATAATATGTCAATAAATAATAGTAAGTAAGTCAAGATCCCATTAACATGCCAATGTAGCATATTGGGAATATGATGTTTGGATCATATTTACTTGACTAATGGCACACTAGGGGTTGTTGTTGTTTCGAATGCCCAAAATGAGTAGGTTTACTCTTTTGTGCGTCCTGAAAAGGACATAAAGTCCTTTCCTCACATCCTGAGTGTGCTGATGAAGGTGGACCGGGGTCCTCAAGGCGGTTGTGCTATGCTTGTCTACATCTGTGTGTCACTCACTACTACGGGAATCACGTCGTTCCCTCATCTTGTTGGCCAGGCTGCCATGAAAACAGCCTGTTTCCAGGGAGGGCTAGCTACGAGGAAGCTGAGGTGAGGGTCTTGGCCAGTATATTTTGCCTGATCCTGACTAATATGTCTGATCAGTATATTTGCCTGACAAGACGTTAGTCTTCCTCCCTGCACACTAGGGGTGATATGCTCAACATTATACTAGCCGCCTTTACTTTACAAGATTGTTCTGGTATCCAATTCTTTAGAATGGGTGGACCCCAGAAGTTGCTTTGCGATCGAGAATAATTCCACACCAACTGGGGATCGAACCATGATCGCTCATCAAGCCAGTGCACTAAAACAAGCGCAAATATAATATAAATTTTACAATTGTATACATCAATCATACTAGTAAAGTTGAACAGGTTACCCAGAATATATTTTTGTTCATGTTCCGTGTATCTCATTTACATTTGTTTATATCAAGGACTCAGCCTTTAGGGTATCCTAAAATAATGGATCAAATGCAATATGTCTTTTCTGATAAATCATTTTACTATAATAATAGCTGTCCATCGTTGTCGATAAGGACCACCAACATCATCCTTGTCACAGCTTTCCCTGATGGGTGTGTATGCGCATGTGGCTGAACAGGCCAATGCGGGCACGAAAACATCTGTTGCATGACGGGCACATGAGGTCTATAGAAGGTGATGGTGTTCCTGCTGTTTGTGATTTCTGGGTCTCTCGTCTGCTCTGGGCTTTCATAACATGGTGGTCTTCGCTGGTAGCTACACCCGCTTTGGCTGCGCTTCTCCAGTCAGATCTGTTTTGCGCAAGACATTCCCAGGTAGTAACATCTATCTGGCAACTTTTCACTGAGTCGCTCAGACTGTCTTAAAAAAGATTCTTTGCCCTCTCTCTCGCCATCCCTCTCTCAGTTCGCTGTAGAAGAGCTTTTTTAGGACCCATTCATCTGACATAATAACAAGGTGTCCGGCCCATCCCAGTCATGCTTTTTCTAGCAGTGCATGGATGCTGGGCATGTCAGCCCTCGAGAGTACCTCAAGGTGTCAGTGACACGATCTTGCCATTGGAGTATTCGTCTTGGGCAACCTGTGTGGAAGTGGTTTGACCTCCTTGCATGTCCAGAGTATACAGTCCAGATTTCGCAGGCATAGAGTAGGGTTGGAATGATAGTGGCACAGTAGACTTTGAGTTTGATCTTGACGCTGATGCCATGACATTCGAACACCATCGAGCGCATGCTACCGGCCTTGCTATTCTAGTTGCCACCTGATCATCGACGCTGACATATTATATATAAAGACATTTAATTTTGCTATAGAAAATATATATTTAGCAGTTATACAGCCTGTTTTGTTTACATATTTCAAGGAATCTTCTGTTAATCATCGACCATGTAGAAATGTGTGTTTTAAAATTATTATTAGTTAATCAGAACTAATGTATATTTCTGTCCATTCTTTCACACCAAAAACAACTCAATTTAATTTAGAGTCACGTCTTCATCGTGTACATTACCGCTCCTAAACTTGGTTATAGTTTGGTCTGGGTAAAAGGGTTTTCAGCAGTTTATGTACCAAATGAACCTTCAATACAAAACACTGGTTACATAATAATTAACATATGAATTTAGTTATTTTGGGATCAAGACGCTGAGCAGCACATGAGTTGCAGCGCTCAGCGACTCGTAGCTGACTGCTATCGCCAGGGCCAGCGAACCAGAACTGCCAAGACCCTTCTACACCTCCATGCGGTGGTTCTGGAAAACAGGCTACAAAAGAACAGGATGGCTAGGAAGAAGGGATTGAAGAGGGAAGGCTAGCCTGGTACTCAAAAATGTCTGCTGCTGAATACGGGTGTGGCGGACCGAAAGTTGCAAATATCGCAGTCAAGCTGTAAACTACCAGTACAACGCATTCTGTTCTTTGGACTACATCCTGCTACTTGTAAAGCCCTGTTCAGGGCTTGGAATCAGAAGATTGAGAACAAATGCAGAAGAAGAAGAGTTGCTTTAAACTAAAACAAATGTCAATTACAAAAGTTATTGAAAAAACAAGAATAGTCACCACCCTTCTTCTTCTGCATTCAAACTTTTTCGTCATACTAGATTTGTAGTCCCGTCGCCGAGACAAAGTCTACATGCCTTTCTAGATCCGGATGACATCACCACAATTTCTACGTCACCTCTGGGCCCTCTGGCCAGGTTTGGCATCACATTTTTCTGTATATTGGGCAGTCCTGTAGGATGTGTTCATTGGTCTGGACTCTGGTTCCACATGGGCAGTCGCTTGTGTGTGATATCTTGAGCCCATGTAGATGACCCAATAGTCTGCAGTGGTTTGTTCTCAGGTGACAGATGGTGATTTGTTGGTGTCTGTGGAGCTGATGGATTTGCTCAGGTCTATTGCTCACTTCCATGTCTTTCTTCCATTTTGAGTTGTACTGATTGTGTATGATGGTTTTTGCCTCTCAGTAGGACACTGCATGGATAAGTTGCTCCATCTTGCCATCCACTTTGGTCAGGGCATCAGCTCTCTCATTCCCTGTGATTCCACAATGGGACGGTAGCCACTGAAGAGCAACTGTTGGGGTTCTTTTAATTTTGTTGAGCTCTGATCTGATTTCACACAGCATTCGTTCGCCTCTGGTGTTTTGTATGGCTTCTAGCATTGATCTACAATCTGTAAAGAATACAATCTGAATTGGCGGGTGTTCATCTGATCTGGTAAACATTGTTAGTACCTGTAGGAGTGTCATAGACTCTGCCCTAAGACTGTAAAAAATCTTCCCAGTAGAGAAAGCCCTATGGATTATTTTCGCATTGTTGTATTTTACAAAAATGCCTCCTCCGCCATCCTTAGCTGTGCCCTCTGCAGATCCATCTGTGTATATGTGTTTAGTCTTTAGGGCTGTATCTTTCTTCAAACATCATCAAAGCTGAATTTTTAGATGGATAGCCAGACAATTTCCTTATTTTATTCCTGGGATCTCTGTGGTTATTAGGATGTTTTTATGGCAATAGTTTGGCTCCTCATAGTCAGCACTTCCATTTCTGTGAATTGATTTGGGAGAAGGTTTTTTCATGGCAGGTGTTTAGAGTTGTGTAAAAAACTGGTTCTCTTTAGTTGGTTTTTTGGTCAGATTTTGAAGTTTGACTTGCATAGGATAAATTGGCATGCGTTTCAGCTTCTCACTGTGCACAAACACCTCCTCATCTTGCCTGATGTCAAGGGAGCGTAGTTGGGTATGTTTTTCCATTGGTTGGATTGGGGTGGTTCTCATCCCCCCTGTGATCAGTCTGAGGCCTGTATTTTGCACTTTTGTTAGGCATTCTGCCACCCTTCAAATGTTGTTAATCTAACACCACTACAGTAAGCCTTGCAGGCATACTGTGCAAAACAATATACAAGGCGAGATCAAATGACACCGGACCAAGCTACAAAAAGTGAACATCCGTACGATGTGAATCACATAATGACGTCGCTTCTGGTGTAAACAACACAAATGTCCTCATCCTCCAACTCATAGTTTCCCCAGCAGACTGTTGAAAACGTGGCAGGTGTGATACGGAATCCGTCCAGAGTTGATCAGCGATTCGGTTTTTAACAGCTGAAGGATGTCGACCAGCTGACATTCATCGCAGAATGCAGGCCGTGTATGGTGACAAAAGTGTGTTGAAGACAACAGTGAAGAACTGGACAACGATGTTTAAAGAAGGACGTGAGTTAACGCAACAATATGCACTTGACCTGGTCTCGGAAGATCTTTCGTTACCTCACATACTTCTTTAAGCATTGTTATCCAGTTCTTCGCTGTTGTCTTTGACACACTTTTGTCACCATTCTGCGATGAATGTCAACTGGTCGACATCCTTCAGCTGTTAGAAACCGAATCACCGCTTGCTGATCAACTCTGGACAAATTTAATTTCACACCCCGCTTTGTTTTCAATAGTCTGCTATGGAAACTTTGAGTCGAAGGATAATGAAATTTTGCAAACTTGACGGTTGGTATGTGCTGTTTATACCAAAAGTGACATCATGCGCATCGCAAATATGTTCACATGTTGCAGTTAGATCCGGTTTCATTTGAACACACCTCGTAGTTGATCTTACGGTGGTGTTGTCTGTGGTACTTAATTGTACATGAAATTGCTAGTTCAGGGTTCACTACAGGTCAGAGGTAAAGGCACTTTTCTCTGAAGAAACAAAAGTGTGATACGATGGGATTAAGAATCCCACAAGTATCAGGTAACATCAGTGTCTAGCCATATTCGAGATCTCTTGTACATCTGTGCACTTAAAAAAACAATTGGCAGTTGAAAATCGATAATAGTAGGCTGTTAGCCGTTGCCAGGGAAGAAAATTATAAAACATAATAAAATCCTTAGCCAGTGTACAATCTACCTTCCCCGAAGTAAGCCACGGAGAATAAACATTGAAAAATCAATTATGGATAGCCTTCCACTACCTCCCCGAGGGCATAACCTGCCTGTTTGAATACCAGGATTCCAAGTAGTTGTCCTATTATTTTATCTCAGCATGGGATCACGGGAGCAGCATGTCGATTAATATATCTCATATACAAATGTGTAGAATTTAATGGGCTGTCAAATAGAACCATTTTGTGTCTCAACATAAAGAAGAATATATAACCAGTAGTCCACATATATTGTAAATTCATTTCTTTTAAAATTAATTTTGTTGTTAAAGTTTGAACTTCCTATAATATAAGCTGTCTAAAGCTCATAAGATTAGTTAACACTGATAGAATATCCATTTATAAACAACACATATCTTCTTCTTCGTTCGTTCTCAATCTCCTACTACCAAACCATGAAAATGCTTAAGTAGCAGAATGTAGTCCAGAGAACGGAATGCGTTGTGTTGTAGTTTACAGCTTGGCTGCGATATTCGCACCTTTCAGTCCAACACATCCAACTTCAGCAAGCATTTTTTGAGTACTAGGTTAGCATTCCCTCTTCAATACCTTCTCCATAGCCAGTCTGCCCTGCTGCAGCCTGTTATCCAGGATCACTGCATGGAGGTGTAGAGGTGTAGAAGGGTCTTGGCCGCTATGGTTCGCTGGCCCTGACACTAGCAGTCACTCATGCGCTGCTTTGCATCTTGATCCCACACAACACATATAAGTTTTATCATTTTCTGTCTGTAATTAAAGATTTGATGCCCATTTGTATCTTTGAAGTTGAGATGTGGAAAATAGTCAGCAAGAAAAATTATATATGTTGAGATTAGGACACCATACATATTCAATGTTTATGTATCTCCTGTACACAATTGAATGGGCTATCAAATAGATCCAATTTGCCTTACCATCAAGAAGAATAGATAAAAAGTAGTCCACATATATTTTAAATACATTTAAAACAAAATTAATTTGAAAAAAAGTTTGAACTGACCATAATATATGCACACAAGTCTGAAGCTTTTAACTCTATTCTTCACTGACAATACCAATTTAGACACAACATATATATGTATTATGTAAGTTTGATAATTTTCCATGAATAGATAAGCCGTGATGCTTGTTCTGTCGATAATGTTTGCGTACAATCACTGGAAGCTATTTTTTTTCAAAAAATTGTTGGAGCAAATTAGTTGACCAACGAACCATAGCTGCCAAGACCCTTCTACACCCCCACGCGGTGATCCTGGATAACAGGCTGCAGAAAGGCAGACTGCCTAAGGAGATGGGATCAAAGAGGGAATGCTAGCCCGGTACTCTTCTTCTCCTTCTTCTTCTTACGCTGCCAGATGTCGACCTTTATTTTTTCGAAAAAAGCAGAGG
Organism: Ariolimax columbianus; assembly: GCA_036924085.1. Classification (NCBI taxonomy): domain Eukaryota; kingdom Metazoa; phylum Mollusca; class Gastropoda; order Stylommatophora; family Arionidae; genus Ariolimax; species Ariolimax columbianus. Next base: position 38,501,015 of record JAVGWX010000007.1, on the reverse strand, counting down.
TCATCCTGTGGCTGTCGACACTGCCATAGAGCTTGTCTAGTGTTGCAACTGGTGATGGCCACATCTGCTCTCTCTGGTCCTCCTATGTCGGGCAGTTTTGCAGCAAATGCTCAGCGGTCATTTTCCCTGTACCACACGAGCATTCGTCAGTGCCACCTATCTTCAATTTGTTGAATAGGTGGTACCTCAGTCTATTGTGGCCAGTGTGAAGTCTGAAGACCACGACCTGCTCTCTTCTGTTCAACTGGTAATGGGCATCGTTTTTTTGTGTAGCCAGTATGTTCTGTTTCCCATTTGGTCATGTATCTAGCTCTAATAAGCCGTTTTGACTCTTCATATGTCATACTAGTATCTGGTTGTGGTAGTCTTGCACCTTCTTTTGCCAGTCTGTCTGCCTCCTCGTTGCCTTGGATGTTACAGTGGGATGGAACCCACTCTACCACTACTCTTTTTGGTGCGGACTGATGGCATAGTTGACAGAGTACTGCTCTTAAATCATTAAGTTCAGTATTTGTCTGGCTTTTTAGTGCTGTGACTACGGCCAGGGCATCTGTAAGCAGGACTATATGGCTTTCATTCCTTTTACCTGTCACCATTTCTTCCACTGCCGCCCTCAGTGCCTCTGCCTCCGCTCTGAAATTGCTTGTGTATTTTACAGTTGCCAATGACAGTGTTATTTTTCTGCAATTTGGTAGGCTCAGGAATGCCCCTGCCCCTCCGTTCTGTGTTGTGTTTGTTACAGAACCGTCAGTGTATGCATGGATCCAGTCCATGCTTGGGTAGTTTTTCGTTATGTACCTCAGGGTTGTATCTCTTCTTTCTTTTTCAGTCTGGCAGTTTTTGTTTCCAATATCTGGTATATTTTCTACCACCTCTGGAAATATATGCTGCCTCCAGGTAGGTTTTCGTACAGTAGGGATGGGCTTTGGTGTTGTTAGTGCGTTCATGGGGTCTTTGTGCATCTTTGCTTTGGCTATTTCTGCAAAGTTTCTCCGCTTTAGTTTCCCATTTCCGAAATTGTTTAGTCTCTGGTGCATTGGATGGTCAGTCAGTCTTCTGAGTTTCTCTGCTTGCTGCTGGGCTCTGCAGTCTCTTCTGTCGGTCATGGATTGCAGTTTTGTAATCTTTTCAAGTTCTACAATTGGCTTTGACTTCATGCCTCCTGTTATAACTCTCATGGCTTGGTTTTGGAGTTTGCTAATTTTATCAAAGTTCGCCTTTGCTGCTGTTGTCCATGCCGCAATGCCATACTCGAGAACTGGTCTCACTCTTCCAGTGTACAGTTTCTTTAGTATACTTTTGTCTGCTCCCCAGCTTGTGCCAGCAAGTTTCCTCATGATTGCCATTCTTTCTCTGGCTCTCATTCGGTTTCTCTCGATCTGACTTTTCCATGTCATGCGCCGATCAAATGTGACTCCCAGGTAGTTTGGGTTGTCGTTTGGCTGCAGGTATTTGCCATTAAGACTTAATTTGGTGTTTGGGGGTTTGTTTGATAGCGAGAATATCGTACATGTTGTTTTTTCCTCGTTTATTTTGACCAGCCACGAGTTCGCCCACTCTTCCAGCGATGTTAGGGCCTGCTGAATCCGATTACTTGCTATGGTGAGATTCTTTTCAGAGGTCTACATAGCCAGATCGTCTGCAAACATTGAGCTATGGACTCTTCTTGGTATATTCTCTGTTATGTTATTTATATACACCAGGAAGAGTGTGGGTGACAGTACTCCCCCTTGGGGTACTCCCTGCTCAAGTGTCACCTTTTTGCTCATCTGCCCTTGTACTTGAACTCTGGCTGTTCTGTTTTTGAGGTAGTGGCTGATCCATTTGTACATATTCCCACAAACTTCACTTCTTCGTAGCTTGACTTTAAGTCCCTCTTTCCAGACTTTGTCAAATGCCTTTTCTAATTCCACCCAAACCGCTACTGTGTGTTTTTGCTCCTGGTAGGCATCTTCTATTTCCTGGGCTATGAGGGTGACCTGATCCTCAGTGGATCTGTGCTGTCTAAAGCCTGCTTGCTGTGGAATTAGTACGTGTTTTTTCTTCCAGATGCCACATCAGTCTGGAGTTTATCATACGTTCCATCAGTTTGCGGTACACAACTCAGTAGGCTGATAGGCCTATATCCATTTGGATCTGTTTTATCTTTTCCTTTCTTTGGTACTGGTACAAGTACTGCGTCTTTCCATGCCTGGGGTACAATACCCCTTTTCCAGCTTTGGTTCAGGACTGATAGTAATTTCCTCTTTGTTGTTTGGCCCAGCCCCATCAGCAATTCGTTTGTTAACCCGTCTTTTCCGGGAGATTTCCTTTTCTTTAACGTTCTCATGGCCTCTTCTATTTCATTCATTGTTAGTTTTGCCATCATATGCTCTTCTGGTGCCATATTGATGTTGTCTTTACTCTTCACTAATGTCTGTATGCCTATCTGTAGGGACATAAATGTGGTTTGCTCTGGCATAATGTTCAACAAAGGCGTTTGCTGCTTTTTTTCCAGTGAGCATGTTGTCACCCTGCTTGATGGTAATTTGTTTGTTTGATGGAGTTTCGTCATTCATGGCTCTGACTAACTTCCATAGTTTGTTCCCTTCTTTGTCTAAATTGAGGCTTTCTGTTTTGTTTTTCCAGCTGTCTCTTGTTGTTTGGTTTAGAGTGTATTTGTATTTCGCCGTGGTGGCTTTGAGGGCAATATTTGCCTCCATAGATTGTTCTGTCTCTGCCATGTTCCTAGCATTTGTGACTTCATCTTCCGCTTTCTGCAATTCATCATTCCAATAGGGCTTATAATATTGTTCCTTGCCCCTCTTTGGATGGTTTCAGTGGCAGCTTGCATTATTGCTTTGCTTAGGCTTTCCACCATGGGCTTCATTTTGTTATTCCGTGTGTTGATGGTTTCACACAGCCCATCTGTCAGGCTTGCAAATCTGTCCCAGTCGGCTCGTTTGTAATTCCAACGTGGGAGCGGTTTTGTTTCCTGTGGGCCTACTTCCATATCAACTTCTAGCCTAATTGGCCTGTGGTTGCTACCTGCCAATTGGTTTAGCACCTGGCGGTCTATTTTGTGGTGAATGTCCACAGTGGAAAAGGCCAAGTCTGGAGTAGAGGTGGTATGCCATGTTCTAGAATAGAAGCTAGGGCTATCCTCCGGCCTATTGATTAGATTGAGATTTGTGTCTATCTCCCAATCTTCCACTTCGTCACCTCTGCTGTCTGTGTCCGAGTATCCCCATCTCTCAGAGTGGCTGTTGAAGTCTCCAGCTACTATGCAGTTGGAGTCTTAGACTTCCATACTCGAGAGCGACAGGTCTTTGTTTGGTGGTCCGTACAGGTTGAAGATGCGGATCTTCGTCACTTGTGCCATTATGTCAACTCTTTCAATTTCTGCTTGTCCGGTGTGATTGACAGCTACCGCGCTACTCAGTATGCAGTTACGTGTCAGTATCAGAGTCCCTCCTTTGTGACCTTCTCTATCCAGACGGAAGGTCTGGTATCCTCTGATTGAGAATTTATGGTTGCTGTGGAGGTGCGTTTCTTGGATACATGCCACGTCAATCTTACCTTCATGCAAATGATGTGTTAGGGAAAGCTTTTTGTTAATGACTCCCTCCGCATTCCACTGTAGTATTCTGATGGTCTTGTGTTTTTGGTCAATAGTTTTTGCCCCATCACCATGTGCCTCGACTCCACAGCACATGGGTGGGTGATCACCAGTAGCTATGGTTGGGCCCCTTCAAGGCGTGAGGCCCGGCACTCTCGCTGCCTGGCGGGACTCCACAGGATGAGCGCCACGCTTTTTTTTCTATTAGGTCGTACTATCATCATACAGTGATATACGTTGCACTGTGTTACTTGTTAAGCCTGTGGCCCAGTGCATCCGCTTTCAACAGGCGTTTCTGTAGGGATGCCCTCCTTAGCCTTTGGCTGTCCCCAGCCTATCTGCAAGGCAGCAGTTGTTTGTGATCAGAGTTGTCTCTCTTATGGAAGTTGTCCTACAGGACTAACGAGTCTTCACTACTCGTGTCTATAGGGTGCGGTGATGAAATATGAGATATGATATATGATACGGACTATGTACTGGTTTGTACTATCCCAGAAGAGAGGCAGTCCAGTGTGTCTGTATCCCAAGATCGTCACGTCCTGCCAGAAACGTAGCATATGCATGTGAGTGGGGTATCTCTTTGCTCCCTTTATTTTCTCGGCTTCTCTGCAGTGATGGTACGCCTAGCATTCCCCGCCACCTGGGAGGTTGACACAATAGGGCAGATGTGCAATGTCCGCTAGCCTGCATCTCTTCTGTATCCATTGGGATGACTGATAGCATACAGAGGTAGTGAGCGAGGCAGGAGTGCATTTAACCAGGGGACAAGCCTGGTAATGTCACGGAGATGTTGTTCGCCTGGTGTGCGGACATATCTCATGGTCAGGGGCTGAGTCTCGACAGTTCACAGTGAGGTGGCTGCTCTACTGCTTACGACACCCTGACCAAGAACTAAGTCTTCTGCTGGTGGTTTCGCACCTCATCGCCGTATGGGGTGAATATCGAGCAGCTACCCGCCCGCTTTGATCGGCTTAAACACCAACATGGGGTTGAAATGGGGTCGGGATCATTGATAACAGGCTGCAGCAGGGCAGACTGGCTAAGGAGAAGGGATCGAAGAGAGAATGCTAACCCGGTACTCAAAAAATGCTTGCTGAAGTAGGATGTGTTGGACCGAAAGGTGCAAATATCGCAGTCAAGCTGTAAACTACGACACAATGCATTCCGTTCTCTGGACTACATTCTGCTACTTAAGCCCTTTCAGTGTTTGGTAGTGGGAGATTGAGAATGAACGAAGCCAAGCCAAGCCATCCACAGGAAGTAACATTAAAAATGTTGGATTGGACTAAGCTTTGAAAATTGGTCTTTAAACTTTGCTAATAGAGATTTAACATAATCCATTCCAAGTGGCTTGTGTAAAAATAGGTACTGACAATGAGCCACCTGGAGTGGGTGAGGTAGTCTAATCCTGTACAGTCTGTACAGCCCAATTGATTAGACTCATGTCATAACCCTTTACAGCAGGGTTCGTCAACCTTTTTATACTTGGCGCCCACTTTTATAATGGTAAATTTTCCTTAAAAAATTAAACGCCCACTAATATTGAAATTGAAGAACATTTTGCGACAGTCCACTGAGTATGTATATTTTGGATGCTTTTAATACATCATCATCATGTGCATGTTCTTTGAAGAACGTAGCTTCCATAAACCCCGCCTGAAATAAACTTGATCTCCAGCCTGCCCCAAATGCCCCTTGACATCTTGGTGCCATCACCTTCCTGGTCTGCCTCTGCCTCTCTTGCCCAACAACCATACTTTCCATTTCTGTTCTCTCAAGACTGTTATGTCTTTTGATGTGGCCAAAGTATTTCAATTTTCTGTTCATGATGAATTTATAAACTAGTTCTCCTCTATGGTCAACTCTTTTCAAATGTTTTCATTCTTCTTTTTTTAAGATACATGGTATTCTGAGAACCTTTCTATAACATTTTGACTCAAAGGACTGGATTCTCTTCCTTAAGGTTTGAGTAACTGTCCATGTTTCATAGTGTATGCTGCCACAGGAACAACACAGGTTCTTAAAATTGTCACTTTTGTTGATTTGCTGGTATTTTACCATAGTTTCCTCAGGTTGTGTAGCCTCTGCTTTGCCAAAATAATAATTATACTAATATATTTTTAATACAGGTTGTCATTATTCTGCTACTGCCCACCTGAAAGCTAAAATCTTCCCGGTTGAAGAGCTATGCTTTAAAAATAAAAACGAGTAAGTGGCATGTCCTTTACAGAACGCCACTTCTTACAATCGCCAACTATTTGGCTGTTAAATGTTTCTTTGCAAATGTGCAGTACGGTAGGTTGCCATTACTTTTCCTACGTGGAGGAACAATCACTCAAGAAAAAACCAGTGTCTGCCAAACTGGACACGGTGGAAATCGAACCTGATGCGTTGGGATTGTGAAATCCGAGCGAGTTTCACCACTAGATTACGCATCCTCTTTTGCAGTCTGGCCTAATTGGATTTGGTTTGTCTTAACATAAACAATTCAATGAAAAACATTACCAACTAATACTGAAAAGAATAATTCACTATTTTGGTCAACCTCCTGACCCTTAATCATTCTCACACAAAAACAAATATTACATTTTTTTAGTTGCTGGGGTAATCTAGAAAAATATATATGGTTGAGATACAAAGGCCATTTGCCCCTGCAGTCCCCATCCTTCCCCCTGAAAAAAAACATGCCTTTGTGAGGTTTTGTTTAGAACCTGTGTTATTTTGGGGCATAATACAGGTTTCTAAACCATTCTCTCTTCATACTTCTGACTACTGCTTCAATATCCTGAAAATTTCAAAAAATACCAAAGAGACTCTATACCTTCAAACATTATTTTAAAGAGCAGAAAAGCACCACATACAGCAAAGCAAACAGATAACAGAGAAGGAAAGTCATACGTACACAAACAATTAACTCACTTTCATATACAAAAAAAATATAATAGTTACAAAAGTATATTCACTACAACTAAATTTGAATGTTTTTCACTAGAAATCTCTGACTTATGACCATTTGACTAACAATCTCAATATGTAAATACCCTAATAAAATAACAATTTCATTTTTTTTGCGTTCGCCTTATTTATCTATTGCCCACTCTGACACAAAGACATTTGTCAATGTACAGAGGAGAACTAACAGTAGAGAAAATGACTCAGAAAAACTGACCTACATTGTCTAAAAACTAGAAGAATTCGAGGTGACTTTATACAGGTTTATAAGATAATCAAAGGAGAGGATTAATTAGACTACATAACAAGTTTTTCTAAATACAACCACCTACAAGAACAAGAGGGCATAGATAAAAATTACCTAAAGACAGGTCTAGATTAGATATTAGCAAATATTTTTTTAGTCAGAGAGTAGTGAATACCTGGAATGCATTGCCACAGGAAGTAGTAGAGGCAAGGACAATAGATGCATTTAAGAATATATTGGATGGGTATAGCTTTTAGAACAAGGAAATGTAAAGAAAAATGGTTGTATACAGACTCTGCAGAGTCTTCTAAATCAGTATGAAGACGTTAAGTTAAGTAAAACCTGTTCTCAAAGTATCATGTCTCAACAAGAGGGCCAGAGTGACAGTAGCCTAACAGATGTATGGCAATGTCAGATGTTTACCACCAAGTTTACAATGAAAATATAGGTGGTTATTTGAGACCAAACGATGAAGTGAAATTAAGTGAAAGACAGAGAATATAAAAATTAAGATCATATTTTCTCAGCCATAACAGCTCTGCCAAATGAATAATCTAGTGGTATTAAATGCAGCATGTGGTCAGGAAAGTTGTTCAAGTATATTAATGCTCCAGATGTCAAATTATACTAAAGTTAATCAATACTACAAATAAGATTACTGGTATACATTATTCTTTTGTGAGCTTCCATTTTAGCTTTTCTTACTGCCCTATAACAAGATTACATTTTCGAGTTTTGAATGTGCTCTTGATCTCTATTTAAGATTTTTTATTAAGTTTCAATGAACTCTGTGAGTGATGCAGATTTTTAAGAATATATATTGAGAATTTCTGTTATTTCACCTGAAAATTCCTAATAATATATTCTTCTTGAATAGCTCTTATGTGAATACTGTGTCCCCTGAGTGGAAAGAGTTGGTCCAATGTAACCTTCCAAGCATGCCAGAAGGTGACTAAAAGAGGCTCTTGCATGTGGCATCATCTAAATGAATTAGTACAGAAACCACCACTACAAAATCACACAAACATGCATTGGTAAGGGCTTCCTGTAAAGGGGGAATCTGCAGTGGCCACCCTATGCTTCATATTGATCAAAAGAAATATGTGTGTTCATAAGACTGATAAAATGTTAAAAAGTAAATACATTTATTATTACTAATATGGATATATGGATTACTACACAAAAGTCAGTCCTGCACTAAAAAGCAACAAGGTAGGCATACAAAAACACAATCTAGCTGTACCATACGTTTTACTAAAGCAAAATTACAAGAGGACATACTGTTAATTCGAATGTCCGGGTTTCGATGATGTGTGTTCTTCAATCCAGAGTAAACAAACGAAGCACCACAACCCATCCCCCACACAGCGAAATATTAATCCTTATGAGCCTTATGCAAGTAATATCTCTGAGTATACAAAGACAGCTTATAATTAAGTATAATATATATAAACATGAATACATTTGCATTATGAATATGATATTAATTAAACTTTAATTCTAATGCTGTCAACAGCTGAGCAGAATAAGAAACATGTTCATTTCTTATATTAATTTCTACAATATAAACACAGAAGCCAACCAACCACTAAAGAACTTCTTGCCTATATACAGAAAATGATGGTGTTCGAAATTATCACATGCAATAGGTATTATTTCTCCAATAATAATATGTAGCTTACTTATTTTTCAGCTTAAATGCCATATTCATTTCACAATTTTCAAATATGTTAATGTGAACTGACAAAATTGACTTCATTCTACACCACTGGTTTTTACATATGCTGAAACTCTTTATAGTACTGCACCTCTTGTGACAATGATTTTATGGGCTCCTGACAACAATTTTAGTTGTCCACTTGAAGGAAGCATGCGCTAAAACACTTAATGTGTGCTTGAATTAATAGAGGCCAAAGATGCAGAACAGGGAATAAACTGAGAGCAGCCAGTGTCTAATAGCCGGCTGCTTGTCTCTCTTTTGCCTTCTATCACCCAGGGGTGCATAGGCCATCAACCAACCCTCGCCAAGCAGCTCTATCCTGTGCAATCTTTTCCACTTCTTTCCAGCATTTTCCTGTTTTCTTTACTTCTGCCTCTAGATCTTGTCTCCATGTATTCCTTGGCCTATGCCTCTCCTTCCCTTGGGGTACCAAGACAAGGATTGCCTGGTGATACTGACCTGTGGCTTTCTTAATGTATGACCCATCTATTTCCACTTTCTTCCTAAGATTTCCCGCAGTCTGTTGTTTGTAGCTTTATCAAACCATTTTATACCAAGAATCTTTCTCAGCCATCTGTTGACAAAACCCTGCAGTCTCCTGTCATTGCCTTTGGTCATCGTCCAGGTTTCCGTCCATACAGCAGGACTGGCTTCACATTTGAATTGAAAATCCTTATTTTTGTCTTCCTTCTTATTTCCTTGAGGTTTCAACATTCCAAATGCAACTTGTTTTTTGTATTCTTGGGCTGTTTGTCTCAGGGTCAGCAAACTAGAGCTGACCAAGACTATTCCGTCTACAATAGGTGGTCCTGGAAACAGGTTGCACTAGTATAGTTTGGTTTAGAAAATATAGATCGAAATGAGAAGGCAAACTCAGATGAAACTGGATAGTTATGTTATAAGTTCAACAGTGATATTATGAGGGTAATTGCAAACCTTTATCAGCAGGCGACCAGCGCTGTCTCAGTAGAGGGAACGCTAGGCGATTGGTTCCGTACGACGGTGGGTGTGAGACAGGGTTGTATACTCTCCCCCACACTCTTCAATATCTTCTTGGAGAGAATAATGGAGACGACCTTAAAAGGACATATTGGCACGGTTACAATAGGTCACAGGCTTATCACAAATTTCCGCTTTGCTGATGATATTGATGTATTGGCAGGCACAGAGAGGGAACTCCAGGAGTTGATTGGTAGATTGGATAGAACGGCCCTGAGTTTTGGTATGGAAATAAATGCTGATAAAACAAAACTCATGACCAATAACGTTGCAGGGTTTCAATCTGTCATAGAGGCAAATGGGCAGGTACTTGAGGTGGTGAAACGTTTCAAATATCTTGGATCGTTGATCAGCGAAGAGGGTTCGAAGCCAGAGGTAATTGCAAGAATAGCACAAACAACAGCGGCGCTGACTAGGCTGCAAACCTATTTGGCGAGACAAGCGGCTCGCCCTCGGCATAAAAGTCAGACTACTGCGCTCTTTGGTGCTGTCAATATTTCTGTATGCCTGTGAGACCTGGACCATTACAGCAGATATCCAGGGCAGAATACGTGCAATGGAAATGCGGTGCTATAGAAAACTCCTAAATGTTACATATAAGGATCGTGTCACGAACGTAGACATCCGTCAGAGAGTTAAAGACGCTATTGGTCCTTTTGAAGATCTGTTCACAACTATCAAAAGACGAAAGATGGCCTGCTGCGGGCACGTCGCGAGGTCCAACGAAATTCCCAACTCGATACTCTTTGGATCCGTACCGGGACAGAGAGGGCGAGGACGTCCAAGGAAGAAATGGGTGGACAACATCGCTGAGTGGTCAGGCCTTCGTCACGGTGAGATACGTCAGGCGGCGACAGACAGAGAGTGCTGGCGTGGGATTTTCATGTCTTCATGTGTGCCCCAACGACCTGATGGGTTACGGGATGAACTAAACTGAACTGAAGTTATGTCAGATATTGCAGCCTCGCTGTAAACTACGCAACAACGTCATTTTCAGGACAAATACAGAAAAAAGAATTTACAGTTTAACAGTAAGTTTAACAAGCATATTATGTAAATTGTTAAAGTCAATAATCAAAGAAAACATTGTAATGCATCTAGACAGGTTTGATCTAATCAGAAATATTCAGTATGGGTTTACTAGAAGGAGATATGCTTAACAAATCTATTGGAGTTCATGGTTACTAAAATGATAGATAAGGGGGAACCAGTGGATGTTATTTATTTAGATTTTGTAAAGGCTTTTGACAGATTACCTCATCGAAGATTATTAAAATCACATGGAATAGGTGGGGAGGTTGCCGAATGGATTGAAAATTGGTTAACAGGAAGAACGCAGAGAGTGGGCATAAATAAGGACTACTCTGAGTGGTGTGAAGTAAAAAGTGGAGTGCCAAAGGGCTCGGTATTGATAATGATATTGTTCTTGATATATATAAACGATTTGAACATTGATATAGGATTCATGATTGAAAAAGTTGCAGATGACACAAAACTATGTAGGAGTGCTTCATCTATACCAGAGGTGGATATATTGAAGTTGGATTTAGATAAAATTCGAGACTGGTCTGTGAAATAGCAAATGGAGTTTAATATAGATAAATGTACAGTGTTCCACATTGGTAGATCCAATATGGAACATAATTACCAAATGGGCGAGAACAATATTAGAATGATAGATTAGGAAAGGAACCTAGGGGTTATAATAGAGCATACAGGAAAAATGAATGAGCAAGTCCAGGTAGCAGTGAATAAGGCAAATGCAATGTTAGGTATGATAAAAAGAAATATTAAACATAGGAGTAAGGAGGTGATTGTCAAACTGTATAAAGTATTATTTAGACCTAGATTGGAGTACTGTGTACAGGTGTGGAGTCCTTATTGTAGAGGGGATAAACATATGCTGGAAAGGATACAAAGAAGAGCAACAAAACTGATAGTGGGATTTCAGAATTACAGTTACGAGGAAAGACTCAGAAAAACCGGCCTACGGTGTCTAGAAAAGAGAAGAATTTGAGATGACTTCATACAGGTTTATAAGATAATCTCAGGAAAGGTTAAATTAGACTATAACAAGTTTTTTTCTTCAAAATTCAACCACCAATGAGAACAATAGGGCACAGATACAAATTAACTAAAGAAAGGTCCAGATTGGATATTAGGAAATATTTTGTTAGTCAGAGAGTGGTGAATGCTTGGAATGCATTACCACAAGAGGTAGTGTAGGCAGAGACAGTTAAGAATAGATTGGATGTGCATAGCTTTTAAAGCAGGGTAATGCAAATGTGACTGATTGTCTTCAGACTCTGATGAGTCTTCTAAACCAGTCTAAAAACGTCAAGTTAAGTTCTGCTATCTTTTAGTCCAAGTGGTCTATCTTTTAGTTTAAGTGGTTTGATTACTAATCTAAGCACTACCAAGCTTAGCCCCCTTTTATGACATGCTAATTGGCAAGTAGTGGTTACATTCTTTGCTCCTCATTAATGGACCTCATGATCAGCAAGGTTGATTTCTTTACATCATGCAGTCAATATACTAGCCTAACATTATAAACATAGGGCTACCTGGACGTGAGCATTTCACTAGAATGAATACATAATAAAATATTAATGAGTAAAAAAACGAATTATTATTTCAAAACGAATGACTGAATCGAACCAACAACATTGATTCAACAACAACAAAAATGGTTCATTCTTCTTGTCAATGACTCGATGTTGCACTCCAGTTAGTATCCTTTAGAAAGCGTACACCAGAGCTGCTGAAAAAAGCACTTGCAGCCTTTGTGCTTTAGGCTTTAACACTATTAAGATTTAGTAGTCAAGTACTAAGTAGTACTAGTTTTGCAGTTTGCAATTTGTTTTTTTAGTTGTACACGATGAGGTCGATAGTCCCAGGACTAACTCTCGTTAGTCGCCTTTTACAACATACGTGAAAGTGCAATTCATCTATTTTTTCCAACCCAGTAATGGGTCTCTGGATGAACTGCCATTTCTAATACTAATAGATAAATGTCGTACCCAGTCAATCGTCTCTACAGACGGCCATTTTGACACATTACGCGTCAGCGCCACCTGGGACTTCGCAACGACTTCATAAAGCTGGTATGGATACAGTAATAATGTAACGTCCTAATTTTTTGCGTTCGCGTGATTTCTCTAATCCCCAAGGCGGAGTGCGTTGCACTGTGGTTTTTATTTTGCGCCTGTCGGCCCTGTGCATCTGACTTAAGCATGCATTTTATGTAAGGGTCTGCTTCCTCCTGCATTTTCTAAGGGTTTGCTTTCCCGGGGTAACGATGCTGTGATGGGGATCGAACCCAGCACCTTCTTATTGTGAGCCGTGCCACTTAACCACTAGGCCACGCCGTCCCCTTTAACGTCCTAATATAACCAAGACGGCTAGTTCTGTGGCAGAGATAAGAATGGTTAACCAAGATGAGACAAAGCTGTCTAAATATCAACTGCTATCGATATAAGCCCTTGGTATCACTGAAATATCGAAGAAAGATAACTACGTCATGACAATCGTTATAGTCTTGTCAACCAGTTTAGAGAATGTTTCTTTGGTATCTGCTTCATTCTCATCATTCTGAGCATAGACAATGAAGATGTTGACTATTTTGTGTTCTAATTTGATGTCCCACCCCATAATGTTTTCATATATAAATGTACATCCCTTGAGGGTGTTCTCTTGATTCATGACCACAATCAACCTACTTTCCATTTGGCTCCTTCGATTATGGGAACTCCGGAATATAGAATCATGTTACCCTCAAGATCCATTATCCTTTCTCTGATCGTCTTTTTTTTCTTTGGTTCCGTGAAAGCTAGAATTTCCAATTTGTATTTCTTTCATCCTCTCGTGCTCCTTTCTTAACTTAACTTACCGTCTTTATACTGGTTTAGAAGACTCTGCAGAGTCCTTATTCAACCAGTTTCATTTACATGTCCTTAATCTAAAAAATATGTGCATCCAATCTATTCTCGAATGCATTAATTGACTCCGTCTATATTATTTCCTGTGCCAATGCAAATCCAAGCATTCACCACTCTCTGACTAAAAAAATAATTTATAATATTTTTTGTTGTTATTACGTTCGCCATATTTATCTATTCCACAAGGCAGGTGTGCGTTGCACTGCGGTTTTTATTTTGCCCTTATCGGCCCAGTGCATCCGACTTCGGCATGCGTTTTTATGTAAGGATCTGCTTCCTCCTGCAGTTTATAAGGGTTTGCTTTCCCCCGGGTAACAGCCGGTGCTGTGATGGGGGTCGAACCTAGCACCTTCGCATTGTGAGCAGTATTACTTAACCACTAGCCCCTGCCGTCCCTTTTCTAATATCGAATCTGGACCTTCCTTTAATTAATTTGTGGCTGGCCCCTCTTGTTCTTGTCAGTATTTTGAAAAAAACAAAAACTTGTTATAGTCTAATTTGTCATTATCGTTGTTTATCTTATTAGGTCACCTCTAATTCTTCTCTTTTCTAGACACTGTAGGCCAGCTTTCCTTTATACTTTTACTGTTCCATATTTAAAATCCGTAATTCGAGCCAGTTCGTCGTCTTTATAGAAGTTTGTCTTGTATTTCTTTGTGCATATGCCTGTAATTGAATGTAGAAAAGCAGGTAACTTGCCTGTTCTACATTACAAGGTAGAGGAGCTGCTTCCATTTGTCCTCCATGCAAACCTATTCTGGTTCACGGCTGTGTATTGGATATTCATAGATAACCTCTAAATATAGAGGCCACTCATCTATCCATTTCCCAACTAACGCACCTGGTAGGAGGCCAGGCTACTTCAGGCCCAAGATTGTAATAGTGGTTTCTATAGATCTTCGACAATTTTATTTATGTAGGATCTCTTTCGCATACATTCTGAGGCACATAACAATGTAGCTCTTGTGATGGACATCACAGATCCAATTTCAACGTCGACCTAAAGGAATGTAAATATTTTTGGTTGCTCCGAGTAAGCAACACTTGGAACATCAATTATATCCGCATGCTCTTCTTCTTCTTCATCTTTTTATTCTTTCTTTTCTTCTTCTCATTCGGCGTTCATCCTGAAAAGGACGCTGGATTGTAGTTTACAGCGTGACTGATATTTGCATCATTCAGATCAACTTCCGGTTTCAGCTTTTTTTATTGGATTCCTTGTTTGTCTTCCCATTGCGATCCACATTCTCTTCGACATACTACATTAGTGCATCCTGTTTCAAAGGCCACCTCTTGAAAGCGTAATTAATAGGCTCTTGGTCAGTTATGTGTCACATCTTCGACCCTGAACTTCTCTGAAGCAGCAGGTCTTCGACTCCACTGACTTCTGTTTGTTTATTTATTGTCCACGATCGATTCAATAAGATAATATTGCCTCTTCCGATGACGCATATTTATTTTTGTAAAGGATTATGTTTATTTTCTTCTTCTGTAATTTCACTCTCGTTATTTTGTTATTTTTGAGTTGCATCTATCTTTTTATGCTCCTGAGTTGAGTAACTCTTAGCGTACATTTACACTGATATTAAGGGGAGTGGAGACTAACGTCTGGTAGGCAAAATATTCTGATCAAACAATATTAGTCAGAATTATCAGATAAAATATACTGAACAACACCCCTACTTTACTTCCACGCAGGTCTCTCTAAAAAAACTGGATGTTTTCTTTGCAGTAGAGGTGGGGAATTGACATGTTCCCCGTAGTAGTGAGTGACATGCAGATGAACACAACCACCTAGAGGGCCGAAGTCGACCTTTACCAGCACGCTCAGGCTGTGAGGAAAGTTAGCGGGTCTTACCAGCACAACAACCTCCAGTATGAGAATGAAGATCGAAGCAGTGAATGTACCTATGAGATGGCTACCTGAGACCTCTTTACCAGGGGCATTCATCTGCCATAATTCCAATCCATCGTATTTCGGAAGGCACAGAAGGGCGGGCTAACACATGAGTGGGTGGCAGCTGTTGATACTTAAAATCTGCAAGGGCTGGTATAGATATACTATCCCAATCGTGTTGGTGTGAAGGATAACGAAAGAGCGGACATCTTGGCTTCACAAGCACCATTTATCGGCACACAAGATTTGGATAGGAGTGATAATTTGAAGACTGTTAATGCCGGCATGTTAGATGATGACACCGCAATAGATACATACGTAATTCATAAGCTGATCACTTTAAAATCGAACGAAGTTCGACAGGAATGGAACTTAGAAAACAATGGGACAGAAGTATATTCAACCACCGAGTCTGAATGAACGAGCAGTAATAACACATTTGGCAATTTACCGATAATCTGGGCACCTATAGGTATGCCCGGATTGCAGTGAAGTCGATTTTTACGAACAGAACAGAACAAAAAAAGACAAATGGCTTCATTCTTACTATATACCAACCATTATCTATGAAAACCTTTGCACTAGCAGCTAGTATTTAAACAAGAGGAAGAGCACAGGGGGCCTTTTGATAATTTCGTAGTTCTACTTTGTAAAACATAATTTGCAAAATCTAAAGATTTGCCAATTAAGCATATTTGAAACCACAATTTTATTCATAAAAATAGCCCACATCATATTAGAAGAACATCAATACAACATACATTATTTTAAACAAGAATTAATTTTGTTTATATCTTTCCACACAAACACATATATATGCTAAATGCATATTTACATTCCCATCTTTATCTGTTTACCACCTCTCCTCGCCATTTCCAGTGCCAAAACTCTGACATGCTATGTGTCATCTTGTAGTGGCCAGGTTGCAAAGTATAGAATAGATACACACAATTTTTAAGATTGATTTTTTATTGAAGTTATTTTAGTATGTTATATACATTGACCCCAAGTAATATACAATACATTATTTATACACATATACACTACCTAGTAGGAATTTGTTAAAATAAGTGTAATGTAGTAGACCAGTTAAGCAACCCGTGAAAATCTGGTACGTCTGTAGATTCGAGGGGAGTGAAGTAATGTTTAGATGGCGTAGATTTTCTACAGGATAACACTCTTGGACTGTATTGTATTCTAAAGGAAAGAAAAGCATATTGGATGGTTGCTGTATAATACATAAAGAATTGGATGTGTATATGATATTGTATTTGCCGTTTATTTTGAGTTTGTGGTGCCGCTCTAGCATGACATTAAAGACGACATCAATGATCTTGACTTCCTTAGTCTAGCTAGTCACTCAATTCAGCCTAGTGGCAGTGGAGTGCCTACTATTTACTAACTAGCTAGAGAATTATTCAGTTCATGAACCACCGGTTGCAAGAAATAATTTACATAAGCTGCAAGAAAACTAAATCTATAGTCCCTGTGGTAAGTTTAATGGATTTGGTTAATCGCTTTTCCCTTCTTTATTGTTTTTTTCTTCATATAGTTCCATCGTTATTTTACACAATGATGACAATGTATTGTACACATTCTTTTCTCATGACTTTTTCATTCCAGTTCGAGTTTCTAGTAACTCACTCAAACTGGGGTAATTGAAATTATGAAGGAAAATATTCTTATATTTAGTTGTACATTCTCTCTAACTATCTCTCTGCATTGATTTGATTCGTCATCGTTCTGTCTGAATATATTTCATTACATATATATATATTATATACTAATACACTGAGTGATACAGTCTTAGTCTAGAAGTCTGCAGCTTATACACACAGTACAGTACACACTAATCACTAACACTTAGACTACACTGTAACTTAAGTAAGTACTCAGTACTGTTAGGTACAGTACATAGTAGGTAGACTACTTAGTCTTCACATTAAGTGGCACAACTACTTCAACATAGTATTAACTAGTAGTATTATTAGTTAAGTAGTTAGCAGTGTATTATTAAGTATAGGACTAATATAATATTAATAAAGTAATATTATTCAGGAGTACACAATCTGACAATGAATATAGTATAATAGTCTATAGACTACTTGATATAGATCAAGACTCATTACTTGGAGTCCTGATATTCAAGCACTAAACACTAAAACAGGCATGTTGTTTTAATGTCGTCTGTTGTCAGGTAGCAGAAGGCTAGACTATACGTAGTTCTTGTACTACTAGTAGGTATTTTAAACTTTCTGCGGCTTATTGTAGACTTAATAAAATTGTAGCCTACAATAACATGAATAACAATCAAAACAGAGACGAATAAACAAAAACAAAAAAAACCCACATAAATACTTAAAAAACTAACACTTAACACACATAGCATCATTTTGCTGTAGAGTGTAGTACCCATTTTTGTGATGACATTTTGTTGAATTTTTCACTAATTTGTTGTGTTATGGGGATGCTAATGTGTAAGACATGTCATCAACAATTTATAATTCAAGATGTCATAGTTACTTGATAGATCAATAGCACATGAATAGCATTGTTAGTTAATTTTGTTAGTCTAAAAGTGGTAATGCCATTGATCTATAATGATCACCACTCTGAGTGGTGTGAAGTACAAAGGGAAGTGTCACAGGGCTCGGTTTTGGGTCCAATTTTGTTCTTGATATATATAAACGATTTGGACATTGATATTGGATCCATGATTGCAAAATTCGTGGATGACACATAACTATGCAGTAGTGTCTCATCTAAAGCAGAAGTGGATATATTGAGGTCGATTTAGATAAAATTCGAGAATGGTCTGTGAGCTGGTAAATGGAGTTTAATGTAGATAAATGTATAGTCATCCATATGGGTAGATCCAATATGGAACATAAGTACAAAATGGGAAAATGGGCGAGAACAATATTAGAATGATAGAAAAGAAAAGAGACCTAGATGCTATAATAGATGATACAGGTAAAGTGAGTGAGCAAGTACAAGTAGAATATTAAACATACAAGTAAGGAAGTGATTGTCAAACTGTATAATGTATTAGTTAGACCTAGATTGGATTACTGTGTACAAGTGTGGAGTCCTTATCGTAGAGGAGATATAAACATGCTGGAAAGGATACAATTGGAGCAACAAAACTGAAAGTGGGATTCTAGAATTACATTTAAGAGTGGAAGCAGGGACAATTAATGAATTTAAGAATAGATTGGAGGAGCATAGCTTTTAGAGCGAGAGAATGTAATTAATATATGTATAATGTAACTGGTTGGATGCATACTCTGCTGAGTCTTCTAAACTAGTATAACGACGTTAAGTTAGAAATTTATATTTGAAGAAGTAGTTGGAATGCGTGCCATTGTTTGGCACTTGGTCTTGAGGGATAATTGTAAAAAAAATGTCTGCTGGAGCAATTCTCTGATTTGCTTAGATGGTATTAACAAAACTATCAATGTTGGCATACCTCCTGGAGGTGATTGTTGAAAATGCTAAGTAGCAATACCACACACAATGACAGCATAATGGTTACCAGTACCGCAAAAAAACGGAGTGCAAGTCCTATAATTCTGGGTAGGCTAAATGTCAAAAGGGAAAACCCTGGAGACTAAAGGACAGAGCCGCACATTTCCCAGACCTAGTGAGCCGCAAGAAGGAAACCACACAAACTTATTACTAAGTTAGTAACCAAATGAAAGCCAGAAAAAACAAACCTCTAAAGATATGGGGCTGCACTTTCTAAAGGCTAGCATCATGAATTTGCAGAACGGAAGGATAAACATTTGGCTATCTTGTATCCGGTACTGGTCTGGTAGATTGAATACATGATTCTAATAGTATAAACAAAATGTTGATTCAGTATTGGAGTGAATTCATCAGTAAGTGTAATGAATATTTGAAGAGAGTCAGTTACCACCCTGTGATATGTGTAATGAAATTAATTCAGTATTCTTTGTCATTTAATCTACATTAAGCACATCTGGTGTCTGTGTGAGGCTACTCTCATAGCCATACATTTTATCCATGAAATGGGTAAAAGAGGGCATATTCACACTCTAAAAATTCACATCTCCAGAAAGTGCTGCGCTCTGAGAAAACCACAAGACTGGAGTAAATATTTACCAATTGCTACTGATGTAGATTTTCTCTCTATTCTTTAATTCATTGTAAATATACTCTCCATTTTTTGGGAAGCTCTTTACTGATCCAACAAAATATATATATAGTTCTGTGGTGTACAAGTCTTTTTGCTCTATTCCATGCTAAATATTTCCACTTAGTATCTGTCTGGCTGGCTTTTTTTCATCACTGTTGGTATGTTTGTTATCAAGGAAGTCAGGAAACCTTGTTCCCTTCCATGATGGAAAATGAGCTGTGCAAATAAGAGAGGGCAAGTTCTTTTTTTCTTTTTGTTTTGTACAAAGCTTTTTTTTTTTTTTTTCCACAAATCTTGGTCCGTACTAGCAACACATAAGTAAAATCAGAGCTGTGACATGTGCTGTGGGAGAAGCGCAGCCGGAAAGACAATCCGTGACTGAATCCGCAACACTGCGCAGAGGCAGACAGTGGGGACAAACCCAGTTGGTGCCTACATTGATTCTCAACAAATCAAGTGGTTTGGCCATTTAGTCAGAATGCATTATGACCAGCCTGCATCAAAATCATATCATATGCAGGTCTCCGGCCCACGAGCAAGAGGCAGACCACAACATTCCACCACTCTGTGAGGGGAACTGAGATGCTAGTCCAGTAAGCCACAAAATACTGAGCATTACGTCATATCAGGGTCAATACACTGAACAAGACCACAATCTCTCTTCCATGTAGCGTTCCCTGGAAACAGGCTGTTTTCTTCTTCTTCTTCTTCTGCGTACACAGTCAGACAGTAACCATTATTTTTTCGAAAAAAGCGGCAGTCATCCTGAGACTCTCGCCACTACCATAGAGCTTGTCTTGCAGTTCTACTGGCAATGGCCACATCTGCTCTCTCTGATCCTCGTATGTCGGGCAGTTCTGCAGCAGATGTTCAGTGGTCATTTTACCAGTACCGCACGGGCATTCGTCGGTACACCCTATCTTCAATTTGTTGAATAGGTGGTACCTCAGTCTGTTGTGGCCAGTGCGAAGTCTGAAGACAACGACCTGCTCTCTTCGGTTCAACTGGTAATAGGCATTGTTTTTGGTGTAACCAGTATGTTCGGTTTCCCATTTGGTCATGTATCTGGCTTTGATAAGCCGTTTTGACTCTTCGTACGTCATACTGGTATCTGTTTGTGGTAGCCTTGCACCTTCTTTTGCCAGTCTGTCTGCCTCCTCGTTGCCTTGGATGTTGCAGTGTGACGGAACCCACTGTACCACTACCCTTTTTGGTGCGGACTGCTGGCACAGTTTGCAGAGTGCTGCTCTTAAGTCATTAAGCTCAGTGTTTTTCTGGCTTTTTAGCGCTGTGACTACTTCGAGAGCATCTGTCAGCAGGACTATATGGCTCTCATTTTCACTGTGTGTTACCATTTCTTCCACTGCCGCCCTCAGTGCCTCTGCCTCTGCTCTGAAATTGCTTGTGTACTTACCAGTAGCGAATGACAGTGTTATTTTTCTGCCATTTGGTAGGTTCAGGAATGCTCCTGCTCCTCCGTTCTGTGTAGTGTTTGTTACAGAACCGTCGGTGTATGCATGGGTCCAGTCCATGCTTGGGTAGCTTTTCGTTATGAAGCTTAGGGTAGTGTCTCTCCTTTCTTTTTCAGTCTGGCAGTTTTTGTTTGCAATACCTGGTATATTTTCTACCACCTCTGGAAATATATCCTGCCTCCAAGTAGGTTTTCGTACAGTGGTGATGGGTTTTGGTGTTGTTAGTGCGTTTATGGGAACTTCGTGCATCTTTGCTTTGGCTATTTCTGCAAAGTTTCTCCGCTTTAGTTTCCCATTTCCCAAATTGTTTAGTCTCTGGTACATTGGATGGTCCGTCAGTCTTCGGAGTTTCTCTGACTGCAGCTGGGCTCTGCAGTCTCTTCTATCGGTCATGGATTGCAGTTTTGTAATCTTTTCAAGTTCTACAATTGGCGTTGACTTCATGCCACCTGTTATAATTCTCATGGCTTGGTTTTGAAGTTTGTTAACTTTATCGAAGTTCGCCTTCGCTGCTGTTGTCCATGCCGCAATGCCATACTCGAGAACTGGTCTCACTCTTCCAGTGTACAGTTTCTTTAGTATGCCTTCGTCTGCTCCCCAGCTTGTGCCAGCAAGTTTCCTCATGATCGCCATTCTTTCTCTGGCTTTCATTTGGTTTCTCTCAATCTGACTTTTCCATGTCATGCGCCGATCAAATGTGACTCCCAGATAGGTTGGGTTGTCGTTTGGCTGCAGGATTTTGCCATTTAGGCTTAATTTGGTACTTTGGGGTTTTAATGAGAGCGAGAATATTGTGCACGTGGTTTTCTCCTCGTTTATTTTGACCAGCCATGAGTTCGCCCACTCTTCCAGCGATGTTAGGGCCGTCTGCATCCGATTTCTTGCTATGGTGAGATTCTTTTCAGAGGTCCACATAGCCAGATCGTCTGCAAACATTGAGCTATGGACTCTTCTTGGTATATTCTCTGTAATATCGTTTATATATACCAGGAAGAGTGTGGGTGACAATACTCCCCCTTGGGGTACTCCCTGCTCGAGTGTCACCTTTTTGCTCATCTGCCCTTGTACTTGGACTCTGGCCGTTCTTTATTTGAGGTAGTGGTTGATCCACTTGTACATCTTCCCACAGACATCACTTCTTCTTAGCTTGACTCTAAGTCCATCCTTCCAGACTTTGTCAAATGCCTTTTCCAGATCCACCCAAACAGCTACTGTGTGTTTCTGTGCCTGGTAGGCATCTTCTATCTCCTGGGCTATGAGGATGACCTGGTCCTCAGTGGATCTGTGCTGTCTAAAGCCGGCTTGCTGTGGAATTAGTATTCGTTTTTCTTCCAGATGCCACATCAGTCTGGTGTTTATCATCCGTTCCATCAGCTTGCCGACACAGCTCAGTAGGCTTATGGGCCTGTATCCATTTGGATCTGTTTTGTCCTTTCCTGTTTTTGGTACGGGTACCAGTATTGCATCTTTCCATGCCTGGGGTACAATACCCCTTTTCCAGCTTTGGTTCAGGACTGATAGTAGTTTTTTCTTCGCTGTTTGGCCCAGCCCCATCAGCATTTCGTTTGTTATCCCGTCTTTTCCGGGAGATTTCCTTTTCTTTAGTGTTCTCATAGCCTCTTCCATTTCGCGCATTGTTAGTTTGGCCATCATGTGCTCTTCAGGAGCCGTATTTATGTTTTCGTGTCCCTTTAGCTCTTCGCTAATGTCTGTATGCTTATCTGCAGGGACCTCGATGTGGTTTGCTCTGGCATAGTGATCGACAAAGGCGTTTGCGGCTTTCTTACCTGTGATCAAGTTCTCGCCCTGCTTGATAGTAATTTGTTTAGGCTGTTTTCAAGTTAGCCTGGCTGAAGAGATGTGGTCCCCTTAGTAGTGAGCACCACGCAGATGAAGCCAAGCAAAGCATAACTGCCTGAAGGACTGCGGCCCACCTTCATCAGCATGCTCGAGATATGAGGAAAGCTACTATAACCCACCACTTAACGTCCTTTTCAGGGCTCACAAAAGAGTAAACTTACCTTTTGTGGGCGTTAAACAACAGCAACAACAATCTCTCTGCGATGCCGTATGGCAAGAACAGAGGGACAAAGGAAGAAGAAGACAAAACTTTTCTGGAGCATGTCTCGACCGTCTCCTTCCAGTCATTTATTCATTGTAAGCTTTACATTTTCAAACCTATTATAGTAATCTGTATACATAAAACATACATGAAGCGTTATAATGAATAACTCTGTTTCTTTTGTCAGCCTCGTAAAAGTAATGGAGTTAGCACACAGTTTGCTCCTGAACGACGAGGCATTAAAGAGAATATCAGAGTCCAAAAGACCAGTGTTTGTGTTTGAATGGCTGAGATTTTTAGACAAGGTTCTAGCAGCTTCTCAAAAGGTAAGAAGCAACATTTTGTTATGATAGTCAATAGTATTGTTGTTTAAATGTCTTTCTTATGTTACACCCTCTTTTTGTTCTTTCTGTGCCATACTGTCTGTCTACTATCTTATGAGCTTTGCTCTATATTTTATAAGGTGATTTGTCGTTTCTTTTGGTGTAGGATCAAACAATTGTATTACACTACGTCTTAATGCAATGGAGTAGTTATTTGCATTTTATGGCAGACATATTAGTATTTGTCCATGGGATTCACACAGGGAGGACAAATACATCATCATCATTTATCCATCTTGTTCCATTTGGAACATAGGTCCGCAACATTTGCCCTTCATCTGTTTCTATTCCGTGCCGTCTTCTTGAGTTCTGCCCACTAGAACCAGATTGAATAGAATTCCACTTTCATCTGCTCTTTGCAGGCATTTCTTGATCTTCCCATTTGTCTAATTTCCTGTGGTTTACAGTCCATCGCTTATCTGGTTATACTGTCTTGCTACTTTCCATCCCAAATTTCCTGCTGTATTGGTTGTTGCTGTGTTTTCCCCCAACAAATTTGTGTTCGTCATTACCTCTGGCCATAGAGAACTGAGACGCTACGCCAGTCAGGCAAAACATACTGACCAGGATATCGCATCAGGGTCAGGCACAATGCACTGACCAAGACCACAATCTCTCTTCCATGTAGCATTCCCTGGAAACAAGCTGTTTTCAAGGCAGTCTGGCTGACGACATGTGGATCAATGTGATCTCCATAGTAGTGAGCTCCACGCAGATGAAGCCAAGCATAGCATAACGACCTGGAGGACCGCAACCCACCTTCATCAGCATGCTCGGGATGTGAGGAAAGCTACTACAATCCGCCACTTAACATCCTGTCAGGGCGCACAAAAGAGTAAATTTACTCATTGTGGACATTAAACAACAACAATTACTGGCCATCAAGAAATAGTATGTGACGAAGACACTTGCTGATGAGTCCCATATTGGGTGAAGAGATTCCATTCTCCAGACTACATCCTGCTACTTGCAAAGCCCTGTTCAGGACTTGGTAGCGGGAGATTGAGAACGAACGCAGCAGAAGAAGAAGGGCGAAGAGAGTTGTGATTGTGGTCTTCCTGTTTATGTCCTGGATAGTATATGATAGTTTCTATTATGCTTAGGGTGGTGTTTCCTATATAGTTCTATCTTACCACGGCAACACCTAGGAGACTTAACTTGTGGCGTTCCATTTCTTTGGCAGCTTGGGCCACCATTCCTGTTTTGTACAGGGTTCATTCTGATGTTTGAGTACCATATCCTGGTTTTTTTGTCTTCGTTATCAGCATTTATCAGACAATCAGAGAACTCACCCTTTTCGAGACGTCTCGGTTACCGCGTTGTCTCACAAATGTCACTGGGCTGGTTACGTGGTGCGCCCATGGCAAGTTGATCTGTTGAGAGACCTATGCCCGAAATGGTACAACACAGCAAAGGATCGAACTGCATACAGGACATTGTTCAGCTACCTTTCATATGGCACACTTGCCAGACTGAAGTTAAGGATATTGTATTGTGTATTGTCAGCAACCTGGTTTCATCAGCTGGCTTTCATCATGTTGTGCTGCACACCTTGGTTGTAAAGGAACCTCAAGAATCTGGCCAGTGGTACTTGTATTTTGATGTTGCGGTTTCTGTAAACAAAAATATTTTTGTCACGGTTTAGGTTAGTCCTTACCAAGCTCCCAAACCATCTGGGGGATGGTTGTACACTTTTAGTCTGGCCTCTCCCCTTGTGATTTTTTTCGGCTTGACTGAATCTATCAGAAGCACAATCCCGTCGACATATTGTTCCCAGAATCATTTAAAAACTCAAGCTGTCCCATGACTTGAAGATTGTGCACATGCGACAGAGGACAAACGCACATGTGCAAACCATTTTTATTATTGTCACCTTTTTTTCGGATGCACTGAGCTACAGGCTTAACGAAACAGTGCAACGTATATCGCTGAATGATGACGGTACAACCTATCAGAAAAAAGTGTGGCGCTCATCCTGTGGAGTTCCGCCAGGCAGCGAGAGTGCCGGGCCTCACGCCTCGAAGGGGCCCACCTAATGCTACTGGTGGTCACTCACCCATGTGCTGTGGAGTCAAGGCACAAGGTGTTGGGGCAAAAACTATTGACCCAAAACACAAGACCCTCAGAATACTACAGTGGAATGCGGAGGGAGTCATTAAAAAAAAGCTTTCCCTAACTCATCACTTGCATGAAGGTAAGATTAACGTGGCATTAATCCAAGAAACGCATCTCAACAACAACCACAAATTCTCAATCAGAGGATACCAGACCTTCCGTCTTGATAGAGAAGGTCACAAAGGAGGGGGTTCTGATACTGACTCGTAATTGCATACCGAGTAGCGCGGTAGCTGTCAATCACACCAGTCAAGCAGAAATTGTAGGAGTCGACATAATGACCCAAGAAACGAAGATCCGCATCTTCAACCTGTATGGCCCACTAAACAAAGACATGTCACTCTTGAGTATTGAAGTCAAGGACTCCAGCTGCATAGTAGTTGGAGACTTCAACAGCCACTCAGAGATGGGGATACTCGGACACAGACAACAGAGGTGATAAAGTGGAAGACTGGGAGATAGACACAAATCTCAATCTTATCAATAGGCAGGAGGATAGCCCTAGCTTCTATTCTAGAACATGGCATACCACCTCTACTTCAGACTTGGCCTTTTCCACGGTGGATATTGACCACAAAATAGACCGCCAGGTGCTAAACCAATTGGCATGTAGCGACCATAGGCCAATTAGGCTAGAAGTTGATATGGAAGTAGGCCCACAGGAAACAAAACCGCTCTCACGTTGGAACTATAAACAAGCCGACTGGGACAGATTTGCAATCCTGACAGATGGGCTGTGTGAAACCATCAACACACGGAATAACAACATGAAACCCATGGTGGAAAGCCTAAGCAAAGCAATAAAGCAGGCAGCCACCGAAACCATCCCAAGAGGGGCAAGGAAAAACTACAAGCCTTATTGGAATGATGAATTGCAGAAAACGGAAGACGAAGTCTCAAATGCTAGGAACATAGCAGAGAGAACAATCTATGGAGGCAAATATCGCCCTCGAAATACAAATACACTCTAAACCAAATAACAAGAGACAGCTGGAAAAACAAAACAGAAAGCTTCAATTTAGATAAAGACGGGAACAAACTATGGAAGTTAGTCAGAGCCATGAACAACGAAACTCCATCAAACAAACAAATTACCATCAAGCAGGGCGAAAACATGCTCACTTTAAAAAAGGCAGCAAATGCCAGAGTAAACCACATTGATGTTCCTATAAATAGGCACACAGACATTAATGAAGAACAAAAGAGGTATGACAACAACATCAATATGGCACCAGAGGAGCACATGATGGCAAAACTAACAATGAATGAAATGGAAAAGGCCATGAGAACTCTAAAGAAAAAGAAATCGCCCGGAAAAGATGGCGTAACAAACGAAATGCTGATGGGGCTGGGCCAAACAGCAAAGAGAAAGTTACCATCAGTCCTGAACCAAAGCTGAAAAAGGGGAATTGTACCTCAGGCATGGAAAGATGTAATTATACCAGTACCAAAGAAAGAAAAAGATAGAGCAGATCCAAATGGATACAGGCCTATCAGTCTGCTGAGCTGTGTAGGAAAACTGATGGGGCGTATGATAAACACCAGACTGATGTGACATCTGGAAGAAAAACACATACTAATTCCACAGCAAGCAGGCTTTAGACAGCACAGATCCACTGAGGATCAGATCACTCTCATAGCACAGGAAATAGAGGATGCTTACCAGGAGAAAAAACACACAGTAGCGGTTTGGGTGGATTTAGAAAAGGCATTTGACAAGGTCTGGAAAGAGGGACTTGAAGTCAAGCTACGAAGAAGTTTGTGGAGAAATGTACATATGGATCAGCCACTACCTCAAAAACAGAACAGCCAGAGTTCAAGTACAAGGGCAGATGAGCAAAAAGGTGACACTTGAGCAGGGAGTACCCCAAGGGGGAGTACTGTCACCCACACTCTTCCTGGTGTATATAAATAACATCATAGAGAATATACCAAGAAGAGTCCACAGCTCCATGTTTACAGACGATCTGGCTATGTCGACCTCTGAAAAGAATCTCACCATAGCAAGTAATCGGATGCAGCAGGCCCTAACATCGCTGGAGGAGTGGAAAAACTCATGGCTGGTCAAAATAAACGAGGAGAAAACCACATGCACAATATTCTCGCTTTCAATCAAACCACAAAACACCAAATTAAGCCTAAATGGCAAATTCCTGCAGCCAAACAACAACCCAAACTATCTGGGAGTCACATTTGATCGGCGCATGACATGGAAAAGTCAGATCGAGAGAAACCGAATGAGAGCCAGAGAAAGAATGGCAATCATGAGGAAACTTGCTGGCACAAGCTGGGGAGCAGACGAAAGTATACTAAAGAAACTGTACACTGGAAGAGTGAGACCAGTTCTCGAGTATGGCATTGTGGCATGGACAACAGCAGTATAGACGAACTTTGACAAAATTAGGAAACTCCAAAACCAAGCCATGAGAGTTATAACAGGAGGCATGAAGTCAACGCCGATTGTAGAACTGGAAAATATTACAAATCTGCAATCCATGACCGACAGAAGAGATTGCAAAGCCCAGCAGCAAGCAGAAAAACTCAGAAGACTGACTGACCATCCAATGCATAAGAGACTAAATAATTTTGGAAATGGGAAACTAAAGCGGAGAAACTTTGCAGAAATAGCCAAAGTAAAGATGAACGCATTAACAACACCAAAGGCCATCCCTACTGTACGCAAACCTACCTGGAGGCAGCATATATTTCCAGAGGTGGTAGAAAATATACCAGGTATTGGAAAAAAGAGCAGACTGGCTACACAAAAAACTATGCCTATTACCAGTTGAACAGAAGAGAGCAGGTCGTGGTCTTCAGACTTCGCACTGGCCACAATAGACTGAGGTACCACCTATTCAATAAATTGAAGATGATAGGTGGCACTGACGAATGCTTGTGCGGTACTGGGAAAATGATCGCTGAAGATCTGCTGCAAAACTGCTCGACATACGAGGATCAGAGAAAGCAGATGTGGCCATTACCAGTGGCAACACTAGACAAGCTCTATGGCAGTGTTGACAGCCTCAGGATGATCGCTGCTTTTTAAAAAAAAATAAAGGTTGACGTCTGACAGCGCACGAAGAAGAAGAAGAAGATATGTTGGATCTGCTGGCCCTATGAACAATACTCACTATTTGCCTGTTAAGACAAAGAAGGGTCTTATTTTGACACCCTGGAATTAATATGGCTTAAAAGAAACACATACAAGGAAAGACTACAGAGAAGGATATATATATATTTATATATATATATATATATCACATCATCATCCAGCATCTCCTTGATGTCCTGGGTCCGTTCTGTCGTTTAGAACAATCTCAGTTTCGGTTATTTCATCATTTATGAGCCAATTTTTCTTTACATTCTGGTCTTGCCGGATGGATTTGTTTGTTTGTTTCTTTGTGCACGGGTTTTTCAGGACTCTTCTGTAGCACTGCATCTCAAAAGCACCGATCTTCGCGATTATTGCTATTGAAATCGTCCATGTTTCACATCCATAGGTTGCCACAGGAAAAATGCATGTTCTTAGGATCTTTAGTTTTAGTTCTTTGTTTGCATTATGCCATAGGTTCTGCATACTCCTTATCTTCTGCATTGCCATAGTCAGTCGCCTTCTTTCTTCTTCTGTACAGCCTCCATTGTTGTTCAGTATTTGATATCTATATATATATATATAGTCAAGCTGTGAACTATGACACAACGTATTCCGTTCTCTGTACTACATTCTGCTAAAGCCTTTTTCAGGCTTGGTAGCGGGAGAATGAGAACGAACGAAGCCAAGCATATAGTTTACCACTTGAGTGCGATATTTGCACCTTTTGGTCCAACACATCCGTCTTCAGTGAGCAATTTTTGAGTACTGGGTTAGCATTCCCTCTTCGATCCCTTCTCCTTAGCCAGTCTGCTCTATTGCAGCCTGTTATCCAGGATCACCATATGGAGGTGTAGAAGGGTCTTGGCAGCTATAGTTCCCTGACATGAGCAGTCAGCTATTGGTCTCTGACCGCTACAGCTTAGGCGCTGCTCGGCATCTTGATCACACTTATATATAGCTTGTCCTTTGCAGAATGTACTTCTTACAACTGCTGACAGGGAATGGCATGGGCTAATGGTTAAGTGGCACAGCTCACAACCCGATGATGCTGGACCACAGCACCGGCCATTACCTAATGGTAGCAAACCCTTAGAAAAGGCAGGAGGAAACAAACCGTACATAAAATGCATGCTGAAGTCGGATGCACAGATGCAAAATAAAATCATAGTGCAACACACACTGCCTTGTGGAGTAGGGAAATAAGGCAAACGCAAAAACAGACAACCACCAACTTGTTTGGCAGGTGTGCAGTGTGGTATGTTGCCATTACTTTCCGTAGGTGGAGTAGTGATTGCACTGCGGAAAAACCCAGTGTCTTCCAAACTGGACACAGTGGTATTCGAACCCGATGCGTTGAGATTGTGAAATCGATGCTACACCCCTAGAACTTGTTCCACTCATCTCTCTCTTTCATGTGCATAATCTATTTTGTTGGAGCTCCAGCCTGTTCTTCTCTAATCAGTTTGTCTCTGACCTTTTTTAATTTCTCTAGTAGGATCCTGCTTAAAATTTGTTCAGGTGCTGATAACATTATTTCCTCTATAAAATGTACACGGCTGCAGATTTCCCTTCTTTGGTGACTAGATATCCTTCTTTCCAGTCAGCTGGTATTTCATATCCTTCTCATACTTTACCAAGTAATTTGTATAATATATCTGTTAAAGTGTCACTGTCTGCTTTGATTGCTTCTGCTGAGACACTATCTGAACCAGTGGATTCACCATCTTTCAGAAGCAAATAGCTTTATTTATTTCTTCTTTGTTTGTTTTGTCGAACTTAGCATGGGACCTTTACCAATGAAGTTTGTAACACTTCATCCCCAACAGCAGTCTCAGCTATTGAGCTGCCTTTGTCTTTACAATTAGCGAAAAGCAAGCCAGCGAAGAAAGAGCCTTAGTCATTCTACATCCAAATGCTGATACCATTCGCAATGGATCCTCTATCACTTAGTTCGAATCCTGGTATTCAAACACGCATGTTAATGTCTGTTGCCAGGTAGCCGAAGGCTTTGGCTATACATAGTAGGTATTTTAAAACTTTCCCGGTGACTAACTAAGCCTGGGGGAAGATACCAATAATTTTGGGCAGATTTGTAACTAAGACTTTTGAATTTTGTCCTATTAGCGGCCATTTAGCTTACTCTTTTTTACTTCTAACTACCAGAAGATTTTTAATGTGCTCGACACTGAATACGGTAGTCTGATCTCACCACCCAGAGATAAGGGGAATTTTTATCAGACGATCCGCGTGAAAAAAAATCCCGGTCTCCACTGTGATTCGAACCCGCGACCTTCCAGCACCTGAGGCGGACACCCAACCTCGGAACCTCCCTCTATCACTTCGTCCCCAAATGACAGCATCTGCCAAAAACCTAGTTTTCCATATTCAGCATTCATCTCCACGTTGGGAGGTTGTGAATGGTGTTCGATTTTTACTGGTGGATTCTACTTCGATTTCTACAAGCCAGTACCTGTTCGTTCATCTTTTCATGCGTTTGGTGAAAAGATACATTTCACTATTGAATTAGCTCCCTTCCTAGTGTCTGACCACTACGTTCTATTTCCACGACTCATTTGATTCGTACATTTAGGAAATGCTATTTCCCCATCATTTGTTCGTATGAGGTTTCTGGTTAGCAAAATTGTTATCACTGGGCTCTGGACTGACCCAACCCATAATTGCTAGGACATATTCTGTAGATGATAAAGGACATTTTTGTCGTCGGTTCATGTAGCTCGCTGGCAATACGTGCTTCTGGAGGAGGGGAGACCAACAGATCATACTGATCAGACAATGTTGGTCAGGATCAGGTAAAACATACTGATCAGACAATGTTAGTCTGGGTCAGGTAAACATGCTGATCAGACACTGTTAGTCAGGGTCAGGTAAACATACATACTGACCAATACCCCACTTCCATGCAGTTCTCCCAGGAAATTACTGGGATAAATATTTTCAGTCTGGCTAACGAGGCAGGGGTCGACACGATCCCCGTAGTAGTGAATGTAGGGAGCCAAGCATAGCACAGCCGCTTGGACGACCCCAGTTCAACTTCATCAGCACGCTCGGGATGTGAGAAAAGCTGCAACAACATGCCACACGCCTTTGTTGGAACACCCCACAAAAGAGTAAAGCTACTTACCGTGGCCATTCAACAACAAAACACCCTCCCGACCAGTCTCCTCAATTTCACGGGTCCCTTCCTAGTTGTACTCCTATTGGTTACAAATTAAAAGTCCCAGGATTGCTGATAAATCGGCAGCATTGTCATGTTGTCGTGAATGCCTACAATGAACAAGTTAAACTTTTTTGCGCGCCCTGAAAAGGGTGTTTTCTGTGGCGGGTTTTAGTAGCTTCCCAGATTAGATTGTTATGAAATAAATTTTAGTCAAGAGAGTGCCGAATGCTTGGAATGCATTGCCACTGGAAGTAGTGGAGGCAGGGGCAGTTAATGCATTTAAGAATATATGGATACGCATGTGAGCAATGCAATGTAAATGAAACTGGTTGTATTCAGACTTTGCAGAGTCTTCTAAACTAGCGTAAAGAGGTTGTTACATCCCGGGCGGTTGTGCTATGCTTGGCTTCACTCGTGTGTCGCTCACTACCACGGGGATACAAAGCAAAAATCTCGTTAACAGTTTAGCATATTAGGAATTTGGTGTTAGGCTCATATTTTTCTTGACCAACGGTAAACCCTAGGTGTCTTTCTGCCATCACAAAAACGTATGTGGAGCACACCACGATCGCTCGGCTGAGAAACCAGTGCACTAACTACTGCGCCACCTTAGCTTGCTGTCGGTATGTTAGAACGCTTATACAAGTGCCTCCATTAGCTGCGCTTTGTGTTATGTTGAGAGCAATGGGTGGTGGCTGAATGGTTTGAATAGTCTCTTGACTAATGGGGGCACGAGTTCACAACCCCAAGTACAGCATAGTCATTTTTCTTTCAAGGATAATAGTGGGTACTTGCGTCTTAACTCACCCCAAACAGAGTTCCCTGGGCTTTCCATCTTCCGTATTTGACAGCTCGTCACTGTAACGGGACATTCCATTTAGAGTTAAGGGGAGCACAGGAAAAGATCCCGTCACGCCATGCTGCGCATATGAAATATGGTGTTAGACCCATATTATTTTGTAACCAACAGCACTTAGTGGATGATGTAGTCAGCATCACACCGGCTGATTTTACTTCCTGGATTGAACCTGTACCCATTTACGCCTGGGTCGACCCGGGTGCCGCTGCGGTCTGAAAAATCCTTACCTCCTCAAATGGGGAATGATCCCATGGACCACTCAGATGCGAAGCCAGAGCGCTAACCACTAGCCTACGCGGCTTCCCACGGGAGCACGGGTAGATATAATTGTATTTTAAATAAATAAGTAACAACTTGGATAAAAGATGGAAGAGAGGCGCGGAAAAGATGGTCATATTGAGTATTACGACCAATCTTCTGGAAAGATGTAGGGCCCTAAAAATGAGCAGAAGGACATTTCCTGGCAAGAAGATGGAAATAATTGAACGGCCAAACACCGCCATTTTAATTATTGAGGTCGCCAGAATTGAACAATGTCGCTGGTAAGAATGGCGCTGAAGACGTCCAAACCGTTTACTTTTATGCGTCGACGCCACATGAACTGGCACATGTACGAATCAAGTGTGTGCCACTTTGGCGCTTGTTTCTCTCCTTCGCCCTTTCCCAAGAACGTTCGATGCATTGAGAATGTGCACCTGCGGTAGAGGGAACACGGTTGACCGCACCATTTCCTATTTGAGGATTCAATCTAGGTTTATTAGCAATCCCGTTATAGGCGCGATGTTTGACACCCCCACAGTTAAATAGTGGACTGTTCTGTGACGTCAGTGCCTGAAATTCGGTGCTAAATATATATTTTTTGTTTGTGCCGAATTAAGACGCAAGTACCTAAGAATGTGATGCCAGTGACCTTTATTCATCGGGACTTTGAACCCCCCATCCTGGTAGGATACCCTCGATGAGAATTAAGGCCACCATTTCGTAATTTCTTCTCATGCTTCATACTTCTCATGCTCCGAAAATAGTATTCCGCAGTTTGTGGCAGTTCGTCATGTGTAAGGTCTGTCCGGGTTTCTTTCTGTATATTTTCGCAATCGAGTGATTGGATTGTTGTGTCTGCATGGTGGAGGGGCTGCCTATATTTGGACTCCATACATATTTTCTGACTCCATGCATCATTTCTGGCTCACGGGTGTTTAGTTGAAATTGACAGGCAACCTTCAAATGAAGGGGCCAATCAACTATCCACCACCAAGGTGACATGCCTCGTTGGAGTACAGGCTCTTCTCCCAGTGTGTGTGTGTATCATCATCAAAGGACGGCGTGGGCTAGTGGTTTTGACACGGCTCACAGCCAGAAGATGCTGTGTTCGATCCCTATCACAGCATCGACCGTTACCCCGAGGAAGCAAACCCTTAGAAAATGCAGGAGGAAGCAGGCCCTTACATAAAATTAATGCTGAAGTCAGATGCACTGGGCCGACAGGCGCAAAATAAAACCCACGCTGCAACGCACACCGCCTTGTGGAATAGAGAAATAAGGCGAACGCAAAATAAATAAATAATATATATATATAATTCATTGGCTTCCGTCTTGTCAGACAATAGTAATTGTGCTTGGCTCTGTCCGTCTTGTCAGACAATAGTAATTGTGCTTGGCTCTGTCCGTCTTGTCAGACAATAGTAATTGTGCTTGGCTCTGCCCGTCTTGTCAGACAATAGTAATTGTGCTTGGCTCTGTCCGTCCTGTCAGACAATAGTAATTGTGCTTTGAAAAAAGGGATGCAACAACAGTCCGAGCAGATAAGCGCCTTCCGGTGTGTGCGCGGAAAGTCACGACCATTTGCGGCATTGCATGGTGTAGCGTGCATTCTCAATACATACGAGGTGTGTTAGAAAAGGTATATGACCTTTGGGCCGAAAAAATACAATTACTCACCTGGAGGTTTGAAACCATATTCCCCTTCAACGTAATCTACTCACGATTCATCGCCAGTTATGATTGTTTCAACAAAACAAAACAACAACAATCTTTCCACCTTTTTCGACGCACACGTGTAATTCACGAGCTGGGGAAACACGGACCTCTTTCTGGTCACACAGAATTAATTTTCAAACAAATTCGAATGATACTCGGCTCATGCCGAAATTGTCTGTAAGAATCGACTGAACTGAACCGAAACAAATTTGTTAACCATCAGACAACTCACGAGTTGTCCCTAGTTACTGGCTTTCTAGCCCGAGCAGTTCATCGCTTTCACGACCATCATTAAAACGTTTATACCACCAATTAAGTTATGTACGACTCATACAATCTTGCCTGTAGGCTGTAACTTTTAAGTACGTGTATTTACATGTTTTGCCTGGGAAGTAAGAATAACGTCTGGTCAGGCAAAATAGGCTGATCAGACATGTTAGTTAGGTTCAGGCAAAATATACTGGAAAAGACCATCAGATTGGCGTCCTCGTAGTCCTTCCTGTAAACGTTCTGTTTTTATGGCAGCCTGGCTAACGAGGTGAGGGATCGACGTGATCCCCGTATGTTTGAGCGACACGCAGTTGAAGCCAAGCATAGCACAACTGCGTGGATGACCGCGGTTCACCTTCATCAGCATGCTCGAGATGTGAGGAAAGCTACTACAACTCGCCACTCGAAGTCCTTTTCAGGGCGCACAAAAGAGTCAACTTACTCATTGTGGGCATTAAACAACAACAACACACATAAACTTATATACGACTCATAAAATCGTTCATTTTGGCTGTACTTTACGTGTCTTTACATGTTTTTGGCAAAATCTGATGCAAATTTCAACAACGTTTTCCGCAATGCTAAATGCAACGAATGTGATTCACACACGTAAGGAAAAGCACTACTGCAAACATGCTGTACGATCAGGGCAGGCGTGACCAATGCTTTATACACATTAGCTACTGAGGTCAACCTGTGCATATAGTCCACCTTTTTGATTCATAAACAAGATCCGAAGCAATTATCTACTAAACTGCACTTCAGATCCAAATGATTTTTTGCTTCTAGTCTTAGAATATCAATGACATTATGGAAATATTTTTCTTTAAGAAATTTGATGTATTTTGAAAAAAAAATGTATTCATTAGTCTAAATTAAAAGCAACCTCAGTGAATTGGGCATACTTTTTATATGTTTAATGTGCACAGACTTTCTGTTCTAAAAATAGATGTTTTAACCTTCAAATACGCTCAGTAAATACACACTCCTTGATTTTCTCGTGCACTAATTAGACACTTTGTCATATGCGGAAAGCAACAAACGTCATTCATGCGAAACTGTCTAATAGTTATAGGCGTATACGCCAGTGTTGGGATGAGGGGGTCGTATCACAGGACATGAGAGACGCCAACATAATCACCCTTTACAAGAAAAAGGGAGACGGAGGAGACTATTACAATTACAGGGGAATATCTCTCCTCAACACCGTAAGCAAAGTGTATGCCCACATCATCCTGAGTAGGCTGCAAAAGTTGGCCGACAGGGTGTACCTGGAGACTCTATGGAGTTTTTCGCTCAGACAGGTCCACCGTTGATATAATCTTTTCACTGAGACAATTGCAAGAGAAATGCAGAGAACAACACAGACCACTATTTCTTGCCTTCATCGACCTCACCAAGGCATTCGACCTGGTTAACAGAAAGGGTCTTTTTAAAGTTTTGTCTAAAGCTGGCTAAACTGCTGAGCATGATTAGGTTTTTCATGTGGGCATGAAAAGTACAGTGGTGCATGCCGGTCAGGAATCTGAGGCTTTCGACATTAACAGTGGAGTTAAACAAGGTTGTGTCATGGCTCCGACTCTATTCAGCATTTTCTTTGTCATCGTGGTTAAACATGCCATCGGAAGTCACCCAAAGGGGGGGGGGGGGGGTATTTCTGCATACTAGTTCAGATGGGAGACTATTCAATCTAATCAGACTGCGAGCGAAAAGTAAGAGAAGGGAGACTGTCAGATGGGAGACTATTCAATCTAATCAGACTGCGAGCGAAAAGTAAGAGAAGGGAGACTGTCAGATGAGAGACTATTCAATCTAACCAGACTGCGAGCGAAAAGTAAGAGAAGGGAGACTGTCAGATGGGAGACTATTCAATCTAATCAGACTGCGAGCGAAAAGTAAGAGAAGGGAGACTGTCAGATGAGAGACTATTCAATCTAACCAGACTGCGAGCGAAAAGTAAGAGAAGGGAGACTGTCAGATGGGAGACTATTCAATCTAACCAGACTGCGAGCGAAAAGTAAGAGAAGGGAGACTGCCATTCGGGATACGCTCTTCGCGTCCTGGTCACCCACACTGAAGCCGAATTCCAGATCCTCATTAATAGGTTGGCAAAATCCTGTGATCTGTTTGGACTCACCATCAGCGTACAAAAAAACCGAAAGTGATGACTCACGGTGAAGATCCTCCAGACATTGTCTTAAACGATAAAAATCTGGAAGTACCAGTAGTAAATCACTTTAACTACCTCGGATCTATCCTCACCGACAACCTTTCACTGGACGCAGAGCTGCAGAAGCGATTAGGAATGGCTTCATCAGCACTTGCCAGGCTCTCACAGAGAGTGTGGAGTAACAACATGCTGACCATCTCCACAAAGGTTGCTGTGTACAGATCATGTGTTATTAGTCCCCTGCTCTGTGGCAGCGAAACATGGACTCTTTTATGTCTCTCGTGAAAAAAGGCTAAATGCTTTTCATATCTGCTATCTGAGACGCATACTTGGAATTTCATGGAGGGACAGAGTGACTAACAGCGACGTGTTGGACCGGGAAAAGATTGCAAGTTTACTTACGATCCTCCGACAGCGCCGCTTGCGGTGGCGATGGTCACGTGTGCAGAATGGAGGATGGGCGAATACTAAAAGATATCCTATACGAAGAGCTGACCAGGGGCAAACGTAAACTAGGTAGAACCTTCCTCCGCCACAAAGATGTTTAAAAGTGTGGCCTGAAGGCGTTGGATATGAACACCTGCAACTTGTAGGACCTGGCTGGAGGCAGGCTTTGTGTGTTGGTCTGCAGGCAGGGGAAGACAAGATGCGTCAAGATGCAGACTCCAAACGTGTGCGGCGAAAGCAAGGGCAGCAACTGACTGCCCCCTCTCTAGCGTGAAGTCCATTGTCTCTCGAGACTGACAGGATGCCAATCAATACACATTAATAGGTTGAGGTGTGATTATAGTTGCCTTTTCAAAACTTGCATTGAAATAAAATGAATTTGAAGTGTACATTTATAACAACGCAGAAGGTTACCGTTTTACTATATCAGTTCTTGCGCAGGGAATAAAAGATGGGTCATTTATATTGCGACATTCATGACCCAGATAAACGAACGAAATTGGCGTTTGGTCTGGATAGATCATCCTTTTACCGTTAGATTGGGCAGGGCTCAGTGCACTCAAACATGGAAGGAAAAGGACATTTGACCATTTCGACAGAGATGTCATAAAACCGGAGATATTGAAACTGTTAACGAAAAATCAACTCGTTGCTCTCGGGAAACTAAAATTAACATTAGAGCGTGTGATGACTAAAGTCAAAGGACACGTTGCAGAACAGAACATTAAAAATGCCTGGTGTTGAAGTGCTGACACGTGAGTACTACCTTTCAAAAATAGGCATTCAGTTCTGGAAGAAGTGTGTTGAACATGTGCTCCGGGAAGAGGTACAGTACTGGCAACGAGATGGATTACAATTACAGCCAGTAACAATTATCAACCTCTTTGTATCGACAGATTCGGATGATTGATATAATATTTTGTGGACGTACTGATTAGCAGACTTGGGTGAATTAGCGTATGTTTATCAAAGCAATTTGGTGTACATACAATAGCAACAAATACATTGCAAAATTCAAATGCGTTACACAACATCAAATTAGCTGCGCAGTTGATACAACCTTAGGAGTCTAAGGGAGACCGAAGGGCTGTACTAACTGTTGCATATTTTTACAATTTTTACGATTGTACATCAACGGCAACACAAACAATCGATTGATCTATCAAGACATAAAGGAGATACGCCTGTGAACAAAATGCTGAGAAATTCGTCTGCATACTGTAAAATCTTAAATTTAATGCCATTTCTTTGCAGTGGTCCTTAAAGATCAAAATAATTCGCCGATGTGCAAATCTCTTAACATCTATGGACTAAATAATATCAATATTTTAGCGCCATGGATTTAACAAAGCTGCATGCGAAAAATCATTTGGATCTGACGTGCAGTTTAGTAGAAAATTGCTTCGGACCTTGTTCATGAATTAAAAGACGGACTAGAGTAACGTCCCGCTGCATCCCGCGGTTGTACTGGAATTGTGATGCCGATCCGGATACTTTCTGATCACCTCGTGTATGTTTGTATGTGTGTGTATATATATGTCACGAGTAGCAATGCAATTGATGATACTGTAATAACTGAATCAGCAACATACAAACTGCAGACGCTTGTAATCAAATGTAGGACGCATATACACCTGTGATTACAGATCACCAGTTCATGTTTAACCAGTGAACTACAGATCACCAGTTCATGTTTAACCAGTGAACTACAAACACCGTCATTATCCATAATTTTCACCATCGACAATGGGCACCTATGGGCCTGCCCAGAGGATCGTGTTGCCCGTTCTACTCATCACAACAGAATGTAATAATCAATGGGATCAGATCAACATTACGCAGGGCGGTGTGTCGGATCTTCCGGTCACAAAGGAGGATCAGAATATGACACTGCCTTTCTGTAGACCACATTTAGATCTGATAGATATATATCTTTGGGGGATGTTAAGAAAGGACCGGAAATGAAACATGAGCCTTGGGACAGGCCAGGTCCCTGCTTGAAGGTTGCTTGAGAGAGATGCGAGAGTACACTAGAGGGGGGAGCGAGAATGAAACGAGATAGACACGGATGGGGAGGAGATGAGGAATGTTCTCAGTGCTGGCGGCTGTCAATATACTTTTGTCATCCAAATTCTTGTATTTTTTTCCCGGCGTGGATACCTGCGCCCCCCCCCCCCCATTACTAGGGAGGGAAGAATATGTCCACTCTAGAACCAAGCATGTTGTGTAAGACGGTTAAGAAGGGTTGTGAGCGTGGCTAGCAATATTGCCACGTGAAACAAATAGTCACAGAAACTCCGACTACAAGGTTTCCTGTAATTCATCATCTACAATGTTTGCCCTATGCTTCACCGTGAGCCTAGCGGAGACAAAGAACATTTTCTTCGGGGGGGGGGGGGGGTGCACACACATGCAAATCTAAGAGGCAAGGAATGCTGTTTTAAGTGCACACTCCGAAGGCCACGGCAACACAAGTTCGGTGGCCCAAAACATCGTTAAGGAGTCCTATGGCCAAGGACATCAATTTACGCGAATACAATCCCCCAGGGCAACATTAACACACGTCCTATGACTCAGGACAACGTTAACACACGTCCTATGACCCAGGACAACATTAACACACGTCCTATGACCCAGGACAACATTAACACACGTCCTATGACCCAGGACAACATTAACACACGTCCTATGACCCAGGACAACATTAACACACGTCCTATGACTCAGGACAACATTAACACACGTCCTATGACCCAGGACAACATTAACACACGTCCTATGACCCAGGACAACATTAACACAAACCCAAATCACCCATGACAATATTAACACAGTCCCATGACAACATTAACACAGACCCATGACAACATTAACACAAACCCAAATGACCCATGACAACATTAACACAGTCCCATGACAACATTAACACAAACCCAAATGACCCATGACAACATTAACACAGACCCATGACAACATTAACACAAACCCAAATGACCCATGACAACATTAACACAGACCCATGACAACATTAACACAAGTCCCATGGCCCAGGGACGCGAACAGACGGCCGATGTCCCAAAATCTGCACTACATGAGACAACCCACACACCCGTAAGAAAATCTGCAGTTGTGTGCGCTTGCGCGTGGACATGTTAACAGTGCTCACATAGAAACACGGAACATTAAACTAACAACAAATGTAAAAATTAAAAAAAAATATTGCGAGCAGCAGAGGCAAGCCTGTCTCTTGGGAGAGCCTGAGACACGCCAGGCGCAGCACACATGTTTGGTGTGCAAACGTCTATCCAAAAAATGCAGTTATCAGAGCTACTCGGCTTTAAAAAATGTCAGATGCGGCATTCTTTGCTTGCACATTTATATATAAATATATATATGTGTGTGTGGGTGAGTGGGTGGATGGAAGCCGAGGTAAGGGTCTTGACCAGTATGTTTTGCCTGACCCTGACTAACATGTCTGACCAGCATATTTTCTCTGGCCCTGACTAACATGTCTGACCAGTATATTTTCCCTGACCAGACGTTAGTCTTCCTCCCCTTTTTGAAATCGTGAAATACAATACTTTGGCAGACTTAATTGTGATAGTGTTATTCCTACCCCTACAACGAAGGATATAGGCCTTGGAGATGAGATGTTTCCGAAGACTTTTGAACGTCGCGTACAAAGATCGAGTTACAAATGAGGAAATATGAGATAAGAATTACAACAGAAATACGGCTGTTCGAAGACCTCTTGGCAACTGTCAAAAGAAGGAAACTCGCTTGGTTCGGTCACATATCGAGATCAAAAGGTCTTGCAGCAATTTCAGAGCGGAGGCATAGGCACTGAGAGCTGCAGTAGAAGAAATGGTGACAGGCAAAAGAAATGAAAGCCATATAGTCCTGTTTACAGATGCCCTGGCTGTAGTCACAGCACTAAAAAGCCAGAAAAATACTGAACTTAATGATTTAAGAGCAGTACTCGGTCAACTATGCAAGCAGTCCGCTCCAAAAAGAGTAGTGGTACAGTGGGTTCCATCCCACTGTAACATCCAAGGCAACGAGGCGGCAGACAGACTCGCAAAAGAAGGCGCAAGACTACCACAAACAGATACTAGTATGACGTACGAAGAGTCAAAACGGCTTATTAAAGCCAGATACATGACCAAATGGGAAACTGAACATACTGGTTACACCAAAAACGATGCATATTACCAGTTGAACAGAAGAGAGCAGGTCGTTGTCTTCAGACTTCGCACTGGCCACAATAGACTGAGGTATCACCTATTCAACAAATTGAAGATAGGTGGAACCGACGAATGCCCGTGTGGTACCGTGAAAATGACTGCTGAACATCTGTTGCAAAACTGCCCGACATACGAGGATCAGAGAGAGCAGATGTGGCAATCACCAGTGGAACCACAAGGCAAGCTCTATGGCAGTGTCGACAGCCTCAGGATGACCGCCGCTTTTTTTCGAAAAAATAATGGTTACTGTCTGACTGCGTACGAAG
Source organism: Ariolimax columbianus (assembly GCA_036924085.1). Classification (NCBI taxonomy): domain Eukaryota; kingdom Metazoa; phylum Mollusca; class Gastropoda; order Stylommatophora; family Arionidae; genus Ariolimax; species Ariolimax columbianus. The sequence continues at coordinate 38,458,968 of JAVGWX010000007.1, read as the reverse complement.
AAGAAGAAGTACCACATATTCAATAAATTGAAGATAGGTGGCACTGGCCAATGCACTTGTGGTACAGGGAAAATGACCACTGAACATCTGCTGCAAAACTGCCCGACATACGTGGACCAGAGAAAGCACATGTGGCCATCATCAGTGGCAACACTGACAAGCTCTATGGCACTCTATGGCAGTGTCGACAGCCTCAGGATGACCGCTGCAATCTTCGAACAAATACAGGTTGACGTCTGACAGCGTGCGAAAAAGAAGAAGGACGCCCGTGTCCTGTGTCGCGCACGTCAAAAATCCCTCGGCAGTTGTAAATCTACGCCCATCTATTCAGCTAGACCTCTTTTTGTTCGCAATCTCCAGTAGTTGTTTGAATGTAGGCTTTCGCTCATAACCAGGTCTAACTATGAAGAAAAATATGGTTAATGAGTTAAACACACTAGAACTGACGAGTTTCTCTACACTTGATAACGTCCATACAAAATGTTAGTAATCCTTTACCATTTTAGATAGCAACGGTAACGGGGATGACATTTTTTTTTTTATAGCCAAATTTAATGAAGCTGCGAGATAAGGATTGACAAACATGCAGACATCTCACTGATAAAGATTGACAGACATGCAGACATCTCACTGATAAGGATTGACAGACATGCAGATATCTCACTGATAAGGTTTGACAAACATGCAGACATCTCACTGATAAAGATTGACAGGCATGCAGATATCTCACTGATAAGGATTGACAGACATGCAGACATCTCACTGATAAGGATTGACAGACATGCAGACATCTCACTGATAAGGATTGACAGACATGCAGACATCTCACTGATAAGGATTGACAGACATGCGGACAGCTCACTGATACGGATAATTTGGTGAAAATGTGAGCTGTATAAGACGTGTCATGGATGTGGGGTAACATCAAGACGTGTCATGGATGTGGGGTAACATCAAGACGTGTCTTGGATGTGGGGTAACATTAAGACGTGCCATGGATGTGGGGTAACATCAAGACGTGTCATGGATGTGGGGTAACATCAAGACGTGTCTTGGATGTGGGGTAACATTAAGACGTGCCATGGATGTGGGGTAACATCAAGACGTGTCATGGATGTGGGGTAACATCAAGACGTGTCTTGGATGTGGGGTAACATTAAGACGTGCCATGGATGTGGGGTAACATCAAGACGTGTCATGGATGTGGGGTAACATCAAGACGTGTCTTGGATGTGGGGTAACATTAAGACGTGCCATGGATGTGGGGTAACATCAAGACGTGCCATGGATGTGGGGTAACATCAAGACGTGCCATGGATGTGGGGTAACATCATCATCATTCATGATTTGTTCGGTTTTTTAGACCAATAGATGAAACAGAAAAGGAAAAGGAAGTCTCATAGCAGTCACTGCTGTCGGCGAGGGAGTGTTAGAGGCTTCAATGTACGAGTCCACAGTTTATGAGGTGGGGGTAGCCATTTCCCCCTTTCTCGATTTCTTTCTTTCCATAACAGCAATTCATGTACTCGTTTACAACTGGGTTGACTAGGGGTTACTGGTAACATGTGTTCAACTCTGTACCTTTGCCGCGAAAGGTAAGAGCTTTACCACAGCGCTAATCATACGTCAGCATACAAATGATAATTAAGCGATGTAATAAGCAGCCGATTAAAAACCAGATGTGGAGCATTACTATGCTCCCACGCATCATTATGTGTTGATCAATTGCGTATATTCATAGATACACATTCACTCACGAACGTACTTCTTCATGAATTATTATCAGTGCCCATACATAGGATATACCTGCCAGTAGGAAAGTAGAGTAACGTCTGGTCGGGAAAAAATATACTGATCAGACATGTTAGTCAGGGTCAGGCAAAATATACTGATCAGACATGTTAGTCAGGGTCAGGCAAAATATACTGATCGGACATGTTAGTCAGGGTCAGACAAAATATACTGATCAGACATGTTAGTCAGGGTCAGGCAAAATATACTGATCAGACATGTTAGTCAGGGTCAGACAAAATATACTGATCAGACATGTTAGTCAGGGTCAGGCAAAATATACTGATCAGACATGTTAGTCAGGGTCAGACAAAATATACTGATCAGACATGTTAGTCAGGGTCAGGCAAAATATACTGATCAGACATGTTAGTCAGGGTCAGGCAAAATATACTGATCAGACATGTTAGTCAGGGTCAGGCAAAATATACTGATCAGACATGTTAGTCAGGGTCAGGCAAAATATACTGATCAGACATGTTAGTCAGGGTCAGGCAAAATATACTCATCAGACATGTTAGTCAGGGTCAGGCAAAATATACTGATCAGACATGTTAGTCAGGGTCAGGCAAAATATACTGATCAGACATGTTAGTCAGGGTCAGGCAAAATATACTCATCAGACATGTTAGTCAGGGTCAGGCAAAATATACTGATCAGACATGTTAGTCAGGGTCAGGCAAAATATACTGATCAGACATGTTAGTCAGGGTCAGACAAAATATACTGATCAGACATGTTAGTCAGGGTCAGGCAAAATATACTGATCAGACATGTTAGTCAGGGTCAGACAAAATATACTGATCAGACATGTTAGTCAGGGTCAGGCAAAATATACTCATCAGACATGTTAGTCAGGGTCAGGCAAAATATACTCATCAGACATGTTAGTCAGGGTCAGGCAAAATATACTGATCAGACATGTTAGTCAGGGTCAGGCAAAATATACTGATCAGACATGTTAGTCAGGGTCAGGCAAAATATACTGATCAGACATGTTAGTCAGGGTCAGGCAAAATATACTGATCAGACATGTTAGTCAGGGTCAGACAAAATATACTGATCAGACATGTTAGTCAGGGTCAGGCAAAATATACTGATCAGACATGTTAGTCAGGGTCAGACAAAATATACTGATCAGACATGTTAGTCAGGGTCAGGCAAAATATACTGATCAGACATGTTAGTCAGGGTCAGACAAAATATACTGATCAGACATGTTAGTCAGGGTCAGGCAAAATATACTGATCAGACATGTTAGTCAGGGTCAGGCAAAATATACTGATCAGACATGTTAGTCAGGGTCAGGCAAAATATACTGATCAGACATGTTAGTCAGGGTCAGGCAAAATATACTGATCAGACATGTTAGTCAGGGTCAGGCAAAATATACTCATCAGACATGTTAGTCAGGGTCAGGCAAAATATACTGATCAGACATGTTAGTCAGGGTCAGGCAAAATATACTGATCAGACATGTTAGTCAGGGTCAGGCAAAATATACTCATCAGACATGTTAGTCAGGGTCAGGCAAAATATACTGATCAGACATGTTAGTCAGGGTCAGGCAAAATATACTGATCAGACATGTTAGTCAGGGTCAGACAAAATATACTGATCAGACATGTTAGTCAGGGTCAGGCAAAATATACTGATCAGACATGTTAGTCAGGGTCAGACAAAATATACTGATCAGACATGTTAGTCAGGGTCAGGCAAAATATACTCATCAGACATGTTAGTCAGGGTCAGGCAAAATATACTCATCAGACATGTTAGTCAGGGTCAGGCAAAATATACTGATCAGACATGTTAGTCAGGGTCAGGCAAAATATACTGATCAGACATGTTAGTCAGGGTCAGGCAAAATATACTCATCAGACATGTTAGTCAGGGTCAGGCAAAATATACTGGTCAGACATGTTAGTCAGGGTCAGGGAAAATATACTGATCAGACATGTTAGTCAGGGTCAGGCAAAATATACTGATCAGGCATGTTAGTCAGGGTCAGGCAAAATATACTGGTCCAAGACCCTCACCTCGGCTTCCTCGTAGCTCTATCTTGAAACGGGCTGTTTTCATGGCAGCTTGGCTAACGAGAGTGAGGGATCGACGTGATGCCCGTAGTAGTGAGCGACACGCTGATGGAGTCAAACATAGCACAAGCGCCTGGAGGACCCAGATCCACCTTCATCAGCACGCTTCGTATGTGAGGAAAGCTACTGCAACCCGCCACTTAACGTCCTTTTCATGACGCACAAAAGAGTATAGACCTACTCATTGTGGGCATTCGAAATATAACAACCTTGGACCAGTGGCAAGGCGAATGGAGATAACTCCGGATGCAGGCACTGGTCGCTTGAAACTTGTGGGATTCGATCGTTCACCATCTCCGTTCCTGGCTTTGAGAGGCGTTGCCTTACCGCTCGACTACGTCTACTTATGCGAAAGACTCGCACCTAATATCCTGTCAGTATGAACAGTATCGTCGCGAGGGAGAAGGCCAAGGCATGGTCTTGAAACGCTTTTATTTGAACGAAACTTGTTAATTAGTTGGAGTTCACAATAACAACGCCTCTAGTTCGAATCACGGTCGTGTCCAGTTTGACAGACGTGGATTTCCTCCGCGTACACGGACAGTAATGACAACCTACCGAACCGCACACCTGCCAAAAAACGTATAGCAGTCAAATAGATTGGCGGTTGTAAGAAGCGACGGGATGCAAAGGACATGCTATTGCTATCTGTTAGTTAGGATCAAATTTTGTATTTGGCTTGGCTTCGGTTATTCTCAATCTCCCACTACCAAACACTGAAAGGCCTTAAGTAGCAGAATGTAGTCCAGAGAACAGAATGCGTTGTGTCGTGGTTTACAGCTTGACTGCGATATTTGCACCGTTAGGTCCAACACATCCGACTTCAGCAAACATTTTTTGAGTACTGGGTTAGCATTCCCTCTTCGTTCCCTTCTTCTTAGCCAGTCCGCCCTCCTGCAGCCTGTTATCCAGGATCACCGCGTGGAGGTGTAGAAGGGTCTTGGCAGCTTTGGTTTGCTGGCCCTGACACTAGCAGTCAGCTATGGGTCGCTGACCACTGCAGCTCATGCGCTGCTCAGCATCTTGATCCCGGTTACGGGATGACCTGACCTGCCATTATTAGGATAATAATAAACTTTATTTTCCAAATATATTATAATGTAATATAAGAAATATTTCACAATTTTGAAAGCTCAAAAAAAAGAGGATACAATAAAATAAATAAACATTTATTAAAATAAACTCCAGGATCAAGAGAGGCTGAGCAGCGCATGACTTGCAGCGGTCAGCAACCCATAGCTGACTGCTAGCGTCAGGGCCAGCGAACCAAAGCTGCCAAGACCCTTCTACACCTCCATGCGGTGATCCTGGATAACAAGCTGCAATAGAGAAGACTGGCTAAGGAGAAGGGATCGAAGAGGGAAGGCTGACCCGGTACTTGAAAATGTCTGCTGAAGTCGGATGAGTCGGACCGAAAGGCGCAAAATTCGCAGTCAAGCTGTAATCTGCGACACAGCTCATTCCGTTCTCTGCACTACATCCTTTTCAGGGCTTGGTAGCGGGAGATTGAGAACGAATGAAAAAAAAAAGCCACGCATTTATTTGAAAATGCTCTAATAAAATATATACAATAATTCAGTTCTATTAACGTAGTTAGCTTCACTGTTACGTCCTACACCAACCACTCCTTATATTTCATAACACATATGAAATACAAGTGTGAGGCGCTGAATAAACGAGGATAATATAAGAGGAACAAAAGTGCAATTTCTGAGAATCTTCAAGTGAAAACTGTCAGAAAATATATTTGGCATCAATGTGCATTAAACGCACCAAGCTTATTATTTTAGATTTGTGATGAAACATGAGCGATTGGGGTAAGATGTGAAAGGAAAACCAAATGAAATTATTTGATACTTTTCGTGTATTTTGAAATAACAGCGTGGAAAATATAAAAAAAATATATTTGTACTACGTTTAGGTGGCTATGTGTTGTGCCTGGCTTGGAAACACTTAGAATTGATAGCTCAGTCTGACCTCATTCCCGGCCTATCCCAGGATTCTTGGCCAGGTTGTGCAGTGATCTCAACAGTCTGGAACGCTACCTCATCGCGATACACATGTTATATAACTTAATACTTGACTTGAAGAGAAGAGCAATCACGGCCAGATGATACGTACTGATAAGGGCCCCACCACACTCCCACGTTCATATACTTGGAAACGGGATCAAGATGCTCAGCAGCACATGAGCTGCCGTGGTCAGCGACTCATAGCTGACTGCTAGCGTCAGGGCCAGCGAACCAGAGCTGCCAAGACCCTTCTACACCTCCACGCGATGATCCTGGATAACAGGCTGCAGCAGGGCAGACTGGCTAAGGAGGAGAAGGGATCGAAGAGGGAGTGCTAACTTGGTACTAAAAAAATGTTTGCTGAAGTCGGATGTGTTGGACCGAAAGGTACAAAGATCGCATTCAAGCTGTAAACCACGATACAACGCATTCTGTTCTCTGGACTACATTCTGCTACTTAAGCCCTTTCAGTGCTTGGTAGCGGGAGATTGAGAACGAGCTGAGCCAAGTCATATACCTGAAAACAGGGGACGGCGTGGCCTAGGGGTTAAGTGGCACGGCTCACGAACCGAAAGGTGCTGGGTTCGATCCCCATCACAGCACCGGCCGTTACCCCGGGGAAGCAAACCCTTAGAAATTGCAGGAGGAAGCAGGCCCTTACATAAAATGCGTGCTGAAGTCGGATGCACTGGGCCGACAGGCGCAAAATAAAAACCACAGTGCAACGCACACCGCCTTGGGGAATAGAGAAATAAGGCGAACGCAAAAAAAAAAAAAAAAAAAAAAAAAATATACCTGGAAACAGGAGGCTCTGTCTCAACAGTCTGGCCAACGAGGTGGGGGATTAACACTGCAGCCCACATAATAATCAGCTTGCTAAGGAGCCTTGTTCTCGAAATCGAAAAGTGGGAAGCACTCATTCCAGAACCATAGATACAGAAACATTCCAGAATAATCTTGAAGGGTCCAGTGAAAGCGACGAAAGGTGAGCAGTCAGCAACAGAACACATACTCCACGTTGTACATGATCTCAAGAGGCAGTACCCTTGCAACTTCTGGACACGTTGGTGCATAGATGGATCGGCTTCGGTGATCGATGAAAGGGGAAGCAGTGGAATCTACATAGTCCATTCCAACGGCGACATAGAAAATCATTCCGTACCAATGTCAGAACTGATGCAACAGCTGTTCATGTAACAACTCAAAGTCTTATCAGTTAAAACACTACAAGGAAAACTGGCATTCTAACAGACTCCAGGACCGTACTCCAACATCGGATTGTTGTACCCCAAAAAACTGATTTAGTCCTACAGTGGATTCCGGTCCACTGTTGGGTCGTTGGAAACAAGAAGGTAGATGAGTTTGCAAAAGTCGGAAGTGATGGCACGCAGACTCGCTATCCACAGAACTAAAGAGAAGCAAAGACACCCATAAAACGATCCACGAGGACGGAATGCATAGACCAGCACAAAGAATACATGCCAGAAAATGACAGCATAGTCAAACTTGCCAATGACGACGGACAAAGATCTTCACTCAGACCCAAACATTGCAGACCCAAGGCCCACCTCCACACAATGGCTCATAGAGACACCGCCTCGTGCGATTGCGGAGCACCTACGCAAACACCAGAACATGTCCTGCAGGACTGCCCCACTTATTCAGACCAAAGTGAGACAGCCTGGCCCGGAGGAGCGACCATGCTCGACAAGCTGCGGGAGACAGACCAGAAGGTGAAACGCAGTCTCCTTCGTGAACTTCATTGGGGTAGAAGCAAAGCATCAGTTGATCGCAGAAGAAGAGACTAAGACGTCTCGCATTACACTACATCCAGGTGAACCTAGTCTACCTTCTGAAGTACTCCTGAAAAACCACTATAACATGTTACCAAAAAACACCAATAGGTAACTCTCAGCCCAACAATACATAACTACCATTGACGTCGCAAGCGCAATGTCCTTCGGGCTCCTTACCCCCTCAGAAAGAACCGCCAGTCAACATATTCCTGATTGGGACCGAAGATGAAACTGCAGCGAATGAACTGACATCAGACAGCTATCGAACCAGAGCTGACCAAGACCCGTATAAAGAGACGGCCCCGGAAATAGGCTGCACTGGTGTAGCCTGGCTTGGAGACTATAGATCGCACGAGGGGGGGGGGGTAGACCCAGTCCGGCGCCTCCCCTGCCCCCCACATGTCGGCTGTACCTGATGTGTCACGTCCAAAGGCGCCGATATAACAGCCTCGCTGTAACAACGACACAACATCCTTTTCAGGACGAAAGAAGAAGAATACCTCAGACTGACTGACATTCTAGGCGGAGCTGAACTCGACACCAATCGTCATGGAGCACCCTCTTAGCGTGCACCAAAAACAATATTCATATCCATCTCCATGTCATGTCTATTTCCACTCAACCGGGAGCATAGTACCCCCATTACAACTGGCCTCCAGGAAACCTGCGCCATAGTATTTTGTGTCCTTTAACAGTTGTGGTTTCAGTAGCAAATGCCGAATTGTAACATGGTGCCTTAAACCGACACCAACTGAGAAAGTCTATGCAATCGCTGGTATCACACCTCCGGATATTAGAAGACATGTCGCGTCTGAAGTTCAGAGACAAAAGCAGTCCTGTTACCACAGACGCCCTCTTTTTGGACATACAGCAGAAAGGGTGTGACTGAAATCAAGGAAACGTTTTTTGCGGATTGTACAGCCATGGCCATCTGCTACAGATGGCCATGGTACAGCCCTTAGAACATAGCCTCGATAGAAACCGCATAGAAAAGTGGCGTCAAAAGAATGTGAAGGTTGGATGAAGATCAAAGAAGAACTTGCACCAGGACATGATTTGTCATGGACTAAGTGATCTCTGAACAGGTTAAGAACAGATGTGTTCAGATGTGGGTCTAACTTGAAAAAGTGGGGATTTGCAGGCAATGAATATTGCGAATGTGGGGGCCGTCCAGGATCCGGAGCACCTGATTATATGTCCTAGCATGCAGGAATCCTGTATAATGGAAGACATGATGCTGGTAAATGAAAGAGCATTGACAGTGGCTGGTTTTTGAGCGAAGACTTTGAGGTTGCCGGACACGGACAATAAGTAAGTAAGTAGCAATTTCTTTTTTACCTGAACATAATCCAACCACAACACACTCCAGAGCACCAACTGTGTACACACCCATACGAAACCGTTGATTATCATCTCTTTGAGTGCTCAGCGCTCAAGAATGTTAGGAACATATTTTTTCCTCCGAGGCCACTTTCGAACACTTTGTATGACACTGCAAAGTATACTCAGCAGCATTTGCCACTGGGAGACGCTGCAGCAACTTCAGTGACGAAGCCAGTGTCCCGAGCAGCTGAAACCCTTATAGACCATAAGGAGCAGGCAGAAAAGCAAGTGGTCATTTTCACAAGACGCTCAAGAACCAGCACAATAATGAACTCGGTGCTCTGGCAGACTCGCTCTAACGCCTGTCCCAGTGCTTCCAAAAAAAACATAGTCCAGCGAATACCAGCCCACTGCAACATTCCAGGCAACGAGGAGGCAGACAGACTCGCCAGAGAGGGGGGAATGCTGGAGCAGAGTGATACAGAAATCATATACAATGAGACAAAAGCATTCATCAGGGCAACGTACAGTGCAAAAGGAAAAAATACCATCCTGGCCACATAGAAAACGATGCCTACCATCAACTCTCCGGGTGATACCAGGTGATAATTCACCGGCTACGCACAGGTCACAACAGACTTAGATGCCATCTGTACAACAAGTTCAAGATTGGCACTACAGACCTTTGTGCCTGCGACACAGCCCCCACGAAGGCAGAACATATTTTGCAGTCCTGTCCACTGTATACCGACAAAAGAAGTAGCATTTGACAACAGCCAGTGTCCTTCCACGAGAAGCTGTACGGAAGCGTACAGAACCTTGAGTCGACTGCTGCCTTCGTTAGATTCATTGAAGTTGAGGTCTGAAGACGAACGAGGAAGTATGACACTGAACAACCACAGAGAAACACGTGCAGATACCATTACATGACATTGGGTAGATCAGTGCTCTACAACCTTTTTATACCTGGTGCCCACTTTTATCACTTTTATGAATTTTCCTTACCACCCACTAAATTCTAAATTGAAGAACACGTCGCGACCGCCCACTGAGTCTGTGTATTGTGGTTGTTTTCAATCACCATGTAGCATGTGCTTTGCAGAACGTCGCTCCCATCACAGGCCACCTGAAAGGAACTCGGATCTCTTGTCAAATCTTCAAGGTCATGCCCAAACGTTTCTTGACATCTTGGTGCCACCGCCCTCTTGATCTACCTCTACCTATCTTGCCCGGCACCATACCTTCCATTACTAATCTTTCAAGACCGTTGTATCTTTAGAATTTATGAACCAGTTCGCCGCTATGCCCAACTCTTGTCGAATGTATGTTTTCTTCCTTTTTTTCGGTACACGGTATTCGGATGACCTTTTTATAACATTTCGTCTCGAAGGACTCGATTGTCTTCCTTGATGTTTTGGGTAACTGTCCATGTTTCACAGCCGAATGCTCATCATGTAGCATGTCCCCCATAGAAAGTCGCTTGCATCACAGTATGCCCGAAATAAACTCTTTCTCTTGCCAAAACTCCAGCATCCGCTAGTCACACTCAAACATTTATGTATATCTTGGTGCCATCGTCTTCTTGGTACGATCGTCTTCTTGGTCTGTCCCTCGCTTTTATGCCTGGCACCATAACTCCCATCACTGTTTTCTTAAGACCGGTGTGTCTCTTGATGTGACCAACGTATTTACATTTTCTGACCAAAAGGGACGCAGACGACACATTGATACTATCAAGAAGCGCTAGGGCAGCTGCTTTCGGCCGTAAATGGATACAGTAAAGATCCAAATCTATTTATAATCATAAACAGAACAAAGATAATGACCACCAACCAAACACAATGACAACATAAATTTACGGGAGGTGGTGAGGAAATAGATTGGGTTACAGAATTGAAAAAAATGGCGACTGTTCGAAAGAAATCAGAAGAAGACTAGCCATGGCAACGCAGAGACTAAACAGGATGAAGAAATTATGTCAGAACATCAACAAAACGACAAACGTGAAGATATTCAGAGCCTGTGTTTTTCCCGTGGCAGTATATGGCTGCGAATCATGGACGATTACCAAAACTTCTAGACAAAGAATCGAATCCTCCGAGTCAAAATGTTACAGAAAGATCCTCAGAATACCATGGACTGAAAAAAGACAAATATAGACATTCGGCAAGAGTTGAACATAGCCGGGAACTGGTTTATCAATTCCATATTGCCCATCCGTATACTACCACAGGAAAAACACGGGTACTAAACATTTTCACTTTTGTTGGTCTGCTGGTATTATGCCATGGTTTTCTCAGGTTGTGTTTGAATAATATTATTCTGCTACCTCCCACCTGACAGCTAACCACCCACCAGTGGGTAGTAGCGCCAAGGCTTAAGAGCACTGGGGTAGAAGGACAAGAGAACGAATGCTGCTAGAACCGTGGCAGCAACATCATAATGAAGTTGTTAGCTCCCATGCACGAATTTTCACAAAGACCACACAATCTTGGCCCAGTTCTCGGAGGACGTGCCGCCATATTGGCAACCGGAAACTATCAAACGCCAGATAGTGTCCCCTAGAAAGCAATGCTATACAGATACAATGGATACAAAGCCAAAGGCCGATCGCGCAAACGATGGATATTAGAAATAACAGAAGCAGCAACGCTCGCCCGATCAAGAAATCTCTACATAACCTGACGCTGAAAGGCACACACAGGACATCAGCGGAAAGAAGAAGAAGAAGTCCCATGCAACCATTCTTTTAAGTCGTCTTTTTCGACCTGCATAGAGGTGCAGTAACCTTATTCTTTCTTCCATTGTAATGGGTCCACCCATTTATATAAATCCATCCATCTATAACTAGCATTAAAGCACTAGCCAGACTAATTGTTCTCAAGTGCGAGAAACGGGCGGGAACTCGTCTAACCCTAACGAACCAGATGCCGGAAGCCGTTTAGGCCCAAATGGCAGGCCTGTAAAGAGCACGACACACTTGCAGTCGTTTTCTGATGAAGTGAGTCAACGAGTGTGCGCCACATTTACTACTGGCTGGAAACCCCTAGAGTTGAAAACATTACACAGAGCCGCACCGTCCTGTCTGTTTTGATTTGATTACGCATGGTGGAAAGACAGATCAACCCTGCAACAATAATATACACGTCGACACGATGTTTACACAGTGTGTCACGCGGATGTAGCGGATTGCATGTCATGTTCTCACAATTGCTCGTCTTCAGACCTCTGGGCGCGCTTGAAATGAAACGGAAGCTTATGTGGGTGCGTATGCTCAGGTCACAGCCAGGTGCAACAGTCCTCGTTATGTTTATTTAGTCATTACAGGTGTTCTCTGAGTTTGTTCAATCCTGGCTGGTGTTCTATGAGTTTGTTCAATCCTGGCTGGTGTTCTCTGAGTTTGTTCAATCCTGACTGGTGTTTTCTGAGTTTGTTCAATCCTGGCTGGTGTTCTATGAGTGTGTTCAATCCTGGCTGGTGTTCTCAGAGTTTGTTCAATCCTGGCTGGTGTTCTCTGAGTTTGTTCAATCCTGGCTGCTGTTCTATAAGTTTGTTCAATCCTGGCTGGTGTTCTATGAGTTTGTTCAATCCTGACTGGTGTTCTCTGAGTTTGTTCAATCCTGGCTGGTGTTCTCTGAGTTTGTTCAATCCTGGCTGGTGTTCTCTGAGTTTGTTCAATCCTGGCTGGTGTTCTCTGAGTTTGTTCAATCCTGGCTGGTGTTATCTTTGTTCAATCCTGGCTGGTGTTCTCTGAGTTTGTTCAATCCTGGCTGGGGTTCTCTGAGTTTGTTCAATCCTGGCTGCTGTTCTATGAGTTTGTTCAATCCTGGCTGGTGTTCTATGAGTTTGTTCAATCCTGACTGGTGTTCTCTGAGTTTGTTCAATCCTGGCTGGTGTTCTCTGAGTTTGTTCAATCCTGGCTGGTGTTCTCTGAGTTTGTTCAATCCTGGCTGGTGTTCTCTGAGTTTGTTCAATCCTGGCTGGTGTTATCTGAGTTTGTTCAATCCTGGCTGGTGTTATCTTTGTTCAATCCTGGCTGGTGTTCTCTGAGTTTGTTCAATCCTGGCTGGGGTTCTATGAGTTTGTTCAATCCTGGCTGCTGTTCTATGAGTTTGTTCAATCCTGGCTGGTGTTCTATGAGTTTGTTCAATCCTGGCTGGTGTTATCTTTGTTCAATCCTGGCTGGGGTTCTATGAGTTTGTTCAATCATGGCTGGTGTTCTCTGAGTTTGTTCAATCCTGGCTGGTGTTCTCTGAGTTTGTTCAATCCTGGCTGGTGTTATCTGAGTTTGTTCAATTCTGGGTGGTGTTTTATGAGTTTGTTCAATCCTGGCTGGTGTTCTATGAGTTTGTTCAATCCTGGCTGGTGTTCTATGAGTTTGTTCAATCCTGGCTGGTGTTCTCTGAGTTTGTTCAATCATGGCTGGTGTTATCTGAGTTTGTTCAATCCTGGCTGGTGTTTTCTGAGTTTGTTCAATCCTGGCTGGTGTTATCTGAGTTTGTTCAATCCTGGCTGGTGTTATTTGAGTTTGTTCAATCCTGGCTGGTGTTCTCTGAGTTTGTTCAATCCTGGCTGGTGTTCTATGAGTTTGTTCAATCCTGGCTGGTGTTATTTGAGTTTGTTCAATCCTGGCTGGTGTTCTCAGAGTTTGTTCAATCCTGGCTGGTGTTCTCTGAGTTTGTTCAATCCTGGCTGGTGTTCTCTGAGTTTGTTCAATCCTGGCTGGTGTTCTCTGAGTCTGTTCAATCCTGACTGGTGTTCTCTGAGTTTGTTCAATCCTGGCTGGTGTTCTCTGAGTTTGTTCAATCCTGGCTGGTGTTCTCTGAGTTTGTTCAATCCTGGCTGGTGTTATCTGAGTTTGTTCAATCCTGGCTGGTGTTATCTGAGTTTGTTCAATCCTGGCTGGTGTTCTCTGAGTTTGTTCAATCCTGGCTGGTGTTCTCTGAGTTTGTTCAATCCTGGCTGGTGTTATCTGGGTTTGTTCAATACTGGCTGGTGTTTTATGAGTTTGTTCAATCCTGGCTGGTGTTATCTGAGTTTGTTCAATCCTGGCTGGTGTTCTCTGAGTTTGTTCAATCCTGGCTGCTGTTCTATGAGTTTGTTCAATCCTGGCTGGTGTTCTATGAGTTTGTTCAATCCTGACTGGTGTTCTCTGAGTTTGTTCAATCCTGGCTGGTGTTCTCTGAGTTTGTTCAATCCTGGCTGGTGTTCTCTGAGTTTGTTCAATCCTGGCTGGTGTTCTCTGAGTTTGTTCAATCCTGGCTGGTGTTATCTGAGTTTGTTCAATCCTGGCTGGTGTTATCTTTGTTCAATCCTGGCTGGTGTTCTCTGAGTTTGTTCAATCCTGGCTGGGGTTCTATGAGTTTGTTCAATCCTGGCTGCTGTTCTATGAGTTTGTTCAATCCTGGCTGGTGTTCTATGAGTTTGTTCAATCCTGGCTGGTGTTATCTTTGTTCAATCCTGGCTGGGGTTCTATGAGTTTGTTCAATCATGGCTGGTGTTCTCTGAGTTTGTTCAATCCTGGCTGGTGTTCTCTGAGTTTGTTCAATCCTGGCTGGTGTTATCTGAGTTTGTTCAATTCTGGGTGGTGTTTTATGAGTTTGTTCAATCCTGGCTGGTGTTCTATGAGTTTGTTCAATCCTGGCTGGTGTTCTATGAGTTTGTTCAATCCTGGCTGGTGTTCTCTGAGTTTGTTCAATCATGGCTGGTGTTATCTGAGTTTGTTCAATCCTGGCTGGTGTTATCTGAGTTTGTTCAATCCTGGCTGGTGTTATCTGAGTTTGTTCAATCCTGGCTGGTGTTATTTGAGTTTGTTCAATCCTGGCTGGTGTTCTCTGAGTTTGTTCAATCCTGGCTGGTGTTCTATGAGTTTGTTCAATCCTGGCTGGTGTTATTTGAGTTTGTTCAATCCTGGCTGGTGTTCTCAGAGTTTGTTCAATCCTGGCTGGTGTTCTCTGAGTTTGTTCAATCCTGGCTGTTGTTCTCTGAGTTTGTTCAATCCTGGCTGGTGTTCTCTGAGTCTGTTCAATCCTGACTGGTGTTCTCTGAGTTTGTTCAATCCTGGCTGGTGTTCTCTGAGTTTGTTCAATCCTGGCTGGTGTTCTCTGAGTTTGTTCAATCCTGGCTGGTGTTATCTGAGTTTGTTCAATCCTGGCTGGTGTTATCTGAGTTTGTTCAATCCTGGCTGGTGTTCTCTGAGTTTGTTCAATCCTGGCTGGTGTTCTCTGAGTTTGTTCAATCCTGGCTGGTGTTATCTGGGTTTGTTCAATACTGGCTGGTGTTTTATGAGTTTGTTCAATCCTGGCTGGTGTTATCTGAGTTTGTTCAATCCTGGCTGGTGTTCTCTGAGTTTGTTCAATCCTGGCTGGTGTTATCTGAGTTTGTTCAATCCTGGCTGGTGTTATCTGAGTTTGTTCAATCCTGGCTGGTGTTATCTGAGTTTGTTCAATCCTGGCTGGTGTTCTCTGAGTTTGTTCAATCCTGGCTGGTGTTCTCTGAGTTTGTTCAATCCTGGCTGGTGTTATCTGAGTTTGTTCAATTCTGGCTGGTGTTTTATGAGTTTGTTCAATCCTGGCTGGTGTTATCTGAGTTTGTTCAATGCTGGCTGGTGTTATCTGAGTTTGTTCAATCCTGGCTGGTGTTATCTGAGTTTGTTCAATCCTGGCTGGTGTTCTCTGAGTTTGTTCAATCCTGGCTGGTGTTATCTGAGTTTGTTAAATCCTGGCTGGTGTTCTCTGAGTATGTTCAATCCTGGCTGGTGTTCTCTGAGTTTGTTCAATCCTGGCTGGTGTTATCTGAGTTTGTTCAATTCTGGCTGGTGTTTTATGAGTTTGTTCAATCCTGGCTGGTGTTCTATGAGTTTGTTCAATCCTGGCTGGTGTTCTCTGAGTTTGTTCAATCCCAGCTGGTGTTCTCAGAGTTTGTTCAATCCTGGCTGGTGTTCTCTGAGTTTGTTCAATCCTGGCTAGTGTTATCTGAGTTTGTTCAATCCTGGCTGGTGTTATCTGAGTTTGTTCAATCCTGGCTGGTGTTCTCTGAGTTTGTTCAATCCTGGCTGGTGTTATTTGAGTTTGTTCAATCCTGGCTGGTGTTATCTGAGTTTGTTCAATCTTGGTTGGTGTTCTATGAGTTTGTTCAATCCTGGCTGGTGTTCTATGAGTTTGTTCAATCCTGGCTGCTGTTCTCTGAGTTTGTTCAATTCTGGCTGGTGTTTTATGAGTTTGTTCAATCCTGGCTGCTGTTATCTGAGTTTGTTCAATTCTGGCTGGTGTTTTATGAGTTTGTTCAATCCTGGCTGGGATTCTATGAGTTTGTTCAATCCTGGCTGGTGTTCTATGAGTTTGTTCAATCCTGGCTGGTGTTCTCTGAGTTTGTTCAATCATGGCTGGTGTTATCTGAGTTTGTTCAATCCTGGCTGGTGTTATCTGAGTTTGTTCAATCCTGGCTGGTGTTCTCTGAGTTTGTTCAATCCTGGCTGGTGTTCTATGAGTTTGTTCAATCCTGGCTGGTGTTCTCTGAGTTTGTTCAATCCTGGCTAGTGTTATCTGAGTTTGTTCAATCCTGGCTGGTGTTCTCTGAGTTTGTTCAATCCTGGCTGGTGTTCTCTGAGTTTGTTCAATCCTGGCTGGTGTTATCTGGGTTTGTTCAATACTGGCTGGTGTTTTATGAGTTTGTTCAATCCTGGCTGGTGTTATCTGAGTTTGTTCAATGCTGGCTGGTGTTATCTGAGTTTGTTTAATCCTGGCTGGTGTTATCTGAGTTTGTTCAATCCTGGCTGGTGTTCTCTGAGTTTGTTCAATCCTGGCTAGTGTTATCTGAGTTTGTTCAATCCTGGCTGGTGTTATCTGAGTTTGTTCAATCCTGGCTGGTGTTCTCTGAGTTTGTTCAATCATGGCTGGTGTTATCTGAGTTTGTTCAATCCTGGCTGGTGTTATCTGAGTTTGTTCAATCCTGGCTGGTGTTATCTGAGTTTGTTCAATCCTGGCTGGTGTTATTTGAGTTTGTTCAATCCTGGCTGGTGTTATCTGAGTTTGTTCAATCCTGGTTGGTGTTCTCTGAGTTTGTTCAATCCTGGCTGGTGTTCAATGAGTTTGTTCAATCCTGGCTGGTGTTTTATGAGTTTTTTCAATCCTGGCTGGTGTTCAATGAGTTTGTTCAATCCTGGCTGGTGTTCTCTGAGTTTGTTCAATCCTGGCTGGTGTTCTACGAGTTTGTTCAATCTTGGCTGGTGTTCTATGAGTTTGTTCAATCCTGGCTGGTGTTCTATTAGTTTGTTCAATCCTGGCTGGTGTTCTCTGAGTTTGTTCAATCCTGGCTGGAATTCTCTGAGTTTGTTCAATCCTGGCTGGTGTTATCTGAGTTTGTTCAATCCTGGCTGGTGTTCTCTGAGTTTGTTCAATCCTGGCTGGAATTCTCTGAGTTTGTTCAATCCTGGTTGGTGTTCTCTGAGTTTGTTCAATCCTGGCTGGTGTTTTATGAGTTTGTTCAATCCTGGCTGGTGTTATCTGAGTTTGTTCAATCCTGGCTGGTGTTCAATGAGTTTGTTCAATCCTGGCTGCTGTTCTCTGAGTTTGTTCAATCCTGGCTGGTGTTATCTGAGTTTGTTCAATCCTGGCTGGTGTTCTCTGAGTTTGTTCAATCCTGGCTGGTGTTCTCTGAGTTTGTTCAATCCTGGCTGGTGTTCTATTAGTTTGTTCAATCCTGGCTGGTGTTCTCTGAGTTTGTTCAATCCTGGCTGGAATTCTCTGAGTTTGTTCAATCCTGGCTGGTGTTATCTGAGTTTGTTCAATCCTGGCTGGTGTTATTTGAGTTTGTTCAATCCTGGCTGGTGTTATCTGAGTTTGTTTAATCCTGGTTGGTGTTCTCTGAGTTTGTTCAATCCTGGCTGGTGTTCAATGAGTTTGTTCAATCCTGGCTGGTGTTTTATGAGTTTTTTCAATCCTGGCTGGTGTTCAATGAGTTTGTTCAATCCTGGCTGGTGTTCTCTGAGTTTGTTCAATCCTGGCTGGTGTTCTATGAGTTTGTTCAATCCTGGCTGGTGTTCTATGAGTTTGTTCAATCCTGGCTGGTGTTCTATTAGTTTGTTCAATCCTGGCTGGTGTTCTCTGAGTTTGTTCAATCCTGGCTGGTGTTCTCTGAGTTTGTTCAATCCTGGCTGGTGTTATCTGAGTTTGTTCAATCCTGGTTGGTGTTCTCTGAGTTTGTTCAATCCTGGCTGGTGTTTTATGAGTTTGTTCAATCCTGGCTGGTGTTTTATGAGTTTGTTCAATCCTGGCTGGTGTTCAATGAGTTTGTTCAATCCTGGCTGGTCTTCTCTAAGTTTGTTCAATCCTGGCTGGTGTTCTATGAGTTTGTTCAATCCTGGCTGGTGTTCTATGAATTTGTTCAATCCTGGCTGGTGTTCTATTAGTTTGTTCAATCCTGGCTGGTGTTCAATGAGTTTGTTCAATCCTGGCTGGTGTTCTATGAGTTTTTTCAATCCTGGCTGGTGTTCTCTGAGTTTGTTCAATCCTGGCTGGTGTTCTCTGAGTTTGTTCAATCCTGGCTGGTGTTCTATGAGTTTGTTCAATCCTGGCTGG
The DNA here is from genome assembly GCA_036924085.1 of Ariolimax columbianus. Lineage (NCBI taxonomy): Eukaryota > Metazoa > Mollusca > Gastropoda > Stylommatophora > Arionidae > Ariolimax > Ariolimax columbianus. The sequence goes on along the minus strand of JAVGWX010000007.1, from coordinate 38,440,372 downwards.
TGTTCTATGAGTTTGTTCAATCCTGGCTGCTGTTCTCTGAGTTTGTTCAATTCTGGCTGGTGTTTTATGAGTTTGTTCAATCCTGGCTGCTGTTATCTGAGTTTGTTCAATTCTGGCTGGTGTTTTATGAGTTTGTTCAATCCTGGCTGGGATTCTATGAGTTTGTTCAATCCTGGCTGGTGTTCTATGAGTTTGTTCAATCCTGGCTGGTGTTCTCTGAGTTTGTTCAATCATGGCTGGTGTTATCTGAGTTTGTTCAATCCTGGCTGGTGTTATCTGAGTTTGTTCAATCCTGGCTGGTGTTCTCTGAGTTTGTTCAATCCTGGCTGGTGTTCTATGAGTTTGTTCAATCCTGGCTGGTGTTCTCTGAGTTTGTTCAATCCTGGCTAGTGTTATCTGAGTTTGTTCAATCCTGGCTGGTGTTCTCTGAGTTTGTTCAATCCTGGCTGGTGTTCTCTGAGTTTGTTCAATCCTGGCTGGTGTTATCTGGGTTTGTTCAATACTGGCTGGTGTTTTATGAGTTTGTTCAATCCTGGCTGGTGTTATCTGAGTTTGTTCAATGCTGGCTGGTGTTATCTGAGTTTGTTTAATCCTGGCTGGTGTTATCTGAGTTTGTTCAATCCTTGCTGGTGTTCTCTGAGTTTGTTCAATCCTGGCTAGTGTTATCTGAGTTTGTTCAATCCTGGCTGGTGTTATCTGAGTTTGTTCAATCCTGGCTGGTGTTCTCTGAGTTTGTTCAATCATGGCTGGTGTTATCTGAGTTTGTTCAATCCTGGCTGGTGTTATCTGAGTTTGTTCAATCCTGGCTGGTGTTATCTGAGTTTGTTCAATCCTGGCTGGTGTTATTTGAGTTTGTTCAATCCTGGCTGGTGTTATCTGAGTTTGTTCAATCCTGGTTGGTGTTCTCTGAGTTTGTTCAATCCTGGCTGGTGTTCAATGAGTTTGTTCAATCCTGGCTGGTGTTTTATGAGTTTTTTCAATCCCGGCTGGTGTTCAATGAGTTTGTTCAATCCTGGCTGGTGTTCTCTGAGTTTGTTCAATCCCAGCTGGTGTTCTCAGAGTTTGTTCAATCCTGGCTGGTGTTCTCTGAGTTTGTTCAATCCTGGCTAGTGTTATCTGAGTTTGTTCAATCCTGGCTGGTGTTATCTGAGTTTGTTCAATCCTGGCTGGTGTTCTCTGAGTTTGTTCAATCCTGGCTGGTGTTATTTGAGTTTGTTCAATCCTGGCTGGTGTTATCTGAGTTTGTTCAATCTTGGTTGGTGTTCTATGAGTTTGTTCAATCCTGGCTGGTGTTCTATGAGTTTGTTCAATCCTGGCTGCTGTTCTCTGAGTTTGTTCAATTCTGGCTGGTGTTTTATGAGTTTGTTCAATCCTGGCTGCTGTTATCTGAGTTTGTTCAATTCTGGCTGGTGTTTTATGAGTTTGTTCAATCCTGGCTGGGATTCTATGAGTTTGTTCAATCCTGGCTGGTGTTCTATGAGTTTGTTCAATCCTGGCTGGTGTTCTCTGAGTTTGTTCAATCATGGCTGGTGTTATCTGAGTTTGTTCAATCCTGGCTGGTGTTATCTGAGTTTGTTCAATCCTGGCTGGTGTTCTCTGAGTTTGTTCAATCCTGGCTGGTGTTCTATGAGTTTGTTCAATCCTGGCTGGTGTTCTCTGAGTTTGTTCAATCCTGGCTAGTGTTATCTGAGTTTGTTCAATCCTGGCTGGTGTTCTCTGAGTTTGTTCAATCCTGGCTGGTGTTCTCTGAGTTTGTTCAATCCTGGCTGGTGTTATCTGGGTTTGTTCAATACTGGCTGGTGTTTTATGAGTTTGTTCAATCCTGGCTGGTGTTATCTGAGTTTGTTCAATGCTGGCTGGTGTTATCTGAGTTTGTTTAATCCTGGCTGGTGTTATCTGAGTTTGTTCAATCCTGGCTGGTGTTCTCTGAGTTTGTTCAATCCTGGCTAGTGTTATCTGAGTTTGTTCAATCCTGGCTGGTGTTATCTGAGTTTGTTCAATCCTGGCTGGTGTTCTCTGAGTTTGTTCAATCATGGCTGGTGTTATCTGAGTTTGTTCAATCCTGGCTGGTGTTATCTGAGTTTGTTCAATCCTGGCTGGTGTTATCTGAGTTTGTTCAATCCTGGCTGGTGTTATTTGAGTTTGTTCAATCCTGGCTGGTGTTATCTGAGTTTGTTCAATCCTGGTTGGTGTTCTCTGAGTTTGTTCAATCCTGGCTGGTGTTCAATGAGTTTGTTCAATCCTGGCTGGTGTTTTATGAGTTTTTTCAATCCTGGCTGGTGTTCAATGAGTTTGTTCAATCCTGGCTGGTGTTCTCTGAGTTTGTTCAATCCTGGCTGGTGTTCTACGAGTTTGTTCAATCTTGGCTGGTGTTCTATGAGTTTGTTCAATCCTGGCTGGTGTTCTATTAGTTTGTTCAATCCTGGCTGGTGTTCTCTGAGTTTGTTCAATCCTGGCTGGAATTCTCTGAGTTTGTTCAATCCTGGCTGGTGTTATCTGAGTTTGTTCAATCCTGGCTGGTGTTCTCTGAGTTTGTTCAATCCTGGCTGGAATTCTCTGAGTTTGTTCAATCCTGGTTGGTGTTCTCTGAGTTTGTTCAATCCTGGCTGGTGTTTTATGAGTTTGTTCAATCCTGGCTGGTGTTATCTGAGTTTGTTCAATCCTGGCTGGTGTTCAATGAGTTTGTTCAATCCTGGCTGCTGTTCTCTGAGTTTGTTCAATCCTGGCTGGTGTTATCTGAGTTTGTTCAATCCTGGCTGGTGTTCTCTGAGTTTGTTCAATCCTGGCTGGTGTTCTCTGAGTTTGTTCAATCCTGGCTGGTGTTCTATTAGTTTGTTCAATCCTGGCTGGTGTTCTCTGAGTTTGTTCAATCCTGGCTGGAATTCTCTGAGTTTGTTCAATCCTGGCTGGTGTTATCTGAGTTTGTTCAATCCTGGCTGGTGTTATTTGAGTTTGTTCAATCCTGGCTGGTGTTATCTGAGTTTGTTTAATCCTGGTTGGTGTTCTCTGAGTTTGTTCAATCCTGGCTGGTGTTCAATGAGTTTGTTCAATCCTGGCTGGTGTTTTATGAGTTTTTTCAATCCTGGCTGGTGTTCAATGAGTTTGTTCAATCCTGGCTGGTGTTCTCTGAGTTTGTTCAATCCTGGCTGGTGTTCTATGAGTTTGTTCAATCCTGGCTGGTGTTCTATGAGTTTGTTCAATCCTGGCTGGTGTTCTATTAGTTTGTTCAATCCTGGCTGGTGTTCTCTGAGTTTGTTCAATCCTGGCTGGTGTTCTCTGAGTTTGTTCAATCCTGGCTGGTGTTATCTGAGTTTGTTCAATCCTGGTTGGTGTTCTCTGAGTTTGTTCAATCCTGGCTGGTGTTTTATGAGTTTGTTCAATCCTGGCTGGTGTTTTATGAGTTTGTTCAATCCTGGCTGGTGTTCAATGAGTTTGTTCAATCCTGGCTGGTCTTCTCTAAGTTTGTTCAATCCTGGCTGGTGTTCTATGAGTTTGTTCAATCCTGGCTGGTGTTCTATGAATTTGTTCAATCCTGGCTGGTGTTCTATTAGTTTGTTCAATCCTGGCTGGTGTTCAATGAGTTTGTTCAATCCTGGCTGGTGTTCTATGAGTTTTTTCAATCCTGGCTGGTGTTCTCTGAGTTTGTTCAATCCTGGCTGGTGTTCTCTGAGTTTGTTCAATCCTGGCTGGTGTTCTATGAGTTTGTTCAATCCTGGCTGGTGTTCTATGAGTTTGTTCAATCCTGGCTGCTGTTCTCTGAGTTTGTTCAATTCTGGCTGGTGTTTTATGAGTTTGTTCAATCCTGGCTGCTGTTATCTGAGTTTGTTCAATTCTGGCTGGTGTTTTATGAGTTTGTTCAATCCTGGCTGGGATTCTATGAGTTTGTTCAATCCTGGCTGGTGTTCTATGAGTTTGTTCAATCCTGGCTGGTGTTCTCTGAGTTTGTTCAATCATGGCTGGTGTTATCTGAGTTTGTTCAATCCTGGCTGGTGTTATCTGAGTTTGTTCAATCCTGGCTGGTGTTCTCTGAGTTTGTTCAATCCTGGCTGGTGTTCTATGAGTTTGTTCAATCCTGGCTGGTGTTCTCTGAGTTTGTTCAATCCTGGCTAGTGTTATCTGAGTTTGTTCAATCCTGGCTGGTGTTCTCTGAGTTTGTTCAATCCTGGCTGGTGTTCTCTGAGTTTGTTCAATCCTGGCTGGTGTTATCTGGGTTTGTTCAATACTGGCTGGTGTTTTATGAGTTTGTTCAATCCTGGCTGGTGTTATCTGAGTTTGTTCAATGCTGGCTGGTGTTATCTGAGTTTGTTTAATCCTGGCTGGTGTTATCTGAGTTTGTTCAATCCTTGCTGGTGTTCTCTGAGTTTGTTCAATCCTGGCTAGTGTTATCTGAGTTTGTTCAATCCTGGCTGGTGTTATCTGAGTTTGTTCAATCCTGGCTGGTGTTCTCTGAGTTTGTTCAATCATGGCTGGTGTTATCTGAGTTTGTTCAATCCTGGCTGGTGTTATCTGAGTTTGTTCAATCCTGGCTGGTGTTATCTGAGTTTGTTCAATCCTGGCTGGTGTTATTTGAGTTTGTTCAATCCTGGCTGGTGTTATCTGAGTTTGTTCAATCCTGGTTGGTGTTCTCTGAGTTTGTTCAATCCTGGCTGGTGTTCAATGAGTTTGTTCAATCCTGGCTGGTGTTTTATGAGTTTTTTCAATCCCGGCTGGTGTTCAATGAGTTTGTTCAATCCTGGCTGGTGTTCTCTGAGTTTGTTCAATCCTGGCTGGTGTTCTACGAGTTTGTTCAATCTTGGCTGGTGTTCTATGAGTTTGTTCAATCCTGGCTGGTGTTCTATTAGTTTGTTCAATCCTGGCTGGTGTTCTCTGAGTTTGTTCAATCCTGGCTGGAATTCTCTGAGTTTGTTCAATCCTGGCTGGTGTTATCTGAGTTTGTTCAATCCTGGCTGGTGTTCTCTGAGTTTGTTCAATCCTGGCTGGAATTCTCTGAGTTTGTTCAATCCTGGTTGGTGTTCTCTGAGTTTGTTCAATCCTGGCTGGTGTTTTATGAGTTTGTTCAATCCTGGCTGGTGTTATCTGAGTTTGTTCAATCCTGGCTGGTGTTCAATGAGTTTGTTCAATCCTGGCTGGTGTTCTCTGAGTTTGTTCAATCCTGGCTGGTGTTATCTGAGTTTGTTCAATCCTGGCTGGTGTTCTCTGAGTTTGTTCAATCCTGGCTGGTGTTCTCTGAGTTTGTTCAATCCTGGCTGGTGTTCTATTAGTTTGTTCAATCCTGGCTGGTGTTCTCTGAGTTTGTTCAATCCTGGCTGGAATTCTCTGAGTTTGTTCAATCCTGGCTGGTGTTATCTGAGTTTGTTCAATCCTGGCTGGTGTTATTTGAGTTTGTTCAATCCTGGCTGGTGTTATCTGAGTTTGTTTAATCCTGGTTGGTGTTCTCTGAGTTTGTTCAATCCTGGCTGGTGTTCAATGAGTTTGTTCAATCCTGGCTGGTGTTTTATGAGTTTTTTCAATCCTGGCTGGTGTTCAATGAGTTTGTTCAATCCTGGCTGGTGTTCTCTGAGTTTGTTCAATCCTGGCTGGTGTTCTATGAGTTTGTTCAATCCTGGCTGGTGTTCTATGAGTTTGTTCAATCCTGGCTGGTGTTCTATTAGTTTGTTCAATCCTGGCTGGTGTTCTCTGAGTTTGTTCAATCCTGGCTGGTGTTCTCTGAGTTTGTTCAATCCTGGCTGGTGTTATCTGAGTTTGTTCAATCCTGGTTGGTGTTCTCTGAGTTTGTTCAATCCTGGCTGGTGTTTTATGAGTTTGTTCAATCCTGGCTGGTGTTTTATGAGTTTGTTCAATCCTGGCTGGTGTTCAATGAGTTTGTTCAATCCTGGCTGGTCTTCTCTAAGTTTTTTCAATCCTGGCTGGTGTTCTATGAGTTTGTTCAATCCTGGCTGGTGTTCTATGAATTTGTTCAATCCTGGCTGGTGTTCTATTAGTTTGTTCAATCCTGGCTGGTGTTCAATGAGTTTGTTCAATCCTGGCTGGTGTTCTCTGAGTTTGTTCAATCCTGGCTGGAATTCTCTGAGTTTGTTCAATCCTGGCTGGTGTTATCTGAGTTTGTTCAATCCTGGCTGGTGTTATTTGAGTTTGTTCAATCCTGGCTGGTGTTATCTGAGTTTGTTTAATCCTGGTTGGTGTTCTCTGAGTTTGTTCAATCCTGGCTGGTGTTCAATGAGTTTGTTCAATCCTGGCTGGTGTTTTATGAGTTTTTTCAATCCTGGCTGGTGTTCAATGAGTTTGTTCAATCCTGGCTGGTGTTCTCTGAGTTTGTTCAATCCTGGCTGGTGTTCTATGAGTTTGTTCAATCCTGGCTGGTGTTCTATGAGTTTGTTCAATCCTGGCTGGTGTTCTATTAGTTTGTTCAATCCTGGCTGGTGTTCTCTGAGTTTGTTCAATCCTGGCTGGTGTTCTCTGAGTTTGTTCAATCCTGGCTGGTGTTATCTGAGTTTGTTCAATCCTGGTTGGTGTTCTCTGAGTTTGTTCAATCCTGGCTGGTGTTTTATGAGTTTGTTCAATCCTGGCTGGTGTTTTATGAGTTTGTTCAATCCTGGCTGGTGTTCAATGAGTTTGTTCAATCCTGGCTGGTCTTCTCTAAGTTTTTTCAATCCTGGCTGGTGTTCTATGAGTTTGTTCAATCCTGGCTGGTGTTCTATGAATTTGTTCAATCCTGGCTGGTGTTCTATTAGTTTGTTCAATCCTGGCTGGTGTTCAATGAGTTTGTTCAATCCTGGCTGGTCTTCTCTGAGTTTGTTCAATCCTGGCTGGTGTTCTATGAATTTGTTCAATCCTGGCTGGTGTTCTATTAGTTTGTTCAATCCTGGCTGGTGTTCTCTGAGTTTGTTCAATCCTGGCTGGTGTTCTCTGAGTTTGTTCAATCCTGGCTGGTGTTATCTGAGTTTGTTCAATCCTGGCTGGTGTTATCTGAGTTTGTTCAATCCTGGCTGGTGTTCTCTGAGTTTGTTCAATCCTGGCTGGTGTTCTCTGAGTTTGTTCAATCATTGATGGTGTTTTATGAGTTTGCTCAATTCTGGCTGGTGTTCAATGAGTTTGTTCAATCCTGACTGGTTTTCTCTGAGTTTGTTCAGTCATAATGGGTGTTCTCTGAGTTTGTTCAGTCATTATGGGTGTTCTCTGAGTTTGTTCAATCCTGGCTGGTGTTATCCGAGTTTGTTCAATTCTGGCTGTTGTTCTATGAGTTTGTTCAATCCTGACTGGTGTTCTCTGAGTTTGTTCAATCTTGGCTGGTGTTCTCCGAGTTTGTTCAGTCATTATGGGTGTTCTCTGAGTTTGTTCAATCCTGGCTGGTGTTCTCTGAGTTTGTTCAGTCATTGTGGGTGTTCTCTGAGTTTGTTCAATCCTGACATGTGTTCTCTGAGTTGGTTCAATCCTGGTATGGGTTCTCTGAGTTTATTCAGTCATTACAGGCGTTTTCTGTTTGTTCAATCGTTACAGGTGTTCTATGAGTTTGTTCAATCCTGGCTGGTGTTCTATGAGTTTGTTCAATCCTGGCTGGTGTTCTATTAGTTTGTTCAATCCTGGCTGGTGTTCTCTGAGTTTGTTCAATCCTGGCTGGTGTTCTCTGAGTTTGTTCAATCCTGGCTGGTGTTATCTGAGTTTGTTCAATCCTGGTTGGTGTTCTCTGAGTTTGTTCAATCCTGGCTGGTGTTTTATGAGTTTGTTCAATCCTGGCTGGTGTTATCTGAGTTTGTTCAATCCTGGCTGGTGTTCTCTGAGTTTGTTCAATCCTGGCTGGTGTTCTCTGAGTTTGTTCAATCCTGGCTGGTGTTATCTGAGTTTGTTCAATTCTGGCTGGTGTTTTATGAGTTTGTTCAATCCTGGCTGGTGTTATCTGAGTTTGTTCAATGCTGGCTGGTGTTATCTGAGTTTGTTCAATCCTGGCTGGTGTTATCTGAGTTTGTTCAATCCTTGCTGGTGTTCTCTGAGTTTGTTCAATCCTGGCTGGTGTTATCTGAGTTTGTTAAATCCTGGCTGGTGTTCTCTGAGTTTGTTCAATCCTGGCTGGTGTTCTCTGAGTTTGTTCAATCCTGGCTGGTGTTATCTGAGTTTGTTCAATTCTGGCTGGTGTTTTATGAGTTTGTTCAATCCTGGCTGGTGTTCTATGAGTTTGTTCAATCCTGGCTGGTGTTCTATGAGTTTGTTCAATCCTGGCTGGTGTTATCTGAGTTTGTTCAATCCCGGCTGGTGTTCTCAGAGTTTGTTCAATCCTGGCTGGTGTTCTCTGAGTTTGTTCAATCCTGGCTAGTGTTATCTGAGTTTGTTCAATCCTGGATGGTGTTATCTGAGTTTGTTCAATCCTGGCTGGTGTTCTCTGAGTTTGTTCAATCATGGCTGGTGTTATCTGAGTCTGTTCAATCCTGGCTGGTGTTATCTGAGTTTGTTCAATCCTGGCTGGTGTTATCTGAGTTTGTTCAATCCTGGCTGGTGTTATCTGAGTTTGTTCAATTCTGGCTGGTGTTTTATGAGTTTGTTCAATCCTGGTTGGTGTTCTCTGAGTTTGTTCAATCCTGGCTGGTGTTCAATGAGTTTGTTCAATCCTGGCTGGTGTTTTATGAGTTTTTTCAATCCTGGCTGGTGTTCAATGAGTTTGTTCAATCCTGGCTGGTGTTCTCTGAGTTTGTTCAATCCTGGCTGGTGTTCTATGAGTTTGTTCAATCCTGGCTGGTGTTCTATGAATTTGTTCAATCCTGGCTGGTGTTCTATTAGTTTGTTCAATCCTGGCTGGTGTTCTCTGAGTTTGTTCAATCCTGGCTGGTGTTCTCTGAGTTTGTTCAATCCTGGCTGGTGTTATCTGAGTTTGTTCAATCCTTGCTGGTGTTCTCTGAGTTTGTTCAATCCTGGCTGGTGTTCTCTGAGTTTGTTCAATCATGGATGGTGTTTTATGAGTTTGCTCAATTCTGGCTGGTGTTCAATGAGTTTGTTCAATCCTGACTGGTTTTCTCTGAGTTTGTTCAGTCATAATGGGTGTTCTCTGAGTTTGTTCAGTCATTATGGGTGTTCTCTGAGTTTGTTCAATCCTGGCTGGTGTTATCCGAGTTTGTTCAATTCTGGCTGTTGTTCTATGAGTTTGTTCAATCCTGACTGGTGTTCTCTGAGTTTGTTCAATCTTGGCTGGTGTTCTCCGAGTTTGTTCAGTCATTATGGGTGTTCTCTGAGTTTGTTCAATCCTGGCTGGTGTTCTCTGAGTTTGTTCAGTCATTATGGGTGTTCTCTGAGTTTGTTCAATCCTGACATGTGTTCTCTGAGTTGGTTCAATCCTGGTATGGGTTCTCTGAGTTTATTCAGTCATTACAGGCGTTTTCTGTTTGTTCAATCGTTACAGGTGTTCTCTGAGTTTGTTCAATCGTTACAGGTGTTCTCTGAGTTTGTTAAATCCTGGCGGATGTTCTTTGAGTTTTCTCAATCCTGGCGGGTTCATTCTTCGTCTTCCAACCCCGCTATGAGACCCATGCTACGTTTCCTCTCTACCGATTTTACATTGTGGTCGTTTCACCAGGCACTCTTATCCTTGTAATTAAGGTCAGAGTTTCAGCCAATGCCATGCATGCTTATAGTACTACTCTAGCTACTAGTCGTATGTTCTAGCCACGTCATTCTTTCTTTAATAAACAACTGTTTTCGTATCTGGTCTGGTTCTCTTTCGTAAAACCGTGTCTGTTATTACTTCCAGCCACCTGACAAATGCAGCTATGTTAGAGCTATTGCTTCTAACGGAGAATATGCCATATTCAATTCCAAATCTTGACACTTTTTAGTCTATCCAGCTGTAAATTGGTAACCGACATTGCAACGAGGAATAGAATTAGTCCTATCCTATCTAAAAAAACAAACACAGGCTTGGTAAATGAAGTCATTAATCGCTGCCGAAGACGGATGTCCCGGACTGAATGGTGCAAATATCGCAGTCAAGCTGTAAACTAGCGACACGACGCATTCCATTCTCCGGACTACATGTTTCTACTTGCCTTCCCTTTGTCGAATTGAGTCTCTCCAGTACATTTAAAGAGCCAGTCATAACAGGATAAACCTTAATTTATGTTAAAGAGCACAAAATATTGATGATTCCTCGTCCCTTCGTCCACTATCAGCACTGCCACTACATCTGTTCCCCTTACATGAAGTCTGTAGAATTTTCTGAATGAAATGGCAGTGCTGGTTTCAATTACAAAGACTTTACATGATGACGATGTCTTCCCCATGCACACGCCGCTTAGTCACATTGTACGACATGTTTCCCCTTATTATTTGTCAACATTGGTACCCCTTCGGGTGTCCAATAATCTCAGATTGTGAAAGCCGCACCATACAGCTCGAGTTAGTTCTCTCTTCAGACTCAAAATCTGCGCTTCAGGCCTTGGAAAACAGAACGTATCCAGATGCTAATCACATCTGCAGATTAATTGACCAACTGTCCACCTCTTACGCCTCGCAAGGGATGGAACAACCCTGGCCGTGTCGAGGATCCAGGAAATTAGAAGGTTGATACGCTGGTTAGAAGCAGAGATACACTACCACATTTACTTCCTAGTATCACTCTACAGACCTGCAGGCATATTCTGATAAACAACTACAGACATGAATGGTCATATGAGTGGGCTACATCCCAGTCAGGGCGAATATACGAGGTGTGTTTAAATGAAACCGGACCTAACTGCAACACGTGAACATACACGTTCAATGCGCACGATGACGTCACTTCTGATGTAAACAGCACATATCAATCGTCAAGTTTGCAAAATTTCATTATCCCCGGACTCATAGTTTCCTAAGCAGACCGTTGAAAACATGGCGGATGTAATACGGAATCTGTCCAGAGTTGATCAGTTAGTGGTGATTGGGTTTTTAACAGCTGAAGGATGTCGACCAGTTGGCATTAATCGCAGAATGCAGGCAGTCTATGATAACAAAAGTGAGGCGAACGCAGGCTCCGTCGACGGTCCACTCGAATTGCTGTATCAGTTTTGGCGATGGCGTCTTCTGACACAAGAATATGCGCCTGGCCTGGTCTCAGAAGATCTTTTGTTAACTCACGTCCTTCTTTGAACATCATTGTTCAGTTCTTCATTGTTGTCTTCGTCACACTTTTGTCACCATACACTGCCTGCATTCTGCGATGAATGTCAAATGTTCGACATCCTTCAGCTGTTAGAAACATAATCACCGCTCGCTGATCAATTCTGGACCGATTCCGTATCCCACCCGCCATGTTTTCAACGGTCTCCTGAGTCGGAGGATAGTGAAATTTTGCAAACTTGACGGCTTGTATGTGCTGTTTACATATTGCATTTCCCCTTTTTACTGCTACCTGGACTTACTCACCTTACCTGTATGATCTGTTATAACCCCCAGGTCCCTTTACTTTTCTATCATTCTAATATTGTTCTCGCCCAGTGTGTAATTATGTTCCATAGTTGTCTATTTGTGCTGCTTTATTAACTTTCTGAGCTATGTTTTGCTTGTCCAAATATTTTAAATATGTTTGTTTTGATTTACCTGTCTCTATATATCTTTTCGAGGCTTTATTTTTAGCTCTTCTACATTTAACTACAAATCTAGTTATTCACCTTTTACGCGTCGGGTTTACCTCCCTATACATGGAACACATTCCGCTTTTTGTTTTTCTAAAAACTTTTGTTCAACCCCTGTTCAACCGCTTGACCATCTTGTTCAACCCTGCCGCCACTACTTACGAATCCCAACTCTAGGTTCATCTGCCTCTTTGCTTGTCCAGGTCTGAACTCGGAGAACCAGATTGCTATCACTATTTGGTTTGAGGAGGAAAGGGGGGGGGGGGGGGGCGGTGCGCGTCGAGAAAGGTTATTGCTAGAACATGTTTGCCTGCTCGTCTCGACATTTCTCACTTGTATTCAAGACGGTATTGGCAGGTCTGTTACCTTGGCAATATGTTTTCTAGCCGTTTCTAACACGTGTTCGTGTGTGCTTTCCCTCGCCTGTCGCTCCATCCTTTCTGGACTCCTCCTAGGGTCCACGTTCCGTGTTTGATTTCCGTGTGATAACAGTTAGTCTTTTCTGGGAAAACTCATTGACATACACCTGCTATTTCTTATTAGCTTTCACAGCTATTGGTGATGACAACTAAACAGAACATTAGCAGCTTGCACTACGTCATGGCCAGCTGCGAAGAAGGATCCGGCAGCTATTATTGGAGTCATTTTTACATTACGTTCAGATGCATCTAACAGGATACTTCGGGGGGGGGGGGGGTGGGGGAGACGACTAACGTCTGGTCAGGCACACTGATCAGACATGTTAAGTCAGGCATACAGATCAGACATGTTAAGTCAGTCGGGTAAAATATACTGACTAAGACCCTCGCCTCAGTTTCCCAGTAGCTCTCCTTGGCAACCCGCTGTTTTCATGGCAGCCTGGCTAACAAGGAGAGGGATCGACGTGATCCCCGTGGTAGTGAGCGACACGTAGCACAACCGCCTGGAGGACCCTGGTCCACCTTCATCAGCACGCTCAGGATGTGAGGAAAGCTACTGCAACCCGCCACTTAACGTCCTTTTCAGGACGCACAAAAGAGTAAACCTACTCATTGTGGGCATTCACAAACAACAACAACAACACACTTAAGACTGATATTTTGAAAATTAGGCTGAACCGTAAAGGGGTAAGAATCGACGTCATTGCACTCCGGGCAGACCCATAGGGTGCCCAGTTCCTCTTGGCAATGTTCCCACTTCCGGTGGCATTGAGACCCGGATGTCACCCCTTTCGTTCTCACAAACCCCAACATGGCCATTCAGATTGAATAAGTGGCATACATAACTACTATCACATGGCGCAGATCATTTAAATACCACATACGTGACACGGTATTCCTCTGTGGAGTTAATCAGTGTATGCACTTTTATGTATGTGTAATGCACTCCACACGCCTCATTCCTGAATTTTGTGGTTAAGGGATTCAGGAAATTATACAGGATAAATTGTGCGTACTATGTCACTCTTTCTGTACTCTGGAGTCGTGTGGTTGATCAGTCCCGAGACTGGTTGTAAGGTTGTCTGATCATGTCTCTCCATTGACCCTATCCTCTGGTTGATCAGCCCTCAGACTAGTTGTAAGGTTGTCTGATCATATCTCTCCATTTGACCTTATCTGGTTGACCAGTCCTAAGACTGATTGTAAGGTAGTCTGAGCATGTCTCACCACTTGGCCGTATCCTCTGAATCTCTCTTAATTTCATCACAGGTTCGTACTTTACTGTCTCTGCATGCCTGAAATGTCAAAATGGGTCTTGATTGCCCCCTGGATCTTGCCCAGTAGTATCCTCTGTTGAAAACGTTCACATCGCATATTGTGTCTCAGCCAATCTTCGTTAATGTATCATTTTCAATATTTGCCTACACTAGGAAGGACAAAGTCATTGGAAATTGTTTCTGTCCAATTCACTCGTTCCGTTCTAAGGTAGCACTATATGTCAAACGTTTTCAAGCTTTTTGTTCACTCTTCTTCACTAGACCCCATTTGGCTTGGCTTGACTTCGTTCGTTCTCAATCTCCCGCTACCAAGCCATGAAAAGGCTTAAGTAGCAGAATGTAGTCCAGAGAACGGAATGCGCTGTGTCGTAGTTTACAGAATGACTGCGATATTTGCACCTATCGGTCCAACACATCCGACTTCAGCAAACATTTTTTTAGTACCGGGCTAGCATTCCTTCTTCGATCCCTTCTCCTTAGCCAGTCTGCCCTGCTGCAGCCTGTTATCAATGATCCCGACCCCATTTCAACCCCATGTTGGTGTTTAAGCAATATTCTCATTATTGTGGCTTATAGTTTGTGCAGATGTGCTTGCTGGAGCCAAGCCCAACCCTCATTAGTCGCCTGTAACGTCATGCTAGGCGGATTACAAAGTTACAATTCCTTACTTCGCACTCTTGACCTGGTAATAAAGCACGAGAATAAATGTACCAGCATGCAACATAAGCCCACACACACGGAAGCACGCATCAGTTTTTGTTCCTCTTTAATATTACGTGCCGGCTGACACATACGATCAATATACACCACAATGTCCTGGCCCTACTACCGTTTATCATTTCTGTTGTTGACTCAATTGTAATCCATGCCATTCTTGAATTTACTCCAATTCATACTGTTTTATTGCTAGTCATGCTGTTCTTGATTTAATTCCTATCCATGTGTTCTTGATTTAATTCCTATCCATGTGTTCTTGACTTTCTCCAGTCCATGCTGGTCTTGACTTAATCCGCCTGTTCTCTCTGCAACGATTGCTATCCATCTATTACTAGGGGAGGACGACTAACGTCTCGTCAGGCAAAATAAACTGTTCAGACATGTTAGTCGGGGTCAGGCAAAATATACTGATCAGTCATGTTAGTCATGGTTAGGCAAAATATACTGGCCAAGACCCTCACCTCGGCTTCCTCGTAGCCCTCCCTGGAAACAGGCTAACGAAGCGAGGGATCGACCTGATCCCCATAGTAGTAAGCGACAGGCAGTTAAAGCCAAGCATAGCGCAACCGCATGGAGGACCCCGGTCCACTCTCATCAGCACGCTCGGGATGTGAGGAAAGCTACTGCAACCCGCAACTCATTGTGGGCATTCGAAACAACATCTGTTACTAATTTGAGCACCAAACAGCAAAATCCTACTGCCCTTGTCTTCACCGCCATTTAAGTCCTCCCGTTTAATTAACTAGTGTCCTAGCTCTATATAAGTCCTCCCGTTTAATTTACTAGTGTTCTAGCTCTATATAAGTCCTCCCGTTTAATTTACTAGTGTCATAGCTCTATATAAGTCCTCCCGTTTAATTTACTAGTGTCCTAGCTCTATATAAGTCCTCCCGTTTAATTTACTAGTGTGCTAGCTCTATATAAGCCCTCCCGTTTTCATTCTATTCAAGTGCTGTCTGCGCAACGACAATTAACCAGAATGGACCTCCAATATACTCTGTCTTTTGTCTTGACGGCACACTCTACCAGACTGTTAGTCCATCTTTTGATGTTGCTCTCCCACTTATATCGCTATCCGCCTACCTACAACCTTCTCCTCCAGTATTGTTTTCAATAAAGTAGGGTGTCTTTTTATATGACCAAAATATTTCTTCTTCAACTTCTTCTTTCGTTCTCAATCTCTGGCTACCAAACCCTGAAAATGACTTTGCAAGCAGCAGGATGTAGTCCGGAGAACGGAATACGTTGTGTCGTTTACAGCTTGACTACGATATTTGCATCTTTCGGTCCGACACATCCGACTTCAGCAGGCATTTTTGAGTACCGGGTTAGCCTTCCCTCTTCGATCCCTTCTCCTTAGCCAGTCTGCCTTATCCAGGATCACCGCGTGGAGGTGTAGAAGGGTCTTGGCAGCTCTGGTTCGCCGGCCCTGACGCTAGCAGTCAGCTATGGGTCGTTGACCAGTGCAGCCCATGCGCTGTCAGTATCTTGATCCCCACCAAAATATCGTGACTTGCCAAATCTTAACGAATGTCAGAAGTTATCTACCCATGCCTACTCTCACCAGGACATCGCTTTTTGCTTGTTTCTTGTTCCTAAAAATACGACACAATCTTCTGAATAACTACATTTCGAGGGCCTCTATTTTGTTTTACAACTGTTTGTACATAGCCCATGTTACTAATGTTGAATACACATATCACCCTGCAGTAACTTTTTGCACCGTATACTAATGTTGAATACATATAGCACCCTGCAGTAACTTTCTGCACCGTATACTAATGTTGAATACATATAGCACCCTGCAGTAACTATACAGTAAAACGAGTTATTAAGAAGAATACTCTGGAAATCTGGATGAACAAGTGGGCAACGGCAACAACAGGTCGCAGTGTATTTAGCGAAATGTCACAGCTAAAAAGTAATGATGACATAAATAAAGTACATAGAAGAGATCAAAGTCTCATCTTTCAGTTCCGAACATGACATACCAAAGTCGATAGCCACTTAAACCGAATCAATCCCCTTGTGCAGACATTACTCTCATTCTGATGAAACAGTTCGACATCTACTCATTGAGTGCAAGGGGCTTGCGGGCATGAGGAAAATATTCTTACAACTACTGCCGGCAATTGCCAACACACTGTACGGAGCAGCGACACAACTGGAGAAGACCTGTATCTATATAAGAATGGCATTGGGCTGCGAAGAGGGCTTGCTCAGCAGCTATGGGATAACAACAACAACATATAGTAACTGGCGAGTATAATTTTGAATGTACTGGTTATCTGCATGGATGCCAATATATTCCTCATGATGTTAGATACACGTTTGGTCCTTCCTATTCTCTTCGCCACTTCCCTCTCACATCTATCATCACCTAAAATTGTCCGTCCCAGGTACAAGTAGCTGTCTACCTATTCTAGCATCACGCCGTTCACCCGGATATTACGAGGCGTGTTCAAATGAAACCGGACCAAACTGCAACAAGTGAACATGAAGAAGGACGCGAGTTAACGCAACAATATGCACCTGACCTGGTCACGGAAGATCTTTCGTTAACTCACGTCCTTCTTTAAACATCGTTGTTCAGTTCTTCACTGTTGTGTTCGACACAACGTTCGTCACCATACACTGCCTGCATTATGCGATGAATGTCAATTGGTCGACATCCTTGAGCTGTTAGAAACCGAATCACCGCTCGCTGATCAACTCTGGACGGATTCCATATCACACCCGCCATGTTTTCAACGGCATGCTGAGGAAACTATAGGTAGGAGGATAATGCAATTTTGCAAACTTGACGATTGGTATGTGGTGCTGTTTACACCAGAAGTAACGTCATCGTGCGCATCGTACGTATGTTCACTTGTTGCGGTTTGCTCCGGTTTCATTTGAACACGCCTGGAAGTTTTGGGCTGCACATTTGTTTTCACAGAGACCCCCACTTTCTGTTTTTTTTTCTTCATAATGTGTCATTAAAAAAAACGCAACATGCCAACCAAACGTTTGTTAGCACAGTGGATTGCACGCATATTACAAAAAACCTCAACACGCACAAGGAGTAGACGAGAAATGACCAAGTAAGTAAGTATGCGTCATAAAGAACCTTTTCAAGGACCCGAGAAAAACAAAAACAGCACATTCACATCCGCCTATTACGCTGAATGAATAGCACTCGACTTCCGTTGCCTACATTGAGCCTCTATGTCACTCATTAACAACATTAACAACTCCCTGAGTTCAAGCGTTGTATTCAGCAATCAGGAAGACATTGTTTAAAGTAAAGGGAAAGGTCAGTCCCGTGGCAACAATTGGGGGGGGGGGGGGGGGGGTTGAAGATAACTTCATGTAGTGACTAAACGCTGCCGAAGACGGATGTTTCGAACCGAAAGGTGCAAATATCGCAGTCGAGCTGTAAACTAGCGACACAACGCATTCCGTTCTCTAGACTACATCCTTTGCTATTTGCCAAGCTCTGTCTGTGCCTGAAATCGAACACTGACACACTTGGTTACAGTAATGTGTCGTGTCTATTTATATGTCCAACTTGTTTTATTTGTGTAATTTTGTAAATCTCCTTCAGTCTTTCTCTTCCCATTCCCAATCTCTTCATTTGTTCGCGCTTCCTTCCACGAGATGCTGCTCAATAGGCAGTCTAGTAAGCCAGCACACTGTCGACCAAACTACACGCTGTTTAAAGTATTTTTGTCCTAACCCACATATTTCCTTCATTTTATTTAGTGATGTCCTAACCCACGTATTTCCTTCATTTTATTTAGTGATGTCCTAACCCACATATTTCCTTCATTTTATTTAGTGATGTCCTAACCCACATATTTCCTTCATTTTATTTAGTGATGTCCTAACCCACATATTTCCTTCATTTTATTTAGTGATGTCCTAACCCACATATTTCCTTCATTTTATTTAGTGATGTCCTAGCCCACATATTTCCTTCATTTTATTTAGTGATGTCCTAACCCACATATTTCCTTCATTTTATTTAGTGATGTCCTAACCCACATATTTCCTTCATATTATTTAGTGATGTCCTAGCCCACATATTTCCTTCATATTATTTAGTGATGTCCTAGCCCACATATTTCCTTCATATTATTTAGTGATGTCCTAGCCCACATATTTCCTTCATATTATTTAGTGATGTCCTAGCCCACATATTTCCTTCATTTTATTTAGTGATGTCCCCTATAAGTCCTCTCCCTATACGCCCTCCCAGTGAATTTGGTGATGTCATAGCTCCTTTAAGTTATTCAATTCAATTCAATTTAGTGGTGTCTTCCCCAATAATTCCTCCCGTTCAATTTAGTGGTGTCTTTCCCTATACGTCCTCCCGTTCAATTTAGTGGTGTCTTTCCCTATACGTCCTCCCGTTCAATTTAGTGGTGTCTTTCCCTATAAGTCCTCCCGTTCAATTTAGTGGCGTCTTCTCCAATAATTCCTCCCGTTCAATTTAGTGGTGTCTTTCCCAATAAGTCCTCCCGTTCAATTTAGTGGTGTCTTCCCCAATAATTCCTCCCGTTCAATTTAGTGGTGTCTTTCCCTATAAGTCCTCCCGTTTAATTTAGTGGTGTCTTCTCCAATAATTCCTCCCGTTCAATTTAGTGGTGTCTTTCCCTATAAGTCCTCCCGTTCAATTTAGTGGTGTCTTCCCCAATAATTCCTCCCGTTCAATTTAGTGGTGTCTTTCCCTATAAGTCCTCCCGTTCAATTTAGTGGTGTCTTTCCCTATAAGTCCTCCCGTTCAATTTAGTGGTGTCTTCCCCAATAATTCCTCCCGTTTAATTTAGTGGTGTCTTTCCCTATAAGTCCTCCCGTTCAATTTAGTGGTGTCTTCCCCAATAATTCCTCCCGTTCAATTTAGTGGTGTCTTTCCCTATAAGTCCTCCCGTTCAATTTAGTGGTGTCTTCTCCAATAATTCCTCCCGTTCAATTTAGTGGTGTCTTTCCCTATAAGTCCTCCCGATCAATTTAGTGGTGTCTTCCCCAATAATTCCTCCCGTTCAATTTAGTGGTGTCTTTCCCTATAAGTCCTCCCGTTCAATTTAGTGGTGTCTTCCCCAATAATTCCTCCCGTTCAATTTAGTGGTGTCTTTCCCAATAATTCCTCCCGTTCAATTTAGTGGTGTTTTCCCCAATAATTCCTCCCGTTCAATTTAGTGGTGTCCTAGCCCCACAAGTCCTCCTTATTAATTCAGTGTCGTCTTAACAGTTAAAAGTCCGACAATTTAATTTAGTGGTGTCTTAGCCCCTTATAAGTTCTCCATGATAAGTTCTCCATGATAAGTTCTCCCTTATACTAGTAGTGCCATAGCCCCTGTAAGCCCTCCCAAAAAACCTAAATTAACCTCAGCAGTGTATATAAAGGCCGCACTGATTTTGATAAATGATTTAGCGGTGTTTGAAAATAGTTTTCTTGTCCCACCCAACTGAACGATTCTGTGCACTCAACCAGCGAGATATAAGAACCATCGGTACCTACACCCTTTGCCATTAACTGAGAGACGGAGTGTCCAACAGATCCGGTTCGAAATAACACAGTATTCAGTTTGACTGGGTGTTTCTCGATATGAGCACTTCTCCACCGACCACTACAGACAGGATTGGCACAGCTACCATAGTGGTTCACACACAATAACACATAACAAACATATGCACACATGCACCCATACACTGGCCAATACGTCCTGATAAAACTTAAAAGACTACGGACTAGAGTTGAAATCTACGTGCCTTCTAGATTAAAATTTACAAAAAGGCAAATATTTAAACAGACGAACTTATGGGCATGTCCGAAGTGCAGCGAAGTCGATTCTTAGAAACATAACCCAGCTGACCTTGATTATATCCGCTTTGTTAGCTGGTAAGTTCTCTGCCTTCTTCGTCTGTCCTACTGCCCTTGCCATATACGGCGTCGCAGGGAGGCGGGATGCGTAAATTTCTTATTATCGCTAAGTGTGAGGCTTTTGCTGTCGTTAGGTGTAACTTCTTGAGAGTGTCAGAGACACCCTCGACCCACCGACGTCGAGGTCTGCCCCTTGCTCGTGCACCGGAGACCTGCATATGATATGCTCTTGGTGCAGACTGATCATAATGCATTCTAACTATAGGCCAAACCACTTGACTTGTGACGTTTACGTTATATCCAGTCCTTGACCATACTAATGATGATGATGATGTTAAGTGCTATCTCCACTTCATGCAATGGGCCTCCAACATTCTCCGTCTCTCGCCTTGATGGTACACTCCAACAGACTGTTGTTAGTCCATCTCTTGATGTGGTCTTCCCACCCTAACCCTGTCGTCCTCTTGATGCCCGCCAACGGTCCACCTTTCCCCCCAGTCTTGGTTACAGTAATGTGTCGTGTCTATTTATATGTCCAACTTGTTTTATTTGTGTAATTTTGTAAATCTCCTTCAGTCTTTCTCTTCCCATTCCCAATCTCTTCATTTGTTCGCGCTTCCTTCCATGAGATGCTGCTCATTCGTCTATACACCCCACCCACAAAGGCTTAACCTTGACCTACAAGCGGATTATTCACCGTCTATGATTCCGCACAATAGAGCAAAGAGGAATCTCTCCTTCTTCTTCTTCTTCTTCTTCGTCTTCTTCTTCGTTCGTTTGTTCGTTCTCAATATCCTACTATCAAGCCCTGAAAAGGGCTTTGCAAGTAGCAGGATGTAGTCCGGAGAACGAAATACGTTGTGTCGCTAGTTTACAGCTTGACTGCAATAGTAGTCTTTTTGATATTGATGACCCGTTCCTCAGCGTAGCTGCTGGTTCAAACTTCGTCTCCAGCGGACCCTGTCTTGGGCCACGGAAATCCAGTGCATTGTAAGACATCCTCCAGACGTGTATCGAATGTTATTGAGGACAGTAAGAGAGTATGACCAACGCATTGAAGGTCTTCCCCGCTGTCTCTTTTTTACATCGAGGATACCAGATTGCTGTCGCCGTACTCCATCGCCATCGTTAGCGTAAATATTTAGCTGTAGGTGAAAGGTGCACTTGTTTGGCACATAGGTTGCTCAAGTTTCGCTACCATATAGGAGTGTACTGACGACACATGCAGTGTAAATCCTGGCCTTGGTTTCTTCTTCTTCTTCGTTCGTTCTCAATCTCCAGCTACCAAACCATGAAAGGGCTTAAGTAGTAGAATGTAGTCCAGAGAACGGAATGCGTTGTGTCGTAGTTTACAGCTTGGCTGCGATATTTCCACCTTTCGGTCCAACACATCCGACTTCAGCAAGCATTTTTTGAGTACCGGGTTAGCATTCTCTCTTCGATCCCTTCTCCTTAACCAGTCTGCCCTGATGCAGCCTGTTATCCAGGATCACCGCGTGGAGGTGTAGAAGGGTCTTGGCAGCTCTGGTTCGCTGGCCCTGACGCTAGCAGTCAGCTATGGGTCGCTGACCACTGCAGCTCATGCGCTGCTCAACATCTTGATCCCTGGCTTTGGTTTGAATTGTGAATTCTGGTTTTCCAAAACACACGTTGTGAGGCGAGCAAATGTAGCAGCAGCTTTGCTAATACGACTGGCTATTTCTGGGTCTATAGAGACCTTGTCGTATGCGGTTTACGTGAATTGGTGCACATGCGCCAGGTCATAATTATCAATGTTAAGAGTTGGCGTGGCATCTACTTCCTGTCCCAAAACATTTGTTTTGTTGAGACGTATTGTGAGATGAAAATCTTTGCACACCTGGGGCTGACTGTGGGTGACAATTGCAGCATCATCAGCGAAAAGCAAGTCTCGTATGCTACTGATCTTCGTTTTGACACTGAGTCTTGCAAGGTTAAACAGCCGACCAGCCGTTGCATTCTTCAATATCAGAGCAAAGAAGATTTGGAAGAGTATCAGGGCCAGAACAAAACATTGCTTAACACCTCTGTGAATACCGATAAGTTGTGGCATGCTACCATCAAATTGGTCTGTTCCTTTCATGACCTCATGTAACGATATTATTAGTCGTAGCAGTTCCGCCTATTTTGGTGAGGATTTTGAATAGACCATCCCAGCTAACCAAATCAAATGCCTTTGTGAGGCCAATGAAGGGGAGATAAAGGGACTGATTCTGCTCGTTTGACCTTTCCTAGAGTATGTCGTTGATCTTCCAGGTATGAATCCACAATGCGATTCAGTTCTGTGCGGTGTATCTCTAATCTGGCACTCACGGCATAAGCGACATGCAGGTAGTTTAACTATCGCGCCAATCACTGGTTTGGAATCCTGGTATTCAAACAGGCATGTTAATGTCTGGTGCCAGGTAGCCGAAGGCTATAACCTAACCGTAGTAGATATTTTAAACTTCCTGCGGCTTACTAGGCCGGGGGGGGGGGGGGGGGGGGATAAATAATTTGGGTAGATTTTTATCTTAAATTTTGAAGTTGGCCCGCGGACAGCGGCTGTTAAGCCTACTCTTTTCGATTTCTGCCCAGGAGTTTTTAACGTGCTCGACACTGAAACGGGAGTCCGATCTCACTGCTCTGCGATGAGGGGAATTTTTACTGGGCGAACCGAGTGAAGAAAATCCCGGTCGCACCGTGATTCGAACCAGGAACCTCCGGCACTCGAGGCGGACACCTTAACACTGAGCCCCATCAAGTGTCGAGTAGTCCAACTATAGGACAATTGTAAATGGTAGAATGCAGAACGCTTGGCGTTGAGCAACGCTGATTGTGAATCCTCTTCAGAAGTGAAAGAGACAGAAGATTCTGCAAGGGTTGGTTGGATAGACAGACTACCCAACTAAATAGGACTGACGATGACGTACCACTGGCTACTCAAAACAAAATTAGATGTAGTGGTCGTTTGTCACCAGCTACTGCATTAAGTGCCACACACCTCTCCCAACTACATCAAATACCGCCCACCAAATATTACGTCAAATGTCGCCTCCCTCCAACTACTACATCAAATGCCGCCCCCAACTACTACATCAAATGTCACCCCCCCCAACTACTACATCAAATGTCACCCCCCCAACTACTCCATCAAATGCCCCCCCCCCCAACTACTACATCAAATGCCGCCCACCCAACTACTCCATCAAATGCCGCCTACCCAACTACTCCATCAAATGCCGCCCACCCAAATACTCCATCAAATGCCGCCCACCCAACTACTACATCAAATACCGCCACCCAACTACTACATCAAATGTAACTCCGAAGTACTACATCAAATACCGCCACCCAACTACTACATCAAAAGTCACCCACCCAACTACTACATCAAAAGTCACCCACCCAACTACTACATCAAAAGTCACCTACCCAACTACTACATCAAATGTCGCCCCGAACTACTACATCAAATGTCGCCCACCCAACTACTCCATCAAATGATGTTGCCAACCCAACTACTCCATCAAATGATGTCGCCCACCCAACTACTCCATCAAATGATGTCGCCCACCCAACTATGTCATTAAATGTTGTCGCCCAACCAAATACTCCATCTAATGTCGCCCCCCCCACAACTACTACTACATCAAATGCCGCCACACTCCCTAACCACAACATCAAACGACGCCCCCAACTACTACATCAAATTCCGTCCTCACAACTACTACATCAAATTCCGCCCTCACAACTACTACATCAAATTCCGCCCTCACAACTGCTACATCAAATTCCCCCCTCACAACTACTACATCAAATTCCCCCCTCACAACTACTACATCAAATTCCCCCCTCACAACTACTACATCAAATTCTGCACCGACAACTACTACATCAAATGCTGCCACACCCCCCCCCCCCAACCCTAACCACTACATCAAAATACGCCCCATCCCACCCACTACATCGAATGCCACCTCAGTTGCTGCAGAAAATCACCCTTTCTCCGCCCCCCCCCAAGCTTCTCCAATATATGGTGCCTCCCCCCTGACTACCTCTCCTAAACATTACTCACATTTGCTATTCCATTGTCTCAACAAGGACGATCTATTATTATATCTATCGCTTCCCCGGGCACCCTGGCCGCCACTATGCCATCGTGCATCTCGCCCATTATAATTTGCCAATCGTTCCCGAGACCGGGGGGGGGGGGGGGGAAGAAGATGAGTGCACTTGAAGCCCCAATTATGAGCCCCGCTTCCCTCACTTACCCAGTGAGCCGTTGTCTTCCAAGCAATGTGGCCTTTCTTTGTCCGTTAGCAACTGGATACCACACGTGCAAAAAACACATGAGCGTGGCACCTTCAGCGCGAACACCAGGCAACGACCACAGTTTTCACAAAAGCCAATTCGTGTCCGTCACACCAAGACATGTGAGATGAGATGCCTTCGGAAAAAACCTTCAACGTAACAAGGAGCGACAGAATGCGCAATGAAGATGTGAGAAGAATAGTGGAGCAAGGACCCTGCACTGACTATATTGACGAGGCGAGGGTCAAGTGGTTCGACCACCTAATGAGAATGCGGCCTGACCTATAGCGCACGACGATCGGGTATTCGCAACCGCGACAGACCGATAACTAGACGGATTGGAAATGTTGCGGGTATTATAAATCGTCATGGGAGGACGACTACTTCAGCGACGCGTCTGGCCCTGGACAGAAAACTACGGCTCCCCACGCCGCCTAACGGCACAAGTGGATATGACAAGGCAAGACAGGTATAAGTCTCCGAACAAGTTCTTACCTTCATCTACTAAACAATTTGTTAAACCTGTGGCGTTCTGGTAGAACCTAAAAGACAATGTCTTAGAATGAAAGAGGGTGTGTCCTCGCCAATGGAAAGTTAGACCGTTAACCCTTTACAGTCCAACCTAACTGGTGAGATATGTTTTAACCCTTTACAGTCAAGCCTAAGTGATAACTGTTTTAACCCTTTACATTCTGTCTGGTCTAATTTACATTTCAGCCTAATTCATTAGTGTCTTAAGACACAAATCTAATAAATTATGTCGAAATGTAAAGGATCGAACAACATAAATCTGTACTTCTCACCTCTTCCCCCACCCCTCCCTTTTCCCCTTCTTCCTTCTTTGTCCAACATACACCCCCAAATCAACTCACAAAAGCTGAGATCACGAACAATGGCTGCGATAGAACAATACAAATTAGAACAATACAAATTAGAACAATTCATATTTTAACACAGAGGAGCCTATCTCCTTTCCTTTGGTTATTGAAGATTTATAAGACTGAGGAATAAAGGCCGCTTGCCTCGACTTCAATGACTCTAACGAAGGCAGCAGTCCGCTTGAGACTCCGTGCACTTTCGTATAGCTTCTCGTGGAAGGACGCTGGCTCTGGTGAAATGCTACTTCTTTTATCGGTATACAGTCGGCAGGACTGCAATATGTGATATTTTTTCCATTTTGCACCCACTTTACGTTGCCCTGATGGCTGCTTTTGTCTCATTGTGTGAGATTTCTGTAACATTCCCCCTTCTCTGGCGAGTCTATCCGCCTCGTCGTTGCCTACAATGTTGAAGTGGGCTGGTATCCTCTGGACTATGCTTTTTTTTAAGTACTGGAACAGTCGTTCAATCGTGTCAATGGCATATTTGGCTCAGCCATCCGTATAGGCATGTCCAGGCTGTTGGTGGACATTTTTGGTTGATGTAGTTTGTAACTATGTGTTCTTTCTGTTTTTCTGTTTGTGACCTTTTGCCTTTTATGTTGGGTACATTCCGTATACGATCGGGAAAGGGTCTTCCTTTTCAGAGGCAGCGGATGGAGCATGCTGGCATTGGTTTTATTATTTCATTTGAGAGTGCATTGGTGGGTATTAGTCTCTTGGCAGGTGCACAGTCGGTTGCCAGGATTAGACTACATCAAAATACAACTAAAATGGTATGGCCACGAAACAAGACTACCACCACACAGCAACACCCCCCCCCCCCCCCCCCACAAAAAAACCCAAAACAAAACCAAAACAAAACAAAAACACGCAATGCTATTTAGATACAACGCATTCACGACCGATGGCCGACCACGAAAAAGGTTGATTACAGAGATATCAGAGGCGGTAAATGCCACTGTACACGAATCACACAGTCGGACTCGCTCCACAGATTTGTATAACCTGACACTGAAAGACAAAGCAGGAACAGCGAAAAGACGAAGAAAAATAAAGTGATCCACAGTGAGCAAATACTCATTTCTTAAGTTCAGCCCAGAGAACGTTTGGGAAACAATGGTATTAAAAGGTACGGTGGGAGTGGGATGCTAAGCAAGTGCCTGAGTAACGTATGCGAGCACAGGTGAGCGCGAATGTGTGTTCATGAAGGAGAGCCTAATGTTTATACATGTGTTACAAGCGGCCTATAAACAGAACGTGCAACATGAAAGGGCTCAGCTCACCATTGAATTCCCCTTCATGCGCCGCTGTACATATTTATTTCAGATTCTGCATGTGGATAATCCAGGGTTTAGAACAGCATGATTGAAAAGATAAATCGTCTACAAAATTCAGAGCAACGTATAATTAACTTTCAGCAGTCAAATTAATGTTCTTCTGTGGACCCTTCTTCTCCCCCTCCCCCCTCCAGTCGGAGTACAGCGCCACTACTTTGTGAGCTGGTGCAATGTTTCTTTAGCAATTTGATGTTTAAAAAAACAGGAAACTTCAATTAAAAAACCAATAGTTGTAAAAACATAAAATTCTTTGTCAAGATAAACAAAACAAAGATAATGACCAGGGACAAAACATAGTCAACAAAGATTGAAATTCGGGGGTGTGGAAATAGAACAGATCACGAACTTCGTGAGACTCTAGAATTGACAACAATGGCGACTACTACTACTACTACTACTACTACTACTACTGATGCTACTATTACTACTACTACTACTACTACTACTACTGATGCTACTACTACTACTACTACTACTACTACTACTACTACTACTACTTTTGCTGCTGCCACTACTACTACTGCTGCTGCTACCACTACTGCTACTACTACTACTACTACTACTACTACTACTACTGCTGCTGCTGCTACCACCACTACTACTACTATTACTACAATCTCCTATCTATTCTCTACTACAGTCACTACTACTACTGCTGCTATGACGACTACTACTACTACTACTACTGCTGCCACCACTACTGCTGCTACTACTACTACTGCTGCTGCTACCACCACTACTACTACTATTACTACAATCTCCTATCTATTCTCTACTACAGTCACCACTACTACTGCTGCTACAACTACTACTACTACTACTACTACTACTACTACCACCACTACTATATATTCTATACTACAGCCACTACTACTACTGCTGCTACCACTACTACAACTACTGATGTTGCTGCTTCTACTACTACCACCACTACTACTACAATCCCCTATCTATTCTCTACTACAGTTACTACTACTACTGCTGCTGCTACCCCTACTGCTGCTACTACTACTACTACTACTACTACTACTACTACTACTGCTGCTGCTATCACCACTACTACTACTATTACTACAGTCCCTTATCTATTCTCTACTACAGTCACTACCACTACTACTGCTGCTGCTACTACTACTCTAATGCTGATGTTGCTGCCACCACTACTACAACTACTGATGCTGCTGCTTGTACTACTACCACTACTACTACTATTCCTACAATCCCTGATCGATTCTCTACTATAGTTACTACTACTACTACTACTACTACTACTACTACTACTACTACTACTACCACCGCCACTATTACTACCACTGGGGAACTGAGAAGCTAGTCTAGTCAGACAGAACATCTTGACCAAGACGTCGCGTCAGGGTCAATACATTGATCAAGACATACTCATATTTCAACACTGACCCTGTCACACAACCTGTCACTCATATTTTAACACTGACCCTGTCACACAACCTGTCACTCATATTTTAACACTGACCCTGTCACACAACCTGTCACTCATATTTCAACACAAACCCTGCCACACAACCTGTCACTCATATTTAAATATTGACCCTGTCACACAACCTGTCACTCATATTTAAATACTGACCCTGTCACACAACCTGTCACTCATATTTCAACAGAAACCCTGTCACATACCCTCCCACTGATATTTTTATCTTCTTCTTCTTCTTCGTTTGTTCTCAATCACCCGCTACCACACATTGAAAAGGGCTTTGCAAGCAACTGAATGTAGTCCAAGAGCGGAATGCGTTGTATCGTATTTACAGCTGGACTGCGATATTTGCACCTTTCGGTCTAACACACCCGACTTCAGCAGGCATTTGTAAGTACCGGGTAAGCCTTTCCTCTTCGATCTCTTCTCCTTAGCCAGTCTGCTCTGTTGCAGCCTGTTATCCAGGATCACCGCGTGGAGGTATAGATGGGTCTTTGCAGCTCTGGTTGGCTGACCTTGACACTAGCAATCAGCTATGGGTCGCTGATCGCTTGCAACATCTTGATCCCACTCATATTTCAACACTGCTCCCGACACGTGTCACCAATATTTCATCAGCCAACCATTCTGTGTATCTGAATCCAGCAACCATCACTCTTTGTTGTTATCTCCCCCAAAAAATCGACGTTTCAGAATATCGAAAGTGAAATACAAAAATACATCTTGAACATTCTCTTCTTGTCGAGTGCTTTTAGCGCACAATTTTCACAATATTTCATCTCCCGGAAATCAGTTGATTCTTTTCCTGGCCACGACTTCCGCTGTTTAAGGGAGAGAAAAAAATGGGGGGAAAAAACTATTAATCTGAATAGTTTGTTCCCAATTCATGAGCAAAAAAAAAAAAAAAAAAAGAAAAAAGAAAATAGAAAGGGAAGCTGAAAAAGGATTTGTTTACGTGGGCGCGATCGATTTGTCCTGTCCTGTGAGACTATCACATTTTTTGTTTGTGTTTCCTT
This sequence comes from Ariolimax columbianus, assembly GCA_036924085.1. Classification (NCBI taxonomy): domain Eukaryota; kingdom Metazoa; phylum Mollusca; class Gastropoda; order Stylommatophora; family Arionidae; genus Ariolimax; species Ariolimax columbianus. Next base: position 38,411,504 of record JAVGWX010000007.1, on the reverse strand, counting down.
GTGAATGTTTGAAGGTATGCATTCTTAATGGCTGGCTCAGCGATTTCCCAGAGCATGTACGGTAGTGGGCGCCGCGAATTGTTTAAGTGGCACGGCTAACAACCCCAACGTGCATGCGTTCAGATTCATGACCTGGTAAGGTCGTACTCCTAAGAGAAGTAAACCCATTTAAAAAATGAGTGCTGATGTCGGATGCGCTGGGCTGGAAGGCGCGAAATACAGAACAACGCACACATCATTAGGAAACTAGGCAAAGGGGACACCCCGCATCTAAAAAAAACACTAACACACAATACGCGAGCAGAGTGAGGCCGCGCTTCACAATCCAAACGCACCGGGTCCAGTCGTGTCCAGTTTGGTAAACACGGGCTTTTTTTCTTGGTGTGATCGCCCCTCCATCTACGGGAAAAAAATGTCAACCTATATATCATGTGATGGACCATTAGAGTAGACGTCCAGAGAATAATCCAGGCCATGGAGATGAGATGTTTTAGAAGACGATCAAAAGTAGAAAGCTGACTCGGTATGGCCACGTCTCGAGGTACAAGGGCCTTGCAAATACAAGGGCGTGAGTTAACGATCCAGACCAGATCAGGCGCATATTGTTGCGTTAACTCACCTGCTTTTTTAAACATTGTCCAGTTCTTCACTGTTGTCTTCGACACATATTTGTCACCATACACTGCCTGCATTCTGCAATGAATGTCAACTGGTCGACATCCTAAAGCTGTTAGAAACCGAATCACCGCTCGCGGATCAACTCTGGACGGATTCCGTAACACACTCGCCATGTTTTCAACTGTCTGCTGAGAAAACTGTGAGTATGAGGATAATGAAATTTTGCAAACTTGACGGTTGGATGTGCTGTTTACATTAGAAGTGACGTCACCATGCGCATCGTACGTATGTTCACTTGGTGCACTTCGGTCCGGTTTCATTTGAACGCGCATATATATGTACCAGTGGGGTTATCAGGTTGTCAAATTGAGACACATGAAGTAGAACCGAACTCGACACACAAATTGCGCCCTTTGCATATGGTCAGTGTCTGCTGTACGAGGATGGAAATCTACAAAATCACTTGGAACACGCTTGCGACTACCTGTGCTAAATACAACATGCGAATTATCGAGAAAAAAACAGAAACTATGATGATCAGTAAAACATCTGGGCCACTCAGCATAAGTGTGAATGATATTGCTCTTTAACAGGCTCATAAGTTCAAGTGTTTGGGCAGTGTTTTTTCGACAGACGGTAAAACAGGGCTCGACAGGGAATTCGAGACTATGTGTCAGAAAACATCGGCTGTGACCTATCAGCTGCCACCATTACTGAGGCACTCCTAACATTAGTTTGGCAGCAAAGCAACAGCCGATAAACATTATATTTATCCCGACTTTGTGTTACCAGTGCCAAATATGGCCCCTGTCCAGGGCCCGTGAGAGCAGAATTTCGACGTGTGAAATGAGGTGTTTGATGAAGTCATCGGTGTCACCAGGAAAGAAATAAACGGCATTTGCAGTATGGTCGGCACGAAGTCATGTGCTTAATGCATATCCAGGCACAAAATACGTTGGTTTGGTCATCCCATGAGAATGCACCCTCATCAGCTTCCATTTGTGGCTTACAACGCTGGTAGATTTGGCTACAGGGCAAAGGGGCGGCCGTGATGCTAGTCGATAGATGACATTAGAGATTTTGCAACGACACGGGTTCACATTGACCAACGCAACACACTTGGCGCAGGACACACGACTTAAGCTCCACACGCCGCTTACCGGCATAAGTGGAAGGAAAGCTAGCTAACTATCAGGTTACCAGAAGACTATGTATTTTATATCAGAATTAGTCTTTACCAGTAATAGTATGTACGCAAGAATACCACAACTAATTATGTTATGGATTTCCTGTCCGTCCAAAGATTGTTTGTTTTACCGCATTTCCCAGCATTAGGGTCGCTTTGACGTCAAGGACGCACCACAATTTAAAAAAGCAAAGTTCTGTTAAACAAGAATAGTCATGAAAATCAGGTCTCGGACCTTTCACATACCTTACCAATATTGTTTTGTGGGTGACTGAGCTCAGCACTTTCACCTACTTTACCAAGATTGTTTTGTGGGTGACTGAGCTCAGCACTTTCACCTACCTTACCAAGATTGTTTTGTGGGTGACTGAGCTCAGCACTTTCACCTACTTTACCAAAATGTTTTGTGGGTGACTGAGCTCAGCACTTTCACCTACTTTACCAAAATGTTTTGTGGGTGACTGAGCTCAGCACTTTCACCTACCTTACCAAGATTGTTTTGTGGGTGACTGAGCTCAGCACTTTCACCTACTTTACCAAAATGTTTTGTGGGTGACTGAGCTCAGCACTTTCACCTACCTTACCAAGATTGTTTTGTGGGTGACTGAGCTCAGCACTTTCACCTACTTTACCAAAATGTTTTGTGGGTGACTGAGCTCAGCACTTTCATCTACTTTACCAAAATGTTTTGTGGGTGACTGAGCTCAGCACTTTCACCTACCTTACCAAGATTGTTTTGTGGGTGACTGAGCTCAGCACTTTCACCTACTTTACCAAAATGTTTTGTGGGTGACTGAGCTCAGCACTTTCACCTACCTTACCAAGATTGTTTTGTGGGTGACTGAGCTCAGCACTTTCACCTACTTTACCAAAATGTTTTGTGGGTGACTGAGCTCAGCACTTTCACCTACCTTACCAAGATTGTTTTGTGGGTGACTGAGCTCAGCACTTTCACCTACTTTACCAAAATGTTTTGTGGGTGACTGAGCTCAGCACTTTCACCTACCTTACCAAGATGTTTTGTGACTGGTTGAGCGATATATAGATCATCTTGACCACCTAGTTTTCATTTTTTCTTGATAAATACACTGACACAGTAAGTTCGCTCCTAAAATGTACACTAAGTCTGCTTATACGGCAGTTTAAAAAATAAGTATAGTTTATACATTTACTTCGGAGGTCATATACATGAGTTTAGTTTACTATCAAGCATAGAAAACCTTCCTCTGGGGCTAGCAATTTCTACGAAAAACGCGACATTCAGGATAAAAGTAAAGTAACCTATATCATTACTGCCGTAGAGGTGTGACGTGTTTACGATCTCACATATATGAGGGAGGTAGCCATTTCCTCTTGCTCGCCGCTTTTACTTCCCGGAGTCTTGCGGCTTGAAATAATATCTCCGCCTCAATTGGGGAATGAACCCATGACCACTCAGATGCGAAGCCAGCTCGCTAACCACTACGCTACACGGCTCCCTACCTTCATGATGCACGTTACATTTTCGAAACAATTTTCAATAAAACAAATAGCGTCAATGGTGCCGACAAATACGGTAACTTATTAATAATAATGACAGTTGTTATTGCAAGCGAAGATCGCGCCAGAATCGGACGTGTTAGCGAGATGTGATTTTATGTGACTGTCAAGACCAATTCCGGCTCTATCGCACTCGGGTGACACATGTGAGGAGTCGGCTGTTGGGTCACTATGCATGTAGTTCTTTCGGGTGGCTCGCTTTTTCTCAAGCCTCGGCGATGAAGGTTCGGCCTGCGATCTGAGCACCTTGTGTGATGATAGCGCGCCAGATGAAACGGTTCTGTGGAAGCATCTCACAGAAGGTGACTTGTTGTTCTTATTTATCTTTTTCTTCTTCTCCTTTTTCGTTCGTTCTCAAACTTCCTCTACTAATCCATGAAAAGGGCGTTGCAGGATGTAGTCCGGAGAACGGAATGCGCTGTGTCGTAGTTTACAACTTGACAGCGATATTTGCACCTTTTGATCTGACACATCCGGCTTCAGGAGGCATTTTTGAGTACCGAGTTAGCTTTCCCTTTTCGATCTATTTTCCTACCCTGTTGCAGAAGGGTGTCCTAGGTCATCGCGTGGAAGTGGAGAAGAGTCTTGTCAGCTCAGTTTCGCTGGCCCTGACGCCTGCAGTCAGCTTCGGGTCGCTGACCGCTACAACTCATGCGCTGCTCTGCATCTTGATACAGAAGGCAACATCAATGTTTAAGCTTTTCAGAGACACTCGATACAGAAGGCAACATCAATGTTTAAGCTTTTCAGAGACACTTTCATGTAGTCTCTGAAGCCTTTCTTCTGTCTCCCCGATGGACGTCTGCTAGTTCTGAGATGACAGTACAGCAACTGCTTGGGTAGGCGCTCATTGGGCATCCGAACACCATTCTAGAATAACGCAAGTTAAAACTAGAGTATACTCTTAGTAAGAGAAGCTCCCCTTTCTTGTGTTCATGTCAGTCCTTACAGAGCATATGGCCAGTCACCACTGTAGTAGTCAACTTACTGACTTTGTGTGCTAATGTAGTTGTTATTGTGACATGAAGAAACTGCTTGTCGCTGACATGCCTCTCTTTATACATCTTTCAAGGCACGTTTAAGGGGGCAGACTACCACATTAATAAAAAAATGTTATTAATAAAGTCAGAACAAATATTTTATAATTGTGATGTAAGGCTATGAATGTACATATATTTGTAGGTTTAAATACAAAATAAATACTCGGTTGCCATGATAACAGCGGTGACTTTGAAAAACAAAACACTGCTTCTGCAATTTTTACATCCAACTGTGGAAACAAGAGAATGTAGAAAACTTTGATGGATTAAAGTATACTGATCACTGTTCAGGTTCAATATCCCTTCAGTAAGATTGTTGTACACTGCAAACTTCTGCTCCGCTCTTGTACCGCTATATATATATATATATATATATATATATATATATATATATATATATATATATATATATATATATATATATATATATCTCATGTAGCATGTCCTTTGTAGAATATATATATATATATATATATATATATATATATATATATATATATATATGTATTTATGGTTCATCAGTCATGAGGCTGGTTGTAAGATTGTTTAAGCATGTCTCTTTATTTGAACCTAACCTCTACATCTTTCTTTTTTGTAATATAGGTTCGTACTTTAACATTTGCATACCTGAGATGTATAGGTGAATCTTGGTAGCGCCCTTCCTCTTTCCACTCTGGCTCTTGTCCTCTAGTATTTTCCGTAGAAAACTTGCATGTTGCACATTGTGTCTCAGCCAACTCAATCTTCGTTTTTGCAATTGCCCATGCATGAGTAGTGATTATTCTTCTTCTCAGTTATATCCTGCTATTCTTTGAAGTTTGCATTTTTTTCTCTGAAAACGTTTGCCAATGTTTTATTGTCTTAATTCCCGTCTCATTGCATACATCTTCTCTGAAGGTTAGACCTAAATATGTTAACTTCTGTACGAGTTCGATCATTTCTCCATTTATTAACTTAATTTAACTTCTTTATGCTGGCATAGAAAGTTCTTCGAGGTTGTGTGCAACCAGTTTCTTCTACTCTACGTTATCTAACAATATCTAAGTGCATCAAATCTATTTTGGAATGCATTACCCGACTCTGCCCTTTCTTTTTCACGTGGCAATGTATCCAAAAGCAGTCAACACTCACTAAAACAGATATTTTCTAATATCTAATCTGGACCGTCATTGAATTAATTTGCAGCTGTACCTTCTTGTCCTTGCAGCCTGCTGTACTTTGAAAAACTCCTACTATCCTTTCCTTTGAGTATCTTATAAACCCGTATTGCCATCTCGAATTCTTCATTTCTGTAGACACAGTAGGCGGGTTTTCTGAATCTCTCCCCCATAACTGTAATTCTGGAATACCAATATACTTTTTTGTCGGTCTTCTTTGTATTCTTTCCAGCATGTTTATATCTCCTCTACGATAAGAACTCCACACCTGTATACACTACTCCAATCTAGGTCTAACTAATGCTTTATACAGTTTGACTCTCACTTACTTACTCCCATGTTTGTTTCTTTTTGTCATACCTAATTTTGCTTTTGTCTTTTTCACTGCTACCTGGACTTGCTCACTCACCTTACCTGTAAAATCTAGGTGCCTTTCTGTTTTATCTTTCTGATATTGGACTCTCTCATCCTGTAATTAGGTTACAAATAGGATATACCCATGAGAACGACTGTATATTTATCTACATTAAACTTCATCTGCCAGCTCTCGGACCTTTCTTAAGTTTTATTTAAATCCGACCTCAATATACCCACCTCTGCTTTAGATGAGGCACCTCTGCATTGTTTAGTGCCATCGCAAATTTTGCAATTATGGATCCCATATCTGATAAAAAAAATATGACAAATGCCGCAGGGCTCAGTGTTGGAATCAATTTTGTCTAAAAAAAATTTATATATTTAAACGATTGATATCTGATCCTACTTCTTCTTTTCCCTCACCCTGTTTTGCCTTTTAAAACCTGACACTCGGAGACGAAACAGGATAAGCGAAAAGAAGAAGCAGAAGACGAAGTAGGATCCGATATAATTGTACAAATCGTTTTGAATAAATATACTCAGATATAAAGAAAAATTGGTCCCATCGAGCCCTGTGGCACTCCACATTTTACCTCACACCACTCAGAGAGTACTCCTTATTTATTCTTGTCTCTGCCTTCTTCCCGTTAGCCAATTTTATATCCATTTGGTAGCTAGGCCTCCATGTGATGATTATATTCATTTACCTATTTTGCTTTGCTATTACCATAGTCTTCAGTGTGTTTATTTTCATGCCAAACTCTTTGTCTGTGATGTACATTTTTTAAAGCATTCTTTGCAAACGTTTCTATATATATGATCCCTGTTACCTTCCAAGCATATAGTAAGAGGTGACTAAAGAGGGTTGTCTTTGTAGCTAGAAGTCTTATGTAAAAAAACAAACCCACAGCCATTACAATTATGTGTGTGTTCGCGCTCTCTCTCTCTCTCTCCCTCCCCCTCCTGATTCCCCAATACTCATAATGAGCTGTGTTTTCTCATAACATATTACTTGTGTGCTTAGCATGGTTCTTCCAACGCGTTGTCTTTTAATCATCACAACACACAGATTCATTGGAAACAAAAAACGAAATCTTAAAACGAATTGATCAATTGCTAGCATTTCAAATTTAAAGAAGAAAACTGCGTCGCTGCAGTCTGAAATGCTGCATTATTTTTTTCCAAAGTAATTTTCAAAATTCTTCACTGCCTCTTTCATCCTCAGATCAAGGTCCCGTTTTATCTTACAAAGGCCACCATTGTTTGTAATACTGTTTTATCTCCCTACAGCTTGTCTCTCAACTGTCTCACGGGGCCAGTTTTGTGCTCTATCTTCCTGTGAACGTCCAGCTTTGTTGGAGGTTTTCCATTGTCATGGTATGTTCCCCACTTGGGCACCTGTCATCTTTATTATTCCTCATTGTGTCGTTAAGATTACCCTTGTGTCTTCGTCTTCTTCTTCTTCATGTTTTTTTACACCTGCGCGTGAAGTCGTTCTCTTGATAGCGGTTGCTGTAGTGGATAGTTCTTCAGGACGTCCAAACAGCTTTGTGGAGATTAATTTCCATGGGCCAGTGCTCAGTACGCAAATAGTCCAGCTCATACCAGTCCTGCAGGGAAAGAAGACTAACGTCTGGCCAGGCAAAACATACTGGACAAAATCCTCACCTCGGCGTCCTAGTAGCCTTCCCTGGTCACAGTCTGTTTTCATGGCGGACTGGCTAACAAGGTGAGGGAACAGATGAAGCCAAGTGTAGCACAACGGCCTGGAGGACCACATTCTACCGTCATCAGCACGCCCGAGATGTGAGGAAAGTACTGCAACCTGCCGCTTAACGTCCTTTTTAGGGTATACAAAAAAGTAATCCTACTCATGGTTGGCACACAACACCAACAACAACACCATTCTTGCCAGATATGTTCGACTGGCTGTGATACTTGCCCGTACATATACATGAGTGATGGGGCCAGTTTTAGCCTTTGTAAGGGTTCATCCAACCTGTTATGTGCCGTTCTCATGCGGAATATGTTCACTTGCTACTCTCGATCAAAGCAGTGATAGTTGTCTCTTATTTGGTAGACTTTTCTTATGCCTTGGATAGTTGGTAGGTTAGGTTATTGATCCAACGGCATATCGGCTCCTGCCCTTTGGCCCAGTGCCATATAGTGGTATCTGCAAGTGTTTGTAACTCGTTGTTTTGTACCGTACAAAGTGTTCCATTTGTCTGGCCTCGCAGGAGGAAGCGCTTTCCTAACACTGGCAAGAGCCGGACATTCAAAAAGAAGATGTTCAACAGTTTCATAGGGATGTGTGCACAGCCGGCACTCTGGAGCATGTTCTGGTTGGATTCTGTTCAAGTGACTGTTAAATTGTATGTGTCAAGTGCGAGGTCGGAAAATGGTGCTTTAGTCTCTCCTTTTGAGGAAGTTGATATTGTCTTTGGTATTTGGGATGGCCATATGTTTGTAGATTTCTCTCCCAGTATTTGGGATGGCCATATGTTTGTAGATTTCTCTCCCAGTATTTGGGATGGCCATATGTTTGTAGATTTCTCTCCCAGCATTTGGGATGGCCATATGTTTGTAGATTTCTCTCCCAGTATTTGGGATGGCCATATGTTTGTAGATTTCTCTCCCAGTATTTGGGATGGCCATATGTTTGTAGATTTCTCTCCCAGTATTTCCCGTTGCCCATCTACTTAGCGACGCCTCTTAAGGTACGTCTTTTCTTGAATTGTGATTTTTCTTTGTTGTTATCGTTTTGCTCCCTGTTTTGCTTACATATTTGCTATCTAATTTCCAGGTATGCCACATTGTGATGGTATCCACTGTAGCACTATCCTTCTCTTGGCTTTTAGTTCACTTCTGTCTTACTGTTCGCTCTCTAAATAATAGTTAAGAAAGGGAATCTGATCCAATGATATAAGTGAAGCGACGAAGTCAATAAGCCACATCAAGCTCATAATATTTATAACACTTTTCGGTTCTTATCCATTAATCACCCCAAGTAAATAAAATATATATTTTTATCAACTGATACACACTTTTAGCACCGGGTTTGGGTAGTGCGGTCACTTCCACTTTTTAACTGTTTGGGGTGTAAAACATTTTGCTTCCGCGAATTTCTGTTTCCGCTCGTTCCTGCCATCTTATTTGAAATGAGGATTGAATTACTTGAATCTGTCAACGTTGGTCCATGATAAGGAGAGTAGCACCCAACGTCTACAGCAGCATGGCATTATCCATGATGTCAGACGATGCAACAACAACCATGTTGTGGTGTTGTTCTTGACTGAACCACTGGATAGATAGAGATCTCGACAGGCACACTGTCGGCAGGGTATCCCTGTGAGGCAAGGCACTTGACTACAAGGCTCGAGCATGGCGTACAGGCAGATCATTCTGTTTGTATACTGCTGGTCTCAAGAGCTGACATGCGTCCATTTAAACAAAAATAAAATGACATCGACCTGTCCTCACCGTAACCGGAAATGGAATGTCCCGCTACAGTCGTCGTCTACAGCGCATCAGCTGCCAAATAAGTTACATGGGGAACCAGTTAACTCTGTTTGGAGTGAATTAAGGGACAAGTGCCAACTTTTCTTCACTATCACACTTTACAAAAGACTAAAGACCTTGTAAAAATATAACACAGAAACGACACCGTCGCCACGACCCAACTCCCATCCGTTTCAGAAATGCCTGTTTCCCATAATTCCGATGGGTGACCTAGTTTCAGCCTGTCCGGCGAGTGCATTGACAGCCTGGTACGCAGCCGTAGTTTGGTACTTTTCGCATTAGAGTTATTGCATGAAAAATTAATTGATCACCGCATCGAGATGGATGAATATAAGGAGATGGGGACATCACATTGTATTGCAAAGCATATTGAACCTGTTTTAATATTTCAGTTCCAAAACAGGCTCTTTTGTGAGTGTGTCCTATCTTGTCTTTCTTTATCTTTGAACAAATTGGCCACAACACGCGATCGGCCATCCGCAGGCTTTTTAATTATAGCAGATCTCACGGTTATAGTGTTTGGTTTTTCTTCTCCAAACACAATTTGTTGTCCGTTCATAGACTGCATTAAGTGTATGTTGCAGGAGCCTGAAATGGGAGCAGAGAATAGTTAAATGTAACCTGCCAAGCATATCGTTGTTGTTGTTGTTTGCGAATGCCCACAATGAGTAGGTTGAACGTTAAGTGACGGGTTGCAATAGGTTCCCTCACATCCCGAGCGTGCTGATGAAGGCGGGCCAGGGTCCTCCAGGCGGTTGTGCAATGCTTGGCTTCAGCTGCCTGTCGCTTACTACTACCGGGATCACGTCGATCCCTCACCTTGAAAGCCAGGCTGCCATGAAAACAGTCCGTTTCGGGGTGTGGGGGAGGGGAAGGGAAATACAAGGCGAGGGTCTTGGCCAGTATATTTTGTCTGACCCTAACTAACATGTCTGATCAGTATATTTTGTCTGACCCTAACTAACATGTCTGATCAGTATATTTTGTTTGACCCTGACTAACATGTCTGATCAGTATATTTTGCCTGACCCTGACTAACATGTCTGATCAGTATATTTTGTTTGACCCTGACTAACATGTCTGATCAGTATATTTTGTCTGACCCTAACTAACATGTCTGATCAATATATTTTGCCTGACTAGACGTTGTTCTTCCTCCTCCAAGCATGTCTTAATTGACAACTAAGAAGTGTTCTTCTTCGTTCGTTCGTTCGTTCTCAAACTTCCGCTACCAAACCCGTGAAAAGGGCTTTGCAAGTAGCAGGATGTTGTCCGGAGAACGGAATGCTTTGTGTCGCAGTAAAACCTATAGAAATCATTGGCGAACTAATGTGGAGAGAATAGGAAATGGTTAGCCGTCCTCGTACAAGCTGTGGCTTAGTATACTGAGGACTCGCTACAGCATCATTCCACTACAGGGGATCAAGACGCTCAGCAGCGCATGAGCTGCAGCGGTCAGCTAACCATAGCTGACTGCTAGCGTCAGGGCCAGCGAACCAGGGCTGCCAATCCCTTCTACACCTCCATTGCGGTGATCCTGGATAACAGGCTGCAACAGAACAGACCGGCTAAGGAGAAGGGATCGAAGAGGGAATGCTAACCCGGTACTCAAAAAATGCTTGCTGAAGTCGGATGTGTTGGACCGAAAGGTGCAAATATCGCAGTCAAGCTGTAAACTACGACACAACGCATTCCGTTTTCTGGACTTCATTCTGTTTTCTGGACTTCATTCTGCTACTTAAGCCCTTTCAGGGTTTGGTAGCGGGAGATTGAGAACGAACCAAGCCAAGCCATTCCACGACAGGAATGTAACTATGAGGTCCATTTAAAAAGGTTTGTCTTTTTCGGAGATCAGTTCATTAATGTGCAAGATTTAGACATGAGCTATATTAGTTAGTTTTGTTTCCACTTATGACGTTGAGCGCCGTTGGGAGCTTAAGTCGTCTTAAGAGTGCAGTAAAGATGGCGCCGTAACCAGCTGCGGGTCTATATTGCGCTGCTGTTTTAGTTCATTATGGATGCCGTCAGAGCACGGATTTGCCTGGAATTCACACTAGTCGACGAGCTACACTTGTGTTCACGGAAATGTGTTGTTGTTTTCCATTTGGACTGGTTAATTCGTTCGTTTTTTTTCTGATTTCTTCCGCCCGATTATCCTGAAATGGACATCAGCTACATGAATAGCAATACGCTTACACCTGTGTCGTATTTCACTGTCTAGTTTATGCGGCTGAACTTCACCCGAGATTCACCCGCCTTTCGCCCTAGCTGCAAACAGTGTCCGTTTTGGTGTGTGAAACTTAGACACGACTATAATGGACTGAACACAGCAGGCAGGAGAGATGCCCAACTTCCTCACACGCTGAGTGATATCCCTACGACCTCTTGTGGTTACAGGAAAGGCACGACACATACCGTTAGATGCCATTTCCCCCTCCGATGCCTTGAGGGATACCTGTTTACGAGAAAGACTTGGGGAGTAAATGCTGAGGAAAAATCTTCTTCCTGTGCTATCTCTAGTCGCTTCGAGAAATATTTTGCCACTGGCCAAGGATAGCTCAGGTCCAGAGAGTGAGGTTGAAAAAAGGCGCAGTTGTCTCCTCACTTTAATCCAAATCAACACACGCCACCCATTTAAGCGGGAACAGCATGAGAAAAGACTGTCCACACGGCTGAACAAAGTTAGTGGACTTCATTACATCTGATGGGGCTAGTGGTCAAGTGACACGGCTCACAATCAGAAGGTGCTGGGTTCGATCCTCATCACAAACGCCGGCCATTACCCCGCGGAAGCAAACCCTTAGAAAATGCAGGCGGAAGCAGACCCTTACATAAAATGCCTGCTGAAGTCGGATGCACTGGGCCGACATGCGCAAAATAAAAACCACAGTTTAACGCACACCGCCTTGGGAAGTAGAGAAATAAGGCAAACGCAAAAAAAATAAAAAAATGTCATGTGATGGTCGAACATCATCAAGTCGTCTATCCTGCGCCAAGTGCGTTGCGTCGGTCAGTGTGAGCCCGTGTCTCTGCACAATATCCTCCTGTCCTCGGCCGCCCCCTTGCCTGATCTACTAGCGTTGTAAGGTATCAGTATAAATTGATGAGGGTGCATTCTCTTGAGATGACCAAACCCACTTATTTTCTGCCAGAAATGTATTCGGCTCAAGACGTAGTGCCGACCATACTTCGAATGTCGTCGTTCCGCATTCTGTCTTACCTGGTAACACCGATGACTTTCATCAAAACACTTCATTTCACAAGTCGAAATTCTGCTCACACGTGCCCTGGACAGAGGTCATGTTTGGGACTGGTAGCACAGAGTCGGCATAAATATACTGTTTATCAGCTGTTTCTTTGTTGACAAACTAATGCATGGGTGCCTAAGTAGTGGTGGCATCTGATAAGACGTAGCAGATGCCTTGTGACACATATTCTCAATTTCCCTGTCGATCCTACCGTGAGCCGAAAAAATACTGCCCAAATACTTGAACTCATGGCCCTGTTTAAGAGCAATATCATTTACACTGATCAAGAGTGGCCCATATGTTCTACTGATCATCATAGACATGCGCTATACGTGTTCTTAAAGCTTGGAATGTCGTTTAGACCACGTGCCATTATTTGTCAACGGTCCAAGCACGCTAACACCAGAGAAGTTGGTGCATCCCGTCAGTGAGAAAATCAGACTTCTCCCCAAACCAGGTACACACAACTGCTTGCACATCCTCCCCAGAAGCGTAATGGTGTACCTTCAACTTCGGGAAGAGGAAGAAGTCACAAGGTGTCAGATCCGGGTTGTACTGTACGATGGGTGCGTTAAAATGTCAAACTTGGGACGCTCCAATGCAGCCATTGTTTGTCGACTCGTGTGAGAGTTAGCATTGCCGTTCTGAAGAATTGCGTGCTCACACGAACTGCAGCAATCGTGCTTCTGCACAGTTCTCACATATTGATCGGAGTTTACGGTATTGTCGTGCTCCAAAAATTCGGTATGGGTTACGGCCTCACAGCTCCAAAAGATAGTCGTCATCACTTTTCTCACCGATGCGATAATCTTGAATTTTTTAGTTGGGGGGGGGGGGGGGGGGGGGGGGAGTTCTTTTTTTTTTGGAATAAGCACATAATGATGTGCCCATGACTTGTCACCAATGACAATTCGTCGAATAATGACATTGCTGTCCTGCTCATATTGCGTCAGAAGTTACTGATACACCTGCTGTCGGTGCTGCTTCATATCCGGTGTCAGCATGCGATGGACCCATCTCGAACACACTGTCCTATACCCAAGCTGGGCATTGCTTATGTGATGGACTCTCTCAATGGAAATCATAAGTATTGCGGTGAGGCAATATATTTCTGATTGACACGGTGATTAGCAGGAATCAGTTCGTCCACGCGAGCTTGATGCTGTACATCCACAGCTATGAACGTTCATGGGCTGCAAATCGTGTCATACAGGTTATTGGTGGCTGGAGTGCCGCCTTTTACAGTCTGTGCCCACATCCTGACAGTACGGACATCCAAACAGGCGTCACCATATACCGCAGTCATTCTTCGATTCATATCGATGGGCACACCGGCATCATAAATTCATTCACAGTACGTTGCTTTAACCGTCTTTCCACGTAGGCTCCATTTTAATGTGCGCATGCGTCACGTTACAGGCACATGTCCCTGTATGCCCCTAAAGTCACTTCATTAGAGGTCATATCCACATAGGCTCTGAGCGCTGTTGTCATAGCTAAAACACTGGAGGTGGAACTTTTGAAATCGCCTTCGTACTTTGAAACAAACATTGACATTTATTTTATTATTACACAATGAAATCATTCAACCAGCCTGTTTGATGGTGATAATGTAGTCCATTAAGTGAAGAACAGTTGAAAATAGACAATCGATCAGATCAATAAAAACCCTTCAACTCCCTGCAGGGCATAGGTAATCAACAAGTCTTCCTGTCATGTCCCAGCTGACCCCACGTCTTTCCTGCCGTTTTTAGGTTAACCTCGACTTCCCTTCTACGTGATTATTGATGTCTGTCTCCACTTCTGTTGCCCTGAGGATTACCGAACAGTGACTGCCATCTAATGATGCCAGCTGCTCCCCGACACCAGAATGGCTCTCTCCTGCCTTCTTTGTTTCTCGAAATCAGCTAACAAACGCATCGAACGGAATACCCAGCAAAGAGGTAAATGCTGCAAACATAATCAACACGGACAAAACTGACAAGTTTGATAAGAGCATAAATAAATTGAGCCTCGAATGTAGTGAAGACTGGATGGAGATTCTTCTTCTTCGTCGTTCGTTCTCACACTCCCGCTACCAAGCCCTGCGATATTTACAACTTTCGGTCCGACACATCCGACTTCAGCAGACATTTTTGAGTAACGGGTTAGCCTTCCCTTTTCGATCCCTTCTCCTTAGCCAGTCTACTCTGTAGCAGCCTGTTATCTAGGATCACCACGTGGATGTGTAGAAGGGTCTTGTCAGCTCCGATTCACTGGCCGTGATCTTAGAAGTCATCTATCTGTCGCTGACCACTGCAGCTCTTGCACTTCCGAATGGAGATTAAAAAGCATTCCACGGGGCATAATTTGTCATAGACTATGTAGAGAGCCCTAAATAGATTAAGAGAGGGAGTGTCCAGGTGTAGGTCGAACGTGACAAAAGTAGGGATACACGGACGATGATGTCTGAGTGTGGAGCCACTCAAGACCCAGGACACTGTGCAATTGGAGATCTTATGGGGACAACGGGCAAATGAAGAGCATCCATGGTGGCTGGCTTCTCGTAGAACGCTTAGTGATGTTGCCAGACATTTACAGTGATCATAGTCATCAAGTGCTGTTATGCAGCGGAGGTTGGTGGTAATGGATCCCAAGCTGCCTGTGCTCTTTGCCAAGTCGGTACACCCAGTCAGACTGTGTCCCTACCACATCTTCATGTTGTTGTCCGTCTGTGCCTCTGTGGCTGTTTGCATCTCCTGCGTCCCCCTCCCCCATTTTCCTCCAATATAACCTTCAGCAGACTATCTTGACATGACCAAAGTATTTTGTTGTATGCTGTTTATTTCCTTCCGTAGTGCCTTCTCCGCCTTGAATTGTTCCAGAACCTCACTATTTGTTTTCCTATCTTTCCCAAAACCTCGTTTACACCTTCTAAACACCCACATTTAAAAGGCTGGAATCATCTTCTTCATTCTCTTTGTCCAGGCTTCTACTACATGCAGTTTGTTAGTGTTGTTGTTTAATGCCCACGATGAGTATGTTCCTCTTTTGTGCGCCATGAAAAAAGCCGTTAAGTGACGGGTTGTAGTAGCTTTCCTCACATCCTGAGCATGCTGATGAAGGTGGACCGTCGTCCTCCAGGCGGTTATGCTATGCTTGGCTTCATCTGCGTGGTGCTCACTACCACGGGGATCACATCGATGCACATCTCCTAGGCCAGGTTGCCTTGAAACAGCTTAATTGCAGATACGTGGAAGAGATTGTGGTCTTTGTCAGTGTATTGTGCATGGCCCTGACACCACGTCCTGGTCAGTGTGTTGTGCCTGACTTGACTAGCGTCTCAATTCCCAATTCCATACAATAAAACTGAATGCACATAGCATTTAATGATTCTCATTTGTAGTTTCTGAGATATCTGCTTGGCCGGAGGTTTGAAGCGACCCCTGGCCTCAAAAGGAGGGACCAAAGTGCCTGCATCTTGAATTACCTCCAGTCGACTTGACTTAATGTCTTGCCACTGGCCCAAGGTAGTTCGGGACCAGAGAGTGAGGTTGATGACCGGTTAACTTCTTGCACAATATCATCCAAATACAGCGGAAGTTACATGATCGAGACGAAAGCTGTCTGATGGTGTCACAATCATCGCTTGCTTTGGGCAACTAAGAATTAGTAGCCCTATATGCGCAGCCTTATGTTTTTGTCCCCCATTGCAGGACTTGTCAACACCAACATTTATTAAATCATGATTAGTCTCTCGGTCGTTTCTGTTTCAATTGTGCTGTTTAAATCAATTATCTTCGTCATCATCATCACGAGTCGTGCATCGGGGCGCTGCTTATCAAGGCCTTCCGTTGTCAGGATCGTCATGAGTCGTGTCTCGGGGCGCTGCTTATCAAGGCCCTCCTCTGTCAGGATCGTCATGAGTCGTGACTCGGGGCGCTGCTTATCAAGGCCCTCCTCTGTCAGGATCATCATGAGTCGTGCCTCGGGGCGCTGCTTATCAAGGTCATCCTCTGTCATCATCATCATAACGAGCCGTTCCTCGGGGAGCTGCTTATCAAGGTCCTCCTCTATCATCATCACGAGTCGTGCCTCGGGGCGCTGCTAAGCAAGACCCTCCTCTATCATCATCACGAGTCGTGCCTCGGGGTGCTGCTTAGCAAGGCCCTCCTCTATCATCATCATCACGATTCGTGCATCGAGGTGCTGCTTATCAAGGCCCTCCTTTGTCATCATCATCACGAGTCGTGCCCCGTGGCGCTGCTAACCAAGACCCTCCACAACCACCAATCCTCAGATTATTTCAATAGCAGATATTCTCAGTTTTTCCATCCAGGTTGGCATGCAACCCAAAACTTTTTTTCTCTTATTTGTTGCTTTTTTATCTGATTAATTCAGTCAACCAGCTTGTTATTTTCAGCACAATTACTACACGTGCACTCGCTCGAGTACCACCAACAATTTGCTGACTTAATTACTCCTTCTATGTGACTCATTTCTGTCAGCATATTCTCTCTCTCTCTCCCCCATCTCTCTCTCTCTCTCTCCCCCATCTCTCTCTCTCTCTCTATCTCTCTCTGTTTTGATATACCACTCATTCTTTGCGCACGCGCGCGCACACACGTTTGACCCACGAACCATTAAGCCGTAACTCGCACGCTCGCTGTGTTACACACTCGACCACTTATTCCCCTGCTTTTTTAAAAAGCCATTTCTCACTCTCACTCTGTGACTCACTCTCTCTCTCTCTCTATATATATATATATATATATATATAATATATATATATATATATATATATATATATATATATATATATATATATATATATATATTAGTTATTACCCATCGCGAAGTGATGATGGACACACCATTAGATTTAATAATGTCATGTGCGCAGTATTTCAAATTATAGTGAGAAAGATATGCGCTGGTCATCATACTAACTCTTATTTCCCGAGTTACCTTGGATTAGTGGCAAGACTATTGATCGAGACGACTGGAGTTAACTTGGGATGCTATATAAAGTTAAGTTATTGCCCATCGCAAAGCGATAATGGCCAGAACATCAGACGGTTTTGTCTTGATAATGTAATATGAGCTGTATTTAGATTATAGTGAGTAAGAATATGCGTTGGTCATCAATCTCACTCTTATCCCGTGGTACATCGGACCAGTGGCAAGACTATTGGTCGACACGACCATATATTATACCAATAAATACATACACACACATTAACACGCACAAATAAACTCAATAACGATGTATTGACACAAAAACGCACACACACACACTTGACACGCGCCATTTCCCAGTGCTGGTATGTACTTTAGTCAGCACACAAAACACATACATGTATTTCTCTCCCCTCTATCCCCACACTATCACTCTCTCCCTCTCCATCTCTCCCACTCCCTCTCACTCTCACTCTCTCACCTTCACTCACATACACGTACCACAACACTGTTTCGATACATACACAAGCCCTCACATTCATTATTGTCGGGCTAAGAGGGATGCAATCTCTTTTTTCTGCTTTTTTCTTCCTCTTCTTCTTCTTCTTCTTTTTCTTGTACTTCTTGAGCTTCCTCTTGATCTTCATCCATGTTCATGCTGATCGCTGTTACAGTTTTCGAACACAATCATTCGTTCTCAAGATCACTCACTCGCCCAGTCACTCACACCACTCCACGCTTACACTGTGCTTCATTCATTCAGGCCTGCTTATTCTGTACACGTACTTGGCATATTAAATATGAAATGTCTTCGAGTATGTCCATGTACCATATCAATGTCTCCGCTGTCCATGGTGGCTACTGATCGTCCCTCAACGGTATAGTCTTGATGTTTCCGGCGGTGCCCTGGTCCCTTTCCTGGAAGGTTGAAACAGGGAAAATTGTTCTACAGCTTGCAATCTCACTTGCAGAAAAGCATTGCCAATAAACGACTCTTACCATCATCTCCAGACGAGATCATACGAACATCTTCAGGCTGCGTACATATCACAACAGACTAAAATATGGCTCAATCTCTTGCTACCAAACCCTGAAAGGATCACCGCGTGGAGTTGTAAAAGGGTCTTGGCAGCTCTGGTTCGCTGGCCCTGACGCTAGCAGTCAGCTATGGGTTGCTGACCGCTGCAGCTCATGCGCTGCTCAGCATCTTGATCCCAGACTGAAATATCATCTTTATAATAAATTCAGGATTGACACTTTGGATCTTTGTACCTGTGGCACAGCGCCCACGACAGCGGGACACCTGTTACATTCCTGACTATCATACACTATGGAAAGTGGCAAAAGCCAATGTACTTCCATGAACAACTGAAGGGAAGTGCAGAGTGCATCGATTTGACTGCTGCATTTGTTAAAGTAACTGAATTCGAAGTCTGAAGAATAATAATAATAATAAGAAGACGAAGAAGAAGAATACGTTCTCCATCATATCAGCTGGATAATATTCTTCTTTTTTCGTACGTAATCGCACGTGGCGGTGTCTCTAAGACCCATTCTGGGGAGAAGAGCTTTGAGTCTGCAATGTTCTGAGTCTGAAGATCTTTATCTGCCCATCTTTGCCAATTGTGTATGCTGTAATTTTTTCTGGCTTGTATTCTTTGTTCTGATCTCTTCATTCTGCCATCTATGGATCGTTTTATTAGTGTCCTTGCTTCTTAATAGTTCTGCAGATGGCGGGTCTGTTTGCCGCCACTTCTGGCTTTATGCGAGCTCATCTGCCTTCTCGTTTCCAAGAATACCACAGTGGACCGGACATCACTGTAGGACTAGACTCCGTTTGTTTTGCACTGGGGACATCATCATCAGGTGCCCTGCTGGTTGACGGTGGCGATCATTGTCCACCGTCCATTTCTATCACGTGTGTCGTTTACCAACTCTGTTGTTGATTGTCGCCCATGGCATTCTCTCAGGCTGTCCAGCATCTTCTCTCTCTGCCTTCCTCTGTCTCTCTTTCCTGCTATCTTTCCCGTTGTCACGACGTGCTCCAAGCCGTCTCTTCTCATAACATGCCCGAAAAAGGATGACTGGCTTGTTCTGATCCTTGCAATAAGTTGTCTTTGTGTGTGTGCCAAGCCATATATGTGCCAAGGTAATTTAAGGTGTTAACTTATCTCAATTCGGTGCCCTTCGCTTAAAGGTGATCATGCCCTCAATCCAGCTTGTTTACCAGCGGTCACGGTTATCCTGTCCCTCTGCCACACACACACACACACATACACACACCACTCAAAATAACGCAAACATCAAATGAACGTTTCCTCCCCTTCTAAGTAGTCTCGTCTCCCACGTCTCCTCTCAACACCTTCCGTCTTTCAATCCTGTCCGTCTTTCAATCATGTCCGTCTTTCTAATTAGCGTGCACAGATACCCAGTGTAAACAGAGCCGTCCATTTTGTCTGTGTCGATGGTTCCCTCCCTCTGTCGTGTCTGTCCTCGCCTTCTCTGGTCATTCTTCACCCTTCCACTGATATCCTTTCTCCATTTAAAGAATGCTCCAAGCCACTTACCGCCCACTTACCTCCCACCAACCTTTTCCGCTTCATCTTTCACTGCTTTTCCTGCTGCATTATCTACACTGTGCTCTGCTTAAACACCCCCCGCCCCCCCTCTCTCTATATATAAATATTTATATATATATATATATCCCTATCTCTCTCTTGTCTCATCTCCATTGTCCCACTATTTTACCTCGTTTTTTCCTACTTTATCTCAATTTTCACTCTCCTACTCTATCTCCCTCTTCTCCTGCAATTTTCTATCATAACCCTGCTTTATCAACACTCTCTCTATACTTCCATCTCTCCAACTTATGCTACATTTTCTCCTCTGTCGTACTTATCTCTTTTCTCCCACTACTGTATCTCCCCTCTCCCACTACTTTTTCTCCCCTCTCCCACTACTTTTTCTCCCCTCTCCCACTACTTAATCTTCCCACTCCCACTTTATCTCCCGTCCTACTTTATTTCCCCTCTCCCGCTCTATCTCCCCTTTGCCAATACTGTCACATCCTCTCTCCAATTACTTTTTGTCCCCTCTCCCGACTTCCGTATCAACCCACTCCCACAAATACTTCTCCCATCTCCTACTTCTCATATCTCCCTTTTATGCTTCTCCCATCTCCCTCGTATGCTATGCTTCTCCCATCTCCCTCTTGTGTATCTTCCATCACCCTTCTTCCGTATCTCCTCTCAACCATTTCTGAGTCTCTCCTCTCCAATCATTCTCTCCCGTGTGTTTACTCCTCCTGTATCTCGCTGTGCCTCTCACCCTCCTCCTCACCATCTCCCTCTCAATGTTTTGGTCCCAACCCTCACACAATCTACACCGTGTTTCCCAGTATGGATAACTCTCGTTCAGTCAGTGCATTCTATAATCGTCTGCACTTCAACATCCAGAAATATATTTTCTTAATGACATGTCTCTCTCTCTCTCTCTCTCTCTCTCTCTCTCTCTCTCTCTCTCTCTCCCCCCCCCCTCTCTCTCTCTATTTCTTTATCTCCATTTTCTTTTTGTTTTTTTCCTTGTCTTTCTTTTCGTTCCTTTTTCTTGTCTCCCCCCCCCCCCTTTTCACCCTTCCTCTCCCTCTCTCTTTCCTTCCCCTCTTTGATCTTTTCTGCTCTTTTCCTTTTCCCTCTCTATTTTTTCCCTTTATCTCTGTTTCTCACTCGCTTTTCCCTCTCTCTTTTTTGTTCTCTCTCTTCCATTGCCTCTCTTTTTTTCTTTCTCTCTCTTTTCCTTCTCCCTTTTCTTCTTTTTCCATTTCTCTCTTTCCCCACTACCTTCCCTCTGTCTTTCTCGCCCTCTTTCTCTCTCTCTCTTGTACCCTCTTCCCATGTAAAATTAAAAAATCATCATACAGAAGAAAAAAATGTTTGGCGAAGACTTCTTATAAGGATTCATGTACTGTTGGGTCTCTTTGCTTTATAAGCAACGACTTTAATAATAATAAGTATGTCCAATACGGACTATTGACTCAACAGTTATAGCGGTCATTTCTCATAAGATCGGGTTCATGTTCATGATCTCGTCGGTGGGTACACCAGTATACATAGGAGATTGAAGGTCAAGGTTTGTCCCATAGTAGTTACACTACTATCGGGGAATGAAGTTGTTAGAGACTTCAGTATACTAAGTCAAGGTTTGTCCCACAGTAGTTACACTACTGTCGGGGAATGAAGTTGTTAGAGACTTCAGTATACAAAACAAGGTGTGTGCCATAGTAGACACATATACATACACACACACACCCCATCCCACACACACACCCACCAACACAACACATACATACAAATATACATACATACTCCCACAAAACACACACTCACACATATTACTATATTGGGGGCAAGCTGACACACAATAGACCATGTTCTACCCGGAAGGAGCAGAGTAGCAGCAAGACCACCTGGAACCCAATTAAGATGTGGCGATGAGATAAACGAAGCATGGATAACCATCAGCAAGGCAGGTTTGATTTCCGGTACTCGGTAAACATACCACACCCACTTCTTGTCTGTGCGATCTCGTTGCTAGGGTGATCGCTTCACTAGCCTCTCATGTCTTGTTTGTTTGTTTAAAGGTTCCTTATGACGAAGAGAGACGTATGTGACAGACTGCCAAGTGTATGACGTAGATAGATAAATAAATAAGTCTCATAGAAGAAACTGACGTCTGGGATGAAGTGTTATAGAGACTACGCGCTTTGTTAAAATTCACCGAACAGCTACGACGAAGTAGACTTCTCCTTCTCCTTCTTCTTCTTCTTCTTCTTCTTCGATCAAGTGATGCGTTGCTTCTAGCCCGATGAGGTTCACGAAGGGGACTGTGTTTTTCAGGTCTTAGCCGGTCCCCCACAGCTTTTCGAGCATGGTCGCTCTTCCAGGTCAGTCTTTCTTTGGTCTGAATAAGTAGGGCAGTCCAGCGGGATATATTGTTTGCTTGGGTGTTCTAAAATCAGACGTGGCGGTGTCTCTGAGACCCATTCTGTGGAGGTGGGCCTTGAGCATGCAATGGCCCGTTCTTAGTCTGAAGAGCTTTGTTATTATTATGTGCGAATGCCCACAATGAGTAGGTTACTCTCTTGTACGCTCTGAAAAGGACGTTAAGTGGCGGGTTGCAGTAGCTTTCCTCACATTCCGAGCGTGCTGATGAAGGTTGTCTCTAACAACTTATTTCCCGACAGTAGTGGAACTACTATGGGACAAACCTTGACTTAGTATACTGAAGTCTCTAACAACTGCATTCCCTGACAGTAGTGGAACTACTATGGGACAAACCTTGACTTAGTATACTGAAGTCTCTAACAACTGCATTCCCTGACAGTAGTGTAACTACTATGTGACAAACCTTTACCGTTGCTTTATGTAGCACCTTTGGAGGAGGAACGAATAGGCCCACCGCACATCCACACATGCTGTAAAAGACGATTAAAGAGAGTTGTGTATTAGGCTAGTGACTTCATCGTGCAGAAAAACATTGCTACCGAAACAAACACAGACAAAACACCCACCGTGGCTTGGTGCAGGCTTCCCAAAGGAGGCAAACTGTAATGGTTGCCCTTTATTCGAGGCAAAAAATAAATGAAGAGGATCAGACCTGGCAGAAGCGGAACCACTATCTATGGCGGGTGTGAGGAAAGGAAGGGGGAGGGGGTGGTGGGGTGTGTGCAACTCCACTTAAAGATTATTTTCAAATAGAACATACCCAGTGGATCGCAGCATCTTCGCTTCTAGGGAAACGCATTTCTGCCACTACAGCTGACCTATTTACAAGAGATGTATATTGGAGAATTAGCAGTGCCAATATCAGCATCAATGGTGTTACGTCATGAGTTTTTGCTGGTCGCATGCACACCCCTCTGTAGTCGATTTGTACGACTAGTCCGGAAAGTAAAGATTATCCGATTGTGGCGAAGGTTTTACATGATGAGGCCGCTAGGCACATACAGAACTCCCTTTACTCGACTTCTACGACGGGCCTGGAAATTTAGGATTGTCATATTCCTGTTTTAGGATTGTCATATTCCTATTTTAGGATTGTCATATTCCTGTTTTAGGATTGTCATATTCCTATTTTAGGATTGTCATATTCTTGTTTTAGGATTGTCATATTCATGTTTTAGGATTGTCATATTCCTGTTTTAGGATTGTCATTTTTCTGTTTTAGGATTGTATATTCCTGTTCTCCTGCGAAAATTCCCCATGCTACCGTGTCAATAAAATATAGGATGGACGTTATTATTGTTATGTAAATTATAATGTGACACGTAGATAAACACATCATGACCCCAAATGGGATTGCGATTCCAGACAGTGCACACTAATCTATACAGCAGCGGAGAAAGAATAAGGTCATAGTAAATAACACATGACTCTCTCTCTCTCTCTCTCTCTCTCTCTCTCTCTCTCTCTCTCCACCTCATCCCCTCCAAAATGCTGAAATATAACACATACTTACAACTACTGGTCGGTAAAAGTGGAAATGTGATTTGTGTGGCTGTTGTGTGGGCAGGCGTCCTAGTTCGTTACCACTGTGGAAACAGGAAACGGATTTTATCCTATGTGCTTATAACGCGAAACATGTCCAACTTACGTACTAACCTCATGCTTTATATGTGTTTTCCGCCAAAAAGACTTCTGTGGTACTTGTCAGTTAATTCACCTGAATTAAAATGTATCCCTAACAGTACAATAGCATGACCGCGGTAAAAAACAGAAATAGGTCATTATTAATCATATTGCAAGATATACAACATTGGAACACAACAAAAACCATCAAAGGAAAGTCGAGAAAAAATGGTTCAATGTTTTAAACAGCAATTACCGATTCAAATATTTAACATACCATATATGTATATACTATACTATATATATGACAAGGACAAGAATAGCACCACTGCCTCACAGAGAGCATGTCGAAAGAGGCGACTAACTGGCATAACACCGGCCATGGTTAAGTGGTTTGTTAAGAGCAGCATAGATGGCGCCTAACAGGCTGCGGATCTACTTTGATCTAGTGTTTGAGTTTATTATCAGTTAACCACCCTCCATAGGGGAGTAATAAGCTGCTCGAGCCTAGCCCACTAAGCAGGAAATCATCCTCTTGGCTACATTCTGCTGACATCAGATATGGGACCTGCACAGGGGCTTATGTCCCTGTAGAAGTACAGGTTGACTAAGACTAAGACTAATACCCTCGTGTGTGTGTGTGTGTGTGTGTGTGTGTGTTTGTGTGTGTGTGTGTGTGTGTGTGTGTGCGTGCGTGTGCGCATTCGTTTGGAGGGTGGAGGAGGACGATTTGAAAAGTCTTGCCCTTGAAGAGTTATTTAATTAATGTGCAAAATTTACACATCAGTTATACATTTTCGTAAAGCTTGGAATGTCGTTCAGGTGATCTATCGCTATTTTTCAACGTAGTCACCATCCTGGTCCACAGCGTTGGACAAACAAATCAGACGTCTTCTCCCGAAGCGTAACGGTGTCCCTTGAGGTGTTCATTCAGCTTCGGAAAGAGGAAGAAGCTACAAGGTGCCAGATTGGGTCTGTACGATTGGCGCGGTAAAATGTCGTCAAACTTGAGACGCTCCAGTGCAGCCACTGTTTGTCGACTCGTGTGTGGGCGAGCATTGTCGTGCTGAAGAATTGTCTCCGTCAGCATGCGAGGGACCCACCTCGCACACACATTCCTATACCCTAGCTGGATAATGTGATGGTCTCTCTCAATCGAAATCATGAGCATTGCGACGATATCTTTATGCTTGACACGGCGATTGGCACTGATCAGTTCTTCTTCCTCTTCTTCTTCTTCTTCTTCTTCTTCTTCTTCTTCTTCTTCTTCTTCTTCTTCTTCTTCTTCTGCGTTCGTTCTCAATCTCCCGCTACCAAACCATGAAAGGGCTTAAATAGCAGAATGTAGTCCAGAGAACGGAATGCGTTGTGTCGTAGTTTACAGCTTTACTGCGATATTTGCACCTTTCGGTCCAATACATCCGACTTCAGCAAGCATTTTTTGAGTACCGGACTAGCATTCCCTCTTCGATCCCTTCTCCTTAGCCAGTCTGCCCTGCTGCAGCCTGTTATCCAGGATCACCGCGTGGAGGTGTGGAAGGGTCTTGGCAGCTCTGGTTCGCAGGCCCTGATGCTAGCAGTCAGCTATGGGTTGCTGACCACTGCAACTCATGCGCTGCTCAGCGTCTTGAACTGATCAGTTCGACCAAGCGAGCTTTTTCTTCTTCATCTTCTTCTCCTCCTTCTCCCCCTTCTTCTTCTTCTCCTCCTCCTTCACCTCCTTCTCCTCCTCCTCCTCCTCCTCCTCCTCCTCCTCCTCCTCCTTCTTCTTCTTCTTCTTCGTACGCCGTCAGACGTCAACTTGAATTTGTTCGAACAAAACCGAATTCATCATAAGGCTGTCGACACTGCCATAGAGCTTGTCTAGTGTTGGCACTGGTGATTGCCACATGTGCTTTCTCTGGTCCTCGTATGTCGGGCAATTTTGCAGCATATGTTCAGTGGTCATTTTCCCTGTACCACAGGTGCATTCGTCAGTAGCACCTATCTTTAGTTTATTGAATAGATGGTACCTCAGTCTGTGCAGAGTCTGAAGACCACGGCCTGCTCTCTTCTGTTCAACTGGTAATGAGCATCATTTTTTTGTGTAGCCAGTATGTTCTGTTTCCCATTTGGCCATGTATCTGGCCCTAATAAACCTTTTTGACTCTTCGTAGGGCTCTCTAGAATATGGTTGTGGTAGTCTTGCACCTTCTTTTGCCAGTCTGTTTGCCTCCTCGTTGCCATGGCTGTTACAGTGGGATGGAACCCACTGTACTACTACTCTTTGGGTGTGGGCTACTGGCATAGTTGACAGAGTACTGCTCTTAAGTCATTAAGTTTTGTATTTTTCTTGCGTTTTAGTGCTATCCAAGCGAGCTTGATGCTGTACATCCGCAGCTGTGATTGGCTGTCATCTGCAAGTCTTGTCATGCAGGTTCGTCGTGGCTGAATTGTCGCATACTACAGCCCGTGCCCACCTCCTGACAGTACTGACATCCACATAGGCATCACCACATACTGCAGTCATTCTTCAATTCGTGTCGATGGGCAGACAACCTTCCGCCATCAGGAATTCAATCACAGCACTTTGCTTCAACCGTATTTCCATGTAGGCCGACATTGTACTGTCTGCTGTGCGCATGCATCATGTTCCAAGCGCATGCCACTACATGCTCCTATTGTCATTTGATTAGATATTATTTTCACATAGGTGTCACATTACTCTCAGCACTGATATCATAGTCATGACGCTGTACGTAACACTTTTCCAATCACCCACAGGTGTATATATATATTTATTTTATGAATATTTTTCTTTACAAGTGTATAAACCAGACATTTTTTGTGTCTTATTTTTCGTTATAGTCCCTGGCAACCCACTTGTCCACTAGTTTGTGGATGCGTTCTAGAATTCAATTTGTTTCTTTGACCTTTAATCAAATTTGCACCGCTTCTGTTACATCGCTGTCATCTGCAAACCTCTAACCCATCTGCTATACACTTTCCTGTAACCGAGGTCATTTTGTACAATATTGTGCGAAGCGCCGTGACTCAAGTTGAAATCCGCGACATTTTCATTAATAGGGACTCGCCTGCTGCCACGAGCTAGCTGGTCGATCTGCTGTTTCACTTATCATTTGCCACGCTTGCTGGTCTCCCACTCCACGGTTCATCAATGACGTTTTGTCTTCCTTTTTGAAATCTTTCAATCTATTCATACACTCTTCCTCCATTTAAACAACTGTTTCCCTATCGAACGTTCTATAGATTTCAGAACGATATACGCCCTCTGGCCAGAAGAAACGAATAATGCCTCGCTGTTCTTCCACGGTGCGACCATTGTGTTCCCTATATTGGGCATGCTGTATGATCGTTACAACCCCTACATAATTTGTGTCCTGAAATAAGATTTGTCCTCATAAATGCTCTTCCATGCACTTTAAAATAAAATTACTGTTACTTAATAACTGCCCGTCGTGCGCACGCACACACACACACGCACCCCCCTCCCCCCACGTAGGGAACCAAGAGTAATCAGGGTCAGAAGAAACATACTGATTAAGAGACCTTGACTCCCAACGTCTTCGTTCGTGCTCCAAGAAACAGGCTGTGAGACAGTAGTCTGACCAATTTGGTGGGTATCGACACTTTAATTTCCCATAGTGGTTAGCTAACTGAGAGGCCTCATATTTGCACTATATCCAGATGCACTTTCTCGATCATGCCTCGGGATTTCAGTAGAGTCACTGTGACCAGGTAACAAAGACACGTCATAAGTTAACTCACAAGTACAAGTAGCCTGGAACAACAACTTACACCAACATATGCATGTTTTCATATAATTTTCAATAAGCTTATTAAATCAATCAATTCCCATTACTCTTATAGGGGCAAAGACCATTGACAACCCTCCTACAGCTAGTTCGATCTCTATCTGCACGTTTCGTCCATGACCTACTTTAGATTATCCGTCTGACTCACCGGGAAAACCCACTGAAAAGTCACACACCACCGCCGACTAAATAACGGAACTAATATTGTGCTAAGGTTTATAATCAATCCATGCTCTACATGGAGAAATAAAACAAATTCACGGTACGAAACACACCAAATCACTGTTGAGATTGATCCTTTCACGGAATCCTGTACAAAAACCAACTGCATATCCATCTTTGTTTCCCGAACACGCTATTATAGTTGCACTGATAGCTGACACATGCAAGTTCCGTTATTTAGTCAGCCGTGGAATGTGACGTTTCAAATTGATTTCTCCATGAGTCAGAAACGCATGTATCTACAGTAGACTGTTCTGCCTCTCCAGTTCAGATCCGGGGACATAAGTTCATGTTCATAGTTTTTTCTCCAAATGTATCTTGGTCTACCTCTCCTCCTCTTCAACTGTCGAGTCCTAACATTCCATGTGACTATTTTTGTTTCTTTCTTGATATTTAAAAGTGCAGTCGGGAAACTGAGGCAGTGGTCCGGGTCAGGCAAAATATAATGACCAAGACCACTATCTCTCTTCCATGTAGAATTCCCTGGAAACACGCTCTTTTCAAGGCAGTCTGGCTTTACGAGATGTGGAGCAACGTGATCCCCGTAGTAGTGAGCACAACCGCTTGTAGGACCGTGGTCCACCTTCTCCAGCACACTTGGATTGTGAGGAAAACTACAATAACCTGCTACTTAAGGCCCTTTTCACGAAGCACAAAGGAGCAAACTTACTCATTATGGACATACAGCAACAACAAGAGCAGTGTAGTTAGCAGAGTCGCGTCTCATATTCCGAGACCATTCCTTCCCCAAAACCATTTACTTTTGTGTGGTTGTCAATGTTTCTGCAACCATCTTCGTTTTTATGGATCTAGGTGGTTGGCTCTAATCCAACATATTATACTCTAGGAGCGCGTGGCCGAATGGTTTCGATGTCTGCCTGTCCGACAAGGAGGGCAGGGGCTCGAATCCCCGGTATGGCATATTTTATTTTTCTGTTGGTGGTGAAATTAAACAAAAATATCCAGCACACGACGTGGTGACATCAGTGGCGAAGCGGTCTGTAGTTCTCAGCCTAAAAACCCATCGACTACCCCACCAGTGCGAAAAAGTCGTTTGACAGCGAGTTGTCCGTTTTTAGTGTTTCATCCCAGGACCTTTTCAGTTTGGATGACCCTTCTGGAAGCTTTCATGGTACTTGTGCATTAATTCACCCACGGATTATAATAGGTCAAATTTAGTAGAATGTAGCCAACCGAAGCACCATACTTTTCAATTCGCGCGGTAAACCTATGTCCATGTCATTCTCTCAGATCTAACACTGTACGTGGAAGATGGATTTATTGCAGTTGTCACACTTGACATGCAAGAAAATAAATTGTGTGCAGTTTTTACAGGAAAGACGAATTATACACACCGTCCGACTGTGTGCTAAAAATCATGTTATGACTTTGTCTCTCACAGTTCGCCAAGATCGTTAGAGATGTCGCACATGTCAGCAGGACATTCCTGTTTGTTCTGGCACATGGTTAAAGGGCACCTAACCCTAACCCTAACCAAAACGGAACACACAGACACATGATAGATTCCTACATATGTGAGTTTCTGTGGCGACATCAGAATAAAGTCCGTCCATTAGACTCGTTCGATAATATTCTGCAGGAGATCACATAATGTTGGCCTCCTCTTTAAATTGTGCAGCTACGAACGAACAACATGTGTATGTCCTGATATGTGCATAGCTTCAGCAATCCTTGGTAATCTGTTCCCTTCACGACCCTTTTCAGGGCCCACAAAACCCACAAACCAGCATCAAGGTCCTTTTTAGGGCCCACAAAAAACAACAAAACTGCACCCAACAAAACTGCACCCTGATAGCTAGCCTCTTATAATTATTTGTGTACGGAAACCCGTGTGGTCATTGAATGGTATACAATTTCAGAATGGGTGAATTAACGCACAAGAACCGCTTTCATCTTCCTCTTGTAATCGTAGAGACTCGCTAGCCCCCTCACCACCTCAAGAAAACTCAAACACGACGGGGGAGATAACCCTATTGCCCCTGACCATATGCATAGGCCTGCAGAGAACAGCATTTCTCCACCCCAACCACGACATCATAACAAATTACTCGTGTGAGTCATCGCTAGTAAACAGAGGCTCCTATGCAGACGTTCAGCCTTTCGCTTCCCACAGACATGCACATTCCATCGCACATTATCACTGGCAGCGCAGATAACGAGTCACGACGTGTGCCGACAAATCGTATAAATTAAAGCAGGAGTTCTTGGTCGTGGTTATTTGAGCTTTTGTTATGTTGTGGTCGTCGTTGTTGTTGTTGTTATTGTTGTTGTGTTCCGAGTTTCTACTCTCGCACTGGTTTTTATATTATTGTAACATTTACCGGGAGGTGTCTACGAGTTTTTGTTGTTGGTGTTAATTGATTTCTGTTGTTAAGATTTCGACCGCTTCTGGCAAGGCCATGCCTTGTTCAACCGTGGTTATTGGCAACTTGCTGGGCATGTTAAGTGGGGATTGCCTTCTGGGGTGCAGTTTGACTGGGCGCATGTATATATTTTTTGTGTGGATAATCTTTATTGCACGTACTATTTATAACAATTTTCAAATTTGTACATACTAATGAGAACAAATTTCAAACACAACTTTGTGCGATGTGAAGTGAAATCATGTGAACATTTCACATGAGATTAAATATGAGATGGTGGGCATTACATTTCGTGAAGGAGGCGGTGGCATAAATGTAATATTGTTATTAAAAAAAAAAATCCTTTTGCAGCCATTTCCCACTGTTACAACTTGGAAGCGAGAAGACAAATCAAAGTATTTTAATCAGATTTGGGGGTGGGAGGGGGAGTTTACATGTATATGTGGTCTTTGCCGTTCTCTTAGTAATGGTGATATCAAAAGGGTGGTATCTTTGACTTCAGGAGTACATTTCCAAATCACTATTTCACGTACAAAAAGGATAGGCAAAACTACCGAACTGCAAAACTGCCAAAGTGGAACACATTACAAACAAATACATAATAGATGTTAGCATAGACTGGCCACATGTCCCGATTGAACCCAGAAGACTACATTCTGAGGTTGAAAGGAGATTGCGTTCGCCAGTAGAAACCAGAATGCAAACCTTCAAACAAACAATACTTGGAATTACGACTTTCTCCACGCACAGAAAGGATTGCCAAAACTACTGTACTCTAAAACTACCATTGTGGATCACATCCACACATTGGCCCAAACGTTCTAATATAACCTAAAAGACTATGGCATGAGGTTGAAAGTGCGTGCATTTACCAGTATAATCCAGAAAGATAAACCTTTAAGAAAGCCACAAACAAATTGTTCTTTATGACTTTGTTCATTCATAGTATTTCGTTGGCCCTGCCGATTTTCTAGGTGTCTTTTGGCTGCCCGAGTGGTCCACCGGCGTCTTTGTGTGTTTCAAGGACAAGAATAGCACCACTGCCCCACAGAGAACATGATGTAAAAAGCGACTAACTATGTGACATGGCATAGCACTGGTCATGGTTAGATGGTTTGTTAAGAGGAGCATAGATGGCGCCTAACAGGCTGCAGGTCTGGCTAATTTGCTGTATTATTAAGATGGACTCCCACATCTGTTAACCACCACTTATCCCAACCTAGCGGATCAATAAGCTGCTCGAGCCTAGCTCGCTAAGCAGGAAATCCTCCTCATGGCTATATCCAGCTCACGTGATTGGTCCCAGAGATGGGACTTACAAGCACAGTTCGACTAAGACCAAAACTATTGGCTTGTGAGGAGTAAATGTTTGTCTATTTATACTAATGTCGGGGAATGTAGTTGTTAGAGATCAGTATACTAAACCACAGCTTTTATGAGGTAGTGGGGCCAATTCCTTTCCTCTCTACCTTTTATTTCACTGAAGCGATATTATTGCTAAATCTGTTTAATTTTTTAAAAATGTTCAAAAAATATTTTTTAAAAAAACAACAAAACAAAACAATACCTGAAAAAAAAGCTATGGAATTTAGCTTTACAAAAGCCAAGTTGGCAACTCTTTTCAGAATATAATGAAAGGCATGACCTAAGTTTTACTTAGCCTCCTCTGCACGTATTTTCCATCCACTTTATGTTTGGACAGTGGTAGTGGTGTTGAGTCTCCGCCTAGCTAGATCCTTGATCTACTTAATTGCAAAGGCAGAATTGTATCTCTACACCTTACTATCTCTTTTTCTTCCGTAGTCCATAGCATACACACGCTGCAGTCGGGGAGAAAGTGTAAGATGTTTCATTGTACAATGCTTCAACTTTTGTATGAAGTGTATTGGCCAGTTCCCTTTCTCGCTGTCTTTCTTGCTCTAAAAGTTTGACTGTTTCAATTCCTGTTGCGGGATCAAGATGTTGAGCAGTGCATGAGCTGCAGCGGACAGCGACACATAGCTGATTGCTAACGTCAGGGTCAGCGACACAGAATTATAAGTGCCTTCTACACCTCCCCGTGGCGATCTTGGATAACATGCTGCAACAGGGAAGACTGGCTAAGAAGAAGGGATCGAAGAGGGAAGGCTAATCCGGTACTTAAAAATGACTGCTGAAGTCGGATATGTCGGACCGAAAGGCGCAAATATCGCAGTCAAGCTGTAAACTACGACACAACACATCTCCGGACAACATCGTGCAACTTGCAAATCCCTTTTCGGGGCATGGTAGTTGGAGTTTGAGAACGAACGAAGAAGAAGAATCGAAGAATATATGGAGCGGAAAGAAAACCGAACATAATAATAAGAGATTACAGTATTTAATCAATACATCTCTGAGGAAGATTCGTCGTCTGCAGGCCAACGAAGTGGGGGATAGGGCAGACATTGCCGCTCCGCATACTCTGCCACTGAGAGACAGTGCAAGGTTTGACGTACGGAGCACCGGTGGTTGGTTGGTTATTGATCCACAGCGGCCTATGGGCTCCTGCCTTTTGGCCCAATGCCAAATAGTGGGTATCTATATGGCAAGTGTTTGTAAGCTGTTGTTTAGTCCCATACAAAGTGTTCAATTTGTCTGCCCCCGGAGGAAGAAGCTTTTTCCCAACACCGGAAAGCGCTGGACATTCAAAAAGATGATGTTCAACAGTTTCACAGGAATGTGTGCACAACCGGCACTCTGGAGTATGGGATGTGTGCACAACCGGCACTCTGGCGTATGGGATGCGTGCACAGCCGGCACTTTGGAGTATGGGATGTGTGCACAGCCGGCACTCTGGAGTATGGGATGTGTGCACAACCGGCACTCTGGAGTATGGGATGTGTGCACAACCAGCACTCTGGAGTATGGGATGTGTGCACAACCGGCACTCTGGAGTATGGGATGTGTGCACAACCGGCACTCTGGAGTATGGGATGTGTGCACAACCGGCACTCTGGAGTATGGGATGTGTGCACAACCGGCACTCTGGAGAATGGGATGTGTGCACAACCGGCACACTGGAGTATGGAATGCGTGCACAGCCGGCACTTTGGAGTATGGGATGTGTGCACAGCCAGCACTTTGGAGTATGGGATGTGTGCACAGCTGGCACTTTGGAGTATGGGATGTGTGCACAGCCGGCATTCTGGAGTAGGGGATGTGTGCACAGCTGGCACTTTTGAGTATGGGATGTGTGCACAGCCAGCATTCTGGAGTATGGGATGTGTGCACAGCCGGCACTTTGGAGTATGGGATGTGTGCACAGCCGGCACTTTGGAGTATGGGATGTGTGCACAGCCGGCACTTTGGAGTATGTTCTGGTTGGATTCTGTTCAAGTGTCTGTTACGTTGTACATGTTGAGTGCGAAGTAGGAAAATAATGCGTTGGTATCTCTTTTTCATGAGGTTAATGTTGTCTTTGGCATTTGGGGTGGCCATATGTTTGCAGATTTCTCTCCCAGTATTCCCCATTGCCCATCTATTCAGTAGGCCCTCATTGTTCGCAGTCCTCAGTACCAATTTGACTGTCTGTAGGGTTGTTGGTGTGTATTGTTGTTCTTGAATTGATCCATTCTTAGCCAGTCTTGTCTGCCTTGTCATTGCTAGGTGTATTTGAGTGACCAGGGATCCATTGCATGACTATTATGACTTCATGGGATGTGAGAAGTTTGTTGGCTTCTAGGGATATTTGGATAAGTTCAGTATTACAATGACTACCATCTTCAAGAGGTTCAATGGCAGATAATGAGTCGGTAAAGATTGCGATGCTTTGGGCTTTTGATGGGAAAGCATCAAATACACTTGT
Source organism: Ariolimax columbianus (assembly GCA_036924085.1). Classification (NCBI taxonomy): domain Eukaryota; kingdom Metazoa; phylum Mollusca; class Gastropoda; order Stylommatophora; family Arionidae; genus Ariolimax; species Ariolimax columbianus. The sequence goes on along the minus strand of JAVGWX010000007.1, from coordinate 38,377,029 downwards.
ACAGTCCTCAAGTGGTACAGAGCTACTTCCAGTGCTGTTATTTCTGCCTCATAATTTGAACATATCTCCCCACATGCATCAAACAGCTCATCAGATGTTCTGTCCGGATACTCTATGTAGACTCCATACGGGGCACCACGTTATAAATGCTTCTCTCGCAGTGTTTGTCAGCTTGCGAATTATATTGTTCCTTGTACTCGGTACTGACTTTTTCTTTTTCCGCATTGCAGTGTGCCTTGTAAAATAATGTGCGGTCCATTAAGTTGCCTCTGAAAAATGCGAGTTATTCGTCAAGCGCGTTGTTTAAACAATGCCCACTGGGGTTTAATTTTTCTTGTAGGCTGTAGCTCATTTCACAATCCAGTCGACTGGAAAACACTAAATATTCAGGTAAAAAGCACATAATTAAAAATCTTTTACAAAATTAATTTTTACTTGTTTGCCTCACTAGTTTCTACTGGCGGAGGCGCGCCTATTCCACCCCTGACCGTAGTCCTTTTGGGCAATATTAAGACGCATAAACCAGTGCGTCTATGCATGTGTGCGTCTGTATGTAGGTTTGTGCACTCTCAGAAGTCAGCCCAACCAAAGTACAATGGAAGGGCTTCACACTGAGGGCGCGTATGAAAGTTGTGCAAGAGTATGATTGTTGGACAGAGTCAAATGTAAGAGAGTGAAGTAAGAAGAGAGAACAGGTCAGAGATATGAAACACTTGGGCTGCGTGTTCACGCAAGATGGAATGCTGGACAGAGAGGTAGTATCAAGAACACGGAAAGCGAATACGAGTTCCTTTCAGCTCTCACCATTATTAAGACAAAAACACATTCCAATGGAGACAAAGAGACAGTATCACCAGGCTCCCTCTGTCGTGGAAAAGGGAGAAAGAAAGAAAGAAAGCAAACTTCGAGAAAAGACCTAGAAGCGACACAAGAAAGGCGTGGGAAGCTGGAAAGAATTCGAAAAGATAAGCACAGGACAGGTCTACTTGGATAGGGTTGATGCCCTTTGCAATCCCAAGTTGAAAAGAGCGAAGAAGAAAAGCCAAGTTACCAGTTATAGATGGGTTGACTGGAGCGTTTCGATAACAGAGGTAGAACTATGTAGCTTTGCCGTGAGAAACGAGCGCTCTATAATTCTTCTACAAGGCGCGTATGTGTGTGTGCTGACGCGCGGGAGATGTGCCATTTTGCTCGCTCTCGTTGCACGCACTTTATGCTCGTGGTCCGGGAGTTAATGCTTAGCGATGATAACAGGGTCATTACTCCAGGAAGAATGTTGAGAAATAAAGCACACATCTGTCGAGCGTAATGCAACAGGGGCTGGACAAGGTTCAAAAACAGCATTAGAACAACGTGCGCTGATTTCGTCTTTATATCTAAAACACTGGAAGCATTTATAGAAGATTGTTATGTCGCGTGGAAATATATGGCATAGCAGAACAGTTAACGTGATACAATACATACGGAACACTGGACGCCATCAATCAATCATTCAACCGTTAAATCAATCAATCAATCAGAGCGCGTTTCTCCTTTCGGTGAAATAGGCCATTGACAACATCTCATCAGCATATGTGGTCATGGGCTGCTCTTTCTGTCTCTCTCCATGCGTAATCATTTAATCTTAGTTCCTTCTCACATTCTCCGTGAATTTTTGGGTCTACCTCTCTCACTCTTCCCTTGAGGATTCCACGTAAGTACCTGTCTGGCTATGTTGGTCGGTCGCTTCCAGTTTAATTTCTTTACTTAATTTGTTGTTCCAGTAGCTGTTGTTGGCCCCTTTCCCATAGGTCCTCATTCCTCACCATGTCCTGTCGCGGGATGCACATTATCCTTCGTATGCATCTGTTAACCAAGGAGCTGCAATATTTGTTATATGGCATATGGTCCCGCTTTACACTTCTTCTTCTTCTTGTTTTTCTTCTTCTTCTTCTTCTTCTTCTTCTTCTTCTTCTTCTTCGACGTTCGTCCTACCAATGACGTTGCGATTTCAGCTTGATTTTTGGGATACCGGGTTTGCCTTTCCCACTGTAATCCCTGTTCTCTTAGCCAGACTACACCAGTGCAGCCTGTTTCCAGGGCTGCCGCTTGGAGGCGGAATATAGTTGACTGTTGTTCGCTGCTACTGGCTCCATACAGCAGCATCGACTTGACACTGGCATTGAATACTCTACTACTTTAGTGTGAATCTTGATTTCACTAGATCTGCGATGTTGTTGTGTAAGAAATGCCATTTTTGCCTTTCCAATTCTTGAAATTTAATCTTCATATGTACCTTCTGATATGTCAATTGTAAATAAAGTAAGCTCCCGTTTAACTACGTCACTGCAATCTGGGCAAACCTATAGGTGCTCACTCTCCCAAACGATGTAGAGTGGGGATGCTGTTGATTCTGTATGTACTACTGCTGATTCTGTATGCACTACTGCTGATTCTATATGCACTACTGCTGATTCTGTATGCACTACTGCTGATTCCGTATGCACTACTGCTGATTCCGTATGCACTACAGCTCCACCCTCTTAGGCGCGTTTCCAGCTCTATCGTCGATTAGTTTCTGAATTTCTCCTGGACTAGTTCACAAGAAGTGAGGTTCTGAATAAGCCCAATGTAGAGAAAATACTTCTGAAGGAAATAAGAAGCAGAAAAATAAGATATTTTGGTCATGTCAAGCGGAATGACAGTCTGTTGAAAGTTATATTGGAGGAGAGAGTAGAGGGCAAGAGAGCCAGACGGTGGCAGTTGTACAGATGGACAGACAACATCAAGATGTGGTCGGAACACAGTTTGATTGACTGTACCAACCTGGCAAGGGACAAAGACATATGTAGATCCATAACAGTCAACCTCCGATGCGGAGACAGCACTTGATGATGATGAGTTCACAAAAGTATTCAATACTATAACTATCGTATTACAAAATAATACCAATGGTATTTTGCCGTCAACGACAGAAAATTAGCGATAAGCCAATTTGTTTGGGTTTCAAACTCACGGCCCGCCAAGCCATATCTCATCAACAAGTCATTCTGTCCTAGGACTGGTTACCAAGCTCAGGATTCTGTATTTCCATTTCTTCCTGTCACCTGCGTCTTCAGCTTAGCCTAAGTCTTCACCGCCATCTTTTTGCACGCTTGTGCCACAAAGTTATTCCTTGGTCTGCCCCTTCCTTTGTGTCCTTGTGTTCTGTCTTCTAGGACATGGGTCCTCTTGACGTAGATTGTAGCCCCAGTTAAGTCAGACGTTGTTTTTGTGTCTTTTCTAGCAGATGTTTTTTTCTCCTTTCCCACTTCTGCCAAGACCGTTTTGTTTGATCTCTCTGTCCAACTCACCTAACTCATCATCCAGTAACATCGCACCTCAAAAGCCTCGCACGTATATATCTCCTCTCTTGTATTTATTGTCCATGCATCAGCACGGCACAACGCCATAGACCAGATAGTTGTGGTCAGAACTCTTTTTTCCGTATTGTTATATTAATGCTACCTATCAGTATTTTCTGTTTCTCTCTAAAGACCTTTACCAGCACAATTCTGGCTCTTATTTCTCTATTGCATCGTACATCTTGTGTTATGATTTGACCCAATGTAAATAAATAGGTAAACGTTCTCGATTTTTTTTTACCCTCTATATTTCCATTGGTTTTGTTTGTTGTTGCTATACGTATTATCTTGGTGTTTTAATATTTATTTCCATGTCATAGGCTTATGTCGTTTCGCTGATTGTATTGAGCAGAGTTTGTAGATCTTCTCTCGTCTCAGCGATAATGACTTGGCCATCAGTAAACTTAATTTCCCTTCAGTTGTTAGTCATTTATTTCTAAAATCACCATACCAGGTGTCCCGTAATGTTGTTGGCGTCACAATGGGGAAAAAACAGGTGATTGTGCTAAACAAGAATATAGATCATTCATTTGAGAGGTTACTTAACTTAACGTCTTTATACTGGTTTAGAAGACTCTGCAGAGTCTGTATGCAACCCGTTTCATTTACATTTCCTTGCTCTAAAAGCTATACACATTCAATCTATTTTTAAATGCAATAACTATCCCTGCCTCCACTACTTCCTGTGGCAATGCATTTCAAGCATTCATCACTCTCTGACTGAAAACATATTTCCTAGTATATAATCTGGTCCTTTCCTTAGTTATTTTGTAGCTATGCCCTCTTATTATTGTAGGTGGTTGTATTTTGGAAAAAGCAACTTCTTATAGTCTTATTTATCCGTTCCTTTGATTATCTTATTGATCTGTATTAAGCCACCTCGAATTATTCTCTTTTCTAGACACTTTAGGCTGGTTTTTCTGAGTCTCTCCTCATAACTGTAATTCTGGAAATCATCTTACACCGAATATTTACAGTATAAAAATAATGTTTGGTCACAACGAAAGGACCTCGGTGAATAAATGTGATGAATTATTTTAACCCAAATGATGACAGTTGCCGTGGAACTCTCCTAACAAAACGCAGAAAATGTTTACAAGAAATGCAGACCACCGTTTGAAAATATAACAATGTCTTCCGAGACGGGAACAAAAAAGCAACAATTAACCCCTGGTAACGTACCAATTTTAATTTTAATTTTATGTGTTTGCCTCACTAGTTTCTACTGGCGGAGGCGCGCCTATTCCACCCCAGACCGTAGTCAATTTGGGCGATATTAAGACGCATAAACCAGTTCTTGGATGCGTGTGTGTATATGTTTGTACCTAGCCTGGTGTTTCCGTGATGTTGCTCGCTTTTTGATTATCCTCTCGTTGTCTTTCGTAGGTATTTGGCTGCTATTTTTATTTTCTTGTGTTCCTCGATTTACCCAGTCGAGTTTCTGATGCACAATATGCACAATTGTTTTCTTTGGACCATTTTGGGAATGAGTATTTATTTTCCTTCCTACTTGATTCAGACCTCTTTTATTTATTTCCTGATTTAAATATGTATATATATCCCCCTTTTATTTTTATATTTTTTTTAAACACCATCATACATTTTATAAAAAAATTGTGAAGATAGCAGTGAAGTGAGGTGTACAACGAGGATGAAGGAAATGGAATGATTGTGAAATATGACAAACAATATACTGGTTACATACGAATATAAATTAATTGCAAAGGGTCTTCCTTCTGTTGTGAGGCCCATCTTTGTTGACTTCCTTCCGTCTGGTCTTGGTGTATCAGGTTTTTACTGCTCTCATATATTTGTCCATCGCAGTCATGTATTCCAACAAATATCGCAGTCTAGCTGTAAACTAACGACACAACGCATTCCGTTCTCTGGACTATGTCCTGATGCTTGCAAAGTCATGTTCACTGCTTGGTAGCGGGAGATTGAGAATGAACGCAGAAGAAGAAGAAGAAGAAGAAGAAGAAGTAAGCGATTTACTGACTTTCGTGGGCCACTTGTAGATCCTCCGTTTCACCTGTGCCCTTTAGCTCTCGCAGTTAATTAGGTGTTGAATGTGTGGTAGGCTCAGGAATATAAATCAAACATACCAAAACCCCCTACATACGGCTTTTATCTGTAGGGGGTATTGAACGGACACGATAGAGGTTATACAATGTAGCTGGCCCTGGGCTTTCGTGATGGTCTTTATACGTCCCTCAGGATAGTTTGAGACTGAGACCCCCATTATTTTCATATTGATGTTACAGCTCAGAAAGCGAAGACGAATTGTTGGAACTAGTGACAAAAGGGGAGACATATTCGAGTGGCAGTCATTAAGTAACAGTCATTTTATTATAAAGTACGCAGAAGAGTATGTGCAACGGAATATGTTATTGCAGGACACAAAATGGCTCTTTAGCAATGCTCTATGTAGGGATTGTGGCGATCGAGCAGTATGTACATGCGCAATATAGCGCACAACATGGCCGCCCGACTGTTGACTCGCACCGTGGAAAAACCGGCGTTATTAGTTTGATTGTGGTGAGGGGAAACTTCTAATATCTATAGAAGAATGGCGGTTCAATATGGAGACAATTGTTTGAGTCAGAGGAGAGTACGTAGATGCGTAGAATGATTTAGGTTTCCAGATTTAGGTAATGGTATAACCATTGATTTTGTCCATAAGTCCGTCCAGTTTCCTGTCGCCCATATTTTGTCAGGCCTTCCACCACTACCTCTCCACCTGCCTATAAGAGCGCTGCTGGTATATTGTCCACGCCGGCCGCCTTCCCTATTCTTAATGTCTTTACCGCTGCAGCTACCTCTTCTTTCGTTATCAGTTGGTTATCCTCTATAGTTGTTGGTGTTGGAGGGATTGTTTTCTCAGGTTCCTTCCGTCCCTCATAGTTGTATAACTTGGAACAGTACGTCATTGTCCTCAATAAGGCACTTGCCTCTTTTATCCTGGATAATAACGTTTTTTTAAACGTCACGTAGAAAGATCGAGTTACAAATGAGGAAATACGAGATAGAATGACAACAGCAATAGGGCCTTTTGAAGACCTCTTGGCAACTGTCAAAAGAACGCAACTCGCTTGTTACGGTCACATATCGAGATCACATGGTCTTGCAAATACGATCCTGGACGGAAAGGTGCAAGGCAGACGACGAAGAGGCCGTCACAAAAAGAGGTGGGAGGACAACATAAAAAAATAGACCAATCTCCGACCAGAAGAGGCACAGGCAACGGCCACTGACAGAAAAGGGTGGCGTGGGGTTGTGAGGATGTCTTCGCGACGAGTATGCCCTAACGACCTCACCGGTTACGGGATGACCTGACCTGAGAATGATTTCAAAACGGATGACACAACGTCATTGATGAACCGTGGTGTGGGAGACCAGCAAGCGCGGAAGCTGGCACAGGGAAACAGCAGATCGGCCATGGCAACAAGCAAGCCACTACTGATGATATAATCGTAGATTCCAACATGTTTCACGGCGCTGCAGACAACAACGATGACCTTTCACACAAAGTTCTGCAGATACTCCTTTCCAGTACACGCAGCATAATATTTAGCCATGGCACTAACGTCACAGTGTGGCAATATTTGATTGCCTCTCTTGATAATATTTGATTGCCTCTCTTGATAATATTTGATTGCCTCTCTTGATGATTTGATTGCCTCTCTTGATAAGATTTGATTGCCTCTCTTGATAAGATTTGATTGCCTCTCTTGATAAGATTTGATTGCCTCTCTTGATAAGATTTGATTGCCTCTCTTGATAAGATTTGATTGCCTCTCTTGATAAGATTTGATTGCCTCTCTTAATAAGATTTGATTGCCTCTCTTGGAAAGATTTGATTGCCTCTCTTGATAAGATTTGATTGCCTCTCTTGAAAAGATTTGATTGCCTCTCTTGATAAGATTTGATTGCCTCTCTTGATAAGATTTGATTGCCTCTCTTGATAAGATTTGATTGCCTCTCTTGATAAGATTTGATTGCCTCTCTTGATAAGATTTGATTGCCTCTCTTGATAAGATTTGATTGCCTCTCTTGATAAGATTTGATTGCCTCTCTTGATAAGATTTGATTGCCTCTCTTGATAAGATTTGATTGCCTCTCTTGGTAAGATTTGATTGCCTCTCTTGATAAGATTTGATTGCCTCTCTTGATAAGATTTGATTGCCTCTCTTGATAAGATTTGATTGCCTCTCTTGATAAGACTTGATTGCCTCTCTTGATAAGATTTGATTGCCTCTCTTGAAAAGATCTGATTGCCTCTCTTGATAAGGTTTAATTGTCTCTCTTGATTAGATTTGATTGCCTCTCTTGATAAGATTTGATTGCCTCTCTTGATAAGATTTGATTGCCTCTCTTGATAAGATTTGATTGCCTCTCTTGGAAAGATTTGATTGCCTCTCTTGATAAGATTTGATTGCCTCTCTTGATAAGATTTGATTGCCTCTCTTGATAAGATTTGATTGCCTCTCTTGATAAGATTTGTTTGCCTCTCTTGATAAGATTTGATTGCCTCTCTTGATAAGATTTGATTGCCTCTCTTGATAAGATTTGATTGCCTCTCTTGATAAGATTTGATTGCCTCTCTTGATAAGATTTGATTGCCTCTCTTGATAAGATTTGATTGCCTCTCTTGATAAGATTTGATTGCCTCTCTTGATAAGATTTGATTGCCTCTCTTGATAAGATTTGATTGCCTCTCTTGATAAGACTTGATTGCCTCTCTTGATAAGATTTGATTGCCTCTCTCGATAAGATTTGATTGCCTCTCTCGATAAGATTTGATTGGCTCTCTCGATAAGATTTGATTGGCTCTCTCGATAAGATTTGATTGCCTCTCTTGATAAGATTTGATTGCCTCTCTCGATAAGATTTGATTGCCTCTCTCGAAAAGATTTGATTGCCTCTCTCGATAAGATTTGATTGCCTCTCTCGATAAGATTTGATTGCCTCTCTCGATAAGATTTGATTGCCTCTCTTGATAAGGTTTAATTGCCTCTCTTGATAAGATTTGATTGCCTCTCTTGATAAGATTTGATTGCCTCTCTTGATAAGATTTGATTGCCTCTCTTGATAAGATTTGATTGCCTCTCTTGATAAGATTTGATTGCCTCTCTTGATAAGACTTGATTGCCTCTCTTGATAAGATTTGATTGCCTCTCTTGAAAAGATCTGATTGCCTCTCTTGATAAGGTTTAATTGTCTCTCTTGATTAGATTTGATTGCCTCTCTTGATAAGATTTGATTGCCTCTCTTGATAAGATTTGATTGCCTCTCTTGATAAGATTTGATTGCCTCTCTTGGAAAGATTTGATTGCCTCTCTTGATAAGATTTGATTGCCTCTCTTGATAAGATTTGATTGCCTCTCTTGATAAGATTTGATTGCCTCTCTTGATAAGCAAGCACACGTCATCCTTGTGGACACCCACCCGTGAAAAACAGTGGAGCACTGCAAAGAAGAAACGGAATAGAAGGATTGAAATAGTGCGGGATCAAAATGCTGAGCAGTGCATGAGCTGCAGTGGTCAGCGACCCATAGATGAATGCTAGCGTCAGGGCCAGCGAACCAAAGCTGCTAAGACCCTTCTACACCTCTACGCGGTAATCCTGGATAACAGGCTGCAACAGAGCAGACTGGCTAAGGAGAAGGGATTAAAGAGGAACGACAACCTGGTGCTAAAAAATGCCTGCTGAAGTCGGATGTGTCAAACCGAGAGGTGCAAATATCACAGTCAAGCTGTAAACTATGATACCAGACAACATCATGCTACTTGCAAAGTCCTTTTCAGAGCTTGGTAGCGGGAGTATGAGAACGAACGAAGAAGAAAAAATAGTGTGACAAGAACACACACGCTAAACTGTTGAAAAGAAACAGGCAACCGTGGAATATGAGGTGAGAAGGCCACAATGAGAACTACGGGGTACACGTCAATCCCTCACCTCGTTAGCCAAGCTACCATGAAAACAGCCCGTTTTCAGGAAGAAGCTACGAAGAAGCCAAGGTGAGGGTCATGACCAGCATGTTATATGGAAATGAGATACCAGACCTGGCCAGAGGGTGCGGAGCTGAGACAAAAGCTGTGGGGCAGCCGCTCCGACCTGGTGAAGACTACAGACTTCATCATGGCGACTGGCCTGCAAATATAGCATGACCAAAAGATCCTGAACGCAAAGAAGAAGAAGATGTTTTGTCTGACCCTGACTAACGTATCTGATCAGTATATTTTGCCTGACCAGACGTTAGTCTTCCTTCTGCTGACCTGGTATTGGGCACAAATTAATGCAACATGGAAGCATTACAAGGCGGTCTCTATTCTGGAATCGTTTGGGCAAGTCCCTTTCAGTTCAGGCGCAATCTCAACATCGAAAATAGGCTGCATTGGATCTCCAGCGTACTCTTATCTCTTGCTGTATAGATGACCGCATCCTTCACCGTTAACATTTTCAGCACGCCGGTGCTGCAAAGACCTTTCATGAAAAGTGTCTAGAAAAGAGAAGCATTCGAAGCGATTTAATACTTATAAGATAATCAAAGGAAATGATAAATTGGACTTTAACACGTTTTTCAAAGTACAGCTGCTTACTAAAACAAGAGGGCGCAGCTATAAATTGATTAAAGAAAGGTCCAGATCAGAAACTAGGGAACATTTTTTTTAGTCAGAGAGTGGTGAATTCTTGGAATGGATTGCCACAAGAAGTAGTGGAGGCAGGGTCAATTAATGCATTGTTTTTCTACGTTTTTTATCTTCTTCATCGTTCGTTCTCAATCTCCCGTTACCAAGCCCTTAAAATGGCTTTGCAAGTAGCAGGATGTTGTCCAGAGAAAAGAATGCGTTGTGAATTAGTTTACAGCTTGACTGCGATATTTGCACCTTTGGGTCCGACACGTCCGACTTCAGCAGGGAGTGATGCATTCAAGAATAAATTGGATGCGCATAGATATTTTTAGACCATGAAAGTAAAAGAAACTGGTTGTATACAGACTACAGAGTCTTCCAAACCAGTACAAAGACGTTAAGTTAAGCTATGATACACAGATAAAAAGCTGTTTTATTCCCCCGGGGGATCTGCACAAGAAGAATAAGAAAAAGAAAGAAAGAAGAATATAAAGAAAAATAGAAGAAATAATAACAGATCTACACAGGTGAAGCAAAGTACTACAGCGGTAGGGGAACTACAAATAGTTAATGTCACAGGTAGATGAAATCTTTCTCTTCATTTCATTGTTTTCTCATTTCTGTTCCCTTCTTTTCTGATCATTTCCGCCATATTAGTTTCTACAATCCATATCCGTTTTCTGGGAGAGAAAAAACCAAGAATAACCCAAATGCAAATTGGATGGTCGACTCAGCGCTAACAACGAGCACCGCCCTTACTTCTGTGCAAGTCTCTTCATCGGTGTTGTGTCTTTGCAGCATCGCATCTTCATCTGTTTACGTGGGTAATGTTTAGCTTCACAACTTGCTTCATGTGTTTTCACAGGGTGGGATGGGCACACCGAGACACTAACAGAGAGAGGAATGAGTGACACACACACAGCCAGACACACATCACAAGACAAAGAAAGAGCGACACAGACATACATATAGAGGCATTCAGAACAAGACAGAGAGAGAGAGAGAGAGAGAGAGAGAGAGAGAGAGAGAGAGAAAGAGAGACGCAGAGACATATGACAGAAAAACACCAACAGATAATTCACCCACAGAGAAAGACAGACAGAGAGAGAGAGAGAGAGAGAGAGAGGGACATACATAGCATGACATACAGAGAGACATACAGAAACGCACAAAGACATACATAGAGAGAGACATGCAGAGAGAGAGAGAGACATGCAGAGAGACATATATAGATAAACATAGATATACAGAGAAAGAATGACGGAGAGAGACATAAGGTGACACACATAGACACACAGAGAAACAGACGGAGACACAGATAATGAGGCATACAGAGACATATAGAGAGACACACGCACACATATATATATATATATATATATATATATATATATATATATATATATAAATATATATATATATATATAGAGAGAGAACATACAGAGACATACAAATACACACACAGAGAGAAAGAGAGAGAGGCATACAGACATAGAGACAGAGGCAGGGAGAAGCAAACATACATACATATGCATACATAGAAACATACGCAGAAAGGGACAAACACAGAGCGACACATACACACGCGCAGAAAGACAGCGAGACACGCATATAGAAGCACACATGCAGACACACACACTCACAAACAAACACACACACAGACATGTGTAGCCCGTATGTAAGTCAAAGTGCACTGTGCACAATCAGTTTTCACGTGAATCAAGTGTGGAGATGCTGGCCACGAGAATATCAAAGCCTCCATACTTCCCTAGTATAGTCTGGCTAAGAGAATATGGATCGCAGCCAAACCATCTACACCCCTAGAAAAAAAAAAAAAATAAAAATAAATAAATAACTACAAATTTCAGCCAAAATCGCATGCAGTGGACCAAAAGACGCAGATATCGCAGCCTAGCTCTAAACTACGACACAGCCTCTTTTTCATGACTCACTGCTTCGTCTTCTTCTTCATCCTCTAATTGTCTTATTTTGGCACTTACATAGCTCACCATCAACAACCAAGTCTCCATTACTATTCTCAAAACGTCTACATTAGCTACAAATTTCATTGACATTAACACTACTAGTTTACTTTGACATACACATGTTTTGATTTCCTCTTCTTTATTTCTTTTTCTGATTATTTTTCCCCTCGCTTCTTATTTCGACTTTACTATTTTAGCACACAGATTTCCCCATTTACCTGGCCAGGCCAAGCAGCGCTACTGGCACGCAGTTTTCGTTATTACTAGGCACGGGTGTTGGCTGAGTTTTTCACCCTGTGCTAATCTCACACCAACAACCACTTCATCAAAGCACAGGTATTCGAAGCATCCTTTTCTACCTGTATATGCTCTCATCCTGCAGGAGTGGAACTTGGCAAGTCACCAACTGTATCTGCCATCACTTCAGTGTATATGCTGAGCGAACTTTCATAGCATCCGTTACCACATTTTTTTAACGGCAATTCTTTATTAGAATCCTCAGAATTAGAAGTTCCGTTAGGGGTTCAGACAACCGTTTGTCCATCTGTCAGAATCAGATGTTCCCAAACAATAAGGTGACATGCCAGACAGGGAAGGTCCACAGACGACCAATAATTGAGAAACATTTTTGTTGACAGGAATTTTAAGCTGATGAATAAACAAAACCCAAAAAAGTTAAAGCATCTTTGAAACATGAGCAAATGAACGTTTGTCCCAAATAAAACTTAATTCTCAAATGTTTTCTGGTTTTCAAAGGGGAGCAAAAAATAGTAACACTGCAACATGAAAGGCATGTCATAAGAGGTGACTAAACAGGGTTGGGCATTGGGCTGGCAACTTCATCCTGTAAGAAACTTCAAGTCACAAAAACTCACCCGATACAGACAGATCAACATTTGGTAACTTGGCATGTATTTTATTGAAGACCTATGCTCCACAGGGATCTGGAACCAATTTTCATTCATGCTTATTAAATATAAAGGTTACCTGACAAATGAAATTCAAACAAATTTATTGAATTTGTACATTTTATGAGTAAATGACATATTTATAAAGTATGAGGCGTGTTCAAGTGAAACTGCACCAAGTGAAAATACGTACGATGCGCATGATGATATCACGTCTGATGTAAACAGCATATACCAACTATCAAGTTTGCAAAATTTAATTATCCTCCGACTGATAGTTTCCTCAGCAGACCGCTGAAAACATGGCAGGTTTGATACAGGGGATCCGTCCAGAGTTGATCAGCGAGCAGTGATTCGGTTTCTAACAGCTGAAGGATGTCGACCAGTTGATATTCATCACAGAATGCAGGCAGTGTAGGGTGACAAAAGTGTGGCGAACGTAAGCTTCGGCGACGGTCCACCCGAATTGCTGCATCAATTTTGATGATGGTATCTTCTGACGCAACAATATGCGCCTGAGCAGGTCTCGGAAGATCTTTCATTAACTCACATCATTCTTTAAAATTGGTTGTTCAATTCTCCACTGTTGTTTTTGACACACTTTTGTCACAATATTGTTGGTATGTGCTGTTTACATCAGAAGTGACATCATCATGTGCATCATTTGTATGTTCACTTGGTGCAGTTAGGTCTGGTTTCATTTGAACACACCTCATATTATAAAGTAATTGGACTCTATTGTCTAAATAATGCAATTATAAGATATGTTTTGGGTGTTCTTTAAGATATTTATAATTAATACAAAAAATGTTGGTTTGTAATATGTGAATGTTCATTCTTCTTCTTCATCGTTCGTTCTCAAACTACCGCTACCAAACTCTGAAAAGGGCTTTTCAAGTAGCAGGATGTAGTCAGGAGAACATAATGAGCTGTGTCCTAGTTTACAGCTTTACTGCGATATTTTCAGCTTTTGGTCTGACACGTCCAACTTCAGCTTGGCATTGTTGGGCACATGGTTAGCCTTCCCTGTTCAATCCCTTCTCCTTAGCCAGTCTGCCGTGTTGCAGACCGTTATTCAGGATCACCACGTGAAAGTGTAGAAGGATCTTAGCATCTCTGGGTCGCTGGCATCTTCTCAGTATCTTGATCCCAAATGTTGATTCCAAAAGTGTGCCTCAAAGAAAGTTTGGGAACTGCTGTTCTAAATCAAGGAAGGTCACAATATAAACAGTGTTAAAGTAGTACATATCTATGCATAGACTGAAGTACACAGCTAAGATGGGGGTGCTGAGGAAGGCCTATGCACAAATACAGTACAAGGATTTTAGGAAAATGCTTCTGCCAGATACATGGAACACTTTGTATGGCACTAGAAAACAGTTAATAAACACTTGCAGATACTATTACATGGCATTGGGCCGAAGGGTGAGAGCCCAGATGCTGCTAGATTCGTAACAAAAAGTACACACTAGGAAAGAAAACCAAAACAACTCATTTTCTGTTACGGGAGTTTGTAATGAAAAGGTGGTGGTTACATGGCATTGAACAAAATTGCAGAAACAAGGTGTAGAGTACTGGGAAAATTATGTGCTGCTTATTTTAGATACTTGTAAAACTGGTCTTTTGTTCTTCGTGCTCCTAGAAATAGACTGTGTTACAACAGTCTGACCAAAAAGTTGACACTGTAATCCCCATAGTGGTAAGCTTGCTGAGGAGCTGTGCATTGCTATACATCCGGGAGGAGCCCAGTGCACCTTTTCAAGTACAACTTTGGATATAAGAAGACCAACTGTACCTGCTACCAAAGGAAAATATTTTCTCTGTTATTTTCTCTGCTCTTGACTTCCTAATTGCATGACTACGGTGGGCTGCCAGGATATGAAAACCCTTGCTGAGTTCAACGCCGTCTGTGACGGTGTTCTTCCATGTTGACCGATTTTGAGTCAGGTTCTCCCAGGTGTTAATGTCTATTTTACAGCACTTAAGGGACTTCTTCAGACTGTCGTTGAAACGCTTGTTTGGACATCCTTGTGATCGTTCTCCTTCACTCAGTTCGCTATACAAGAGCCTCTATGGAAGCCTTTCGTTTGACATTTGGGCAAGGTGGCCAGCCCATCTCAATTGAGATTTTTTTTAAAGTGCATGGATACTTTGCATGTTGGCTATGGACAGCACTTCAGTATCTGTGGTATGGTCCTGCCAGCATATATGCAGTATGCGTCTCAGTTCATGTGAAATTGATTTAGCCTCATGACGTCAACAGCATAGACAGTCCAGCTCTCATCCGCATGGAGCAATGGCGGCATGGTAGACCTTCAGCTTGGTCATTATGTTGATTCCTCAACGTTCCCATACTGTTGAGCGCATTCGGCCAAAAGCCGTGAGGTGTAGAGGTGCTACTCTAAATGCTAGAGGAAATGGCGAACCTTACAAATGATCATATTTCCTTACACTTTAACATCTTTGTGACAGATTATTTTTATTTTGTTGCAGGCAGACATCAAGGGCAGCCAAAAAAGGCTAGTAGAACAATTGACAGGTCAGATCACAGAGTCACCCGGACCACCGACTCGTAAACTGTTGGCACGATGCCTTGCCCTAATATTTAGTGTTGGAGATACGTTTGACCTGTTTGAAACGATTAACAAATGCAATGACATCATCAAAAGTAAAGATGATTCCCCCAGTTACCTGCCTTCTCGTTTGTAAGTTATGACTGTCTGTGTTCTTTTCTTTTTTTATTTTACTGGTGTTAATATGCGCCTAGACTGTGGGTCCGGAAGAAGTGGATACCTTTACCTATTTGGGTAGCACAATGAACACATTAGGAGGTACAGAATGCAGATGTCTTACTCTTAGTTGATCCGTATTTCTACAGGCATAGATAACCCTGTGTAGGTCCCATCTCTGGCGTGAGCTAAATATAGCTGGGATGAAGATTTCCTGCAGAGCGGGCTAGGCTCGAGCAGCTTATTACTCTGCTGGGTTAGGATAAGTGCTGCAGAGGGTTTTTAACCAATATGTGAGTCCATCTTAATAGCATCAAACACTAGAGCAAAGTAGGCCTGCAGCCTGTTAGGCGCCATCTATGCTGCTCTTAACAAACCACCTAACCATGGCCAATGTTATGCCAAGTTTACAATTAGTTGCCTCTTATGGCATGCTCTCTATGTGACAGTGGTGCTAATCTTGTCCTTGTCATACACAAGGATCCGGATGGACCACTTGGGAAAGATGCAGATGGAAGACCAGAATTAGAAAGACAAGGGGGCATTCCTGACACTAAACACCATATGGAGGAGATCTAGAGAACTTACACCAAAGTTTAAATATTCAATGCCAGTATCCTGTCAGTGCAGCTGTATTGAATGAAGACATGGAGAGCAACCAAGGCCATACAACAAAGGCTCTAGTCCTACGTTAACAGATCCTTACGAAGGATAATGGGTATAAAGTGGCAGGGCATGGTGAGGAATGGAGACCTGTGAGACAGGAGCCAACAACACTGGAACAGCAAATTTTCTGAAGAAAATTGGGCTGGAAAGGACATATGCTGTGGAAGGCACCGTTCAACATAGCCAGACATGCTCTTATATATAATCCTCACAGAAAGAGAAGTAGGCACAAAAATACATGGAAAAGAGAATGTCAGAAGAAACTAAGATTAAATGATTGCATATGGAGAGAGACTAAAAGAGCAGCCGAGGACTGTGTATGCTGGCTGGATGTTGTTAATGGCCTATGACCAAGGCTAAACAAAAGCGCTCGTCTGTTCGTCTGTGACAAGTAAAAATGTTTGCTTGACAAGTAAAAAAAATATATGTTTTTAATTGTTAATTACGTTTTAAATCATTACTGCGTAACGACTCTTGCACCATTGTTAATGTTATTACAGTTTGAATAGATTGTACATAAGTTAGCTTATGGTGGTGAATCTAAATAAACTTTCACTGTCACAATTTAAACCTAGTAAAGCCATAGATAAATAGCACTACAGTGCCTAGTTTAAATTTAACATAAATTGCATGACTGTAGTCCGATCAAGCTGACTGGTGACATTCTTGACTGTCTGGTAAGCCACCCTAAAATTTTTCAAGCTCAGCCTATGACCAATAGGAGTGGCAGACTTTGGATTGATTGACTTTGGCACAGCCACTGCTCATGGTCCTGATGGCTATCTGGTTGATCCTATAGCTTGGCTCAGGCACTGCACAGTGTTGAATATGTCTCATGCTCTGTTGCAAAGCTGAGACATGGAGGCCCTATATATTGGTGGTGGAGGTGGTAAGCCCACCTGGTCTCCTCAGAATTGTTAGCTTATCATTCGACATTTCACAATTCTGGATCCATATTGTTGTTGTTGTGAATGCCACTGATACTTCAGTTAGACACTCTTGACAATTTTATTTGGTGGTGGGTTACAGTGGCTCTCCTCACATCCAGAGATAATACTTTTACAACATACATGAGTGTGCAGGGCTCCTATTCGTTCCTCTGCTTTTTTGAGTCCCATGATCAAGACGTGAAAGTCTGAAATTACTTGGCCTAATTTTATGGACTGTTTGGCCAAAATATATTGTCTAAATATAATGTTGTTGACAATGTAATGTTGTTTATGAATTCCAGGGCTGCAATTGCCTGTTTGGGTGCCATGTATGAGAAACTTGGGCGAATGACAGGGAGGTCTTTTGAGGAAACTGTTCAGATTCTAATCAAATCTCTTAAAAACTCAGAGGTAATGTTAATGCCCTCATACTTCCGTTCTACATAGACATATGTTAAATATTTACATTGAATGAACTATTGTTTTTGTGTAAAATATTAACGTATATGATAAAGTATTGTTTTTGAGAAAAGCAGTAACATCCAGCGTTGTGGTAATAAGCAGAAACTAGGTGCCGCATGCACATGCACATGCACAGCTCAGATACAAAAAAGGACTTTCTGCAAAGTTTATTCATAAGGCAATGCTTCCTATTTACAATGAGATGTGTTTGTGGTGCATAACTGGTAGATAAATTTGATAAAAAATGGTAAACAAAATTGCCGATTGCAACAGAAGCAGCTGTGCGGCAGGTGGGGGGAGATGAATCGAACTGACATGCAAGTAACGGAAGACAGTGTAACAATTGCATTAGATTTTTGTGTGTGCATGGTTTAGCCTACATCATAATGCATACTCTCACCTTGGTCGGAGATGTTTCACGAATGGCGAAGACGTTGAACATGAAGTGCAAATGTGGCTGAGACAGGAGACCAAAAACTTCTATGCTGCAGGTTTTGGTGCACTGATAACACGATGAGATAAGTGTATCAATGCTGGCGGAAATTATGTTGAGAAATAAGGGACAATCTAAGTGCAATAATAAATTGTTTTCAAGTTTGTACTTCATTTGGTTTTTAAAAAAAACAACAATTTTGTGACCTACTTACTAACTTGCCCTCGTACTATAAATACGCTAATCTATATTACTACAAAACAGAAACACTGTTTAACTAAGGAGAAAACATCTGTTTCTGTTTCTAAGAATCGATGTCTCTGCACTTCAGGCATACTCATAGGTGCTCAGTCTCTCTCAGCAAATGGTGCAGGGTATGGATGCTGATGGCCCCTGTAGCTCACTGGTTGTACGCTCTCTTGTTCCACCCTCTCATCCGCCCTACTTCGCTCGAACCTTGTTAGATGTCAAAACTTTGCAGTGTGTGGATTACTGATCATCTATATCGGTGTCCTCATTTAGCAGGTGATCATTGATTGATTTCAAAATGTCACTTCTATCCATCACAATGTGCCCATGATGGGAGCTTGTGAAGTCAAGATGTCAGCTATTTCGTTGCCCTAAACCCCAGTATGACCAGGACAGTAGATCCATGTCAACCCCTGGGGCTTTGAGATCTCAACAGCTATCCACTCACACCTCAGCCAACCTTTCTGTACCTTTTAAAGAATGTCTTGCGCATCAGTCACAATGATTGCCCTTGTTAAAGGGGTCTCAGATAGCCATCTTAACACTAAGGTCACTGCTTCCATCTCCATTCTCAAACTGGAGGTTATTGACATGTATGCTCCACTCTGCTCAGAAACGACCCATCCTCTCACTCTAGCCGAGAAGCCCCAGTCTGATGCCCAGCTACGCAGCACCAATCTGTCAGTGTAGAAGGTGGCATCACTATCCTGTGTGTTTTCAGTTATCAGCTGATTCACCTTGTGCTCTTCTCTCCGTTGCCCCATTCTCTGCATTACTTGCTGAAGGTTATGATCACTATCTGGTACTCTTTCATCCTGTCATCAGTATGGATCCATTCTTCCCCCTTGGCTATCACCTCAAATGAGGTGACCTCCTCGTTGGTCGTCCTGTAAAATGGGGGTGGGGGCTGTTGTCGAGGACAACAGTCTGGCTAACAATGTGAGTTTCGACAGGATCAACATAGTAGTGAGTGACACACAAAGAAAGCCAAGCATTGCACAACTGCCTGGAGGACCCAGGTCCACTTATCGGCACGCTTGGGATGTCAGGAAAGCTACTACAATCTGCCACAATTCCGTCCTTTTCAGGGCTCATAAAAGGGTTACCAAAACCCCCCCCCCCCCCCCCCCCCCCCCCCCCCCCCGATGGAAATAGTAAAGCAAGCTAAAAATAAAATACACAACTCGAGGTGTGAATTAAAAAAATTACAACAAAACAAACAAGGACAGCGGAAGCTGAAGCAAGTTTCCATAAATAAGCCAAATTAATCAATTAAAATCAATACCGCACCATGGGTAAATCCAGGGCACAGAATAAATTTTAAGTAAACATGGAACAAAAGTTTAGGTCTCATCCTTCCAAACTGATATCCACATCAGCAGCTTTTTATCAAATCTTCAGCACAACTCTTTCATCTTAGGTTGATCGATTCAACCGACGCAGGTTCTTCACAAAGGAATCAAAGTAATTAAGTTATTAATGTCAGTTTTTCTTTTGCGGTGTTGTTTGGTGACAAATACTCAAATCAATAGTTTTCTATTCTTGCAGGAATCCTATCACATTATATTCGTTTCATGTTGCCAGCTTGTTTGGGCACTATTATGTTTGCTGTTACTAGTAACTGATGATACCTACGTTATGAACTCTTTGTTTCTAGCTGAAATTTTTTCTTGATCCTGATTTAGATTTAACTTTAAAACGCACATTTAGTTTGAAAAGTATTTATCATTTCTTTTAAATTAGTCTCCTAGAAAAATGGTATTGTTTAAAAAAGAATGCTGATAGAAGAAAACCTATTTTCATGGATAAATGTGAGTTTGTATTTTTTACACAGAGGTCAAGGATAATGTCTTCGTCTTCTTGTTGTTAAATCCCCATAATGAGTGAGTTTACTCTTTTGTGCGCCCTGAAAAGGACGTTAAGTGGCAGGTTGTAGTAGCTTTCCTCACATCCCGAGCGTGCTGATGAAGGTGGACCGAGGTCCTCAAGGCGGTTGTGATGTGCTTGGCTTCATCTGTGTGGTGCTCACTACTATGGGAATCACATTGCTCCACATCTCATCAACCAGGCTGCCATGAAAACGGCCTATTCCAGGGAACGCTACATGGAAGAGAGATTGTGATCTTGGTCAGTGTATTGTGCCTGACCTTGATGTGACGTCCTGGTCAGTATGTTGTGCATGACTGGACTAGCGTCTCAATTCCCCATGCCTTAATCTTAGTTGATCTGTGATTCTACAGGGGCAGATGCCCTTGTTCAGGTCCCAGTTCTGATGCGAGATGGATGTAGCCAGGAGGAGGATTTCCTGCTCAGCGGGCTACGCTCGAGCAATTGGAACAAGTGCCGCAGAAGGTGGTTAACCAATGTGTCAGTCCATCTTAATAGACTCAAACACTAGAGCAAAGTAGGAAGAGAAGCCCCCGTCAATCACACATATGATGTAGTGCTCTCAAATAGTTACAGAATTGTATACGTACAACAGTTCTGATGGGGACATTATAACATAATCTTTAAAGTATTAAAACACCAAAGAGATTCACATATAATTACAGGGATTAAGATGCTGAACAGTGCATGAGCTGCAGCTGTCAGCGACCCATAGCTAACTGCTAGCATCAGTGTGACAGCGAACCAGAGCTGTCAAGACCCTTCTGCGATTACATGTGGTGATCCTGGATAACAGGCTGCAACACTATCGAAGACGGATGTGTCAGAACGAAAGGTGCAAATATCGCAGTCAAGCTGTAAACTAGCGACACAACGCATTCCGTTCTCGGACTACATCCTGCTACTTGCAAAGCCCTTTTCAGGGCTTGGTAGTGGTAGATTGAAAACGAACGAAGAAGAAGAATATCATTACAGAACCTTGGGGAATATTGCGTTTGCCATTCTTATTTAACATCAGTCAAGATGTAGTCTTTAATAATTTGTATATTTACTATAACATCAGTCACAGGGAAGATTTGAGATCATGCAGACCCTGGAGAAGCTGGTGTCAGGCCTAGGCTCAGCTGGTTCTTGTGCCCACAAAGATATCTACAAGGCATGTCGACAGGCAATGACTGATAGGTCCATGGCAGTAAGACAGGCTGCAGCCAAGGTATTTGTTTGTTTGTTCAATTAAACTTTATGTGCTCATCACTGTTTTTTCTTCTTCTGATCTCAGGGAAAACAAACAAGTTTATTGATATTTTTTTTTTCTTGTATGATATTTGCTGTTTTGGGAATAATTTCTAGTGCTTTCTCCCACACAAGGTTACTCCACACATAGTTGACTTTTGATCTGTGTTAACGGAGAGACGAGGTCGTTGCTGAGCGCAGTAGGGCATATATGTCAACAACTTCTAGTATGAGAATGGAGATGGAAGCAGTTACCTCAGCACTGAAATTGATATCTGAGACTTCTATAACAAGAGCTGTCATCGTGACAGACACGCAAGCCGTACTTCAGAAAGTACGGAAGGGATGGCTTAGGTACGAGTGGATAACAGCTGTTGAGGCCTCAAACCCCCAGGAGTTGACATGGATCTACTGTCCTGCTCATGCCGGGGTTCAGGGCAATGAAAGAGCTGACATCTTGGCTTCACAAGCTCCCATCATGGGCACATTAGTTATGGATAGAAGGGACATTTTGAAATTAATCAATGACCACCTGCTGGATGAGAACACCATAGATGAAGCAGCAATCCACGGACTTCAGTTTTGACATTAAACGAGGTTCGAGCGGAGTGGGGCGTATGAGAGGACGGAGCAGGAGAGTGTACAACCAGCGAGCTACAGGGACCATCAGCATCCATACCTTATGCCATTTGATGAGAGACTGAGCACCTATGGGTATGCCCGGAGTGCAGTGACGTCGATTATTAGAAACAGAAACAGAATGGTAAGGTGTACAACCATGTGTTAGGGACTCTTCTACCCTAGAGGGGTTAGACAGTGCTGTAACTCATCTCTTATGACGTGAGACTGAAATGCTGCACCAAGCAGCCCCAAGAAATGTGCACCTTGAGCCATCTATCACTATCAATGGTAAGAAGTTGAAGTTGGTGGAACGCTTTGTATACCTTGGCAGCACACTCTCCAGAGCAGTCCATATTGATGATGGAGTAAACTCTAAAATTGCAAAAGCACGTGTGGCATTTGGGAAACTAAGATCCTCAGTTTGGAACCAGAGAGGAATTAGGCTTAAACCAAATTGAAGGTTTATCCAGCAGTTGTTCTACCAACTCTTCTGTATGCCTTTGAAACCTTGACTCTGTACAGTTGACATGCGAAGAAGCTTGATGACTTTCATCTGGGCTGCCTAAGGAAACTGCTGAACATAAAATGACAAGATAGGATCACAGATATAGAAGTCCCTTCACATGCTGGTATGACAAGCATCCACACAATTCTGTGCAAATCGCAGGTTAGATGGACTGACCATGTTATCTGCATGTCAGATAAGCGACTTCCAAAGGAAATATTCTATGGCAAGTGGCCAAATAAAACGTTACAAAGACACTCTGAAAGCTTACCTGAAGAACTACGACATTGACCCTGATAATTGGGAGAACATTGCTGCTGTTCGTTCTGCCTGGTGTAGTAAAATTTCTTCTGGCACGACACATATGGAGCAGACAAGAATCAAAGGAAGCTGCACGGAGACGAGCGGCAAGAAACGAGCTGCTTCCGTATGACGGTCTGACAGTGTTTCTCTGCTCTCAGTGTGACAGACGCTTTCGGTATCAGATTGGTTTGGTCAGCCATCTACGAATCCACTCCAGGATTGACAGATGACAATGTGGTGCTCTTCGGAAACGATGGACAAACAACAATCATGTGATCTCATTGTGACAGGTCCTATTCTTGTCTCTGTCAGACACAGAGCACATACACACATTTGCTGTGTCAAGACAGTTGAAGGAATCACTGTAAGAGAGATACAGTTGATCATTTTCTTCCTCGTCTTCTTCTTCACATTATTTGTTTATAAAAATTAATGGCTTTGAAAAAAATCATCAAACAACACCAAGTCTTGGACACGTGGCTTCCAGGATGACTGGGAGCAGAATGGAATGGGACCAGAATAATTAGGGGGGAAATGAATAGTGAAAGTCTGATCCCACAGGTTTTGGTTGAGAGAATTTCTTACTTAGCGAGCTAGGATCTAGCAGCTATTTACTCTGCTGCACTGGGTGGTTAACCAATGTGCAAGTCCATCGAAATAGACTCAAAACGCTAGAGCAGGGGCCAGGTGGCCTTGTGATTAAGTGACATGGCTCACAAACCGAAGGTGCTCGGTTCGATCCCCATCACAGCACCGGCTGTTACCCTGGGAAGCAAACCCTTAGAAAATGCAGGAGGAAGCAGACCCTTACATAAAATGCATGCTGAAGTCGGATGTACTGAGCCAATAGGCGCAAAATAAAAACATAGTGCAACGTATACTGTCTTCGGGAATAGAGAAATAAGGAGAACGCCCCAAAAACAAAACAAAAAAAACAAACAAACACTAGAGCAAAGTAGACCTACAGCCTGTTAGACACATTTTTATCTGCATTAGTTTGCTTGTGGTACTTGCAAACCTTCAGTTGATTTCTACTGAATAGTCTCCAGAGTTCTTGATATAAAGTAAGTAGCCTCCCCTTTGCAGAACGTCACTTCTTACAACCGTCCACCTATTTGGCTGTTATTAGTTTCATGGCAAGTGTGAAGTACGGTACGTTGCCATTACTTTCCAAACATGAACAAGTGAAAAAAAAACCTTTGTCTGTCAAACTGGACACGAGCGTGATTCGAACCAGGTGCATTGGGATTGTGAAACGGATGTGTCACCCCTAGGCCACGCAGCCTTCTCTTGATGTAATACACACACAAAAGTGTGAATTTTTCCATGTATGAGAAGAGAAGGCTAATTGAGGCTGACAATAATTGTGGTCTTGTATTTATAGATTTATAATTGATATAAGATTTATTCTGATTACTTATCTGTTTATATCTCCAGTGTATGGATGAGCTTGTAAACGAGGCCCCTTTTATGAGCACCACAGAGCTTGAGACTGTTGCATCACTTTGTTTCCGAGCCCTTGATGGATCTAACTATGATGCTCGATGCACCATTGCTAAGCTTCTGGGAAACCTGATGGCCGCTGCACAGGCACCAAAGCAACCTAACTGTAAGAATGGCTAGACTAGGTGTTAATAAAATAATATATATATGTTATGTATAATAATAATAATAATTTCTTTATTTCCCAAGGCGGTGTGCGTTGCACTATGTTTCTACTTTGTGCCTGTCACCCAGTGCATCTGATCTCAGCACACATTTTATGTAATGGTCTGCTTCCTGCATTTTCTAAGGGTTTGTTTCCCTGGGGTGGCGGCAGGTGCTGTGATGGGGAGCAAACCTAGCACCTCTGAATTGTGAGCCGTGTCACTTAACCACTAGCCCACGCCGTCCCCGTCCTTGGTGAATTATGCGGTGATCTATACAGGCAAGGCAAAAAATAGATGGGCAGGTGACATTTTGCGATGAAACGATAGTCGTTGGAGCACAGTGACAGCAATCTGGTACACCCGAGGTAAAAAGAGACCGCAGGAAAGACCTAAAAATGCATTGATCATACTTCCTTGATGTACACCTCTTGAGGAGGGCTTACCATGTATTGGACTTTCGTGGCCCAAGAGAAGTTTCGCTGGAGACGAAGTTGGGACCCACAGTTACGCAGAGGAACGATTCATCAAGATATCATAATCCATTTAGGTTACCAAGGCCTCTCGTGTTGATCGTCTGTGATCACGATTGATGGCCGACACTCATGAGGTGAATAGTTCAGATGAGGAGGAGTCAATATGTTGCAGTCAGATGTTGTTGTTGCGGATCCAGCAGTGTCTGGGCTCTTGCCCTTCCGCTCATTCCGTGTAATGATATGTGTACATGTTTGTCAATTGTCTAGTGTCATACAAAGTGTTTCATTTATCTGGACTCGGAGAAAGAAGCATTTTCCTAAAATCGTTGAGCGCTGGGCACCCAAATAGATGATGATCAACAGTTTCATATGGGTGTACACAGCTGGCACTCAGGAGTATATTTTGGTTGGATTCTGTTCAGGTGCTTGTTTAATGGGACATGTTGGGTTCTCAGTCAGAAAATGGTGCTCTGGTCCTTCCTTGTGAGTTGATTTATACTGTAATTTTGATTGGGCCTTGCCATGTGTCTATAGACCTCCCTCCGTGTGTTTCCCATGGCCCATCTGATTGATGTCCGACGACCATGAGACAAAATGTTCAGATAAGCATGGGGCAATATGTTGCAGTCAGACATTACGCGGGTGACACCATGGCGACTCCATGTCGAGCAAGGTTTTTCTTTCCCACCATTGATTTCGACATCCAGGAGCAGGATCTAGTGAGCTGTGGGAGGTGGGCCACATGACCAAATATAGTGGGGGGGGGGGGGGGGGGGGGGAAAGAAAGAGGCAGTTTATCATAGAAAAGATACTCTAGAAGTGTTTGTCAAACGACCTCAATGTTGGTTCCCCGGTCATCCAAGGTTGAGCCTCTGACTGCGCATATTAATCTAAGCTTGATGACATTAAGGTTAGGAAGTAATGGAGTCTATAAATATATCTGGATCGAACTTGGCCTATATTCCATAGTTGCAAGTGTTGAATGATGAAAGGCTTGGCCATTTGTGGGAGAGTAGCTTAGTTTTCTGTCTGGCGAACCTGTACATCCAAGATAGAAGAATAAGTAGAAAATAGCTTAGTTTTCTTTCTGGCTGCCCTCTACACCCCAGGGTAGAAGACAGCTGAGAGAATAGCCTGGTGTTCTGTCTGGCTACCTGCTACACTAGGGGTAGAAGACAGCTGAGAGAATAGCCTGGTGCTCTGTCTGGCTACCTGCTACACTAGGGGTAGAAGACAGCTGAGAGAATTGCTTGGTGTTCTGTCTGGCTACCTGCTACACTAGGGGTAGAAGACAGTTGAGAGAATTGCTTGGTGTTCTGTCTGGCTACCTGCTACACTAGGGGTAGAAGACAGTTGAGAGAATTGCTTGGTGTTCTGTCTGGCTACCTGCTACACTAGGGGTAGATGACAGCTGAGAGAATTGCTTGGTGTTCTGTCTGGCTACCTGCTACACTAGGGGTAGAAGACAGCTGAGAGAATTGCTTGGTGTTCTGTCTGGCTAACTGCTACACTAGGGGTAGAAGACAGCTGAGAGAATTGCTTGGTGTTCTGTCTGGCTACCTGTTACACTAGGGGTAGAAGACAGCTGAGAGAATTGCTTGGTGTTCTGTCTGGCTACCTGCTACACTAGGGGTAGAAGACAGTTGAGAGAATTGCTTGGTGTTCTGTCTGGCTACCTGCTACACTAGGGGTAGAAGACAGCTGAGAGAATTGCTTGGTGTTCTGTCTGGCTACCTGCTACACTAGGGGTAGAAGACAGCTGAGAGAATTGCTTGGTGTTCTGTCTGGCTACCTGCTACACTAGGGGTAGAAGACAGCTGAGAGAATTGCTTGGTGTTCTGTCTGGCTACCTGCTACACTAGGGGTAGAAGACAGCTGAGAGAATTGCTTGGTGTTCTGTCTGGCTACCTGCTACACTAGGGGTAGAAGACAGTTGAGAGAATTGCTTGGTTTTCTGTCTGGCTACCTGCTACACTAGGGGTAGAAGACAGTTGAGAGAATTGCTTGGTGTTCTGTCTGGCTACCTGCTACACTAGGGGTAGAAGACAGTTGAGAGAATTGCTTGGTTTTCTGTCTGGCTACCTGCTACACTAGGGGTAGAAGACAGTTGAGAGAATTGCTTGGTGTTCTGTCTGGCTAACTGCTACACACCGGAGTAGAAGAGGAATGACTTGGTAACTCAGTCAGAATTGAGTGACTTCAATCATTTGTGTGTGTTGTTTTCAGCAAAGATAAAGCCTGCTCGATTAGAGGATGTCCTGACTATCTTGGCTTCAGGCTTTAACAAGGGCACTTTGGGAGGGTTCTTGAAAACATCTTCCGCAGGAGAGATGATCAAAGGATCAAATCCAGTCAATCGAGAGATCAGAGTCGGCATCACCCACGTACGTTTTCATGTGTTGTTTCTGCATTAATCACCATCCATATAACTTGGATTGTTTTTTTCTCGTTCAGTGTGGTTGAAAATATGATGTGTGGGGTGGAGAGATTACAATAGTGCCACATGATGATTAGTGTCACATAATGATTAGAGTGGTGCCACATGATGATTAGAGTAGTGCCTCATAATGATTAGAGTAGTGCCACATGATGATTAGTGTCACATAATGATTAGAGTGGTGCCACATGATGATTAGAGTAGTGCCACATAATTATTAGAGTGGTGCCACATGATGATTAGAGTAGTGCCACATAATGATTAGAGTAGTGCCACATGATGATTAGAGTGGTGCCACATGATGATTAGAGGGGTGCTACATGATGATTAGAGTGGTGCCACATGATGATTAGTGTCACATAATGATTAGAGTGGTGCCACATGATGATTAGAGTAGTGCCACATAATGATTAGAGTGGTGCCACTTGATGATTAGAGTAGTGCCACATAATGATTAGAGTGGTGCCACATGATGATTAGAGTAGTGCCACATAATAATTAGAGTGGTGCCACATGATGATTAGAG
This sequence comes from Ariolimax columbianus, assembly GCA_036924085.1. Lineage (NCBI taxonomy): Eukaryota > Metazoa > Mollusca > Gastropoda > Stylommatophora > Arionidae > Ariolimax > Ariolimax columbianus. The sequence continues at coordinate 38,349,015 of JAVGWX010000007.1, read as the reverse complement.
TAGTGCCACATAATGATTAGTGTCACATAATGATTAGAGTGGTGAATGATTAGTGTCACATAATGATTAGAGTGGTGCCACATAATGATTAGAGTGGTGCCACATGATGATTAGAGTGGTGCCACATGATGATTAGAGTAGTGCCACATGATGATTAGTGTCACATAATGATTAGAGTGGTGCCACATGATGATTAGAGTGGTGCCACATGATGATTAGAGTGGTGCCACATAATGATTAGAGTGGTGCCACATGATGATTAGAGTGGTGCCACATGATGATTAGAGTAATGCCACATGATGATTAGTGTCACATAATGATTAGAGTGGTGCCACATGTTGATTAGAGTGGTGCCACATGATGATTAAAGTAGTGCCACATGATGATTAGTGCCACATAATGATTAGTATGGTGCCACGTGATGATTAGAGTAGTGCCACATGATGATTAGTATCACATAATGATTAGAGTGGTGCCACATGATGATTAGAGTAGTGCCACATGATGATTAGTGTCACATAATGATTAGAGTGGTGCCACATAATGATTAGAGTGGTGCCACATAATGATTAGAGTAGTGCCACATGATGATTAGAGTAGTGCCACATGATGATTAGAGTAGTGCCACATGATGATTAGAGTAGTGCCACATGATGATTAGAGTAGTGCCACATGATGATTAGAGTGGTGCCACATGATGATTAGAGTAGTGCCACATGATGATTAGAGTAGTGCCACATGATGATTAGAGTAGTGCCACATGATGATTAGAGTAGTGCCACATGATGATTAGAGTAGTGCCACATGATGATTAGAGTAGTGTCACATGATGATTAGAGTAGTGTCACATAATGATTACAGTGGTGTCACATAAAGATTAGAGTAAAGATTAGAGTGTGATTTAACCTTGTTTCTGCCTTATACACCGTATTTGATGTTCAAAGAACATAGATATTAGAATAGACTTTGCATGCGCTGCCATTTCCACAGACAAAATTTGTGCCAAATTTGAAGTAGTCTTCTGGATTTCGGAGAGACTACTCTAGAAGCAGTCGCCAATATGATGTGGAGTAGCAATAAGCAAGTTTATATCTTTTTGTACCTGGGAAGTTAAGTCTTAATGGCAAATATCTGCGGCTACACGATAACCCAAACTACCTGGGAGACGCATTTGATCGACGCATGACATGGAAAAGTCAGATCGAGAGAAACCGAATGAGAGCCAGACAAAGAATGGCAATCATGAGGAAACTTGCTGGCACAAGCTGGGGAGCAGACGAAAGTATACTAAAGAAACTGTACACTGGAAGAGTGAGACCAGTTCTTGAGTATGGCATTGCGGAATGGACAGCAGCAAGCAGAGAAACTAAGAAGACTGACAGACCATGCAATGCACCAGAGACTAAATAGATTTGGAAATGTGAACTAAAGCGGAGAAACTTTGCAGAAATAGCCAAAGCAAAGATGAACGAAGACCCTATAAACACATTAACAACACCAAAGCCCATCCCTACTGTACGTAAACCTACCTGGAAGCAGCATATATTTCCGGTGGTGGCAGAAAATATACCTGGTATTGGAAACAAGAACAGCCAGACTGAAAAAGAAAGAAAAGACATAACCCTGAGGTACATAATGCAAAACTACCCAAGCATGGACTGGACCCATGCATACACCGACGGTTCTGTAACAAACACAACACAGAATGGAGGGGCAGGGGTATTCCTGAGCCTACCAAATGGTAGAAAAATAACACTGTCAGTGGCAACTGGAAAATACTCAAGCAATTTCAGAGCGGAGGCAGAGGCACTGAGGGCTGCAGCAGAAGCAATGCTGACAGACAAAAGAAATGAAAGCCAGATAGTCCTGTTTACAGATGCCCTGGCCGTAGTCACAGCACTAAAAAGCCAGAAATATACTGAACTTAATGATTTAAGAGCAGTACTCTGTCAACTATGCCAGCAGACCGCACCAAAAAGAGTAGTGGTACAGTGGGTTCCATCCCATTGTAACATCCAAGGCAACAAGGAGGCAGACAGACTGGCAAAAGAAGGTGCAAGACTACCACAACCAGATTCTAGTGTGACCTACGAAGAGTCAAAAAGACTCATTAGGGCCAGATACATGGTCAAATGGGAAACAGAACATACTGGCTACACACAAAATGATGCCTATTACCAATTGAACAGAAGAGAGCAGGTCGTGGTCTTCAGACTCCGCACAGGCCACAACAGACTGAGGTACCACCTATTCAATAAACTGAAGATAGGTGGCACTGACGAATGCAGTTGTGGTACCGGAAAAATGACCGCTGAACATCTGCTGCAAAACTGCCCGAAATACGAGGACCAGAGAAATCGCATGTGGCCATCAACACTAGACAAGCTCTATGGCAGTGTCGACAGCCTCAGGATGACCGCGGCTTTTTTCGAAAAAATACAGGTTGACGTCTGACAGCGTACGAAGAAGAAGAAAAAGATGAAGTACCCGGGAAGACAAGAGACAGAATATGGATAGCTCCCTCAAGAAATAAAAAAATGATGTTGTTTAATACCCACAATGAGTATGTTGACTCTTTTGTACCGCCTGAAAAGGGCGTAAAGTGGTGAGTTGCAGTAGCTTTACTCACATCATGAGGGTGCTGATGAAGGCAGACCATGGTCCTTTAGGCGATTCAACAGTGGTTATTCCAGTCATGGTATATGGCTGTGAAGTGTGGAACCTACGGAAAGCTGATGCAGATAGACTCTGTGTTGCCCAATGAACGATGGAGCAAAGAACATTGAAGATCTCCATTCGAGACCAAATCCACAATGCAGAGATCAGACGTCGAACTTCCTTCTCTGACATAGATATCGCCCTGTTACGAAAAAACAGATGGGCCGGCCAAGTGGTATGCATATTGAATAACAGATGGACATGTAGAGTGACAGCATGGTGGCCCTATAACTTTAGACGCCCTTGCGTACGGCCAAGGTTGAGGTGGAGAGATGGCCTGAATGAGGCCGTGTGCCTGAAAACAAAAGGGCTCAAATATGAATTCCTTGCCTTATTTGGGAGATAATAAGTAAAAATCTTCAGGATTCTGATTCCATATATACTGATGGATCTGTGCTAAGAGATAAGAAAGCTGGTTGGGGCTTTTCTGATAGAATGAAAGGCTAGGTCGCTGATGAGATAAGTGGTGAATACCCAAATTTAGAGAGATTTAGAAACAAGCTTTTCCCAGTCCATCTCCTGATGGTATAATTATTGATTTGTAAAGTGTTTTATTTTTGTATAACAGGCATATGTGGCATTTATTAAGTGCATGGGTGGCCTGTGGTTGGAGAGGAACATCTCAGTCTTCTTGACACATGTCCTGGAGTTGGCAGCCAACACTCGAGCCACGCCATCACACGTGGATGCTGTGTATGCCCGCAAGTGCGTCCAGTTTATCATGCGCAGTGTGATCGGTGGCATGCTGGGAGAGAAGGCACAGATTGCTGCAGCCAAGGAAATTTGTCAAGTTATTGTCAAACAAATGAACACTGTTGGTATGTTCATGTGTTCATATTGTTGTAAAACTGTGCAACAATGCCTTCACGGTCATTTGTATTTAGTAGCTCATTATTTCTTCTTCTTCTTCGTACGCTGTCAGACGTCAACCTTTATTTTTTCGAAAAAAGCAGCGGTCATCCTGAGGCTGGCTCATTATTTAAAATGAATGTTTCATTAATATGTTAATTAATATTAATTTTATTATTTAGACTTTACCTATCTATCTTTAGTCCACTTATGTCGTTAGACGTTGTGGGGAAGTGTGACCTGCTTTGTTTCATATTTTTTGGCAGGTGAAAATCTGCTGGTGATTTGCCAGATCAATCTCAGTATCTGTTACCAGCCTAACGGTTAGTAGTCCCTGGAATATACAATGCCTTTTTGGGACTGGTGGTAGTGGAAACGTAAATTGAAGCAAGGTCCGCAGCCTGTCAGGCGTCATCTATGCCGCTCAGCTAACCACATAACCAAGACCTGATGTTATAGATGCACAGTTCTTTTTTTGCGACATATTCTATGTGGGGCGAGAATCCCTAGAATAATTTGAGTAGATTTGTAACTTTAATATAGGGACGATGAGGCTAACATCTGGTCAGACAAAACACACTGATCAGAGAATGTTAGCCAGGGTCAGGAGAAATATACTGGCCAAGACCCTCACCTGATCTCCTTGGTCATCCTGGAAACGGGCTGTTGTCAAGGACAACAGTCTGGCTAACAAAGTGAGGTTTGACATGATCTCCTTAGTAGTGAGCGACATGCAGATGAAGCCAAGCATATCACAACCGCCTGTAGGACCTTGGTCCACCTTCATCAGCACGCTCGAGATGTAAGGAAAGCTACTGCAACCCATCACTTAACGCCCTTTTCAGGGCGCACATAAGAGTAACCTACTCATTGTGTGCATTCGAAACAACAACTTAAATTTTGCCAGAGCAGTGGCCGTTAAGCCTATTCTTTTCGATTTTCAACTGCCAAGGGAATTTAAACATGCGTGCCACTGAACATGGGTACCTGATCTCACTACTCAGAGATCAGATAAAATGTTTACGGGATGGTCCACGTATCCATGTTTACAAATGGCCATATCTGTCAGTTTGCAATATAAACTTAATCATTGTACCTACATAAACAATCTAATCAGATCTACCTCCGAAAAATCAGTTGCAAAAATGGGTGTATCTTCAAATCCAAGCGAAAACATAAGAAATCATTTCCAAAAGTCTAAAACAAATTAAAAAAACACCATTGTTTTTAAACCCAACATGACGGAAGTTGGACTCTCTACAATCAAATGAGCAGTATGTTCAGACTATTGCTATGTTGCTGGTTTGATTTTATTTAAAAAACGGCAATTGCTATACAACAACTTCGTAAGTACAACCGACTCCAGATTACGCGATTTTTGTGACGTCAGTGGATTTAAACCTACTCTAGAGTCGTAACGGTTAACATAACATACTCTAACATAACATAAAATAACATATACCCTACTATGTCCTAACATTAACAGGAGAAGCCACAGTGGAAGTGTCTGAAGGTAAAGGCATGAGCTCAGATTTGTCTGTCAGTCAGCATGTGCTCGTCTGTGCCCTGCATGAACTGGGTTGTCTGGTGCTCAGACTGGGTACATCAGCCAGTCCTTTGGTCGCAGAGCCTGCCACAGGTTAGTTATTGTGTTTCATGAGCTCTCAGTAGTTGCGGATCTTGCATGATTGACATCCCTCTGGACATTCTAGACTGTGATTCAAATGCACCTGTGCACAAAGAACAATGTTGCCATTTTTGGGGTTTGATTTACTGTTATTCTTCTTCTTGTTCTTGTCCTTCTTCTTGTTCTTTTTCTTTTTCTTCTTCTTCTTCTTCTTCTTCTTCTTATGTCCTTCATCTTGTTGTTCTTTTTGTTCTTGTTCTTCTTTATTGAAGTAGTTGTTGTTATTTTTCTTTTTTGTCTTATTTTTCTTCTTCATCTTGTTCTTCATCTTGTTCTTGTTGTTGTTCTTCTTCATGTTCTTTTTCCATCCTCCTCCTTCTTTTTCGGCGTTCTAAAAAGGATGTTTGTGACACTGTGTGATAGTTTGCAACTAGGCAACAATATTTACGCCTTCTGGCCCAACACATCCGATTTCAGCACACCATTTTTCCCTCTTTGATTACTAATCTCTTGGTCAGGGTGCATGGTTGCAGTCTGTTTCCAGGCCGCCGTTTGGAGACGGAATAGATGGTGATAAATTTCCTTTCTAAATCGCTTCCCTTTTTCCCTATTCCCTCTATGGTTTCTACCATCTCAGGGGACTTTTTTCCATGGTGGGATTTGTGATGTTTGTTTTAGATCTCTAACCACTGCCTGGCCCGTGACTCGGTCTGCCCCCGCAAGTTCTCCTGTTTCCGATATGAAGTGGTTTCTCTTTAATCTCCCTCTTCCCATGCGATTTATCCTGTAATATATTAGGTGACCAGGCATTTGTTTGAACTTCTCCCCCTGCTGGAGTGTTTTTTGGTCTCTGTGCGTCTCCATACTTCCGATTCGTGTGATGTTCTCCATTGCATCTATTGGTGTTGTTCTCACAGCTCCAGTGATGATACGTATACCTTGATTTTGGGTTGTATTTATTTTTTGAAAGTAATTCTTTGTTGCTGTAGACCATGCTGCTATCCCGCATTCTAGCACTGGTCTCACATAACCCGTGTAGTTTCCCTAGGGTGCCCGTGTCAGCTCCCCATGCCGAGCCTGAAATCTTTCTCCTTAAAGCCATTCTGTTCTTAGCTTTGTTGGTGGCTGTTTTTAATCTGGTTTTTCCATGTCAACCTTGGGCTTACCGCTATTCACAGATAAATTGGACCCATTTCAAAGGGGAGAGTCTGGCCTTTTACTTTCAGGATCACTTCTTGGGGTCCGGGAGACAGAGAGAAGATTGTGTACATGGTTTTGGTTTCATTTATAGTGATCTGCCTTTGATCCTCATTCAGGCCTCAGTCTTCTTATTCTCCGTTTGTTCTCAATCTTCCACTACCAAGCCCTGAAAAGGCTTTGCAAGTAGCAGGTTGTTGTCCAGAGAACGGAATGTGTTGTGTCACTAGTTTACAGCTTGACTGAGATATTTGCACCTTTCGGTCCAACACATCAGGCTCCAGTTGGCATTTTTGGTGACAGGGTTAGCCTTCTGTTTTCGATCTCTTCTACTTACCCAGTCTGCTCTGTTGCAGATCAAGATGCTGAGCATTCCATGAGCTGTAGCAGTCTACGACTTAAAGCTGACTGCTAGAATCAGGGCCAGTGACCATTCTCCATACAGTGATCCTGGATAACAGGCTGTAACAGGCTAATCATAAGGATCGAAGAGGGAAGACTAACCTGGTATCCAAAGATACCACCATGCTGATGTCAATATGTGTTGGGCCGGAATGGCATGGGCAAGTGGTTAAGTGACACAGCTCACAAGCTGAAGTTGCTGGGTTCGCTTCCTTTCACAGCACCGACCATTACCCCAGGGAAGCAAACTCGTAGAAAATGCAGGAGGAAGCAGACCCTTACATCAAATGCATGCCGAAATCGGATGCACTGTGCCGACAGGCGCAAAATAAAAACATACTGCAATGCCTTGAAAAATAGAGAAATAAGGCGAACACACAGAAAAAAAAATAATGTGGGTTTGACTAAAAGGTGCAAATATCACAGTCAAGTTGTAAACTATGACGCAACACATTTCGTTCTCTGGAATACATCCTGCTGCTTGCGAAGCACTTTTCTGGGCTTGGTAGTGGGAGTTTAAGAACGACCTTCGAAGAAGAAAAAGAATGCCTTCTACTCTACATGTGTTTTAATGATGAAACTGCACTAAAAATAATAGGCCTTACACGTTTATATTTGCCAATCCACATTATATGTTGGGTGGATCCTATTTCAGGTATAGTAGAACCAGTGGTCTCGGTACTTATACATCCATCTCACGCTGCCCGGCTGTCAGCTTCCTGGTGTTTGGCCAGTATAGCCGTGGCTCTGCCTTCCCAGCTAACCCCACTGCTTGACCGATGCGTGGAGAGAATGGACAAGTTGCGGTCTTCGCCCGAGGCTGTAGCTGGCTATAGCAGTGCTCTGGCTGCTCTGCTTGGCGGAGTGTACCAGTGTCCACTTGGAATTCCACATTCAAAAGGAAAGGTGCGTAAAGATTTGATATTAGGAAATGTTTTTTTATTCAGAGTGTGGTGAATGCTTGGAATGTAGTGCCACAGTTAGTGGTGGAGGCAGGAACAATTAACTTTTACCACACCATATTAACCTTCTCATTCCAAGTTTAGAAAATTAAGTCTATTTCCGGCATCGACAAAATTTTTCAGTATCTATTTCTACGATAGCCCGATTTGGTCATTAAATGTTTAATGCAGTATATGATCGGTCGTTTTACCACTTTTTTTTGTTTTGGCAACATCAAACATTTTTTTCTGTCGTGATTTCATGGCAAAGGTTAATGCATTCAAGAATAGATTGGATGCGCATAGTTTTTAGAGCAAGGAAATGTAAATGAAACTGGTTTCATACAGACTCTGCAGAGTCTTCTAAGCCAGTATAAAGACGTTAAGTTAAAGTATAAAGTTAACAAAAATTATAGCCGAAGTAAAACTGAAAGTCATATGTTAATATTTATAGAGGTAAAGAGTGGGTCAGTTTTACTTGGGCACAAAAACAAAACAACAACCTTAGAACCTTAATGCTGCAACATTATTTTCAGAAGCACATCACATTTTACTATGGCTGTTGACTTTGAGAGTATGTAACCGTCTTATTAGTTGGTCTATAGGTATGATTTTGTTGTGTGTAGAAACATAAATAAAGAAAGAAAGAATTTTTTGCTGTTTTTGTTGTGTGTGTAAGTTTCTGAGATACAAGAAGATGACAGTGATACTGTTGAAAAACTGCATACTGCAAACATAGAGACTCGCTCGCTTTCGGTGTCCCTTGCTTGAAAAGAAAAAATTCCACGGAAAACAAATTATCAATGATTACAAATGGTCATATCTGTCAGTTTTCACTATAAACGTAATTATTATATATATGAGAGAGAGATATGTGATGTGATGTGATGTGAGGTGAGGTGAGGTGATGTGATGGTTGTATACAGAAGTACCTCAAGTAATAAGTATTGAATGTGTTTATACAAGGAGAATCACCTTGGTGATGATGACATGCTACAAACTGGGGTTAAAAAGGAAATATGCATGATGGTCTGACTCCATTTTTATCATTTTTTCACAGCAAATATTCAGTATAGCAGAAGAGCTGCTTAGAACTGCCTCACAGAACAGCAGACTCTCCCTACAGAGGACTCAGTCGGGCTGGCTACTGCTTGGAGCTCTCATGACCTTAGGTAAGGACAGCGTGCTTTCTCTTATCAAGAAAATCTGAAAGAAACTTACAAATAAAATTGTGTGAACAGTTTGAAAGCAATTTTTTGAATATCTGTGCTCTTCCCCCATCCTTTATATTATATGGTTGCAACTGTTACAACTCTGAATGCTTGGTCAGTGCTTGGAATGCATTGCCACAGGAAATAGGGATGGTAGAGTCAATTAATTAATGCATTCAAGAATATATTGAAAGCGCATAGTTATTTTTAGATTAAGTGAATGCAAATGAGACTGGTTGTAAACAGACTAATATTAATAATAATACTCTGGAAATCTGGATGAATAAGTGAATGACGGAAACAACATGTCACAGCGTATTTAGAGAAATGTCACAGCCAAAAAGTAATGATGACAGAAATAAACTACATAGAAGAGATGAAAGTCTCATCTTTCAGTTCCGAACAGGACACACCCGAGTCAATAGCACCTTGAACCACATCAATTCCTAGCACCTGCCTGTGTGCAGACATTGCTCTCACCTTGATGAAATAGTTAAACAATGTTTTGCACTCATTCAGTGCAAGGCGCTTGCGGACATGAGCAAAAAGATTCTTACAAGCTCTGCCAACACACTGTACGAAGCAGTGAAACAACTGAAGAAGACCTGTGTTTATATATGATCAGTGTGTTTTGCCTGACTAGATGTTAGTCTTCCTCTCCAACATAGTAAAATAAAAGTGTATCGTGTTGTGGTGTTATCCACTCTGTGCATGCCTGTGAGATGTGGACAATGTGTTGCATACATACCAGATAGCTCAACCGTTTTCACCTGGGCTGTCTGCGTAGGCTGCTCAGGATTCGATGGCAGGACAGGGTGCCTAACTCTGAAAGAGCATCCATACACTTCTGAAATTGGCTCAGCTAAGATGGACGGAACATGTTGTTCACATGCCAGATAAGCGCATCCCCAAGCAGCTGTTGAAGGGTGAGTTCACAACAAACAGAAGAAACGCTACTGATACTCTCCTTGAAATTGTCTCTGAAAAGCTTAAATATTGATGACACCTCTTGGGAGATGCTTGCACAAGACTTTACCACCTGTCGCATTAGTAACACCAAAGGTTCTCAGATCACAGAGAGTATAGCCACCGTGGAGGCTCAGCAAAAGCGTGATACACGAAGAAACAAAGCTCACAACGATTCCATAGGCAGCTCACGACATTTTTGCACTGAATGTGACAGGGTGTGCCGTTCCAGGATTGTTCTTTACAGCCATCAGAGAACACATTTTGCAGCAATAGTCTGATGCTGTTGATATCTTCGCTTACGATGGGCAACTATTATTACTAGCACCTGCTTAAGCAACTCCTTAATCATGCACTCGTCGGACGGGCAAAAGAAAAGATACAATAATTCACTAAAGTCCTCCTTGGAAGACCTCCAAATTAATGTTGCCATCTGGATGTTACTTGTGTTGAACTGCTCAGCCTGTCACATGGCTGAGCAGAAAATCTCAGCGAGGGAGAAGCGAACCACCTGAAAGGTCCTCATGCAGGATGCCCCAGATACCAATGCTGTCCTTGTGTGAAAGAGTGTACAGATTCAGGATGAGACTGCACAGCCATATGCAGACCTATACATGGCCACATCTCCCTACACAAATCTGATGCTGTCGCCGTCTTTGTTCACGATGGACAACTACTACTACTACTGCTGCTGGAAAAGAGAATACCAGACTATTCTATCTGCTGTCTTCATCTTGACTTGGTTCCAATTGAGACTTCTGTCTCTTAGGGAAGGTCCTATGTTGTCATCCCAGTGGGTCTTGCATAATTTGAGGGAGGGAGCCTGGATTTTGGGGCCTAGGCTGGTCTCAAGGGAGGTGGGACCAGAGTACCTGCATACTGAGTTACCTCCAGTCGTCTTGACTTATGTCTTGCCACTGGTCATTGTTTGACTATTTGGTATAGACAAACTTCATAGAGATGGGCAGACACAAGATTTTCAGACTCAGAATGCAACATTGCAGACTCAAAGCCCACCGCCACAGAGTGGGTCTTAGAGACAGCCACATGTGCGATTGAGGAGCACCTATGCAAAGACCAGAACATATCCTGCAGGACTGCCCTACTTATACAGACCAAAGAGAGACAGCCTGGCCCGGGGAAGCAACCATGCTAAAAAAACTGTGGGGAACCGGCGAAGACCTGAAACGCAGCCTCATCCATGAATCTCACTAGCTAGAAGCATAGCATCAGTTGATCGGAGAAGAAGAAGAAAACTGTTTATAGGGTTGTTGGTGTGTATTGTTGTTCTTGGCTTGATACCTTAGGAAGAAAAAAAGTCTTAATACACAACAGCAACACGTTTTTGTTGATGCAGTGATTTTCCCTACATCACAGGCCCTTCAGTAATCAAGAATCACCTGCCTCGAATGCTGCTCCTGTGGAGGAATGCCTTCCCGAGATCTATTCGAGAGCTAGAATCAGAGAAAGTCCGAGGTGAAGCCTTCACTTGGCAAGTCACGTTAGAAGGGAGGGCAGGAGCTTTAGGAGGTACTTCCATTTATTCTTGCATTTTTTAAAACCTGACTAGGAAAAATATTCATATTGATTGTTTACTCTGTGTTTGGAATCAGGCCAAGACTAAGTGGTCTCGAGGTAAGGTGTCCACCTTGGGTGCTGGAAGTCACGGGTTCAAATTGCGGTGAAGACCGGGATTTTTTTCACATGTGGATTATCTGGTAAAAATCCCCATGATCTCTGAGGTTTTTTTGTTTGGCGTTCGCCTTATTTCTCTATTCCAAAAGGCGGTGTGCGTTGCACTATGTTTTGATTTTGCGCCTTTAGGCCCAGTTTCGGCATGCATTTTGTGTAAGGGTCTGCTTTCTCCTGCATTTTCTAAGGGTTTCTTTCCCGGGGTAACGGCCGGTGCTGTGATGGAGAGCGAACCCAGCACCTTCGGAATGTGAGCCATGTCACTTAACCACTAGCCCACACTGTCCCCCTATCTCTGGTTAGTGAGATCAGACTCCCGTGTTCAGTATCGAGCACGCTAAAAATTCCATGGCAGTTGGAAATCTAAAAGAGTAGGCTTAACGGCCGCTGCCCGGACAAAATTCAAGTTAAAAATCTGCCCAAGTTATTTGTTCTTATCCCCAGGTGGTTTGTTAAGAACAGCTATAGATGGCGCCTAACTGGCTGCAGGTCTACTTAGCTCAAGTGTTTGAGTCTATTAAGGTGGACTCACACATCGGTTAAACCACCCTCCAAGAAACTGGTTGTGTACAGCAGACTCTGTAGAGTCTTCTAAACCAGTATAAATGCGTTAAGTTCAATTAAGTTAAGAGAAAGACAGTGGCTAGAATATTCTGGCACTCTTTCTGACAAACCTTTATAGGAGTGACTAAGCAAGTAAGTTATTTATTGCTTTCTGTAATTACTTTTTCAGTTTTACCACCTTAAATTTATTCATTTAACTTAGCTAACTGACCTCTTGTCCAACTGGTCCGCCAGGATCTTTGTGTACGACAAGAACAAGAATAGCACCACTACCCCACAGAGAACATGTCGTAAGAGGCGACTAACTGTGTGACATAGCATATCACCGGCTATGGTTAAGTGGTTTGTTTAGAGCAGCATAGATGGCGCCTAACAGGCTGTGGGTCTACTTTGCACTAGTGTTTGAGTCTATAAAGACTCGAACATCAGTTAATCATCCTCCGATGCACTTGTCCCAACACAGCAAAATAACAAGCTGCTCGAGCCTAGCCCTCTAAGCAGGATATCCTCCTCCCAGCTACAATCCAGCTAATACCAGAACTGAAACCCACACAAGGACATCCGCCCCTGTAGAGGTCGACTAAGAACTAAGAACTGGTCTCTTTTCTAATGTTTTAGTTTTGACTAGTCCTCGATAGAGACCTTTATTAGCAGAAGTGTCAGCCCTCACCTGTATCTGGTCATATGTAAAAATTGCATTTCACCTGTACTGTGTTATTCAAGCCACTCCTCTAGGAGTAATAACTCCTCAACACCTGGAATATCATACTATGTAGAGTTCAAAATACTTACTAATCTACTAAGCTCAAGAAACACATCCCCAAAAATTACAAGATACAGTAACAATTAAGCGAAGCTGCAGTGGTACTGAAGGTCAAATGTTTGTAAAAATATACACGGAAATAGCTCAGTTACCTCCATGGCCTAGAAACAAAACAAAACCCACGTTATGATCACTTTCCCGGGGGCTATGAAAAAAATATAAAGTGCATCTTTTAATAAACCTCACTATGGTATCAAGTTGTTCAGCGTATGGAGCTGCGCTGCTTACCAAATTTAGTATCTTCTACTGGATTTGAAAGTAAGCTCTAGAAAGACTACAAATATTAGGTGGTACCTCACTTGCCTGTGAAGACAATGAGACAGCTGACAAATAGTATTTTTATACCGTCTGCTTCCATGTTTTATCCACTCTAATGAACAAAACCTACAATGTCAAATTGATTCACTCTACTGAAACTGTCAAAAGTACATGAATATCAATACATCAAAAACAGAGACAATGAATATAGGTAGAAAGCACACCACACTTGATATTCATGTGAATGAAACACAAATAAAGCGGGTACAATAATTTTGGTATTTGGGAACTGTTTTTACTGAGGATGGCAGACTCGATAGAGAGAAGAGTGCAGAGGGCAAATAATGTCACATACCAGCTGTCTCCACTACTAAGATACCTCAAGTCTTCTCTCCAAGCAAAAAAGCAGATGATGAATAGTATCTTTATGCCAACCCTGTGCTGCCGACGTCAGACATGGGTATTGAATAAGGCCCAGGAATGAAAGTTAACTACCTGCGAAATGCGATGCCTACGAAAGGTCACTAACAACACCAGAAGAGAGTATTTGGGAGAAGGTTGGAACAATTCCCTCCCTACAGTACATCGAGAATTAATTAGTTTGGCCACATTTTGAGAATGCAACCAGACCATATTGTTCATGCAATGTTCTACAAGAGAACATCAGGAGGAAGGGGGAGAGGTAGACAGAGGAAAAGGTGAATAGACAGCATAAACGTGTCCTGCCGTAAAATGGGGACAAATGTTACTCAAGCCATGAGAAGTGAAAGACAAATACATACCAGGACGCTGGGCTACAACCCGATAGAAAGTGAGACGACAAAAGAAGAAGTCTGCTACCAGTGTCAGACAGGGACTCTCACCAAAGCACAAGAAAGAAAAATCATGGTATACGGTGTTTGAGAAAGGCTGTCGGGGTCACAAGACTGGACAGAGTACGAAACGAAGAAATCAGACAGAAGGTGGGTACAACACAATCCATGGAATACATGGAAAGGCAGAGAATAAAATTGTCAGGCCATCTGACAAGAATTCAACCAAAGTTACCAGCTGCTCGTATCTACAATACCAGACATTAGGGTTGCAGAGCAAGAGGCAGACCACAAAAAAAAAGATGGATAGATGGTGTCAGTGAGACACTAAAGAAGCACGAAATGACAACAACATTGAAGACTAAGCTGGCATATGACAGAAAATTCTCCACGACATCTAATGACAAAAGTGGACAGAAGATGATAATGATGACCTTTCTTGCCCCATAGACTGCTGAAGAAGAAAAAAATTAACATTAGTAATGTAATGTAGGGGCTCAGAGACTAGAGTGCTTGCCTTGTTAGGCAAAAACATCCTGTGTCTGCATACTAGTTGCATCATGCACCAGTTTACCCAGCTGTAAATCAGTATCTGTGTTATGGAAGATCTGGAATGAAACTGGTCACATCTGACATAAGCTCAGACATCATACAGTGAAATCTTTTGAACACTTTATCTAGTGTGTCAAGGCGGTTGGTGACAGCCCACAACCAAAAGCTAGCTGAGTTCAGATTCTCGAAACAGCAAGAGTATACCCATATGGGGGATGTAAACCCATAAAAAATGCGTGCTGAAGTCAGATGCACTGTGGCATTAGGTGCAAAGGGGCAATACAACACACACCACATTAAGAAAAATAGATAAGCAAAATAAAATTTTAATTTTAAAAAAAAGCAAAAAACAAAAACACACCACTTCGTTCCCAACGGCCGCGGTACAAATTATTTGATTCTTTTTTTTTACTTTCTTTTCTCTTTATCATCAGCCTTCTTGAGAGAGGACCAGTTTCTGTCTTGGATAGTTGAGCTACATTTCTACTTTTAACTGACATATCCATGTTTTGAAAAGCCCTTCTGGTTTAAAGTTCTACGCTCAACCCTATTTAATTGCCTAGCAGGTTGCAGCATAACCGTTATTTGTTCACCTTTTAGGCCTCAGTAACACATGTGGAGTTGCTAATATGACTTAATATGCTCATATCTCTCAGCAATGTACAGCTTTCTACTCAACTGTCGAGACCTTGTGACCGAGGATGTGATCCGACGGATGTTGGCTCCCCTGGAGTGTGCACTAGTCATGATGTCGCAGTAAGATATTACCTGATTTCTTTCCATGTATATTTCTTAGAAACAATCAAAATTACTCACATGTCTGCTGTTATGAGCTACCAGTAAATTTGTATTTTTTTTTAGTTTGCATTTCTTTCATTGTACGTATGTATATATGTTGTTTTATACAGTTTTTAAGAAAAAATCCTTCTTTTTTTTAAAATTAGAAAATATGTACAATTTTTCCCATCAAATTCAAGGTGTCTTGAAATCATTATAAAATGCAATTAAGGTCAAAATTGTGCTTTTGTTTATAATACTACAGTATTCAAAAATAGTTCTGGATCAATATGTCTTATAGTAATAAGAAATAGATCTGACAGAAATCTGTCTTACAGTAATGAAAAATAGTTCTAACAGTAATCTGTCTTGCAGTAATAAAAAATAGTTCTGAAAAATCTGATGATAAATAGAATCTTCATCCCAACCCTGTGCTACCAGTGCCAGACATGGACATTGAATAAGACTGCAAAGAAGACTAATGATACAGTACTTGAGGAGGCACAAACACAAAAACAACTCATTGCAAGGATTAGAACAAGGCAATCATCCTGTTTCGGGCTTGTTATGAGAAGAGGTGACTTGGAGCACATTGTGATATCAAGAAAGTAGCAGGAAAGAGAGACAGAGGAAGGCCGAGAGAGAAGATGCTAGACAGCCTGAGAGAATGGCATGGGCGGCAATCAACAGCAGAGATGGTAAACGACACACGTGATAGAAATGGATTGAGATCCATGATCGCCAACCGGCACGGCATGTGATGATGATGATGAGGTAGTCGAGGGTCTTTTGAAGGCTGAAGACTACAGGCCACTCCTGTCACCACGTCGTGTGCTGGCTATGTTGTTTATTTCACTTCTGACAGAAAAATAACATATGCCTTAGCAGGGATTCGATCCGCTACCCTTCTTATCAGCAGGCAGGCATCGAAACCATTCGGCCACATACCTGCGAGGAAAGTAAATATGGGTATTTGAAATCAATGAAGAAGAAGAAGATAAAACAGGCTGGATTGATGAGCATTAACTTTGTTTCAGGCTAGCCTCAGTGATAAAGATGTATGGGTCCCAACTGAAGGCCAGTGCTGCCACCATACGGCTGCGGTTATACGATGTGCTTTCTCTACTGCCTCCTGAATCTTTTGATGGTGAGCAAGTCTTGTCAAGATATCTGCTCTTTCTCTCTCTCTCTCTCTCTCTCTCTCTCTCTCTCTCTATATATATATATATATATATATATATATATATATATATATATAAAACTTGTTTCAATGACGTCGTAGATACAACATTGCTAAGAAAGTACAGGTAGACAGGCCTCGTGGTATACCTGCCTGACAACAAATGGACACATAAAGGGATGTCACGGTGGCCCTACACCTATAATCGTTGCCCCGGACGTCCACCAATGAAATAAAGAAGAGATGGCCTGCTACAAAACCTTGGTCCTGCATGGTACTTAAAGGCAAAAGACAGGGATGAGTTTAGATGACATTTGGCTACCTGGCATAGGGCACATAATCTATCTGAATGAACACCAGGATTACAGTATATATACACACACACACAAACACACACACACACAACATATATCCTGGCTTTAAGGGTGCTTTGACGTCAAGGATACACCTTAATCTTAAAATGCAAAATTTTGATTTTAAAAAAGAGGAAACATAATGTTTCTGCATGTTGCCGAGATGTTGATCGTCTTGACCACTTATGGTCTGAATTTTTTTCTCATACAATACAGATACATTCTTCTTTGTCGTTCGTTCTCAAAGTTCCGCTACCAAGCCCTGAAGAGGGCTTTGCAAGTAGCAGGATGTTGTCTGCAGCTTGTTATCCATGATTACCGCGTGGGGGTATAGAAGGGTCTTGGCAGCTCTGGTATGCTGGCCCTGATGTTAGCAGTCAGCTTTGGGTTGGTGACTGCTGCAGCTCATGCACTGCTCAGAATCTTGATACCACAATACAGAGACACAGAGAAGTTTACTCCTAAAGTGTACACTTAGCCTACTGAGGCTACAGCTAGTGCAGTATATCAAGGATTCTTTTAGTTTTGTATATCGGCTTATACTGTCATTTTTCAAATTATTTTAACTGTCTAATTGATACATTTAATTCAGAGGTCATAAACAAGTATATAGGAGTTCAGTTTACTATCTAGCAGAGGCCGAAGGTCCAGCAAAGTGAGTGAGGTGACAGTAGCCTGCGACTCATAGCTGGATGCTTGCATCAGGGCCAGTGACCCATAACTGACCAAGACTATTTGCCTCCACGGGGAGGCCCTGGACACAGACTGCAACCATGCAGTCTGGTTAAGAGATTAGGGATTGAAGCTGGAAGGCAAACCCAGTTCCAAAAATGTGATATTGAAATTGGATATGTTAGGCCGAAAGGCGGTTATCGCAGCCTCGCTGTAAACTATGACACAATGTTACAAACGTCATTTTCAGGATGAATGTAGAAGAAGAAGATGAATATTTATATATATATTGATAGCAATAAAGACAAAGTACAGATTTGGAAATTAAAATAAGGATGCAAATGTGGGATCAGCTTCCCTTGCATTAGGGAATTTTTGGAATTAACAAAAAATGTTTTT
The DNA here is from genome assembly GCA_036924085.1 of Ariolimax columbianus. Classification (NCBI taxonomy): domain Eukaryota; kingdom Metazoa; phylum Mollusca; class Gastropoda; order Stylommatophora; family Arionidae; genus Ariolimax; species Ariolimax columbianus. Next base: position 38,331,022 of record JAVGWX010000007.1, on the reverse strand, counting down.
GTTACAGACCTCACTGTTTGCCCTGGCCATTATTCTAACTTAGAACATTCTCACACTCATCCATATCATTCATGACCATACTCAGTAAATGACATATCACACAGCAGGTGGCATATTTATTATATAATATTCATATCAGAAAAATGAGTAGTGAAATTACAAACACAATACAATACATATCATCTTAACTAAGTATTCTATTATTATATTTATGTTTGTATATATATTAACTAAAGCGGATATTTTAAGCATTAGCTCTTGATGGAATTCCCAACTATCTAAAACCCAGTTCTATTGCCTTACTCCCATCACACACACATCTCTTTAACTGCATCCTCAACACACCTTATCACAAACTTCCTCACTCAAATCCCCTCAGGCGGGCGATCTGGACATACCTCGTTCACATTGTGTCCTGCTTACAACACAACGTTCAGATTATCACTTAATACAAAACTCACACACCTACTTGAGCGATCCTGTTCTATCACTAACATTCGTGCAACAGTCTATCAATCGCTCCTCTATCTAAGTCGGTGAGCTAAACATACTATCTAAATTCAGTCTCTCTCTCTCTCGCTCTCATCTCTCTATCCCTCCTCTTCATCCAGCCTACTGAGCTAAACTTTGTCTCGAGTTATATACACTCAAGCAAAGTCAGAGCTTGACCAATGGATCTCAGGAGATGGCTATATTCAGTCTTATTGGAACGAAACACTTTGCACACCTGTCACTCATTCTCTGGCAGCAAGCCCCGCTGCCAATCCGTCTGTCAATCATTCTCTCCCTACCCAAATCGGAAGGCCAATGGTCAGGTCCTACTTGTCCACATTCTTTGCCCCAACTCTGTTCTCCTTTGTTGAGACGGTGAGTGACCTTGACACGCATTCAGGTACATTTGTTATCAGCAACCACATCACCCCTGTCCTAAACTCTCTGCTCCGGCGGGAACTGTTACATTATGTCCAGCGCAGAAATATAAATCTCCAACTGCAGTGCAAAGTCCATGCTATTGTATGACTCATGGAAACATGGAGACCAACAAAACCTCAACCAAAAGGGGTGCAGAATTTAATAAATGGGGGAACTGCGCAGAATAGAGAGATTGAAATGGTATGATAGGATCACTAATGTGGAACTGTTGGAAAGAACCAGACTGATGCCAGTGGAACATGACATGAGCATAAGGTGCTGGCATTAAATAGGGCACACATTAAGGAAACCCACTGATAGTATTATAAGACAGTCTCTGTTCTGAAATCACCCGGACCCATCACCCAGGCGTGCAGTTAGACTGCACACTGTCTGACATGACGCACTGCTAGGAAACAAAGCGAAAGATCATCATGTAGCATGTCCTTTGTAGAACATCACTCCCATCACAGTCTGTCTGAAAGAAACTCGTTCTCTTGTCAAAACTTCAGCCTCTGCCTCAGGCATTCCTGGATATCTTGGTGCCATCGTCTTCTTGGTCTACTCCTTCCTCTTTTGCCTGGGACCTATCCTTCCATCACTGTTCTCTCGAGACCATTGTGTCTCTTGATGTGACCAAAGTATTTGTATTTTCTAGCCAAAATGGAATTGATAAACCAGTTCTCCTCTATGCTCAACTCTTGCCGAATGTCTACATTTGTCTTTTTCTCTGTCCAGGGTATTCTGAGGATCTTTCTGTAACATTTAGACTCGAAGGATTTGATTCTTTGTCTGAAAGAAAAGAGTAAACATACTCATTGTGGGCATTAAACAACGACGACAACTCAATGTTACAACGTCCTTTTTGGGAAAGAAGAAGAAGAAGAGGATTGAGTGATTTACTTTTTGTTTTTGTCATTGTTAAATTGAAGGTCTTTACCCCAACTTGTTGAGAGAACTGGTGGCAGAATTCACACTTACTGACAACCCCGCCAACACAACCACGTCACAGTTGCGGTTCACATGTCACGTCGATGACAATGTCATTCTGGGCTCATGGTTGCAGGAGACTGACCATAAGGCTATTGAAGATCAGGTTGGTACATTTATTGCAAAAATGTTACATAGGTTTTTTTTCAATTTAATAGCTTTGTTGTCTTTTTTTAGTGCTGGATATATTGATCATTTTGATGATATATATATCATTAATAAAAGATGGTAAAGATTAAGAGTTAGGAATGTGAATGGCGTTCCATATGGTGCTTGGGGATTATAGAATAGGATTACTGTAGTTTTCCAAGCATTCTGTAAAGGAAGACTAAAGAAGGTCTTGCATGGGGCTATCAACCTTAACAAATTGCGACAGAAACTATCACTGCAAGAGTAAATACAAATCTTTTGATATGTACTTTTTGTAAGAAAACCAGCTGCAGTGGTGGTCCTCTGCTTCATATGGAAGAAAATGGTGGCAAGAAGTAGGAGGCTTTGTCTGACAGGCGTTCTCTGATTGTATGGCTGCATGTGGTGAACCCTTAAATGGACCCTCCCATCAGAAGTGATGTGCCAGTGATGTCAATGCTTTGGTACAGATTTCTACTATATTACCAACCTATGCTTTGAATGAAGTGGTAAAGAGACAAGAAGAAGGGAGACAATATCTGGCAGACGCTCTCTGCTTGCATGGCTGCACCCCTGAATGGGCTGAATAATTAGTCGTGCGCGATATAAGTTGTCAATGGTAGCACATATGTCCTAGGACCAATTGTAGGTAAAATAATAAATTGATCTATAGGATATAAAGCACTAACATCTATTTTAAAAATCTACCCAATCTTGCCGGTGCTACGGAGTTCGTGCATTGTGCTGAGATTCTCCCAAAATATGGAGAAGAATAGAGCATTTATGGGTTAAACCGTGTGTAATGATGTTTATTCTTCGCAGATAAAGAAAGAAAAAGTCTTCTCCAAAACCCAGGTCAATTATGAATTGCTTGTTTCCACTTCTGCCTGCCTATTTATTGCCAGTACTGGAAAATCTATGGACCATGTATAGCAGACGTGCCAGACAGCTTAATCGTTTTGATGTCTGCATAGGCTGCTCGGGATCAGATGGCAGGACAACGTACCTAGTTGTTAAATTCTTAGTAAGACTAACATGTGAGCATCCATACACTTCTGCAAATAGCTCAGAATGGACTTAACTTAATTTAATGCCTTTTTACTGGCTTAGAAGACTCTACAGAGTCTGTATACAACCAGTTTCTTGGAGGGTGGTTTAACTGAAGTGCGAGTTCATCTTAATAGACTCAAACACAAGAGCTAAGTAGAACTGCAGTCAGTTAGGTGCCTTCTATAGCTGTTCTTAACAAACAACCTGAGGAAGGGTACAAATAACTTTGGTAGATTTTGAACTTGAATTTTGTCAGAGGAATTTTTACCAGAAGATCCATGTAAAAATAATTCCGGTCTCCATCGTGAATTGAACCCGCAACCTCCGGCACCCGAGGTGGACACCTTACCTCGAGACATGTTGTTCGCATACCCTATGAGCGCATCCCCAAGCAGCTGTTATACAGTGATCTCATAACAGACAGACACTCATTAGGAGGACAGAAGAAATGCTGCGGAGACTCTTGAAAGTGTCTCTAAAATGATGCAACATTGATATCACCTTCTGGGAGTTGCTTACACAGAACTGTTCCATCTGGCTCATTAGCAACACCAAAGGTGTTCAGATTCAGAGCGAAACTCAATCGTATAGGCTCAGAGTCGGCATGCTGCCCGAAAGAGCAGAACACACGAAGAATGCACAGCCGACTACTCACATGCAAAGTCTGCAGTGCTAGGGTTGTCCTCTACAGACATATGAGAACACATCTCGCAGCATAAGTCCGATGCTGTCGTCATCTTCACTTTGATTGACAAATATTATTAACTTCTATCGGGGACAGCGTGGACTAGTGGTTAAGTGGCACGTCTCACAAATCGAAGGTGCTGGGTTCGCTCCCAACACAGCACCGGCCGTTATTCCGGAGAAGCAAACCCTTAGAAAATGTAGGAGGAAGCAGACCCTTACATAAAAATGCATGCTGAAGTTGGATGCACTGGGTCGACAGGCGCAAAATAAAACAGGCGCAAAATAAAACATAGTGCAATGCACACCGCCTTGGGGAATAAAGAAATAAGCTGAACGCAACAAACAAACAAAATTCACTTCTATCAAGTTTTTCTTCCCCCATTGGTTTATTACTGTCCTGGACAGGCATTTTAGCTAGCCTAAAGTAAGTAGCATGTGCTTTGCAGAACATCTCTTCTTACAACTGCCAACCTATTTGGCTGTTAATAAGTTTCTTGGCAAGTGTGCAGTACAGTAGGTTGTCATTACTCTCTGTACGTGGAGAAGCGAAAATGAACCCATATCTGCCAAATAGGTCATGAGCATGATTCAAACTTGGTGCATTGGGATTGTGAAACGGACGCTTGACCCCTAGGCTATGCAGCCTCATGAGCTTGAAAGAAAGCTCTAGAAACAGCTACTCAATTAATATTTGATACACAGAATTTTAAAATGTGAATGACTTATGGTATAGGAGCATGTTTATCAAGCCCCAAATATAAATAATTGTAACCCATCCCTAGCAGTTGATAGCGAACATAAAAGTTGCCAACACATAATATATTTCTGTAAAATAACAGATAGGTGGTGTGACAAAGTGCTTAGCTATAGCTACACAGTCAACAACTCAAACATGCCAGGTTTGGATTCTCAAAACAAAAAAGATTAAACCCTAATAGGAAATAAGAATGTTCTGAAGTCAGATGCACTGGACCATTAGGTGCAAAACACAATTCAACACACACCATGTTAAGTGACAGGGGAGAACCCCAAAAAAAAATATAACAAATAACTCAATAAATGAGTCAGTTTCGCAGGGGATAGGCAAAAGTTGTTTTAGAAGACTCCTAAATATCACCTACAAAGTCCGTATCACAAATGATGAAGTATGGCATAGAATCGAGAATATAAGTGGACTGTACGACGACCTCCTCAAAATGATCAGAAGGCGAAAGCTGACTTGGTATGGCCACATCTTGAGGTCCAATGGACTTGCAAATTCCATACTACAGGGCACAGTACAGGGCAAGCGAAGGCGAGGATGTCTGAGAAAACGATGGGAAGATAACATCCATGAATGGACTAGCCCACGACCCAAGGGCACAAAAAACAACCGCAGACACAGAGGGATGGCACAGGATTGTGGAGTTGTCAGCAGGGGTTCCCTTAACTTCATCACAATCAATAATGGGATAACCTTCCAAATCCAGGGGAAACAGAAAAATAAATTGTTTAAATTATCTAGATGGGGCGGGCGGAAATGTTCTAGTTTTTGATTCAGCCGTTTCTATAGCAAAACTTGTGCTAACACAATGAATGCACAGGTGTATACAGAGACACTGCCCCGGGCTTATATTTTTGCAGTAAAAATTAAATTCCTTGTCTGTGCTAAGGTAAATGTACGGGCAGTCCTATCCCATATAGTGCCATTAGAACATATTTAAACCGTGCCCAGCAGAAAGGGTCGCTTGAGAGAATAAAGCAGGAGTGTGTACAACCAGCGAGCTACAGGAACCATCAGTATCTACATTCTTCACCAATTGCTGAGAGTAACTGAGCACCTATGGGTCTGCCCGGAGTGCAATTACGTTGATACTAACAGAAGAGGGCAGAAACATGTTAAAGACTTGATCATACAAGGTCACCAGGTTTAATGAGGTTGTGTAATTAGATCTCCTTCCTGCCTGATGGCATTATTTCCTAATTATAGCAGTCATATATTCATTTACAACTTTTAAAACTGAAGTGTCACCAAATTGGTAAAAAGAGGCAAAATTTACATTTTATTTATAATCTTTCATCATATACATATTCATACTAATATCAGCAACTCACTTGTAGAAGTAGTTTGGTGAATCTGTACGCACTATAAGTAACTCTATATAGCTCAGGGGGTCTCAAACTCAAATCATCCTGTGCACCGCTTGTGCCATCAAATCTTGTATATAATACTGCACTCGTACGCGTGCTTGATTTAGCCCAAATTTTTCTGATAGAATAAAAATTTGTGTATAAAACACACCATGATTTTTCAAGATTGTATTTTATAACAGATGAATAGGCAATAACAAACAGAAATGGATATGCAATATATAAATTCTAGGTGCTTTGGACTCCCTTGTCATCACTCTCACTAGAAGGAAACTCATCTAGTGTTGTTGAGTTATTTCGAAGCTTTAATATCAAAACAGATTGAAGAACAAGAATGAGAAATGCATTTTGCAATGATGTCTGACACATAAGAAAACACATGGCATATTCAATTTTGTGCCATTTTCACTGCCAAATTGGATATAGCATTGCAATGTACGTTACTTTCGGTACAGAAAATTACATATTTTTGGGTAATCCCGCATAATACGCACCCGTGTTTTAGTGGGCCAAAATGAGAAAAAATTGTGCTTATTATAGGCAAGATTTGATGGTACTCAAGTTACTGGACCCAGGGCCTCATGAGTGCAATTTCTATGGTCTGAGGTCTTCACCACAGAAGTACTGGCATTGATACTTGTTAGGGACTGTTTGGCTCTGTTACTTGACCTAAGTGAAACTTTTATCAAATATACGAGGCGTGTTCAAATTAAACCGGACCTAACTCTGCACCAAGTGAACATATGTACGATGCGCATGATGACGTCACTTCTGATGTAAACACCACATACCAACCGTCAAGTTTGCAAAATTTCATTATCCTCTGACTCATAGTTTCGTCAGCAGACCATGGCGGGTGTGATACGGAATCTGTCCAGAGTTAATCAGCGAGCAGTGATTCGGTTTCTAACAGCTGAAGGATGTCGACCAGTTGACATTCATCGCAAAATGTAGGTAGTGTACAGTGACAAAAGTGTGGCGAACGTAAGCTCCGGCTACAGTCCACCCGAATTACTGCATCAATTATGGCGATGGCATCTTCTGATGCAACTATATGTGTCTGGCCTGGTCTCTGAAGATCTTTCATTAACTCACGTCCTTCTTGAAACATCATTGTCCAGTTCTTCACTGTTGTCTTCGACACACCTTTGTCACCAAACACTGCCTGCATTCAGCGATGAATGTCAACTGATCAACATCCTTCAGCTGTTAGAAACTGAATCACTGCTCGCTGATCAACTCTGAACGTATTGCGTATCACACCCGCCATGTTTACGATGGTCTGCTGAGGAAACTATGAGTCGGAGGATAATGAAATTTTGCAAATTTGGTGGTCAGTATGTGCTGTTTCATCAGAAGTGACGTCATTCATGCTCAGCATGTATGTTCCCTTCATGCAGTTATGTCCAGTTTAATTTGAACACGCCTCGTATTTACACGTGTATGTATCATTCACCACTGGAACTAATCACTAGAACAAGGCCATTTGAATCTCACACTTAATCAGGTCTTTCTCTTTTATTATGGACATTATTTCTCTTTTATTTTGGACATTATTTCTCTTTTATTTTGGACATTATTTCTCTTTTATTATGGACATCATTTCTCTTTTATTATGGACATTATTTCTCTTTTATTATGGACATTATTTCTCTTTTATTATGGACATTATTTCTCTTTTATTATGGACATTATTTCTCTTTTATTATAGACATTATTTCTCTTTTATTATAATGTCCATAATAAAAGAGAAATAATGTCCATAATAAAAGAGAAATAATTTTCTCTTTTATTATGGACATTATTTCTCTTTTATTATGGACATTATTTCTCTTTTATTATGAACATTATTTCTCTTTTATTATGGACATTATTTCTCTTTTATTATGGACATTATTTCTCTTTTATTATGGACATTATTTCTCTTTTATTATGGACATTATTTCTCTTTTATTATGGACATTATTTCTCTTTTATTATAGACATTATTTCTCTTTTATTATGGGCATTATTTCTCTTTTATTATGGACATTATTTCTCTTTTATTATGGACATTATTTCTCTTTTATTATGGACATTATTTCTCTTTTATTATGGACATTATTTCTCTTTTATTTTGGACATTATTTCTCTTTTATTATGGACATTATTTCTCTTTTATTATGGACATTTCTCTTTTATTATGGACATCATTTCTCTTTTGGAATCATTTCAATTTACTACTTTTATTGTTTAACCCTTTACACTCTAAGTCTTGAAACAGTTCAAGTATTTCCATCAGAACATGGAGCTATCTCATTTTCTCTCACTTATACCGTTTCTTCTTACTAATGAGATTTTAAGGTTATAGCGTTTAGCCTAGTCGACAGTCAACTGGCTTGCTAAGACTGGGATTACACCGCACCAGGGTTCGAAATCACAGACGGACATATGCAAAATCAGGACTGGTTTGTTCCTGGCACGCCCGCTTCTCCAGTCGACCCAGCTGTAAATGGGTACCTGGCGTATGAGTTGGGGAAGGTATAAACAGCAAGGAAGGGACCTGGCCACCCCACCTCACATAGGCTGTGGCTTAGTCCATGAAGAGTTATCTTCATCCCCGACGGCAATTGCTGCTATGGAATTTACCTTTACCTAATATCAAATTAAACTGAATGATTGCAGTTCTCAGAATAATGGTTCATTTTCAAAAAATGTATTGGACATTTTAGAGTGCTGTGGATTGATGCCTTTATTTCTGTGGGCCATTTTATAATGCTTGGTGGGCCTGTGGACTGCGTGTTTGAGGCCCCTGGTATAGCTATTATGTTGTTGTGGCAGCACATGTAACTTATATTAAGTGCTTTTTATAGATTATCGTTTGTGTACAATACTTTACAGTGAATGACGATTTTACATTTTCTTGCTAATTAATTCACTTTTTATTGTAACCTTTTACTGTCTACCTAATTTACTAAATTTTTGTCTTAATGCCCAATCAATGTATTTGACTCATAACAGTTTACAAATAAAATTCTTTTAAAAAATTAGATAATAAAACTAATTGAGCATTATTGTTATATTTAAATATACATAAATGAATTATCAATCACAGGAAATATTTATGTAAAAATATATATATTAATATAATGTAAAAGTATATCATTATGAAAAGTTTACATAAACTTGTTATTAAATTTTGTCATGTTTATTCAAAGTTTAAATTATTATGTTCTCTTATTAATTCTTTCAGGACTTGATTTTTTTTTTTAGATTTGGACCAAATTAATTTACAGTTTTGAAAAAGATTCACTGCATGCCTTTTTTTTATGGTACTACTTCGCACTATAATATAGATTAACATATTAATATTATATATCATTGGGAAGGGAAATGGTTGATATTTGATTACTTAGAAGAATAAATAAGTTCTGAAAACAACAAAATTGTAAGAAGCAGATAATTTATACGTCAAAATATTGTCACTCTCCTAAATTTGTCCATGGTTTAAATTGTTGCTATTTATTTTTCTGGCAATTTTAAACACAAGAAACAAGTTCCTCCAAACCCAGTTTATTTTATGCATTTATGTCCATATAAATTGAACTTATGTACTTTTTTCTCGGAGACTCCAGAATCAACAATATGATAAATGTATCGAAGTATGAAGCAGTGACACAATTAATTGAAATAAACAACGTGTTTATGACACTTAACACGCTCGTTTTGGTGATATTTTGTTAAGAGCACTATTCTAGTTTTAGCAGTAAAATATCCGGTCATATAAAGACCTGTGGGATAGTGGTTACGTAACTCAGCTCACAATCCAAATGTGCTAGGTTCGCTGCCCATCACAGCACCGGCCATTACCCTGGGAGAGCAAACCTTTTGAAAAGGCAGGAGGAAGCAGGCTCTTATGTAAAATGCATGCTGAAGTCGGATGTACTTGGCCGACAGACACAAAATAAAACTTAGTGCAACGCACACCGCGTTGGGGAATGCAGAAATAAGACCAACGCAATAGCAATTTTCTTTTCAATATAAAGACCTGAATCGCCGTTCTGCGAAATAAGGCAACTTGTTGTCCACTTTAGTGGCTAAATGTTCTGTATGGTTTTGTTAGAAAGCCACTTTAGTGGCTATCGGTTCGGAAAGAGTTAGTTACTGCCTCCATCAGTTCTGCTGTCACTGTCTAAATCAGGCTTGTTTTGAATATTAAAATCTATATTAAAATAAATCTATATAATATATTAAAATCTAATTTAATCTAATTCAGAGCAAGGATCATCACCCTGGTCAGATAGCAAGTTGTCTCTCAACTCAAAATTTGACAATAAATGTAAATGCTGGGAGGACCCAGTGGTCTCGAAGTAAGGTGTTGATCATCTGGTAAAAATTTCCCCTGATCTCTGAGTAGTAAGATCAGACACCTGTGTGCAGTGGCGCGCATGTTAAAAATCCCTTGGATTTGAAAATCGAAAAGAGTAAACTTAATGGCCGCTGCTCGGGCGACATTCAAGTTAAAAATCTACACAAATTATTCTAGGGATTCTCGCCCCACAGAGAATATGTTGCAAAAATAGAATTGTGTGGCTATAGTATCAGATCTTGGTTATGGATTTAGCGAAGTGGCATTGATGGCACCTGATAGATTGAGGGTCTACCTTGCTCTAATTCACACTTCCATCATCACCAGTCCCAAAAAATAGGCGATCGTATATTCCAACCTAATGGTTGGTAACAGATACCGGGATTGATCTGGCAAGTCACCAGTGGATTTTCACCTGCCAAAAAAATAGGAAACAAAGGAGGCCACACCTCACCACGATGTCTAATCACACAAGTGGACTGACGATAGATTTTATCAAACCATCTTAATGGCTGCATAAAATAAATTTATTGGACCAAGGTCGGCATGAAGACATGTTGTAAGGCCAATGACAGCATGATGACAATAATTTTTATTGCCAAACTTTTAAAAATTACTTATCCCACATAGTGACATGAGTCACATTGTGGGCCACATGATGTCTTGGTGGGCCGTGTGAAAGAGACCACTGTTCTAAACTAATCCTTTTTGTCACATGAACATCTTCAATTCTTTATGGCTGTATTACAAACAAGCCAAAACTATACTTGGTCTAATACTGTACCATGTAAGTGTTGTGTTTTACATGTAAGTGTCTCATTTCCATGGTAAACCTCAGATCAGTCCAAGTTTTATGACTTGTATTTTTAAAATTGTTATTCAAGCACAATAGAGTAGTAAATAAAATATCAGCTGTACTGCAGTCATAATGATAAATAATTTAGGTGCCATAACTCTTAATGAGGTGGTCCACAATAATTAACATCCATAGTGTTACTGAGTAAATACAAAAGTACAACACTTTCTGCGATTTTTAAGAAAACAATCATTACTAAAATTGTAACGCTTGGATAATCTTTCCTCTTTTTGCTCAAATAGGAGCATGAAGGTACCACCTAATTTGTTTAAAATTGTAACTTTCTTTTGGCGAAGCTACACTCCTTTCAGCTCACAGACAGAATCAATTTGATTATATATATTGAGTGTGTGGGCCATACAAAATATTGTGGTCAGCCACGCGCGAACTCTTGTGCAACGCTAAAAAGCATTCCGCTTTCTACTTCCTTTCATAAAGCCTGCCGGCACCAAGGCATTTATTTATGTGCTCATGAATCAGTGAACTTTGTGGCACTGTTTTAAATGATGAGGTAGCCAGCTCTATAGAAAATACCTGGTTTACTCGATTGTTATATTAACTTGTCATCAAGATCTCTTGTGATTTGAAAGGCGACTATTATAACCAACCTTCCAGTACTTGATTTCTGCATCTGTTATACCAACCCCATATAGATGGAGCCAAATCGTAAAGTGGATAAGGAGCTAGTAAGTACATCCACCACTGCAGTTTGAGCCTAACATTCCTGCATCGTCAGAGCATTTGCATTTAAATGTATTTCTTTCCCTTCCTCTCCTCTTTCCGTTTTAATTTTTATTTCTAAATATTTTATTACATGATGGTGAGTAGGAATCAGAATACATTGTGGTATAAACATGTTGTCACATGGGATCAGAGTAGATAGTAGTATAGAGCCAGATTTGTCATATACGGGATCAGAATACATAGTGGTATAGACATATCTCGTCACATATGGGATCAGAATACATAGTGGTATAGACATATCTCGTCACATATGGGATCAGGGTCATAGGACTGTAGAGCCAGATAGATCACATATGGAATCAGAGTCATAGGGCTATAGAGCCAGATATGTCACATATGGGATTAGAATACATAGTGGTATAGACAGATGTCACATGGGATCAGAGTACATAGTGGTATTGAGATATGTCACATATGTTGATAGGTAATGGATCAGTGACTGCACCTGACAAAAATAAAATGAAATCTATGTTATGGTCACAAGGCCTTCATCATGGACAAAACATGAACAAAAACAAATTACAAATTAAAAAAATCAAAACATAACTTGATGTAAAATGAGCTACTTAAGTTTGCCACAATACCAGGATGTGCCAGGAAAGTGTGAGACACGGTATGCCAGTTAAGAAATAGAGTGAACCAAACAAGAAATGGTCAATATGAATGTACACAGACATAAAAACAGACTGCAACATAAAATAAAGAGCAAAAATAACCACATATATAATTCATCAACGGAGAAATAATGGAACAAGTACAGAAGTTTACATATTTGGGACAAACCATGACAGCAGAAGTCCGCAATGAGATGCTAGGGCGACAGTATCAGACTATTGTTGCGAAATATGTGTTCTCTGATGACTGTAAAGACTAATCCTAGAATGGCACACCCTGCCACATTCAGGACGGAGAGCTGGCAGTGGAATCGTTGTAAGTATTGTTTTTTTGGACAGCACACTTTCGCGGAGTCTCCGCGATGGCTGCACTCTTTGCGATCTGAGCACCTGCTGTGATACTAGCTTGCCAGGTTGTACGGTCTTGTGCAAGCATCTCCCAGGAAGTGACGTCAATATTGAAGCATTTCAGAGACACTTTCAAGGAGTCTCTGTAGCGTTTCTTCTCCACTCCTGGTGAGCGTCTGCCTGTTTTGAGCACACCATATAACAGCTGCTTGAGGATGCGTTTATCTGGCATTCGAACAAAGTGTTCTGTCCATCGTAGCTGAACCAATTTCAGAAGTGTATGGATGCTTAACCCTTTACAGTCCAACCTAATTTACAAGATGTTAGTATCAATGTCCAAGACAAGAACATTCATTTTGTGTGTTTCATAGCTAACAGAAAAATATTCATTATAATCAAAATTATGATTTTTAAATTTAAAGATACAGCTTTTGGTTATAAATCAGATTTAGCTAAATAAGATAATGGATGACATGTGACTTCAGATAAATCGGACTGCAAGTGGTGCTACTCTAGTTGACTGCAGTGGACAATTTGGACTCTGAAGGGTTTAACATGTTAGTATTGCTAAGAATATCAGAGTTAGGCACTTTGTCCTGCCATCTAATCCTGAGCAGCCTATGCAGACAGCTCAATGATATGATATGATGTGATATGATTTGACTGCTAAAATGGACAGCATGATACAAGCTTTTAAATAAAAATGCTACAGAAGAATTTTGTGCATCTCTTATAAAGAACATAAAACAAATGATTATGTGAAGAATAAAATAAATTTCCTGGTAGGTCAACAGGAACCAATTGTGTCAGTGGTGAAATATAGAAAACTGACGTGGTTTGGGCATATAACGAGGCATGACTCCATTTCAAAAGTAATATTACAGGGAACATTTGAAGACGAAAGGAAGTGAGGTAGCTAAAGAAAGTCCTTGTTATAACATCAAAGAATGGACAGGACATTTTCCCCCACACTTGTTCACATGGCCAAGGATAGAGGACAATCGAGGACTTTGTGTTGATGTTTCCACCATGGCAGCCATACAACCCTAATGGGTTAAGGATTTATTGATTGATTGATTTGATTGAAAAACTTGATTTCTTACAACACATGATACCTTTAATACCACCTCATATTCTGAGACCTCTACATCTATCCATGCGTGTTTTAATCCTTATTTCTTATATATTATTTGTTATTGGTGTCATTATGAACAATTTTAGAGTGTGGTGTACTAAACCCAACATCATAGTCCTTATCTTCTGTGTAGTAAGAAAAGAAAAGATTGTGCATGTCCATGGCTGCTACCAAGAATAGCATATTTTACACGTATATCAGTGGTGTTATCTGGCATGGTACACTATTGGCATCACCGTGCACATCCACTGGATATTGTCTTAATCAACAACTTTTGGTTTTGTTTTGTAGCCTGTAGAAGTACTGTTGTAGCATGATGCTGCCATAGGTAATGGAAGTGTTGAAGACTTCACATGTTCTTCAGCCTTATGAGGTCTTTATCTTAACTTCCCTAAATCTGAGTACAATCAGGGGCTTGTTATTATTAGCTCGGTAACCAGTAGATGGCAGAAACCAGAACATGAGCCATCTGTTTTTGCTGCAAAAGGCACTCACTTTAAATGCTCTGGTCTAGGAGTGACAAAATTGGCTGAATATTTTTTTTTTAACAAAAAATATTTCCTTGCGCCCAGAAATTTGCAAATTATATCTTTATTTTTCTCATAAACTTTTCTTTCCAAAAACATTTTAAAAAAAAGAAAATAATGCTAGACTTTATTTTTGAAAAGATAATAAAATTAATTTGTTCTGAGCATTTAGCTGAGTGAATAAATTGTAACATTTAAAACATAAAATACACGTGTCTGTTTGTCCGTCTTGCTAAAATCTTAAGTTAAGCAAAGTTAAGCTCTATTGGCGTGAACTTTTCACAGAATTTTCTTTCAGGAATTTCCAGGTTAATGCAACTGTTTTCAGCTTTCTGTATCAATAGTTTTAGAGTTACTTAACAATTAAACCTGCAACGGTGGACTCTAATGATGTGAAAATCTCCTGCCTCATTCTGTCTGAAATTTTCAGCTAAATGCACTATTTTCTGTTTAGTGCACCATGTCAATCCCTTCCCAAGTCTGTGACATCAGAATAGACAATCTGTTCGGCAGCCAGAAATTCTAACATTGTGTTTTCTCATCTTGCATTCTGGCGTAAGTCCACGTTGCACTATTATTATTATTATTATTATTATTATATTATTATTATTTTTATAGTTATAAATGCCTCAATTATTGTTGACTCTAGTGGAGGACATCTAAATCCTGTGTGAAGCCAGTCAGTAAACCTAGTTTAATATAAAATGATAAACTATTCTTATATCATTAATACAAACTAAAGGAGAGGATAGTAAGTATATAAGGCACCAATGAGATTTGTGGTGCTGCACCATTGACTGCAGATACTTTACACAAAACGCTGGCTTTTTAACTTTTTGAACTGTGCCAATTTGTAAAGCGGCAAAATAGCAATTACAATATTTAATGGGATTTAATGAAGAATAATCTTCACTGTACATGCAAATCATAACTGGCAATGAATACATCTGTTTACTAAATGGTGTGGCATCACTACATGTCTGGTACAAAAAACAGACATGAGCAAGTCACGACTCAAGGTGAACTCCTAGAGTGGTGATGTTTTGAAGGTTACATTTGTATGTGTGGGTGCTGCAAATTCCTTGTGCCACAAAAATATATGCTCATGCCACTTTTGGAATGCTTGCCATGGATTACCACTCCTAATCTTGTTTGTGTTGGTATCTGATTCAAAATTGAAAGCCAGTTTATAAGATGAATAATTCATATTATTGAACAACGGGAGCTGAGACTCTAGTCCTGTCAGGCACAACAAACTGAACAGGACGTCGCATCAGGGTTACGCACACCATACTGGCCAAGACCATTATCTCTCTTTCATGTAGCGCTCACTGGAAATAAGATGTTTTCAAGGCAGTCCAGCTGACGAGATGTGAATTTATGTGATCCCCATAGAAGATGAAGCCAAGCATAGCACAACTGCCTGGATGACCGCGGTCCACCTTCATCGGGACGTGAGGAAAGCTACAACAACCCGCCACTTAACACCCTATTCAGGGCGCACACAAAAAAAAGTGAATTTATTAATTGTGGATAGGGAAGAAAGACCGAACGGTCAGACAAAATATACTGGTCAGACATGTTAGTCAGGGTCAGGCAAAACATACTGGACAAGACTCTCACCTTGGCTTTCTTGTAGCCCTTCACGGAAACGGGCTGTTTTCATGGCAGCCTGGCTAATAAGGTGAGGGATTGACGTTATCCCTGTAGTAGTGAGGGACACGCAGATGAAGCCAAGCATAGCACAAACCACCTGGAAGTCCACCTTCATCAGCACGCTCGGGATCTGAGGAAAGCTACCGCAACCCACCACTTAACGTCCTTTTCAGGGCGCCCAAAAGAGTAACCTACTCATTGTGGACATTCACAAACAACAACAATATTCATTGTGGACATTAAACAACAGCAACAACAACATAATATTGAACACAGATTTGGATGAAGATACTGCAGCCAATGAATTTTGAAATCTAATGTGGGTCCAGCACAGAGGGGTGCCTTAGAGGATAGAGCAGAAGTTGAACAACCAGCAAAGAGCAGTAACATTCAGTATCTACACTTTTCACCATTTACTGAAAAGGACTAAGCACCTATGAGTCTGCCCGGAGTGCAATGTCAATTTTCAATAGAATAGAACAGAACACGGATTAATGTTTCGTGGTCATCTGTGTTTAGTACATGGATTGAGAAGGGAGAAGAAAGGATACATGATTGTGATGGTATTTCCCCTTTTTTTGGGTCCCCAAATTTGCCTTGGAATTTGATTGCAACTTCATTCTCGACATTTCCACTATTTCATGTGACAAATAGTATTAGATTATCTTTAATTGAAAATTAAATGCTCAATTATTTCTCAGCTGTTCTTACGGAGCATGAATATATTTGAAAAAAATTTTTAGGATCATCCATTGGCTACTCAACATGTACTTGAAATGATCTTTACATAAAATTTGAATGCAAAATTATTTTCCTTCATTTGAAGTAAAGTAAAGGTTAAGGTGGGTCCCATGGCAGCAATTGCTGTCGGGGATGAAGATAACTCTTCATGGACTAAGCCGACGCCTATGTGAGGTAGGGTGGCCAGTTCCCTTCCATTGCTATTTATACCTTTCCCAGCTCATATGTCAGGTACCCGTTTACAGCTGGGTCAACTGAAGTAGCGGTCGTACTAGGAACGAACCACGCCCTGATTGTTTTCTGCTCGTCCGTGATTTCGAACCCTGGCATGGTGTAAATCCCAGTCTTAGTAAGCCAGCTCACTGTCAACTCGGCTACACGCTCCAAAAGACTGGTGACTTATGTGCATAATTTTTAACCTGTGCAAAAACTGGGTATAATTTTGAAAAGTGTGGACAAAGAATAAAAAAATAGTTATCGTAAAAATACTTGCACTAAAAAATTTGCCCCCCCGAATGATTATTTATAAGATAACATTCATACTGTAATCAATAACGTTCAAATAAAATACACATGGTGGAACTCGGCAGATGGTTCCCAGATAGGAATAGGTGGAGAGCATCCATTGTGAGCTTAAAGGGGAACGAATATTGTTAATTGACTCACTCCGCAGAGCTGTTATGTCGGCTTCTAAATTTTCTTACAATGCTGTAAAGCTGATATTTCGGCTTGAACAGTTGTCCTATACTTATACATAAAAGTTTATCCATACCAAATGTTCTTAAATTTATAAATATACCTTTACTTCATAGTAACAGTTTTACATTGCAAGAATAAATGTATTCAGCGCCCAAAGTATTCCGGAGTGAATGAGTTAAATCAAGTCCAATAGTATACTAATGATATTTTATCCATATAAAATAATGATTATTATTTACCTGTGCAAATAATGTAAAGATTATCTTGTGCACATGGATGTACAAGCATGCAGCTCAGAGATAATATTCATCAGCAACAATGATATGGCTATTTCAGCATATTAATCACTTTCGTATTCCGCAAGTTTTACTAAGCACGATTATTTTTTTAATTGCTGCATCATCCACCGCATTTGTTCTGTTCTCTACAACTACCATGTGGTCTGATTATTTTTTCATAAAATTGATAATCTAAGTTATTCATTTCTATGATCAGCAAGTCTTTCTAAGCATGGTTATTTATTTCTGTGCTTTTGACATCACCCTTAACTATTAAGCTGTTCCATGCTGCTACACAGTTAAAATAATCTTTTCATATAATTTAGAGCCAGAATTATCATTGCATATGTGCAACAAATCTGTTGATTAAATTATTTTATGACACGCCACAGTTAAAATAATATTTTCATCCAATTATAGCCAGAAATATCATTGCATATGTGCAACAAAGCTGTTGATTAAATTATTTTATGGCACACACAGTTAAAATAATCTTTGCATATAATTTAGAGCCGAAATTATCAGCTTCCATTATCATTGCGTCTGTGCAGCAAATCTCTTTTTAAACTATTTTATGCCACGCCACAGTTAAAACAATCTTTTCGTAAAGTGGCATAGTTTTTTTACTAGGTGGACACAAAAGATATATATATATTGGAGCCATGGTGGTGCATTGGCTTCCTAGATGAGTGATCTGGGTTCGGCCTACAATTGGTAACAAAAAAATGTTCAATCACAAAACGGTACCCAGGACGACCTATCCTAAAAAAATTGTATCATCATCATGTAGCATGTCCTTTGTAGAACGTCGTTCTCTTGCCAAAACTCCAGCCTCCGCCACAGCCATACCCAGCATTCCAGGATATCTTGGTGCCATCGTCTTCTTGGTCAACCCCTTCCTCTTGCCAGGCACTATACCTTCCATCACCGTTCTCTCAAGACCGTTGTGTCTCTTGATGTGACCAAAGTATTTGCATTTTCTAGCCAAAATGGAATTGATAAACCAGTTCTCCTCTATGCTCAACTCTTGCAGAATGTCTACATTTGTTTTTTTCTTTGTCCAGAGTATTTTGAGGATCTTTCTGTAACATTTTGACTCGAAGGATTCGATTCTTTGTCTGGAAGTTTTGATAATCGTCCATGATTCGCAGCCATAAGCTGCCACAGAAAAAAACACAGGCTCTCAAGACTTTTATCATTTTGTTGGTGCTCTGCCATAATTTCTTCAGGCTGTTCAGTCTCTGCATTGCCATAGCTAGTACTCTTCTGATTACTTTTGAGCAGTCACCGTTTTTGTCAATTCTGGAGCCCAGATATTCAAAATGTGTGACCTGATGTATTTCCTCACCACCCACTGTAAATTTATGCTGACATTGTGTTTTGTCGGTGGTCATTATCTTTGTTTTATTTATGTTTATGAACAGGTTTTGATCTTTACCCTGTCCATTAATGGCTGAAAGTAGCTGCTTTAGTCCTTCTGCACTTCTTGATAGTATCACTGTGTCATCTGCATATCGTAACTCTGGAATCTCGTACCCCCCAATCGTAAATGGGTCGAAACTTTCAATGTTCTCGTCTTCTCGAACATTTCTCATAAAAATTGTATACTAGAACAATATGTGAAGTAAAGGGTGCCATTGTGATGCTGACCACATCACCCATAGTGTACTAATACGATATTCTAAATCTGCTACACATCATGTAAACGGATCTTTTCAATTTTGTGTGTATATATACAGATATGTATGTATCAGTTTTAACTAGATTTGACTACTTGAAAGCAGCCATTTGATGCTCCTAATTGAGTACTAGAATGAATAAATAATAATAATAAGTTCGCTTAATCCTCTGAGGCCCGTTCCATCGATCGGCCACATCCATGGTCTACTGTTGCGGCACGACTCCAGGCCTCACCCAGAGCAGAGAGGAGCGACTGCAATTTGCTGGAGTCATATTGCGCTGAGATGGCCTCTTCTACACCTTCAGCTGAAAAGTTATTTGGCCCTGAGGAAAGATTTGTGAAGTATCTTGTGCGGCTATGTTTCCTGGTCAAGCCGTATAACATGGTGGAACAAATAAGTCTGGTGACATTCCAGTGTTTCCAAGATTGGATGGAGACCTCCGTTGTTACACCACTAAAGAGCCAGAAAAATACAGAACTAAATGGTTTAAGATCAGTACTCTGTCAACTATGCCAGCAGTCCACACCCAAAAGATCCGTGTTACAGTAGGTCCCATCCCACTGTAACATTCAAGGCAACAAAGAGGTAGACAGACTGGCAAAAGAAGGTTGAAGGTTACCACAACCAGATTCTAGTGTGACCTACAAAAAGTGCAAAAGGTTTATTAGGGCCAGACACATGGCCAACTGGTAAAAAGAGCATACTGGCTTACACAAAAAAATGGTGCTTATTACTAGTTGAACAGAAGAGAACAGGTTGTGGTCTTCAGACTCCGCACAGGCCACAACAAACTGAGGTACCATCTATTCAATAAACTGAAGGCAGTTACCACTGTCGAATACACCTGTGGTACAGGGAAAATGACTCCTGAACATCTGCTGCAAAATTGCCCGACACACAAGGACCAGAGAAAGCACATGTGGCTATCACCAGTGCCAACACTAGACAAGCTCTATGGCAGTATTCGACAGCCTCAAAATGACCATTTCTTTCTTTCAACAAATTCAAGTTGACGTCTGACAGTGTACGAAGAAAAAGAAGGATGGAAGCCTGTTTTAGCAAAGACCTCCATGTTTCGGATTTAGTCATGGCATTGGATGCCCAGGATAACTGCTGGCTGTGCATGTGGAAGGTCTCTAGTCTTGATATGTCATTCATGTTTGAGTAATGCCCAGGTTTCAAAGCCGTAAAGTTCTCAATCAGAGGATACCAGACCTTCCGTCTAGATAGAGAAGGCCACAAAGGAGGGGTCCTGATACTGACCAGAAACAGCATACCGAGTAGCGCGGTACCTGTCAATCACACCGGACAAGCAGAAATTGTAGGAGTTGACATAATGGCCCAAGAGACGAAGCTCCGCATTTTCAATCTGTACGGACCACCAAACAGAGACCTATCGCTCTCGAGCATGGAGGTCAGAGACTCCAACTGCATAGTAGTTGGAGATTTCAACAGCCACTCGGAGAGATGGGGATACTCTGACACAGACAGCAGAGGTGACGAAGTGGAAGATTGGGAGATAGATGCAAATCTCTCCCTAATCAATAGGCCGGAGGATAGCCCTAGCTTCTATTCAAGAACATGGCATACCACCTCGACTCCAGATTTGGCCTTCTCCACACAGGACATACACTATAAAATAGACCGCCAGGTGCTAAACCAACTGGCAGGTAGCGACCACAGGCCGATCAGGCTAACCATTGACATGGAAGTAGGCCCACAGGAAACAAAACCGCTCCCACGTTGGAATTACAAACGAGCCGACTGGGACAGATTTGCAATCCTGACAAATGGGCTGTGTGAAACCATCAACACACGAAACACCAAAATGAAGCCCATGGTAGAGAGCCTAAGCAAGGCAATAATGCAAGCCGCCACTGAAACCATCCCAAGAGGAGCTAGGAAAAACTATAAGCCCTACTGGAATGATGAGTTACAGAAAGTGGAAGATGCAGTAACAAATGCTAGGAACATGGCAGAACGAGAAAAATCCATGGAGGCAAACATCGCCCTCAAAGCCGCCGCGGCGAAGTACAAACACACTCTCAAGCAAACAGCAAGAGAAAGTTTGAAAAATAAAACGGAAAGTTTAAACCTGGACAAAGAAGGGAACAAGCTATGGAAGCTAGTCAGAGCCATGAATGACGAAACCCCGTCAAATAAACAAATTACTATCAAGCAGGGCGAGAACTTGATCACAGGTAAGAAAGCCGCAAACGCCTTTGTCGATCACTATGCCAGAGCAAACCACATCGAGGTCCCTGCAGATAAGCATACAGACATTAGCGAAGAGCTAAAGGGACACGAAAACATAAATACGGCTCCTGAAGAGCACATGATGGCCAAACTAACAATGCGCGAAATGGAAGAGGCTATGAGAACACTAAAGAAAAGGAAATCTCCCGGAAAAGACGGGATAACAAACGAAATGCTGATGGGGCTGGGCCAAACAGCGAAGAAAAAACTACTATCAGTCCTGAACCAAAGCTGGAAAAGGGGTATTGTACCCCAGGCATGGAAAGATGCAATACTGGTACCAGTACCAAAAACAGGAAAGGACAAAACAGATCCGAATGGATACAGGCCCATAAGCCTACTGAGCTGTGTCGGCAAGCTGATGGAACGGATGATAAACACCAGACTGATGTGGCATCTGGAAGAAAAACGAATACTAATTCCACAGCAAGCCGGCTTTAGACAGCACAGATCCACTGAGGACCAGGTCATCCTCATAGCCCAGGAGATAGAAGATGCCTACCAGGCACAGAAACACACAGTAGCTGTTTGGGTGGATCTGGAAAAGGCATTTGACAAAGTCTGGAAGGATGGACTTAGAGTCAAGCTAAGAAGAAGTGATGTTTGTGGGAAGATGTACAAGTGGATCAACCACTACCTCAAACAAAGAACGGCCAGAGTCCAAGTACAAGGGCAGATGAGCAAAAAGGTGACACTCGAGCAGGGAGTACGCCAAGGGGGAGTACTGTCACCCACACTCGTCCTGGTATATATAAACGATATTACAGAGAATATACCAAGAAGAGTCCATAGCTCAATGTTTGCAGACGATCTGGCTATGTGGACCTCTGAAAAGAATCTCACCATAGCAAGAAATCGGATGCAAACGGCCCTAACATCGCTAGAAGAGTGGGCGAACTCATGGCTGGTCAAAATAAACGAGGAGAAAACCACGTGCACAATATTCTCGCTCTCATTAAAACCCCAAAGTACCAAATTAAGCCTAAATGGCAAAATCCTGCAGCCAAACGACAACCCAACCTATCTGGGAGTCACATTTGATCGGTGCATGACATGGAAAAGTCAGATTGAGAGAAACCGAATGAAAGCCAGAGAAAGAATGGCGATCATGAGGAAACTTGCTGGCACAAGCTGGGGAGCAGACGAAGGCATACTAAAGAAACTGTACACTGGAAGAGTGAGACCAGTTCTCGAGTATGGCATCGCGGCATGGACAACAGCAGCGAAGGCGAACTTCGATAAAGTTAACAAACTTCAAAACCAAGCCATGAGAATTATAACAGGTGGCATGAAGTCAACGCCAATTGTAGAACTTGAAAAGATTACAAAACTGCAATCCATGACCGACAGAAGAGACTGCAGAGCCCAGCTGCAGTCAGAGAAACTCCGAAGACTGACGGACCATCCAATGTACCAGAGACTAAACAATTTGGGAACTGGGAAACTAAAGCGGAGAAACTTTGCAGAAATAGCCAAAGCAAAGATGCACGAAGATCCCATAAACGCACTAACAACACCAAAACCCATCACTACTGTACGAAAACCTACTTGGAGGCAGGATATATTTCCAGAGGTGGTAGAAAATATACCAGGTATTGCAAACAAAAACTGCCAGACCGAAAAAGAAAGGAGAGACACTACCCTAAGCTTCATAACGAAAAGCTACCCAAGCATGGACTGGACCCATGCATACACCGACGGTTCTGTAACAAACGCTACACAGAACGGAGGGGCAGGAGCATTCCTGAACCTACCAAATGGCAGAAAAATAACACTGTCATTCGCTACTGGTAAGTACACAAGCAATTTCAGAGCGGAGGCAGAGGCGCTGAGGGCGGCAGTGGAAGAAATGGCAACACACAGTGAAAACGAGAGCCACATTGTCTTGCTGACAGATGCTCTCGCCGTAGTCACAGCGCTAAAAAGCCAGAAAAACACTGAGCTTAATGACTTAAGAGCAGCACTCTGCAAACTGTGCCAGCTGTCCGCACCAAAAAGGGTAGTGGTACAGTGGGTTCCGTCACACTGCAACATCCAAGGCAACGAGGAGGCAGACAGACTGGCAAAAGAAGGTGCAAGGCTACCACAAACAGATACCAGTATGACGTACGAAGAGTCAAAACGGCTTATCAAAGCCAGGTACATGACCAAATGGGAAACCGAACATACTGGTTACACCAAAAACGATGCCTATTACCAGTTGAACCGAAGAGAGCAGGTCGTTGTCTTCAGACTTCGCACTGGCCACAATAGACTGAGGTACCACCTATTCAACAAATTGAAGATAGGGTGTACCGACGAATGCTCGTGCGGTACTGGTAAAATGACCACTGAACATCTGCTGCAGAACTGCCCGACATACGGGGATCAGAGAGAGCAGATGTGGCCATTACCAGTGGAACTGCAAGACAAGCTCTATGGTAGTGGCGAGAGTCTCAGGATGAGCGCCGCTTTTTTCGAAAAAATAATGGTTACTGTCTGACTGTGTACGCAGAAGAAGAAGAAGAAAGCCGTAAAGCATGACTAGAACGCAAGACTGGTAGATATGGATTTTTGTTTTAATGGAAATCTTGCTATAACTCCGTACACGTCGAAAGTCATGCATAGCAGATGCAGCTAGACCAATCCACCTTGGCATATCAGGACCGAGGCGTAGATCAGATAAGGTCATATTCTCGAAATAGATTAATTCTTTTGTGCCCTCCATCACATGGCCTTGAGTTTGAGTACTCTGGGGTGATGTGTCAGAAATGAGGTTCTGAAATTTTAGTTTTGGCCCAGGTTACAGATAGGCCCAGAATGTGCATTTCACTGTAATTACATATTATGAATTCCATAAAGTTTATATGCAATATTATTTATTTCCATTATCAGTAAATCCTACGGAACATTATTACAAAAATTCTTTTTTTAGTCCATCACCACCTACATCTTGACCCCACTCTTCTGTTTCACCATATTATTACAATAATTTTGTTTCTCACAAAATTTGAGCTCAAGATTATGCACTTCCATTATCAATAAGTATTATGGTGCATGATTATTTCGCTTCTATAACTATTTGCCTGCATCAGTTGGTATGTGTGTGTGAGAATGTTCTGTATTTGTAATGAGCAGTGCATCGACTATATGTATATAGCTGTTTTAAAAATATTTGTGCACTTCCCCCATCTCTGAATGCTGAACTAACACGGCACAATAATCTATAGAACATAAACCCCAGCGGCATAGATTAGTACAAATGTAGCCATTGTCAGGCCGTTGTTCTATCTAGACTCTTTGTAGTTAAGACTTAACATTTGGTAGCTAAGTACATGGTACATGGAAATGAGACTGCTTAATGTTCTAGTATGTGAACTCCACAACTTCTTTCGTTGCTGCATGGTTTGTGTGATGCCTTCTGTCTGGCTACTAAAAATAGATGGTGTTGTAAAAATGTCCTTTTAACAATGGTCTAATGGGAGCACGGGCCGAATAATTTAGAGGCCTGCCTGCCTGCCAATAAGGAGAGCAGCGATTCGAATCCCAGTATGGTATATGTTGTTTTTCTGTTGGGGTGAAATAAACAAACATAGCCAGTACATGACGTGGCGAAACGGTCTGTAGTTATCAGCCTAAAAAAAAACCCTCTTCTACCGAGCAATGGGAAAAAGTCATATTGACAGTTTTGACAGGAAATTTATACAAGTTTTATAATAATTATTTGTTAATGCGTACAACAGCTGATGATGGATGTTGTAAAGGTAGTCATCATCAGATACTGCCAAAAGGGATGAAGTGTTATAGGCTACATTGCATGAGCTCTCAGCTTTTATATGATGGGTTGACCATTCCTTAACTTGCTGTTTTGAATTAGTATATTTGAAATGCAATCCCATAGTAGATACTATTTAAAAATTGTTCAATCGGAGGTGCGGCAGGACTGAAGGCTAATAGTTGGTTAAAAACATAAATGAGTAAACAATCGAGGACCGCAATAGGATACAACAAATGTTTTTCTGGCCCGGCACCATAATATATATATATATGGCGCAAACTAGTGGTTAAATGACACGGCTCACAACTCGAAGGTGCTGGGTTCGCTCCCCAATCACAGCCCCAACCGTTACCCCGGGGAAGCAAACCTAGAAAGTGCAGGAGGAAGCAGACCCTTACATAAAATGCATACCGAATTCAGATGCACTGAGGCGACAAGCGCAAAATAAAAACATAGTGCAACACACACCGCCTTGGGAAATAGAGATATAAGGCGAATGAGAAAAAAAAAATGTGTGTTTATATATATATATATATATATATATATATCATTGTAGCAAATAGTGTAGTCTGAGATGAAGTATTAGAGACCAATTGTATGAGGTGTGTGATCGTTAGTGAGGTGAGATGACCAGTCCAGGTCCCTCCCTTGGTGCCCTGTATTCACGAAATTAAAATGTATAGCCATAGCAGTTACTACCCATTTGGAAGAAGCTCTGCAGCATTCATTGCATGAGTACAGCTTTTGTCAGGTCAGTTGATCTCAATACCTTTCCTCCCTTAATAATAAGCCAGGTTCCAATTTACAACTGGGTTAGACTGGACAGTGACAGGACTGTGTTAACTACTAGATAACCATTCTGCGGGAAACAGTTGCTGCATCTGATCTGCCACTAAAAAAGATGTATCTACCTAATAGTAGCTATGTATAAATTAATTTTTTTATAGTGATGTAGGGAAGTGCTGGTTTGCCTTATTTATTGTGGCAGCTGGCCTGAGCTTGACCGTGACAGTGTAAGAGTTTAGTGGTGTGTGGTGTCGTATTATTTTTGGAAAGACTGACCATGACCTTGTGACCTTGATAGTGTGGGTGGTATCATTTTTTTGTTTGATAAGGATTCAGTTACTGTCAAAATTCAAGCCATCGTGAAAAACTTGACTTGACTTGACTTGACTAAGTCGCTCCTTCTGATATATGGTGTATCCATCGCCAACACTTTTCTTGTACTCGATGAGGATTCCAGCTCCAAGTACAACTCTCCACAGTTGTCTTGTACAACAAATACGGTATCGACCCACTAGGCTTATTCTTTCTTCCTCAGTAGAGGGTCCAGGTGCTGTTTGAATGTGTCCGTCTAGTTCCTGATAACAGCTGATGTACAAAGAATCAAATCTTAGATCACGGTTTAATTCTGTGGGCTGTTTGAATGTGTCCGTTGGGATCAAGATGCTGAGCAGTGCATGAGCTGTAGCTGTCAGTGACCCGAAGCTGACTGCTAGCGTCCGGACCAGATACCCAGAGCTGCCAAGACCCTTCTCCACCTCCACCTCCACGCAGTGATCCTGGATAACTGGCTGCTACAGTGCAGACTGGCTAAAGAGAAGGGATCCTAGAGGGAAGGCTAATCTGGTACCCAAAAAATGCCTGCTAATGTCAGATGTGTCGGAACGAAAGGTGCGGATATTGCAGTCAAGCTCTGAACTACGACACAACGCATTCCGTTCTCCGGATTACATCCTGCTACTTGTAAAGCCCTTTTCAGGTCTTGTTAGTGGGAGTTTGAGAACAAAGAAGAAAAAAAATGTGTCCGTCCATGAAAACGGCTGATTTACCAGGAAATGCTCGGAACCTAGTTGCTGTTTTTATGTACAACTTCATTTTAACCTTGATTCTGTACCACCAACATTGGGATTCAGATTTACTGCAGTTCATTGCATATTATTTTTCAATCATAAGAACCTGCCCGCTTCTTTTCATCTTTTTTTATTTATCCATATAGTGATTTATCTTGTGTTTTACCTCAAACCCATATTTTTATTTATTATAGTATTGATCCTTCTCCCTTCTGTTGAGTTATGTGGTGACATTATCGTTTGTGGATGTAGAGACATTGGGATTGGCATCTGCTTCACACAGAAGCTTCAGCCTCAATAATAACCCCAAAGCCATCAGCTTCTTTTCTATATTTTGCTCTGTAAGAAGTAAAGGGCCTGCTAGCCAGCGATGCAACAGGTGCTCTTACAGGAAGCCTGTATCAAAGCACTTCTATGTACTCTCACAGTAGTGGCTTCTTTTGGTAGCAATTATTTTTGCAAGATAATGTTGCTAGCGTTATGCCCTAAGGACCCATTTAAAACTTGCTTGGAAAGCTATAGCCTTGGTTTCCATTTCTCCCTGTGAACTACTCGGCTGGAAAGAGATACAGCCATCATGACGTGAAAATGATTTTAGCAAAGAGTATACAACAAAGCGTATACAACAAAGTAACTTCATTACCAGAGGCCGACTCTCAACAGACCAGTAATTCCAAGTAATTTGTAGACCTGCCAAGGCTGATAGGGCTTGCTATGTTAACATTTTTGTTGTTGATGCATAACGATAATAGAACAGCAACAGAAAAAAGCAACTAATATATCATTCTAATGTGTATGTATATGTATGTATATGTTATGTAACGTCTTTTAACAGCTGCAGCCTAACAGTGCATCAGGATCAGGGACTTTGGAACATGATAGCCAGTCCCTATTTATTAGATGTCCTCCGGTGAGTTCATGGTGTTGGTTTGTGACTAATAACAATATTTGGGTGGATTAAGGGTTTTGATCTCAGGTATGTTACCCCAGGGGGCTGAGAAGCTTGTATAGGGATTATGGGGAGGTTTACTAAAAATGAAGGTGGTACGAAGAAACATTTATTAAAAGGCAGGGGTGTATTGGAAGACATGCTAAGAGCAAAGGGATATGGGAAAGTCAAGAGGTTACAGGATGGTTTATAGAAAATTGCAATTAACAATGATTGTTGTTTATTGCCCACACTTGAGTAGGATAACTCATTTGTGCACCCTGAAAACGGCGTTAAGTGGAGGGTTGTAGCTTTCCTCACATCCCGAGCGTGCTGATGAAGGTGGACCGGGATCCTCCACGCGGTTTTCATGCAGGACTCTGGGAAGTCAAGGTGAGGGTCTTGGCTAGTATATTTTGCCTGACCCTGACTAACATGTCAGATCAGTATATTTTGCCTGACCCTGACTAACATGTCAGATCAGTATATTTTGTCTGACCCTGACTAACATGTCAGATCAGTATATTTTGCCTGACCCTGACTAACATGTCAGATCAGTATATTTTGCCCGACGTTAGTCTTCCTCCTCATTGACAATGATAGAATGTGGAGTCTTTCCCATACCTTGGAAGCAATATAGACACGTTAGGAGGTACAGAAAAGGATGATTAAGAATACAGAAGGCGAGATGAGCTTTCATTGCATTGAGGGATTTATGGAAGTCAAAAGAAATTAAAACCACCACCAAAATAAAAATCTTCAACTCCAACGTAAAATCCGTTCTATTATAAGGCTCTGAGACATGGAGGACAACACATGTACTTATGGGAAAAGGTACAGGCTTTCGTCAATGGTTGCCTGCGCAAAATACAAGGGCTAAAAATGGTGCGACAAGATCACCAACGTGGAACTGATGGGGAAAATGGGACAAATACCAGTGGAGCATTTGATACGGAGGAGGCTATGGATATGCCACAAATTATGGAAATCAGTGGATAACATTACCAGACATGCTCTGTTCTGGAATCCATAGGCAAGAAAAGTATAGCAAGACCGAGACACTCATGGAAGAGGGAACTGGAAGCAAATAAAATGGCAGCAAACAGGACGTGGACAGAATTGGCTCGGATGGCTCATGATATGAAGACTAGGCGAGTATTTGTTGAGGACCTATGCTCCATAAGGAGTTGACAGTTTTTTAATTTTTGATTGATTGATTGGTTGATTGATTGAAGGGGGTATAGGAAGGTTTGCTAAAAGCCCTGCACATATGGCAGTTTTTACAGTGTAAGTAAGAGGGGTTATTGAAAAGGCGTCTTGTACAGGAAGGTTAACTAACTACCAACAGATTACAGTAAAGTGTATTCAAAGTCAAGGGGATTCAGGACAGTTTGTCAAAAGGAAATAAATGTACATGGACTGAGTAAGGCTAGGCTTGTCAAGAGGCAATAGAAAGTACAGGGATTGAGTAAGGCTAGGCTTGTCAAGGGGCAACAGAAAGTACAGGGATTGAGTAAGGCTAGGCTTGTCAAGGGGCAACAGAAAGTACAGGGATTGAGTAAGGCTAGGCTTGTCAAGGGGCAACAGAAAGTACAGGGATTGAGTAAGGCTAGGCTTGTCAAGGGGCAACAGAAAGTACAGGGATTGAGTAAGGCTATCCTTGGTAAGGGGCAACAGAAAGTACAGGGATTGAGTAAGGCTAGGCTTGTCAAGGGGCAACAGAAAGTACAGGGATTGAGTAAGGCTATCCTTGGTAAGAGGCAATAGAAAGTACAGGGATTGAGTAAGGCTATCCTTGGTAAGGGGCAACAGAAAGTACAGGGATTAAGTAAGGCTAGGCTTGTCAAGGGGCAATAGAAAGTACAGTGATTGAGTAAGGCTATCCTTGGTAAGGGGCAACAGAAAGTACAGGGATTGAGTAAGGCTAGAACTACAGATGTAGATATTATTTCATATTAGCAAATGTTAGACTGCAGAATTCTTGGAGTTGTGTGTGTGGCAGGACAATATCAGAAATGCAGAGGTATTTAGGAAAACTGTCACTGTCTTATCCGTGCTTAGTCTTCGGAAGCTCAGATGGCTGGGACAAACTTGGAAAGCTGTGGGGAATTACAGTTTAAGAAAAGGATATATGCAAGCAGGATATGAATGATGCAGACATCGATTTGGAATCATGGGAAAAGACGCCATGGATCGTGTTGCATGAAGGGACAGGATTAAGTATGAAATACAGACTAAGGAGATACTGATTGGGAATTCGTGGTGACTTAATACAGGTTTATAAGATGATCAGAGGAATCGATAAATTAGACTATAACAAGTTTTTTAAAATACAGCCACCTACAATAACACGAGGGCATAGCTACAAGCTGATTAAAGAGAGGTCCAGGTTAGATATTAGGAAATATTTTTTTAGTCAGAGAGTGGTGTCTGCTTGGAATGCATTGCCAGGGGAGGTGGTGGAGGCAGGGACAGTTAATGCGTTTAAGAATAAACTGGATGCGCATAGATTTTAGAGCAAGGTGATGTAAATGTAACTGGTTGTATACAGACTCTGCAGGGTCTTCTAAACCAGTATAAAGACGTTAAGTTAAGTTAAGTTAAGGCTAAGGAAGAGAGTGAAATCGTATGCTTTGAGAAAAAGAGAGCTCTGTTAGAAGAGGCTAAAACCAAATCGATGAAGTCTACGACACTCTTGACTGACAGACAGGGTCAGCTAACTACATAACCAAGACCCTATTCCACCTCCAAGAGGTGGCACTGGAAACAGTCCTGCACTAGTGTAGTCTGTCTAAGAGAATATAGAGTTCACAGTGGCAAGGCAAACCCGGTACACACAAAAGTCAGCTGAAACCAGGTGTGTCAGATCAAAATATGCAGAAATCACAGCCTCGCTATAAATTACTACACAATGTCACTGTCCTTTTCATGATGAGTGTTGAAGAAGAGAAGAAACTATTTTCACTGGTTCTTTTTTTTATCTTCAGCTTTCCTACTAAAAAGCACATTGTGTTTTAGATTACAGTGAGGCTGCAATATCTGCACCTTTCGACCTGACACCTCTGGTTTAACATCATTTTTTAGGCCTGGTTTGCTTTCCATCTGTGATCTGTATTCTCTTAGCCAGACTACACTAGTGCAGCCTGTTTCCAGGGTTGCCACTAGGTGGCGGAATAGGGTTTTGATCAGCTGTGGTTCGTAGACCCAAGTGCAAGCAGCCAACTATGAGTTGCTGGCTGCTGTCAGCTTGGTCACTGTGCTGCAGCTTTAGCCACATGTCACCTGTTCTAAAGTGTTTTGATATGTTGGATCCCATCTATTGCAGCCCCCCTAGCAAAGAAGGCGCTGATAAATTATCAATAGAAGGTCGAAAGCTACCTTATTCTGGTTGTTGTTGTTTGTGAATGCATACGACATTAAGTGGCGGGTTGCAGTAGCTTTCCTCACATCCCGATGAAGGTGGACCTTCAGGCGGTTGTGCTATGCTTTGCTTCATCTGCGTGTCACTCACTACTACGGGGATCACATCGATCCCTCACCTTGTTAGCCATTCTGCATGAATACAGCCCGTTTCCAGGGAGGGTTACTAGTAAGCCGAGGTCAGGGTCTTGATCAGTATATTTTGCCTAAACCTGACTAACATGTCCGATCAGTATATTTTGCCTGACCAGATGTTAGTCTTCCTCCCCACCTTATTCTGGTAAAATATGACTTATGAAGAAGACAAAGGTTTGCGAGAAGTAGATATTGGAACAAATGGAAGTAGAGAATCTAGGCCAGTGCTCTTCAACCTGGGCGGGCGCTACCAAAATAGCAAAATAATGACATGCTATATCAAAACACAACCTAAGGAAACCATTGCAGAATACCAGCAAACCAACAAAAGTGCACATTTTGAGAATCTGTGTTTTTTCTCTGTGGCAACATATTGCTGTGAAACATGGACAGTTACCCAAATCTCGAGTCCTTTGAGTATAAATGTTATAGAAAGGGTCTCAGACTACTGTGGACCGAAAAATAGAAGAATGCAGAGATTCTACAAGAGTTGGGCATAGAGGAACACTTGTTCATAATTTCACAATGAAGATAACATTTAAATAATTTGACCACATCAAAAGACAAAACAGTTTGTAGAGAACAGAAATGGAAAGTATGGGGCCAAGCAAGAACGACAGATGCAGACCAAGAAGTTGAAGTCACCAAGATGTCAAGGAATGCTTGGGCAAGACTTTGAAGAAGACTGGAGATTTGGCAAGAGATCAAGTTTCTTTCACACGGTCTGTGATCGGAGCTACATTCTGCAAAGGACATGCTACATGATGATTAAAAACTTCAAAAATACGCAGACTCGTTGGATGATCACGGAATTGTCTTCACTTTTAGATTTTAGTAGTTAGGTAAGGAAAGTTAACCGTCACGAAAGTTATAAGAAAGGTATAAAAAGGTTGAAGAGCTCTGGTCTAGACCATCAAGCCAACATTATACTTATTGCCATGAATAGCCACTTACAAAGACTAAAACTAACCACATCACCATGCGTACATGTAAACAAGCAGCCCAGATTGACACACACATCGTGTTATATGCTTATGTAACTGCGTACTGAGCACTGGCCCACAGAGACGGACTTCCACACAAAGTTATTTGAGAGACTTAAAGAACTCACCACCAAAGCAACATATATCTAGAGAATTGGACTTCATATTTTTGGATTCTTCTTCTTCTTTGTTCGTTTTCCATCTCCCGCTACCAAGCCTTTTCCTAGGGCTTTGCAAGTAACAGGATGTTGTCCGGAGAGCGGAATGTGTTGTGTCATAGTTTAAAACTTGATTACGATATTTTCACCTTTTGGTCCTACACATCCGACCAGTAGGCATTTTTGAGCACCAGGCTAGCCTTCCCTCTTCAATCCCTTCTCCTTAGTCTGCTATGTTGCGGCCCGTTATCCAGGATCACCATGTGGAGGTGTAGAACGGTCTTGACAGCTTTGGTTCGCTAGCCATGGGTCACTGACCACTGCAACTCATGCACTGCTTAGCATCTTTATCCTGTCTTTAGATTCATGAACCAGCAAGATCATTCCCTTGTTGTAAGTTAGTCCTTTAAATAAAAATGTGTGTGCTTAAGTTGGATGCACTGTACAGTAAGGCGCAAAGACACAGTACTGCCTTAGGGACCAGATGATCAAGAAAAAAATAATTTAAACCTGCCTTCATTTTTTTTAAATTAGAAAGAATGTGACTTGTTTTTTCAAGCATTAACTTTTGCTATGTTGTGCTTTCAGAATGAACCTATACCCGGACCTTTACCCCTGGGAGTGGCAGTAATTGACAGCTCTGTGAAGTTATATGGAGTAATATTCCGACATGTTGCACATAAACACCGTTATCAGATGTTGCAGCATTTTAATGAGTGCATACGTCAGGCCAAGGGTCCACGTCAACAAGCTGTACAGATGAATGTTTTTACCGCAGTACTTTGTGCTTTGAAGGTCAGTCTGGCTTTCTTTGTTTCTTTTTAATGTGCATTTGGAAAATTGCGTGTAGAACTGACTTCATTATACTCAGGTTTTCCCACATGTGCTCAGTCCCTTTCATTGCTGTGTGTGCCAACGACAGAGTAAGAGCACCGTAGTTGTTTTGTTAGCTCCAAAATTTTCCTCTAACTTCGTCAGGTCCCATTTTACAGCTGGGTTGACTCGGAAATGTCATGAAACAACCAATGACATGCTTGATCTGTCAAACCGACCATGATATGATTTGAAACTGGTATATTGAGTTAGTAAACCGAGCTGGAGCCGAAAGTGCAGCACAGTGGATGAGCTGACATCAACCGGCATCTCATAGCTGACAGCAACCAGCAGCAACCAGCATCTCATAGCTGACAGCAACCAGCATCTCATAGCTGAGAGCAACCAGCAGAAACCAGCATCTGATAGCTGACAGCAACCATTAGCAACCAGCATCTCATAGCTGACAGCAAACAGCATCTCATAGCTGACAGCAACCAGCATCTCATAGCTGACAGCAACCATCATCTCATAGATAAGAGCAACCAGCAGCAACCAGCATCTCATAGCTGACAGCAACCAGCAGCAACCAGCATCTCATAGCTGACAGCAACCAGCATCTCATAGCTGACAGCAACCAGCATCTCATAGCTGACAGCAACCAGCATCTCATAGCTGACAGCAACCAGCAGCAACCAGTATCTCATAGCTTACAGCAAAAAGTATCTCATAGCTGACAGCAACCAGCATCTCATAGCTGACAGCAACCAGCATCTCATAGCTGACAGCAGCCAGCATCTCATAGCTGACAGCAACCAGCATTTCATAGATGATAGCAACCAGCATCTCATAGCTGATAGCAACCAGCAGCAACCAGCATCTCATAGCTGACAGTAACCAGCATCTCATAGCTGACAGCAACCAGCATCTCATAGTTGACAGCAACCAGCATCTCATATCTGACAGCAACCAGCATCTCATAGCTGACAGCAACCAGCATCTCATAGCTATCAGCAACCAGCATCTCATAGCTGACAGCAATCAGCAGCAACCAGCATCTCATAGCTGACAGCAATCAGCAGCAACCAGCATCTCATAGCTGACAGCAACCAGCAGCAACCAGCATCCCATAGCTAACAGCAACCAGCATCTCCTAGCTGGCAGCAACCAGCATCTCATAGCTGACAGCAACCAGCATATCATAGCTAACAGCAACCAGCATCTCATAGCTGACAGCAATCAGCAGCAACCAGCATCTCATAGCTGACAGCAATCAGCAGCAACCGGCATCTCATAGCTGACAGCAACCAGCAGCAACCAGCATCCCATAGCTAACAGCAACCAGCATCTCCTAGCTGGCAGCAACCAGCATCTCATAGCTGACAGCAACCAGCATCTCATAGCTAACAGCAACCAGCATCTCATAGCTGACAGCAACCAACATCTCATAGCTGACATCAACCAGCAGCAACCAGCATCTCATAGCTGACAGCAACCAGCATCTCATAGCTGACAGCAACCAGCAGCAACCAGCATCTCATAGCTGACAGCAACTAGCAGCAGCCAGCATCTCATAGCTAACAGCAACCAACATCTCATAGCTGACTGCAACCAGCATCTCATAGCTGACAGTAACCAGCATCTCATAGCTGACAGCAACCAGCAGCAACCAGCATCTCATAGCTGACAGCAACCAGCAGCAACCAGCATCTCATAGCTGACAGCAACCAGCATCTCATAGCTGACAGCAACCAGCATCTCATAGCTGACAGCAACCAGCATCTCATAGCTGACAGCAACCAGCATCTCATAGCTGACAGCAACCAGCAGCAACCAGTATCTCATAGCTAACAGCAAAAAGCATCTCATAGCTGACAGCAACCAGCATCTCATAGCTGACAGCAACCAGCATCTCATAGCTGACAGCAGCCAGCATCTCATAGCTGACAGCAACCAGCATTTCATAGATGATAGCAACCAGCATCTCATAGCTGATAGCAACCAGCAGCAACCAGCATCTCATAGCTGACAGTAACCAGCATCTCATAGCTGACAGCAACCAGCATCTCATAGTTGACAGCAACCAGCATCTCATAGCTATCAGCAACCAGCATCTCATAGCTGACAGCAATCAGCAGCAACCAGCATCTCAAAGCTGACAGCAACCAGCATCCCATAGCTAACAGCAACCAGCATCTCCTAGCTGACAGCAACCAGCAGCAACCAGCAACTCATAGCTAACAGCAAGCAACATCTCATAGCTGACAGCAACCAACATCTCATAGCTGACAGCAACCAGCATCTCATAGCTGACAGCAACCAGCAATTTATAGCTGATAGCAACCAGCAGCAACCAGCATCTCATAGCTAACAGCAACCAGCATGTCATAGCTGACAGCAACCAGCATCTCATAGCTATCAGCAACCAGCATCTCATAGCTGACAGCAATCAGCAGCAACCAGCATCTCATAGCTGACAGCAATCAGCAGCAACCAGCATCTCATAGCTGACAGCAACCAGCAGCAACCAGCATCCCATAGCTAACAGCAACCAGCATCTCCTAGCTGGCAGGAACCAGCATCTCATAGCTGACAGCAACCAGCATATCATAGCTAACAGCAACCAGCATCTCATAGCTGACAGCAACCATCAGCAACCAGCATCTCATAGCTGACAGCAACCAGCATCTCATAGCTAACAGCAACCAGCATCTCATAGCTGACAGCAACCAACATCTCATAGCTGACATCAACCAGCAGCAACCAGCATCTCATAGCTGACAGCAACCAGCATCTCATAGCTGACAGCAACCAGCAGCAACCAGCATCTCATAGCTGACAGCAACTAGCAGCAGCCAGCATCTCATAGCTAACCGCAACCAACATCTCATAGCTGACTGCAACCAGCATCTCATAGCTGACAGTAACCAGCATCTCATAGCTGACAGTAACCAGCATCTCATAGCTGACAGCAACCAGCAGCAACCAGCATCTCATAGCTGACAGCAACCAGCAGCAACCAGCATCTCATAGCTGACAGCAACCAGCATCTCATAGCTGACAGCAACCAGCATCTCATAGCTGACAGCAACCAGCATCTCATAGCTGACAGCAACCAGCATCTCATAGCTGACAGCAACCAGCATCTCATAGCTGACAGCAACCAGCATCTCATAGCTGACAGCAACCAGCATCTCAAAGCTGACAGCAACCAGCATCTCATATCTGACAGCAACCAGCATCTCATAGCTGACAGTAACCAGCAGCAACCAGCAGCAACCAGCATCTAATAGCTTACAGCAACCAGCAGCAACCAGCAACTCATAGCTAACAGCAAGCAACATCTCATAGCTGACAGCAACCAACATCTCATAGCTGACAGCAACCAGCATCTCATAGCTGACAGCAACCAGCAATTTATAGCTGACAGCAACCAGCAGCAACCAGCATCTCATAGCTAACAGCAACCATCAGCAACCAGCATCTCATAGCTGACAGCAACCAGCATCTCATAGCTGACAGCAACCAGCATCTCATAGCTGACAGCAACCAGCATCTCATAGTTGACAGCAACCAGCATCTCATAGCTGACAGCAACCAGCATCTCATAGCTGACAGCAACCAGCATCTCATAGCTGACAGCAACCAACATCTCATAGCTGACAGCAACCAGCATCTCATAGCTGACAGCAACCAGCAATTTATAGCTGACAGCAACCAGCATCTCATAGCTAACAGCAACCATCAGCAACCAGCATCTCATAGCTGACAGCAACCAGCATCTCATAGCTGACAGCAACCAGCATCTCATAGCTGACAGCAACCAGCATCTCATAGTTGACAGCAATCAGCAGCAACCAGCATCTCATAGCTGACAGCAACCAGCATCTCATAGCTGACAGCAACCAGCATCTCATAGCTGACAGCAACCATCAGCAACCAGCATCTCATAGCTGACAGCAACCATCAGCAACCAGCATCTCATAGCTGACAGCAACCAGCATCTCATAGCTGACAGCAACCAACATTTCATAGCTGACAGCAACCAGCAGCAACCAGCATCTCATAGCTGACAGCAACCAGCATCTCATAGCTTACAGCAGCCAGCATCTCATAGCTGACAGCAACCAGCAGCAACCAGCATCTCATAGCTAACAGCAACCAGCATCTCATAGCTGACAGCAACCAGCATCTCATAGCTGACAGCAACCAGCATCTCATAGTTGACAGCAACCAGCATCTCATAGCTGACAGCAACCAGCATCTCATAGCTGACAGCAACCAGCATCTCATAGCTGACAGCAACCAGCATCTCATAGCTGACAGCAACCAGCATCTCATAGCTGTCAGCAACCAACATTTCATAGCTGACAGCAACCAGCATCTCATAGCTGACAGCAACCAGCATCTCATAGCTGACAGCAACCAGCATCTCATATCTGACAGCAACCAGCATCTCATAGCTGACAGCAACGAGCATCTCATAGCTGACAGCAACCAACATTTCATAGCTGACAGCAACCAACAGCAACCAGCATCTCATAGCTGACAGCAACCAGCATTTCATAGCCTCCAGCAACCAGCAGCAACCATCATCTCATAGCTGACAGCAACTAGCATCTCATAGCTGACAGCAACCAGCATTTCATAGCTGCCAGCAACCAGCATCTCATAGCTGACAGCAACCAGCATCTCAAAGCTGACAGCAACCAGCAGCAACCAGCATCTCATAGCTGACAGCAACCAACAGCAACCAGCATCTCATAGCTGACAGCAACCAGCAGCAAGCAGCATCTCATAGCTGACAGCAACCAGCATCTCATAGCTGACAGCAACCAGCATCTCATAGCTGACAGCAACCAGCATCTCATAGCTGACAGCAACCAGCATCTCATAGCTGACAGCAACCAGCATCTCATAGTTGACAGATACCAGCATCTCATAGCTGACAGCAACCAGCATCTCATAGCTGACAGCAACCAGCATCTCATAGCTGACAGCAACCAGCATCTCATAGCTGACAGCAACCAGCAATTTATAGCTGACAGCAACCAGCAGCAACCAGCATCACATAGCTGACAGCAACCATCAGCAACCAGCATCTCATAGCTGACAGCAACCAGCAATTTATAGCTGGCAGCAACCAGCATCTCATAGCTGACAGCAACCAGCATCTCATAGCTTACAGCAACCAGCATCTCATAGCTGACAGCAACCAGCATCTCATAGCTGACAGCAACCAGCATTTCATAGCTGACAGCAACCAGCAGCAACCAGCATCTCATAGCTGACAGCAACCAGCATTTCATAGTTGACAGCAACCAGCAGCAACCAGCATCTCATAGATGAGAGCAATCAGCATCTCATAGCTGACAGCAACCAGCATCTCATAGGTGACAGCAACCAGCATCTCATAGCTGACAGCAACCAGCATCTCATAGCTGACAGCAACCAACATTTCATAGCTGACAGCTACCAGCAGCAACCAGCATCTCATAGCTGACAGCAACCAGCATCTCATAGCTGACAGCAACCAGCATCTCATAGCTGACAGCAACCAGCATCTCATAGCTGACAGCAACCAGCATCTCATAGCTGACAGCAACTAGCAGCAACCAGCATCTCATAGCTAACAGCAACCAACATCTCATAGCTGACAGCAACCAACATCTCATAGCTGACAGCAACCAGCATCTCATAGCTGACAGTAACCAGTATCTCATAGCTGACAGTAACCAGCATCTCATAGCTGACAGCAACCAGCATCTCATAGCTGACAGCAACCAGCAGCAACCAGCATCTCATAGCTGACAGCAACCAGCATCTCATAGCTGACAGCAACCAGCATCTCATAGCTGACAGCAACCAGCAATTTATAGCTGACAGCAACCAGCAGCAACCAGCATCTCATAGCTGACAGCAACCATCAGCAACCAGCATCTCATAGCTGACAGCAACCAGCATCTCATAGCTGACAGCAACCAGCAATTTATAGCTGACAGCAACCAGCAGCAACCAGCATCTCATAGCTGACAGCAACCATCAGCAACCAGCATCTCATAGCTGACAGCAACCAGCATCTCATGGCTGATAGCAACCAGCATCTCATAGCTGACAGCCTCCAGCATCTCATAGCTGACAGCAACCATCAGGAACCAGCATCTCATAGCTGACAGCAACCAGCATCTCATAGCTGACAGCAACCAGCATCTCATAGCTGACAGCAACCAACATTTCATAGCTGACAGCAACCAGCATCTCATAGCTGACAGCAACCAGCATCTCATAGCTGACAGCAACCAGCATCTCATATCTGACAGCAACCAGCATCTCATAGCTGACAGCAACGAGCATCTCATAGCTGACAGCAACCAACATTTCATAGCTGACAGCAACCAACAGCAACCAGCATCTCATAGCTGACAGCAACCAGCATCTCATAGCTGACAGCAACCAGCATTTCATAGCCTCCAGCAACCAGCAGCAACCATCATCTCATAGCTGACAGCAACTAGCATCTTATAGCTGACAGCAACCAGCATTTCATAGTTTCCAGCAACCAGCAGCAACCAGCATCTCATAGCTGACAGCAACCAGCATCTCATAGCTGACAGCAACCAGCATCTCATAGCTGACAGCAACCAGCAGCAACCAGCATCTCATAGCTGACAGCAACCAGCAGCAACCAGCATCTCATAGCTGACAGCAACCAGCAGCAACCAGCATCTCATAGCTGACAGCAACCAGCATCTCATAGATGACAGCAACCAGCATCTCATAGCTGACAGCAACCAGCATCTCATAGTTGACAGCAACCAGCATCTCATAGCTGACAGCAACCAGCATCTCATAGCTGACAGCAACCAGCATCTCATAGCTGACAGCAACCAGCATCTCATAGCTGACAGCAACCAGCATCTCATAGCTGACAGCAACCAGCAGCAACCAGCATCTCATAGCTGACAGCAACCAGCATCTCATAGCTGACAGCAACCAGCATTTCATAGCTGACAGCAACCAGCATCTCATAGCTGACAGCAACCAGCATCTCATAGCTGACAGCAACCAACATTTCATAGCTGCCAGCAACCAGCATCTCATAGCTGACAGCAAACAGCATCTCATAGCTGACAGCAACCGGCATCTCATAGCTGACAGCAACCAGCATCTCATAGCTGATAGCAACCAGCATCTCATAGCTGATAGCAACCAGCATCTCATAGCTGACAGCAACCAGCAGCAACCAGCATCTCATAGCTGACAGCAACCAGCAGCAACCAGCATCTCATAGCTGACAGCAACCAGCATCTCATAGCTGACAGCAACTAGCATCTCATAGCTGACAGCAACCATCAGCAACCAGCATCTCATAGCTGACAGCAACCATCAGCAACCAGCATCTCATAGCTGAAAGCAACCAGCATTTCATAGCTGACAGCAACCAGCATCTCATAGCTGACAGCAACCAGCATCTCATAGCTGAGAGCAACCAGCATCTCATAGCTGACAGCAACCAGCAGCAACCAGTATCTCATAGCTGACAGCAACCAGCATCTCATAGCTGACAGCAACCATCAGCAACCAGCATCTCATAGCTGATAGCAACCAGCATTTCATACCTGACAGCAACCAGCATCTCATAGCTGAGAGCAACTATCAGTAACCAGCATTTCATACCTGACAGCAACCAGCATCTCATAGCTGAGAGCAACCAGCGTCTCATAGCTAACAGCAACCATCAGCAACCAGCATCTCATAGCTGACAGCAACCATCAGCAACCAGCATCTCATAGCTGATAGCAACCAGCATTTCATACCTGACAGCAACCAGCATCTCATAGCTGAGAGCAACTATCAGTAACCAGCATTTCATACCTGACAGCAACCAGCATCTCATAGCTGAGAGCAACCAGCGTCTCATAGCTGACAGCAACCATCAGCAACCAGCATCTCATAGCTGACAGCAACCATCAGCAACCAGCATCTCATAGCTGACAGCAACCAACATTTCATAGCTGACAGCAACCAGCATCTCATAGCTGACAGCAACCAGCATCTCATAGCTGACAGCAACCAGCATCTCATATCTGACAGCAACCAGCATCTCATAGCTGACAGCAACGAGCATCTCATAGCTGACAGCAACCAACATTTCATAGCTGACAGCAACCAACAGCAACCAGCATCTCATAGCTGACAGCAACCAGCATCTCATAGCTGACAGCAACCAGCATTTCATAGCCTCCAGCAACCAGCAGCAACCATCATCTCATAGCTGACAGCAACTAGCATCTTATAGCTGACAGCAACCAGCATTTCATAGTTTCCAGCAACCAGCAGCAACCAGCATCTCATAGCTGACAGCAACCAGCATCTCATAGCTGACAGCAACCAGCATCTCATAGCTGACAGCAACCAGCAGCAACCAGCATCTCATAGCTGACAGCAACCAGCAGCAACCAGCATCTCATAGCTGACAGCAACCAGCAGCAACCAGCATCTCATAGCTGACAGCAACCAGCATCTCATAGATGACAGCAACCAGCATCTCATAGCTGACAGCAACCAGCATCTCATAGTTGACAGCAACCAGCATCTCATAGCTGACAGCAACCAGCATCTCATAGCTGACAGCAACCAGCATCTCATAGCTGACAGCAACCAGCATCTCATAGCTGACAGCAACCAGCATCTCATAGCTGACAGCAACCAGCAGCAACCAGCATCTCATAGCTGACAGCAACCAGCATCTCATAGCTGACAGCAACCAGCATTTCATAGCTGACAGCAACCAGCAGCAACCAGCATCTCATAGCTGACAGCAACCAGCATCTCATAGCTGACAGCAACCAACATTTCATAGCTGCCAGCAACCAGCATCTCATAGCTGACAGCAAACAGCATCTCATAGCTGACAGCAACC
Organism: Ariolimax columbianus; assembly: GCA_036924085.1. Lineage (NCBI taxonomy): Eukaryota > Metazoa > Mollusca > Gastropoda > Stylommatophora > Arionidae > Ariolimax > Ariolimax columbianus. The sequence goes on along the minus strand of JAVGWX010000007.1, from coordinate 38,288,270 downwards.
GGCATCTCATAGCTGACAGCAACCAGCATCTCATAGCTGATAGCAACCAGCATCTCATAGCTGATAGCAACCAGCATCTCATAGCTGACAGCAACCAGCAGCAACCAGCATCTCATAGCTGACAGCAACCAGCAGCAACCAGCATCTCATAGCTGACAGCAACCAGCATCTCATAGCTGACAGCAACTAGCATCTCATAGCTGACAGCAACCATCAGCAACCAGCATCTCATAGCTGACAGCAACCATCAGCAACCAGCATCTCATAGCTGAAAGCAACCAGCATCTCATAGCTGACAGCAACCAGCATCTCATAGCTGACAGCAACCAGCATCTCATAGCTGAGAGCAACCAGCATCTCATAGCTGACAGCAACCAGCAGCAACCAGTATCTCATAGCTGACAGCAACCAGCATCTCATAGCTGACAGCAACCATCAGCAACCAGCATCTCATAGCTGATAGCAACCAGCATTTCATACCTGACAGCAACCAGCATCTCATAGCTGAGAGCAACTATCAGTAACCAGCATTTCATACCTGACAGCAACCAGCATCTCATAGCTGAGAGCAACCAGCGTCTCATAGCTAACAGCAACCATCAGCAACCAGCATCTCATAGCTGACAGCAACCATCAGCAACCAGCATCTCATAGCTGATAGCAACCAGCATTTCATACCTGACAGCAACCAGCATCTCATAGCTGAGAGCAACTATCAGTAACCAGCATTTCATACCTGACAGCAACCAGCATCTCATAGCTGAGAGCAACCAGCGTCTCATAGCTGACAGCAACCATCAGCAACCAGCATCTCATAGCTGACAGCAACCATCAGCAACCAGCATCTCATAGCTGACAGCAACCATCAGCAACCAGCATCTCATAGCTGAGAGCAACTAGCATTTCATACCTAACAGCAACCAGCATCTCATAGATGACTGCTTGCATCAGGGTCAGTGAGGCAGAACTGACCAAGACTCTATTCCGTCTTCAAGCGGTGGACCTGGAAATAGGCTGTGCTAGGGTATTCTAGCTAAGAGAATAAGAATCACAGTGGAAGGGCAAATCTGCTACCTGAAAAAGTCAGTAGAAACCGGATGTGTCGGACCAAAAGGAGCTGATACTGCAGCTCCACTGTAAACTACAATGCAACGTCTTTTTCAGGGTGAACACCAAAGAAGAAGTAAACCAAGCTCAAACCCCTGATTGAGGTAGGTTATCATCATCATCGGGTGCCAAGGCTTGTGTCAGGGTCAGCTGCAATATATTCACTAAGACACCCGACTAACCCCGCCACCCCATTGGAATCCTGGTATTCAAACAGACATGTTGTTAATGTCTGTTGCCAGGTAGATGAAGGCTATCCGTAGCAGTTAATTTAAATTTCATGCAGCCTACTAGACCTGGGTGAAGGTACAAATATTTTGGGTAGATTTTTAAGAAGAATTTTTGAATTTTGTCCGGGCAGCGGACGTTAAGCCTACTCTTTTCAATTTCGAACTACCAAGAGATTTTTAACGTGCTCGACACTGAATATGGGAGTCTACGCAAAGATCCACGTAAAAAAATCCCGATCTCGACCGTGATTCGAACACGCAACCTCCGGCATCGAGGCGGACACCTTACCTCGAGACCACTGAGTAAACAACATTATCACTATTATCATGATGTGTTATGCCTGGTAGTGTTGATGATGAATTCTCGCTAGCACTGTCCTCTTTTTGGCTCGTCTTTCTCTTCACTTCTCTTTCTTTGTTTCTCTCTTATTATTATTATAGGCAGCATAGTGATTAGTGCACTGGCTCCCCAGTTGAGCGATCTGGGTTTGGTCCCAAGTTGATGCAGGAATTTTCTTATCACAAAATAGTTTGCACGGTCGACTTAGCCTTTAAAATTGTGTACCAATACAATCTAGGAAGTAAAGGCAGTCAGCTGGCATTTTTGATTACTGGACATGCCTTCTCACTGCGATCCCTATCCCTTGGCCAGACTACTCTAGTGACTAGTGCAGCCTGTTTCCAGGGTTTCCATCTGGAGACGGAATAGGGTCTTGGTCAATTATGATTCGCTGACCCTGATGCAAGAAGTGAGCTATGAGAACTGGCCAAAGATCGAGAGTCTAACAGATCGGCTGTTACGAGAACGACTTTCTGTAAAGCACAGGCTACATGATGATGATGATCTATTCGTATGTGTTAGGGCTATTTTAGTTGCTGTAGACATGCATTTTTAGCAGTGTGCGTTTCTAAGAAGCATTAAATCAGTGGTTGCTCTAATCTTTGTGATCTTCAGAGTCTGGCCGAACTAAAAGCCAGTCTGGGCCCCGATGATGTGAAGAAGGCTGCCTTTTCCTTGATCATGGTAATTTTATGTGTCTGCATATATTAACATACTATATTAACATACATTATTTGTAGTTTGAAAAAAACTCTTCACGTGTCAAACTTATTGATACAGCAATAAACGATTCTGACCGGATAATTACAAGGTGCTTAAAGCCTACTTCAACTATAAAAAAAGACCATTATCAGCATAGCATTACCTGATAAGTGATGAAGTGTCACATCAGAAATTTAAAGAGAAAACAGTTAAATGACCCACGCATCCTATGTTTGGATACCAGATGCAGTGCACAAGACTGAAATCTAGACAAAGTCTCTTAGTCCCTGCAAACGTCCCAGAAAATGCATCGAAATATGGAATTAACTGACGCAGGTCCCTGGATTGAACTGCTGTAGAAACCTGTACCTGGACATCACTTGCCTTATACAAAATGGAAGTCACTAAATAGAGTTCCGAACTGATTTATCACGATGCAGGAAGAACTCCATTCTGCTCTAAGTGGCGGCCCTGAAAACAGACTGCACTAATGTAGTCTGACTAAGAAAATAATGATCACAGTAGGAAGGCAAACCTGGTACCCAAAAAAGCAAGCTGAAACCGGATTTGACAGGCCAAAAGGCGTGGATATCACAGCCTTGCTGTAAACTATGTCGTAGCATCCTTTTCATGTGAACCAAAGAAAAATAAATATTTTGCTCCATGCAGGTTGCTTATATTATTTCCTTATATACCATAAAAAAAGTCAAAGGCCGCAGTCCATTGCAGACGATGATGGCATAATTTATTTTGCTAGCGCTATTTTTTAGTAAGGACTAACTGCGCTACTTTTTATCCTCACTCTCTCGTCTCAAGCCGCCCAACCCCCAGTGGCAAGCCAAGGACAAGACGACTAGGGGGCGACTACGAGATGCAGGGGACTACGCATCAAGCACCTGTGAAAAAGACGGCGAAGTCCGGAGTCGAACCCACACCACCTGATCACGAGGCAGACGACTTAACCACTTCGCCACTGAATCTTCTTAAATATCATATTTGGCACTAAATCTGACATTTGGTTTCTATTTTGGTTCTTTGACTGACCAAAAATATTTATGTTGTTTTATTAAAACATCCGTTTGGTTTTCTTTTTGCACATTGATTGCCGAACAGGCCGACAAGAGGTAAGAATTATAAGTATGGATCATTTTGAAGTTACTATATTATATAAGAAGTTCATTTCTTTGAGATTATGAGTATGTTTTTTACTGCTGTTGAATAGGATGCCATGAGCAGTAACAACCCCATCTTGAGATGTGCTGCTGGGGAAGCTCTGGGCCGCTTGGCTCAAGTTGTCGGAGACAGCAAGTTCATCGCCGAGATGGCACAGCACAGCTTTGATAAGTAAGATGTGTTACGTTAAGGAGAACATACATTAATAGTACCCACTGGGTTGACTAATAGGTTCTAAGTCTCTTTAACAGATAATGTAGAAGTAGTCTCATAAGGCTTAGTCACTTTATATGACCTATCTAGTGGCTATATGGGGGGTAGCGAGGTCTGGGCTGGACGTCCCACTCGTTAAAGGAAAGTGAAGCGTCTGTCATAGCCTCTCCTTGTCAAGTGTGGAGATCGCTGCTGGATTCACTGTTCGGCTTGCCGTCAGGAGTTTCCATGGCCTCTCCTACATTATTGTGTCCCCAGCAGCACCTTCATAAGGGAGCCCCCTGTTTCTTACAGAGCCTGCTGTGGGTTGCGATCGAGTACCCAGCGGTATAACTGGGCGGCCAGATTGGGCTCATTAGCCTTGGTTGGCAGGCAATCTAAGAGAAGGTAAACTCTGACTAAACCCGGGTAGACGAAGCTCGTTAGCCTGTTCAGGCAGTTCGCCTAGGAGAGGAGATACTCTGATTTTAAAACCACAAGTCCCAGAGAGTGCTGGCTAGTCTTAGGACGATGAGAGTATCATCGGATGTCTCTAGCATAGTAACTAGCATCTGCGGACAATGACTCCACTGCCATGTGGAAACCTCGGTAGAGGGTAGGGCTACGGGAGTAAACCCAGACAGAAAATCCGGAGTGGTAGCACCTAAGGCGAATGGTTTCAAAATTGCGAACTCATTCCGGCAGCTGATTGGTGCCAAATTGTCATGCTTTGGATTACACCAGCGAGGCTGAGAAGGGGATCCTGCAGTTTGGGCAGCTCAGGGTCTCCACATTCAGTGCCTAGGCTTGCGTCCTGAGAGGATACTCACAGTGTGCCATGCGCATTGTCTGCATAGACTGAGACGCCTATGAATGAATGAATATGAGTGGCTATATCTGTATATGATCTGTCTGAAAGTGTGATAATTAAAGACCTTCGGGAAATGGCTGAAAAGGTCTTCTGCTGACACTGAAATAACCGCCAGTTTTTGCATCAGCTCAAGCTGACTGAATAGATTGATTGGTTGATTGATTGATCTCTTTGCTCCAAGTGAAGCATAGGGCCATCACTACAGCTCGCCCCATCATGTGAAGCCGGTATCCAAGGATTTGCTGTGTGGTTTTTATAACAATGATTTTACATGATGAGGTTGCTAGTCCAATGCACAACCCTGTTTAGTTGCCTTCAATGACATGCTTGGACGGTTGCAGCGTCCTATTATTTTTAACACAGATACAGTAGGGGATGGAGGCATAACGAGGTGGTTAGTAGTACAGCTCACAAACTAAACTTGCGTGTGTTTGAGGTTCATAAACTGGCAAGGTCGTACCACTATGGGATGTGAACTGACTGAAAAGACAATTGGGGGGGGGGGGGGGGGGGGGGGGCTGAAGTTAAATGCACGGGGCCATAAGGTGCAAAACACAGCACAATGCATTCCACCTAAGGAAACAAAACAAACGCCTTAGGAAACAAGGCGAATGAGGAACACACACAGAAACCACCTCTTCATGAGTTCAAGTATTTGGACAGTATTATTCCAACGCAGAGGTGTTGGAGAGAACAGGAACTGTCACAATCTTTTCCATGCTTAGTCTTTGAAAGCTAGAATGGCTGGAACTCACTCGGAGGGTGAATGATGGCAGAATACCAAAATATCTTCTCAGTGGAGAATTACAGTTTGTGGAAAAGGTCTCGGGGCCGACAACTACTTCGATACAATGGTGTATGCAAGCGAGATATGAATGATGCGAGTGGGATCAAGATGCAGAGCATGAGCTGCAGTGGTCAGCGACCCATAGCTGACTGCTAGCATCAGGGCCAGCGAACCATAGCTGCCAAGACCCTTCTACACCTCTATGCGGTGATCCTGGATAACAGGCTGCAGCAGGGCAGACTGGCTAAGGAGAAGGGATCGAAGAGGGAACGCTAACCCGGTACTAAAAAAATGCTTACTGAAGTCGGATGTGTTGGACCGAAAGGGGCAAATATCGCAGCCAAGTTGTAAACTGCAACACAATGCATTCCATTCTCTGGACTACATTCTGCTACTTACCCTTTCAGGGTTTGGTAGTGGGAGATTGAGAACGAATGAAGAAGAAAGAATGATGCGAGCATCGATTTGGAATCATGGGAACAGGGCGCCATGGATCATGGAGGTGCAGAATTATACACGGAATACAGACAAAGGAGATACTGGTTACCAATAGGCTAAGCACTCAGCGTTTGAGAAGACACACCATGCGATGCCACAAACGGTCCTGACTTTCCTGTGTAAAACGCTTCTCTGCTCGGATTGGTCAACTTCCACCGATGGCTTACAAAGTTGGTAGATCTGGCTACAGGGTAAAAGGGCAGCTGCGAGACAGGCAGATTATTAATTGTGCAGCGACACTGGCTCACAACGACCAACACAATGTACTTGACGCAGGACAGAGGACTTAAGCTCCCCACGATTCTCAACGACATTCGCGGAAAGAAAACTAACTAAATATTTAATAAACATTATTAAGTTTTAACATATGATAATTCATATTCTATTGATAGGCTGAAGTCGGCTCGTGATGTTGTGAGCCGTACAGGTCACTCTCTGGCCTTGGGGTGCCTGCACCGTTATGTAGGTGGCATGGGTTCAAATCAGCATTTGAACACCTCCGTGAGCATTTTGCTGGCTTTAGCTCAGGACTTCAATTCACCTGTAGTACAGGTAAGAAGACTACTGGAATAATCCAGATGATTTTGTTATGTAATCCTGTCCAATGTTGGATAATCAGTATGTCACACTACAAGGACAATCATAGTGTTAGGCATCCTTTGACTGTCCCCATCCTATCTGTAAAGCAGCAGGGAGTTTAAAGTCAGTTTTCCACCTCCTTGATGAATGTTACACATGTCTTAATGGCTTCTTCTACCCAGAGCTTGAAGCGTGTAGCCTAGCTGACAGTGAGCTGGCCTATTAAAACTGGCCCAGGGTTCAAAATCACTGACGGACAGAAACAAAAATCCATTCGTAGTTTGTTTCTGGTACTGCTGCTCCACCAGTCGACCCAGCTGTAAATGGGTACCTGAAGTATGAGTTGGGGAAGTTATAAACAGCAAGGAAGGGTAATGACCACCCCACATCACATAGGCTACAGCTTAGTCCATGGACAGTTATCTTCATCTCCAACGGCAGTTGTTGCCATGGGACCCACCTTTAACTACCGAGAGAAGTTTGGTGTTTACGATGCCAAAAACTCAGACCTTGTCCATTCTCCTGTTAGGTCCTTCCACGAGAAGGCCAGGAGCCAAACTTTTGCTGTCAGAGACTATGTATTGTGCATGCCCTGGGAGCATTTGGACAGAATTAATAGCATTTAGAACCTAGTCAAGACTAGTTGTTTTGTTTCCTATACCATAGAAGTACATAACCTTCATACAGAGTATGTGCGAAGATACAGTTAGCAGAGGGGTACACAAAGGAGCACTGACTGGCTGACTCTCCTGGGAACACCGATTATCGTTCTTAGACATTTCACTTCACATGTCGCTATTTTCTTCTCTTGAGCACTGAATAATAACCAAGTCTTACACTAATAGCACAGAGTTGGTTTTGTCGTTGTTGTTTAATGCCTACAATGAGTAAGTTTACTCTATTGTGCGCCTAGGAAAGGACGTTAAGTGGTGGGTTGTAGTAACTTTCCTCACATCCCGAGCATGCTGATGAAGGTGGACCGTGGTCCTCCAGGTAGTTGTGCTATGCTTGGTTTCATCTGTATGGCGCTCACTACTACGGGGGTCACATCGATCCACATCTTGTCAGAAGGCTGCCTTGAGAACAGCCTGTTTCCAGTGAACTACATGGAAGAGAGATTGTATTCTTGGTCAGTGTATTGACCCTAACACGACGTCCTGGTCAGTATGTTCTGCCTGACTGGACTAGCATCTCAGTTTTAAATTACACTAATTATCTGTTTTTGTTTAGTTGTCAAGCTGATGTTCTGGTATTTGACCCTTTAGACCCTTTGAGCCCTGGCTACCCAGGTTGGTAAAATCCCATTCCCCTGTGCTCCTGAGAAAATACAAACAATGTAGGTATCAAGATGCTGAGCAGCGCATGAGCTGCAGAGGTCAGCGACCCATAGCTGACTGCTATCGTCAGGGCCAGCAAAACAGAGCTGCCAAGACCCTTCTAAACCTCCAGGCGGTGATCCTGGATAACAGGCTGCAGTAGGGCAGACTGGCTAAGGAGAAGCGATCGAAGAGGGAATGCAAACCCGGTACTCAAAAAATGCTTGCTGAAATCGGATGTGTTGGACCGAAAGGTTAAAATATCGCAGTCAAGCTGTAAACTACGACACAACGCATTCTGTTCTCTAGACTACATTCTGCTACTTAAGCCCTTTCAGGGTTTAGTAGCAGGAGATTGAGAATGAACAAAGCCAAGCAGGCAAGACAAACAATGTAGACACTTGAGTATAGCTATTTACTATGACAAAACTGTGTGCTCTAATTTAGTTATTATATCTAAAATTGACTGACTTGTTAACCTCCAATGCTCCTACTTCAGTAGAGTGTGGTATATATTCATCAAATCTACTTGATATATTATGTGGGATACCCCTGGACCATAGTCTGATTCTCTGAGGAACAGATCTAGCTTGATCCTAAAGGGGAAAAAGAGATAATGAAAGGACTTACTGCAAAAGATATTGATAAGAAAATGTTTCCTGTTTACAATGAGAAGTGTTTGTAGCGTAAAGCGGGGCATAACTGGGTCAATAGATTTTCTCAAGGACCTTCAAATATTGCTGATGAAGCTTGACCTGGTCGTCCTGGTCAGATTGCAACAGAAGTATCTGTGCAGTGCAAGGGGGAGATGGTTCAAGCTGACAGTGTATAGCATCTGTAATAAGGTGTTCTCATTGTTTAGCTTACTCATAATGCATGATCCCAACCTGTCGGGAGATGTTTCACGAATGGCGAAGAGATTTTGAGCAGGAAGTGCAAAAGTGCAAGTGTTGCTGATACAGCAGACCAAAGACTTCTTTGCTGCAGGGTTTGGTGCACTGGTAAAGTGATGGGTTGGGTGTATCAATGTTGGTTGAAATTATGTTGAGAAATAAAAGACAATCTAAGTGAAATAATAAATGGTTTTCAAGTTCCTACCTCATTTACTTCTGTTTTTATTAAATAGAGATTTGTGACCTATGTGAGAAAATACCAGAAAGAATTAAAGCAGCAATAGGAACTTTCTGAAGACCTCTTGGCAACGGTCAAAAGATGGAAACTCACATGAAATGGCCACATGTCGAGATCAAATGGTCTTGCAAATATGACCCTGCACGGAAAGGTGCAAGGAGGACGACAAGGAGGTCATCCCAAAAAGAGGTGGGAGGACAACATAAAAGAAGACTAATCTCCGACCAGAGGAGGCACAGGCAGCATCCGCTGACAGAAAGGGGGTGGTGTGGGGGGTGTCTTCATGTGTGCCCCAACGACCTCACCGGTTACAGAATGACATGATTTGACTTGACCTATTTTATAACTTGCCCTTGTACTTTATTGCATGTTTGCTTAGGTGGTTTAATACTTCAATAAATATAGAACAATCTTATACATTATCATCTTGTGTGGCTGTGTAGGTCTGGGCTCTCCATGCGCTAGCCCTCATTGCTGACTCAGGAGGTCCGATGTACCGCAGTTATGTGGAGCCAACTCTATCCCTGGTACTGCAGCTCCTCTTGTCAGTCCCTCCAGCTACTGTAGATGTACACCAGTGCTTGGGGAAATGTCTCTCTGCTCTCATTACATCTATTGGCCCAGAACTTCAAGGTGAATGCATACAAATATATGTTTGTCACCTCAAACCTATCAAACACTTAAAGAGAACATCTGGTAAGCAGTTTTGGTTACTATAAGCAGATTTTAAACCAGTACTTGTCACAAGTAGTCTACCAAGTTCTTCGTATATGACAAGGACAAGAATAGCACCACTGCCTCAAAGAGAGCATGTCGTAAGAGGTGACTGTGTTAGTTAGTCGTCGGATCATCTGTGTGGACAAGTCCATACATGCTCAGATCTCATCCTCAGTATGTCTCCCAGCACGTAATGACTGACTGTTCCGGTCCTGTGCTGGTTAACCCTGTGGGGTGTTCCTTCCTCGCCGCCACTCGTTTCATACCCAATTCAACCAGTTGTGCCAAGGATGTAGATTCTGGATCAACTTCTGAATCTTCCTTTAAGCCAATTTCCTTAACAGCGTTTAGGATATCAGCTCGGTCCATTGATCGCCCGCCCTCCACTATAGCTGTACTCGCCAACCTATCAACTCTCTCGTTCCCTTCAACACACCCATGTCCCGGAACGAGTATGAAGGTGACTCTCTGCATCTTTGATCGCCATACCAACTCCAACCACTGGCACCGCGTGCAACCTGTTTCCACCTTCCTGAGTATCCTCATTGAATCATTAAGGAAGCACGCATGTGTGCCACTCATTGTTTCAAGCCAGACCATCGCCTTCATAACAAACATGATCTCCATGGTCAGACTGCTTGTGGTCAGAAAAGCCCCAGACTCCTACTTGATCATTTTCCCACCCCTCTGATCTGTGAAGCCCCAATGCGCTTCTCAACCCACGGATGACGGATCCATCTGTGTAGATAATGACATCATCATTCATGGAATTTTCATTGATCAAAACGTTAACCTCCGACACCACATCAATCAGATTTAGCTGAACACATGCTCTGTTAAGTGGTACAATCACACGGAAAGTCTGCAGAAAATTATCAGGCAATTTCATCCATTCTTCGCCATGCGTTATGTCTCCCAATGCACACACCCTTTGCACAAAGGCGAACTTGGATAACATTAGCAAACTCCAAAACCAAGCCATGAGAGTTATAACAGGAGGCATGAAGTCAACGCCAATTGTAGAACTTGAAAAGATTACAAATCTGCAATCCATGACCGACAGAAGAGACTGCAGAGCCCAGCAGCAAGCAGAGAAACTCAGAAGACTGACTAACCATCCAATGCATCAGAGACTAAACAATTTTGGAAATGGGAAACTAAAGCGGAGAAACTTTGCAGAAATAGCCAAAGCAAAGATGCACGAAGACCCTATGAACGTACTAACAACACCAAAGCCCATCCCTACTGTACGAAAACCTACCTGGAGGCAGCATATATTTCCAGAGGTGGTAGAAAATATACCAGGTATTGGAAACAAAAACTGCCAGACTGAAAAAGAAAGAAGAGATACAACCCTGAGGTACATAACGAAAAACTACCCAAGCATGGACTGGACCCATGCATACACCGACGGTTCTGTAACAAACACAACACAGAACGGAGGGTCAGGAGCATTCCTAAACCTACCAAATGGCAGAAAAATAACACTGTCATTCGCTACTGGTAAGTACACAAGCAATTTCAGAGCGGAGGCAGAGGCACTGAGGACGGCAGTGGAAGAAATGGTGACAGGTAAAAGGAATGAAAGCCATATAGTCCTGCTTACAGATGCCCTGGCCGTAGTCATAGCACTAAAAAGCCAGAAAAATACTGAACTTAATGATTTAAGAGCACTACTCTGTCAACTATGCCAGCAGTCCGCACCAAAAAGAGTAGTGGTACAGTGGGTTCCATCCCACTGCAACATCCACGGCAATGAGAAGGCAGACAGACTGGCAAAAGAAGGTGCAAGACTACCACAACCAGATACTAGTGTGACATACGAAGAGTCAAAACGGCTTATTAGAGCTAGATACATGACCAAATGGGAAACAGAACATACTGGCTACACAAAAAACGATGCCTATTACCAGTTGAACAGAAGAGAGCAGGTCGTGGTCTTCAGACTTCGCACTGGCCACAATAGACTGAGGTACCACCTATTCAACAAATTGAAGATAGGTGGCACTGACAAATGCTCGTGTGGTACCGGGAAAATGACCGCTGAACATTTGCTGCAAAACTGCCCGACATACGAGGATCAGAGAGAGCAGATGTGGCCATCATCAGTGGCAATACTAGACAAGCTCTATGGCAGTGTCGACAGCCTCAGGATGACTGCTGCTTTTTTCGTAAAAATAAAAGTCGACGTCTGACAGCGTAAGAAGAAGAAGAAGAAATATCTTGGCTCAATTATAATCAACAATGGAGATTGTCATAAGAACTAAGAAGAAGAATGACAATGCAGAGGTTAAATACTTGTGAGGTCATACCCCTATGGGCTGTGACCCATTAAAAGAAATGTGGGCTGAAGGCAGATGCTCTGGACCACAAGGTGCAAAACACAGTGCAACACATTCTGCCTTAGATGTTGTTGTTTGAAACAGCACATGCTAAGTTGAGTTAACTCCTGATGACATTTAATTGGTAGCAGGTTACAGTGGCTTTACACCCCGAGGCGTATTTATGGTGAACCAGGGTACTCCTCTTCTGGCTGTTTTGTAATGCGAGGCCCGTCAGTAAGCTCCCCATTATAGGGATTACAGGATTGGTCCCACATCATTGGCCAGATTGCCATGAAACAGCCTGTTTCCGGAAGCACGAAAGAAGATGTGGGTCGGGGTCTTGATCAGTATGTTTCACCTGAATCTGACTACTTTTTGCTCTCTCCGCCTTAAATAACAAGGTGGGAAAATGATCATAGATATGTACAATTGTTATTGCAAGATATTTGACAGTTACACTGAAATATGTACACATTTGCATACTCCAATAACTTCCGTGCAGAAGCAGAGGCACTGAAGGCCGCAGCTGATCTTGTAATCCAAGATAAAGATATCCACAAAGAAAACAGTATTCCTGACTGATGCCGTGTCAGTATTAGTAGCATTAAAACAACACAAAGATGAAAATCTCTAGCAATGTATATTCTCCCCGACACAGCTCTCAGTAGAACACCCAATGTTGGTCATACAGTGAATCCCATCCCACTGCAATATTGAAGGCAATGATGCTGCAGACAAACTAGCAAAGAGTGGAGGAGCATCCCCACAAATAGACCTGAGTATCACATATAATGAGGCCAAGACCATAATTAAAGCCAACTTTAGGGGAAAATGGGCTGATCAACACCCGACTTCTGAAAAAAAGATAGCTGCTATAACTTAACTAGAGAAGAGCAAGTCATCATCTTCAGACTGAGAACTCGGCATAACAGACTCAATTGTCATCTTTACAATAAAATGAGGATTGGGACAGATAACAAGTGTCCATGTGGGGAGCATACCATGACCGTATAACACGTCCTGCAAAGCTGCACGCTCACGCAGGAAAAGAGAGAACAATACTGACCTCACGACACAGATATGAAACAAAAGCTGTATGGAGATAAAACAGCCTTACAAACAACGGTGTCATTTGTAAGAGAAACTGGGACCTTGATATGAGGATGAACGAAGAAAAAGAAGTACACATTTAAGCACAGCAAATCCACTTTCCACTAATTTTGTTGTTGTTCAGATAACACCATAGCTGTAGGCTTGTCTTGTCTGTCTACAAGGCAGCAGGTTATTTTATGTTAAGAGCTCTTCTTTTTTTTCTTTGTTTTATTAATTACAAATCAAGTCAGATGTTAAATTAGAGGGGACAGCGTGGTGACACGGCTCACAACTCAAAGGTGCTGGGTTCACTCCCCAATCACAGCACCGGCCGTTACCCCGGGAAAGCAAACCCTTAGAAAATGCAGGTAGGAGGAAGCAGACACTTACATAAAATGTGCATGCTGAAGTTGGATGCACTGGGCCGATATGCACAAAATAAAAACATAGTGCAACACACCACCTTCTGGAATAGAAAAATAAGGCAAACGCAAATAAATTTTTTTTAAATTTTTAAAAGAATAAAATTAAGAATACAGAAGCTAAGAGTAGCTTTCATTGCATTAGAGACCTTACGAAAATTTTAAAAATTATAACTATCACCAAATTAAAAATCTTCAACTCAATGTAAAGTTCGTTCTATAACATGTAGGACAAGAAAGGCACTTACGAAAAAGGTACATACTTTAGTAAATGGTTGTCTGCGCAGAATACAAGGACGGAAATGGTACAATAAGATCACAGATGTGGACCTGATGGAAAGAACGGGACCGATAACAGTGGAGCATGACATATTTGGGAGGCGATGACACTGGTTAGGCCACATATTACTGGAACCAGTTGATAACATTACAACAGGCTCTATTCTGGAATCCACAAGACAGAAAGAATAATGGATGACTGAGTCACTTATGGAAGAGGGTGGCACTACAGAAGAAGGATGTGTCGGACTGGAAGGTGCAAATATCGCGGTCAAGCTGTAAACTTGCGACACAATGCATTCTGTTCTCTGGACAACATCCTGCTTCTTGCAAAGCCCTGTTCAAGGCTTGGGCTTGGTAGCGGGAGATTAACTCTTAAAGGCCATAATTTTGTAACTAGTTTTGCCAGAATATTTTTTCTGTAAAAGCTGTCTCTTCATAAAACTTGAATTTTCTTAATTATTTCACAAGGAAGACAAACATGTTATATATCAAATTAAAGGACATTGAATATGCAGTAAGACCATGAAGGTCTTGAAGAATTTCATAAAATATTACAAGTAATTGTTAATAATTATATTGTCATTTTTTGTAATAAAATCTTTTTCACACTAAAAAATGCCACCAATCCATGAATAACCACTGAAACGTAATGTAGATGGTTCTAGTGTACTTCAGAATAACAGTACTCTACATATGAATAATGTCTACAAAAAATATTTTTTTTTGTAGCAGTCAAATGGAGTTGATGTGTTAGTGAGTTGCAGGTCTCAATTCACTCCATATGGTCAACCACATTTTTAGCAGCAATCTGATTGAGTTCTGTGTCTCAGTCAGTCAGTGGTGATGGAATTTGGTATTGAAACCCATTTGCTATCATGTTCTCTAGAATTTGCTTTAGAAATATTGCATCTTCGTTTTTCTGTTGATGTCAAACATTTTTGCCTTTTAGCAGCACTAGGTCCTGGCTGTGACCTGATCTTCAGCATTAGATTCAGTAGATTGAGTAGGCTGAATAATGCTATATTCTATGTCTAACTCTGATTGAATATCAGAAAAATGTGAATGCTCGTCACTAAATTCATCTATCGTACACAACTCCTTAGCCTTTTTTTTTTACAGATAAAAACAACCTACTATTAGACAATCTTGAAGTGCTAGGTTCGCTACACATTTTTGTGATAAACTGACTTGAAAGATGACAAATGTTTTCCAACTTTGATTTTCCTCACAATGCACGTTGTTGCTTTTACAATTGAAATACAAATATAAGAGTTACCTCCCTTACCATGTAATGTTAATTAAAATTTAGAAATACTGAAAAAAGTGAAATAATTTTGTTCAATGCACTGTTAACGATATGAGCGTTTTTCTGGCATCAAGTTTACTTCAGGAAGAACACTGACAGCGTTCTTATGGCCTTTAAGAGTTAAGAACAAACACAGAAGAAGAAGGGTGTCAGACAAGACGTGGGCAGAACTGGCTCGGTTGACTCATGATAGGAAGACTTTGCGTGTATTTGTTGAAGTCCGCAAGGAGTGGACAACTTTTTGATTGATTGGCCACCTGACTTGAATGGTTCACCTACTCAGAGTATTTTGGTGTTATTATGCCAGAGCCTCACATCTTGCTTCACATGTTGGTATGGCTTGACTTGGGTTCATTCGTTCTCAATCTCCTGCTACCAAACCCTGAAAAGGGCTTAAGTAGCAGAACGTAGTTCAGAGAACGGCATGCATTGTGTCGTTGTTTGCAGCTTGATTGCAATATTTGCACCTTTTGTCTGACACAACCGACTGCAGCAAGCATTTTTTAGTACCGGGTTAGCATTCCCTCTTCGATCCCTTCTCCTTAGTCAGTCTGTTCAGTTGCAGCCTGTTAACCAGGATCACTGCGTGGAGGTGTAGAAGGGTCTTGACAGCTCTGGTTCGCTGGTCCTGACGCTAGCAGTCAGCTGTGGGTCACTACTCAGCATCTTGATGGAGAAATAAAACTATTCACATGTTGGTATAAAACACATTAAATTATGAAAAGTCCAGCTGTTGAGCTATTTGCTATCAAGATTCTACGTGATGAAAGCATTTAGATTGAGCGGAGAGCTTGTCCTCATCGCCACTTCTGGGGCTGAAGATGCAGCACAGTGAATGATCTGGATGGAGCCAGCTAGATGCTTACATCGGGGTCAGCGAACCAGAGCTGACCAAGATCATATTCAACCTCCAAGTCGTGGCCCAAGAAACAGCCCAGTGAGAATTGGGATCACAGTAGGAAGGCAAACCCAGTATTCCAAAAAGTCAGCTGAAATTGAATGAATTGGGCTGAAAGGTGCAGATATCGCAGCATCACTGTAAACTAAGTCACTACTTCACAACTTCCTTTTCATGGGGAATGTAGAAGAAGAACCACATTTAGACGTTAGATGAAATATCTATACGTTGTAGCCCAGCGAATCCAAGTTGTTTTTAATCAGGGTAACACCATAGCCTTGGGCTGTTCTCTGCCTGTCTGTGAAGCAGAGATTCATTTAAAAAAATCTATTACCACCTGACTTAAGTGTTTCACTTACTCAGAGTATTTCGGTGTTAAAGGCGAGGGCTCGACTTCATCGCTGCAGGTTTCCCCATATGGCTCACTCTCTCAGCAGAAAGGTATCCTGCCTGCCAAGATCATCTCACAAAGTATAAACTCCTTAGCTCCAGCGATGAACCCAGGTCGACGAACCCAGACAGTCTGAACATAAGGCAAACGGCTTGACCACTTCACCACAGATCGCCTTAGGGTGCCAGAGCCTCACACCTTAACCTAACTTTTTTATACTGGTCTAGAAGACTGCAGAGTGTATGCAACTAGTTTATTCTGTTCCATTTGATCTAAAAATAACTGCAACTAATTCTTAAATGCATTAACTGACCCTGCCCCAACTGTTTCCTGTGGCAATGCATTGCAAGCTTTCATTACTGGGTATGAAACACATTAAACAATGAGAAGGTCCGCTGTTGCGCTATTTGCTATGAAGATTCCATGTGTTGAGAGCATTTCCATTGATTGTGGAGCTTGTCTTCTACGCCACTTCTGGCTATGACAAGATTTGGGATCTACTGGCAACCTAGAAAGTACAAGTGATTTCTTCAGTAAGTGTGTATCTTTGCAACTTACCTGCCCTGCCACCTCTCAGGCAACCTGGAAAGGACAAGATGTAATTTCTTCAGTGAATGTCTTCTTAAATTGGCCTTCTCTTCAACCCACCCAACCTCTCAAAAGTTAATTACAACAAATAGTCTTAGACTACTATCTAACTGTCGGTGTCAGACATCTTAGAAGGGTGTTAAATGTCATGATAAGATATAATTTTGTTTCATATGCCAGATGTGTTGTTAGACATGATGAGGTGTAGTTTTCTTTCATATGCCAGATGTATTGTTAGACGTTGTGATGAGGTGTAGTTTTCTTTCTTCTTCTTCTTCTTCTGCGTACGCAGTCAGACAGTAACCATTATTTTTTCGAAAAAAGCGGCGGTCATCTTGAGGCTCTCGCCACTGCCATAGAGCTTGTCTTGCAGTTCCACTGGTAATGGCCACATCTGCTCTCTCTGACCCTCGTATGTCGGGCAGTTCTGCAGCAGATGTTCAGCGGTCATTTTACCAGTACCGCACGGGCATTCGTCGGTACACCCTATCTTCAATTTGTTGAATAGGTGGTACCTCAGTCTGTTGTGGCCAGTGCGAAGTCTGAAGACAACGACCTGCTCTCTTCGGTTCAACTGGTAATAGGCATCGTTTTTGGTGTAACCAGTATGTTCGGTTTCCCATTTGGTCATGTATCTGGCTTTGATAAGCCGTTTTGACTCTTCGTACGTCATACTGGTATCTGTTTGTGGTAGTCTTGCACCTTCTTTTGCCAGTCTGTCTGCCTCCTCGTTGCCTTGGATGTTGCAGTGTGACGGAACCCACTGTACCACTACCCTTTTTGCTGCGGACTGCTGGCACAGTTTGCAGAGTGCTGCTCTTAAGTCATTAAGCTCAGTGTTTTTCTGGCTTTTTAGGGCTGTGACTACGGCGAGAGCATCTGTCAGCAGGACTATATGGCTCTCATTTTCACTGTGTGTCACCATTTCTTCCACTGCCGCGCTCAGTGCCTCTGCCTCCGCTCTGAAATTGCTTGTGTACTTACCAGTAGCGAATGACAGTGTTATTTTTCTGCCATTTGGTAGGTTCAGGAATGCTCCTGCCCCTCCGTTCTGTGTAGTGTTTGTTACAGAACCGTCGGTGTATGCATGGGTCCAGTCCATGCTTGGGTAGCTTTTCGTTATGAAGCTTAGGGTAGTATCTCTCCTTTCTTTTTCAGTCTGGCAGTTTTTGTTTGCAATACCTGGTATATTTTCTACCACCTCTGGAAATATATCCTGCCTCCAGGTAGGTTTTCGTACAGTAGGGATGGGTTTTGGTGTTGTTAGTGCGTTTATGGGATCTTCGTGCATCTTTGCTTTGGCTATTTCTGCAAAGTTTCTCCGCTTTAGTTTCCCATTTCCCAAATTGTTTAGTCTCTGGTGCATTGGATGGTCGGTCAGTCTTCGGAGTTTCTCTGACTGCAGCTGGGCTCTGCAGTCTCTTCTATCGGTCATGGATTGCAGTTTTGTAATCTTTTCAAGTTCTACAATTGGCGTTGACTTCATGCCACCTGTTATAATTCTCATGGCTTGGTTTTGAAGTTTGTTAACTTTATCGAAGTTCGCCTTCGCTGCTGTTGTCCATGCCGCAATGCCATACTCGAGAACTGGTCTCACTCTTCCAGTATACAGTTTCTTTAGTATGCCTTCGTCTGCTCCCCAGCTTGTGCCAGCAAGTTTCCTCATGATTGCCATTCTTTCTCTGGCTTTCATTCGGTTTCTCTCAATCTGACTTTTCCATGTCATGCTCCGATCAAATGTGACTCCCAGATAGGTTGGGTTGTCGTTTGGCTGCAGGATTTTGCCATTTAGACTTAATTTGGTACTTTAAGGTTTTAATGAAAGCGAGAATATTGTGCATGTGGTTTTCTCCTCGTTTATTTTGACCAGCCATGAGTTCGCCCACTCTTCCAGCGATGTTAGGGCCGTCTGCATCCAATTTCTTGCTATGGTGAGATTCTTTTCAGAGGTCCACATAGCCAGATCGTCTGCAAACATTGAGCTATGGACTCTTCTTGGTAGATTCTCTGTAATATCGTTTATATATACCAGGAAGAGTGTGGGTGACAATACTCCCCCTTGGGGTACTCCCTGCTCGAGTGTCACCTTTTTGCTCATCTGCCCTTGTACTTGGACTCTGGCCGTTCTTTGTTTGAGGTAGTGGTTGATCCACTTGTACATCTTCCCACAGACATCACTTCTTCTTAGCTTGACTCTAAGTCCATCTTTCCAGACTTTGTCAAATGCCTTTTCCAGATCCACCCAAACAGCTACTGTGTGTTTCTGTGCCTGGTAGGCATCTTCTATCTCCTGGGCTATGAGGATGACCTGGTCCTCAGTGGATCTGTGCTGTCTAAAGCCGGCTTGCTGTGGAATTAGTATTCGTTTTTCTTCCAGATGCCACATCAGTCTGGTGTTTATCATCCGTTCCATCAGCTTGCCGACACAGCTCAGTAGGCTTATGGGCCTGTATCCATTTGGATCTGTTTTGTCCTTTCCTGTTTTTGGTACTGGTACCAGTATTGCATCTTTCTATGCCTGTGGTACAATTCCCCTTTTCCAGCTTTGGTTCAGGACCGATAGCAGTTTCTTCTTCGCTGTTTGGCCCAGCCCCATCAGCATTTCGTTTGTTATCCCGTCTTTTCCGGGAGATTTCCTTTTCTTTAGTGTTCTCATAGCCTCTTCCATTTCGCGCATTGTTAGTTTGGCCATCATGTGCTCTTCAGGAGCCGTATTTATGTTTTCGTGTCCCTTTAGCTCTTCGCTAATGTCTGTATGCTTATCTGCAGGGACCTCGATGTGGTTTGCTCTGGCATAGTGATCGACAAAGGCGTTTGCGGCTTTCTTACCTGTGATCAAGTTCTCGCCTTGCTTGATAGTAATTTGTTTGTTTGACGGGGTTTCGTCATTCATGGCTCTGACTAGCTTCCACAGCTTGTTCCCTTCTTTGTCCAGGTTTAGACTTTCCGTTTTATTTTTCCAGCTTTCTCTTGCTGTTTGCTTGAGAGTGTGTTTGTACTTTGCCGCGGTGGCTTTGAGGGCGATGTTTGCCTCCATGGATTTTTCTCGTTCTGCCATGTTCCTAGCATTTGTTACTGCATCTTCCACTTTCTGTAACTCATCATTCCAGTAGGGCTTATAGTTTTTCCTAGCTCCTCTTGGGATGGTTTCAGTGGCGGCTTGCATTATTGCCTTGCTTAGGCTCTCTACCATGGGCTTCATTTTGGTGTTTCGTGTGTTGATGGTTTCACACAGCCCATCTTTCAGGATTGCAAATCTGTCCCAGTCGGCTCGTTTGTAATTCCAACGTGGGAGCGGTTTTGTTTCCTGTGGGCCTACTTCCATGTCAATGGTTAGCCTGATCGGCCTGTGGTCGCTACCTGCCAGTTGGTTTAGCACCTGGCGGTCTATTTTATAGTGTATGTCCTGTGTGGAGAAGGCCAAATCTGGAGTCGAGGTGGTATGCCATGTTCTTGAATAGAAGCTAGGGCTATCCTCCGGCCTATTGATAAGGGAGAGATTTGCATCTATCTCCCAATCTTCCACTTCGTCACCTCTGCTGTCTGTGTCAGAGTATCCCCATCTCTCCGAGTGGCTGTTGAAATCTCCAACTACTATGCAGTTGGAGTCTCTGACCTCCATACTCGAGAGCGATAGGTCTCTATTTGGTGGTCCGTACAGATTGAAAATGCGGAGCTTCGTCTCTTGAGCCATTATGTCAACTCCTACAATTTCTGCTTGTCCGGTGTGATTGACAGGTACCGCGCTACTCGGTATGCTGTTTCTGGTCAGTATCAGGACCCCTCCTTTGTGGCCTTCTCTATCTAGACGGAAGGTCTGGTATCCTCTGATTGAGAATTTATGGTTATTGTTGAGGTGCGTTTCCTGGATACATGCCACGTCAATCTTACCTTCATGCAGGTGGTGTGTTAGGGAAAGTTTTTTGTTAATGACTCCCTCCGCATTCCACTGTAGTATTTTGAGGTAGTTTTCTTTCATATGCCAGATGTATTGTTAGACGTTGTGATGAGGTGTAGTTTTCTTTCATATGCCAGATGTGTTGTTGGACGTTGTGAGGAGGTGAAGCTTTCATTTGTGTGCCAGGTGTGTCGTCAATGATTCTGTCATTCCACATTTCTTCAGTATCTCACTTACACCATTTATTCATCTTTTTCTTGGTCTCCCTCTTGCTCTGTAACCCTCTTGTCTGGTGTTGTAGATCTGCACAGCTGGTAGATTTCGTTGCGTTCTTATCAGGTGTCCGAACCACTTTATTTTCTACCTTTCCATGTAAATCCATGCACAATATTACACCCACCTTTTTTCTGATTTCTTTTTTTCGTACTTTGTCCAGCCTTGTGACAACTGCTTTTCTCAAACTCCTCATTAAGTATTTCTTCTTTCTTGTGTCTTGGTGAGAGTTAATGTCTGGCACTGATAGCAGAGAGTTGATATTTAAAAAATACCATTTATCAACTATCTATTTGAGAGGGGGTTGCTGTGGTCAAGAGGTAAGGCACTTGCCTCTCAAAGAGATGAACGAAAACAACGTGGGTTTGAGCCCTGCAGGTTTCTAGTGACCTCTGGTCTCAACGAAGGTGGGACCAGAGGGCCTGCATACTGAATTACCTCCAGTTGTCTCGACTTAAGTCTTGCCACTGGCTCAAGGTAGTTCTTGACCAGAGAGTGAGGTTGATGAACAGTAAGCTTCTTCCTCACTATAATCCAAATACAGTGCAAGTTACATCATCGAGGCAAAACCGTCCGATGATGATCGCACCATCATCGTTTGCGATGGACAGCTACCTTTTTTTCTTTCTTTGATACCACAAAATGTCTAGAATATTTATGGAACATTTGTTAATTCAGTCTTATTTTTGCTTTGACAGGGAATTCTAGTGCAATCAGTACAGCTCGTCTCTACTGCCTTGTTTGCTGCGCAGTAATGCAGGACCATCCAGACTCTCTAGTTCAAGCTGAGGCCATTGCTTGTCTGCAGCAGTTGCATATGTTTGCTCCAAGACATTTGAATCTCAGCAACCTGGTACCCCATCTGTGTGTAAGTGTCTTCTTGCTCACTAACTTAATTTAACATCTTTATACTGGTTTAGAAGACTCTGCAGAGTCTGTATACAACCAGTTTCATTCTACCTTTTAATTTCATAAGAAACAAAGAACTGCAACTGTCACTCTAAACTCTAACCCAAATTTTAGCTTGTTTAATTTATCAAAACTGTGAGGTCCAGAAACAACTCCAGGTAGAGACGACTCTTCTGAATGAAAAAAAAAGCAGAACAATCCAAATGACAGTCTGCTGAAGGTTATTTGGAAGGAAAAGTGGAGGGCCAGAGAGCAGCTGAGGTACAGCTGGGCAGACAACATCAAGATGTGGTCGAGGCACAATCTGACTGGGTGTTCCGGCCTGGCATAGCATAGACACAGCTGAAGAACCATTACCATCAACCTCCAACGAGAGACAGCACTTGATGATGATGCAAGACAAGTTCAGTTCAATTAAAGTGCCATCTCCGTATTGAAGGTCAACTGCAATGGATCTCCAGTGTACTCTATCTCATGCTGAAATGATACAATCTGACAGGCTTTTTCCAGTCCATCTTCTAATGTTATCTGTCCACTTATAAGGCCTACCTCTTGGACAACTTCCACACTACCTTCTAGAATGGTCTTCAACAAGGAGGTATGTCTTGTTATATGGCCAACATATCTTAACTGTCTAACCTTGATTTTGGTAATTAATTCTCTTTCCTAAAATGGTTTAGCCATGTAACGAGTCTACCACCTAACATCGGCCCCCAACAAGCAATGTTATTTAAATACAACGGAGTCAAGGCTAAAAGCAGACCACGAAAAAGGTGACTTACGGAATATCTGAGACGGTGAATGCCACTGTGCATGAGGCACACAGTCAGGCTTGTGCTAGAGACCTCTTCATAAGCTGACACTGAAAGGTATAACAGGATAAGCGAAAAGAAAGAAGAAAAAATTCTTTCCACCCCTCATCATCATGTAGCATGTCCTTTACAGAACATCCCTCCCATCACAGTCTGTCTGAAAGAAACTCGTTCCCTTGCCAAAACTCCAGCCACTGCCACAGTCATACTCAGGCATTCCTGGATATCTTGGTGCCATCGTCTTCTTGGTCTACCCCTTCCTCTTTTGCCTGGCACCATACCTTCCATCACTGTACTCTCGAGACCATTGTGTCTCTTGATGTGACCAAAGTATTTGCATTCTCTAGCCAAAATAGAATTGATAAACCTTTCCCTAATGTTTTCAATACCTTCACATTTGTTTTCGTCTCTTTCCACAAAATGAGACCCAATCTTCTATATACCCACATTTTGAAGACGTCAATACTCTTTTCCAACTTATTACTTAGTGTCCATGTTTCTGCGTCATAAAGTAGCAATGAGTATATACAACATTTATTGACGAACGACTGGAGTCTCCTCCGTATTGTGCTTGTCATTCTCCAAGTTTCTCTTCTGTACAGGAGTACTGACTTGACATTGGAGTTAAACAATATTAACTTGATATTAGTTTTTTATTTCCCTTGATTTCCATATATTATTCAGTAACAGGAAAGCTGTCCTTGCCTTTCCAATTCTAGCCCTTACATCTGTCTCTGTGCCCCCTGAAGTATCAACAGGGCTGCCCAAATATGTGAAGGAGTTTCACCTCCAAGCATGACTGGCTCTTTGCTTAAGGTGTTGATTTTAAACAGCTCGGTTTTTTTCATGAAAAAATTTATTTAGTCCCAGTTTGTCTGAATGCTCCCTCGCCATTTTAGTTTTTCTTCTGATTGACTATGGCTGTGTGACAGCAGTACCAAGTCATCTGTATAGTCCAGGTCCTCTAACTGTGACCACAATGACCATTGTATAACGGTTATCTTCGCCGACGTTGGCATTTGAAAAACACTATTTTTTAGCCCTATTGGGCAATACGTGTTTTACCTTGTGCACAATGTATGAGGTGTGTTCAAAAATGTTTTCAGCAGAAACAAATGAAGCATGAGTGTTGTCCTTCGACAGGTAGGTATATTAATTTTGCCCCGCTTGCAGGTTGCAGTCAACCTTTTAGTGTTGAGTGTAGTGAGCACCCGTCAGGTTTTCATTCCCCACACGAAATGATGGGAAGAATTGAGCAGCGTGTTGCATCAAATTTTGCGAAAAGCTAGGCTATACCCAAGTGGAAACCATTAGGAAGATTCAACAGGCTTTCGGTGACGATGCCATGAGCACCACACACGTTAAGGGATGGTACAATCACTTCAAAGAGGGCCGTACATCGGTGGAGAGCAGATCATGTTCCGGTAGGCCCTCAGCACATTGAAATGATTAAATCATTGACCAAGTACGGACCTTGGTCTTACAGAGACTACATGTCACCATCCGAAAACTTGTCAATGGGTGGGGATAAGCATTGTTGTGGCACAATTCATTTTAAGTGAGGATTTGGCTAAGCGAGAGTGTCCGCAAAATTTGTGCCGAAGTTGTTAATGATGGAGCAGAAGCAACGTCGTCTGGAAGTCTCACAGGACATTCTGAACTGTGCAAATGGCAGTATTTTCCTATGATTATGGCTCCTTGCAATTTTTGGCTGTTTCTCAAGCTGAAAATTCTGCTTGGAAGGGATCTGATTTGAGTCACAGGAAGACATACAGAATACGGCAACCAATCTGCACTCCATTCACAAAAAAGCCTTTCTGAAATGCCTACAACAATGGTGGTACCACTGGAAGACTGTGTGAAGTCCCAAGGAGAGTGCTTTGAAGGGGACTAGGGTTTCAAACTTCCAGGTGAGAAATTGTCTTTTTCCGGCCCAAAAGTTGGATACTTTTTTAACACACCTTGCATGTATGAAAACATCTGCCTCTTATTTGTTATAAATAATAAAATGGTGAAAGTCTTTCTAAAAACGTTTTTGTATTTTTTATCAGGAGAATTTGGTAAGTTCACACCTGTTATTGCGCAGAGCAGCTGTGTCATGTTTAAGACAGCTGGCTACCAGGGAGGCGTGTGATGTCAGCTCTTTGGCCCTTTCTATTGTTGGAACCAGGAGAGATGCCAAGACAAGCTCACATATTGCTGAAACAGGTTGGTATTAGACTTTATTTCTTTATGTGTTTTTAAAAGTCTGTATTTGTGGGAAATGTGTTTTTATAAGCCTATATTGTGGGAAATGTGTTTTTTTATTAGCCTATATTTGTGGGAAATGTGCTTTTTTATTAGCCTATATTGGTGGGAAATGTGTTTTTTGTTAGCCTATATTTGTGGGAAATGTGTTTTTAATTGGTCTTTGTTCATGTGAAATGTGTTTTTAGTTGGTCTTTCTTCGTGGGAATGTGTTTTTATTTGGTCTTTGTCTGTGGGAAATGTGATAAGATCGAATAGTTAGCTGTCTGAGCTGTTCTTTTCTGAGCGGCTGATTATCACAGTGGTAGAGCACTCACTTTTCATGGCAAAGGTACAGAATTCAACTCCAACTACTGGCAGCTCCAGTTAACCAGCTGTAAATGGGTACCTGGTTGATGACTAGGGAAGGAAAAAGGAAGCGAGGGAGGGATCTGGCCGTCTCCACCCCACAAAGCTATGTCTTAGTACAATAAAGTCTAACACTTCATCCCCGACCACTGTGTCCGCTATGGGGCTACCTTTATCTTTACTGTTGTTTCCTAGGCCTTGAGGGGGTTCTTTTTGGAATGTTGGACACTGAAACAGATGGACAGCTCTTGTCAGACCTGAGGGACACCATCGACTCGTTGTTACAGTCCCTGGCGATTGCAAACCTTGGAAGATGGTTGGCTTTACTCAAAGATGTTCTGTCGGCCTCTGCTGGTGAGTCCTTCATGTGGTAATCCATGTATCAATGTTATGTTGTTATTTTTTGCCGTTTCCTGGACATTGTTTTGTAAGGGTAAATATGATTGGTGATTGATTCGTCTTCTCGATCCATGGGAAGCTTAGGGCTACCACTACAGCTTGCCCATTTACAGGAAGCCTGTATCTGGACATATGCAGTGATAGTATGAATAGAAATAGTTTTGCATGATGAGGTTGGTATATATACTGTACAAATAATATTCCAGAATTCAATGATGAGATTGATAAATATGAGGTGTGTTAAAAAAGTAACCAAGCTTTGGGCCGCAAAAATACAGTTACTTACCTCGGAGGTTTGAAATTCTAATCCCCTTCAAAGTACTCTCCTTGGGACTCCACACACTTCTCCCAGCAGGCCTACCATTGTTGGATGCATTTCAGGAAGGGCTCTTTGGGAATGGAGTACAGCTAGTTAACACAACAATATGCGTCTGGCCTCCCTTCGGAAGATCTTTCATTAACTCGTGTCCTTCTTTAAACATCGTTGTCCAGTTTTTCACTGTTGTCTTCGATACACTTTTGTGACCATACACTGCCTGCATTCTGCGATGAATGTCAACTGGTCAACATCCTTTAGCTTTAGAAACCGAATCACCGCTCGCTGATCAACTCTGGATGGATTCCGTATCACACCTGCCATGTTTTCAACGGTCTCCTGAGGAAACTATGAGTCAAAGGATAATGAAATTTTGCAAATTTCACAGTTGGTATGTGCTGTTTACACCATAATTGACGACATCCTGCACATTGTACGTATGTTCACTTGGTGCAGTTAAGTCCGTTTTCATTTGAACACTGTATACAAAGTATACTGAACAATTAATAATAATAATAATTACAGTATGCTTAGGTGACAAGGGCCTGTAGTAATGAATGACCGTATCCGTCACCATGTCTGATGGCCAAGTCCCAGGCACCTTCAGTTAGGCAGTCGCTGATGATGTGTATCACCACAATACTAGTTCACATAGTTTGCATCCTCATCACGTGAAATAATAAGCTCAAGAAACCAACTCCCCATGTGGATATTGGGGTCCTTCACTAGGAAGGGAAGAATATCACCACTGCACCTTACTATGTGTATCTGTGAAGGTGGCTAAATAGGGTTGTGCATGGGGATGGCAACCTCATTATGTAAAACAAAGTCCCACATAAACCACTTCTACAAGGGCAGATAACTTCTTTGAGGTAGGGTTCCGGCACGAAGCACAACCTTTGTTATGGCCTCTTGCTATTGCAGAATTAGAAAAGGACAAATGATAATGATGTTGTTGTTTCGAATGCCCACAATGAGTAGGTTACTCTTATGTGCGCCCTGAAAAGGGCGTTAAGTGACGGGTTGCAGTAACTTTCCTCACATCCCAAGCGTGCTGATGAAGGTGGACTGGGTCCTGCAGGCGGTTGTGCTATGCTTGGCTTCATCTGTGTGTCGCTCACTACTACGGTGATCACGTCGAACCTCACCTTGTTAGGCGGACTGTTGTCCTCACCAACAGCCCGTTTCCAGGATGACCAACGAGGAAGTCAGGTGAGGGTCGTGGCCAGAATATTTCTCCTGACCCTGGCTAACATTGTCTAATCGGTGTGTTTTGCCTGACCAGACCTTAGTCTTTCCCAGTGATAATGATAAATTAGTTACTTATCAAGTATTTATAATTCTTACCATGAAACATCCACATGTTTTAAAATATGGAAAATGGTTCTTAGACCCGGCTTGCACCTGGCACTTCTCTCATGTGGTTCAGTCCCTTTCATTGCTGAAAGTGCAGACGACTGAGCAAGAACTATGTGGCTCCAGAATGTTCTCATTTCTTTGTCAGGTACCTATTTACAGCTGGATCAACTGGAAGAAGCAGTGATATCATTAAAACAAAAAAACCAACAGGCCCAGTCTGTCAAGCTGAACAGTGTGTGATTCGAACCTGGCACAATGGAATTGTAAAATAAGCCCCACAATCCGTAGGCCAGCAAATCTCATGTTATAAAACATAAAGAGATTAACAGAAGATAATTAATCCAGTCATCCATGTGTTACAGGACCAAAAAGGGAAGCAAAGAATCCAGTCATCCATGTGTTATAAGAACAAAAAGGGGAGCAAATAATCCAGTCATCCATGTGTTACAAGACCAGAAGGGGAGCAAAGAATCCAGTCATCCATGTGTTACAAGACCAAAAGGGGAGCAAAGAATCCAGTCATCCATGTGTTACAAGACCAGAAGTGGAGCAAAGAATCCAGTCATCCACGTGTTACAGGACCAGAAAGGGGAGCAAAGAATCCAGCCATCCATGTGTTACAAGACCAGAAGGGGAGCAAAGAATCCAGCCATCCATGTGTTACAAGACCAGAAGGGGAGCAAAGAATCCAGCCATCCATGTGTTACAGGACCAGAAAGGGGAGCAAAGAATCCAGCCATCCATGTGTTACAAGACCAGAAGGGGAGCAAAGAATCCAGCCATCCATGTGTTACAGGACCAGAAAGGGGAGCAAAGAATCCAGCCATCCATGTGTTACAAGACCAGAAGGGGAGCAAAGAATCCAGCCATCCATGTGTTACAGGACCAGAAAGGGGAGCAAAGAATCCAGCCATCCATGTTTTACAAGACCAGAAGGGGAGCAAAGAATCCAGCCATCCATGTGTTACAGGACCAGAAGGGGAGCAAAGAATCCAGCCATCCATGTGTTACAAGACCAGAAGGGGAGCAAAGAATCCACTTATCCATGTGTTACATGACCAGAAGGGGAGCAAAGAATCCAGCCATCCATGTGTTACAAGACCAGAAGGGGAGCAAAGAATCCATTCATCCACATGTTACAAGACCAGAAGGGGAGCAAAGAATCCAGTCATCCACGTGTTACAGGATCAGAAAGGGGAGCAAAGAATCCAGCCATCCATGTGTTACAAGACCAGAAGGGGAGCAAAGAATAGTTGCACTGTAACCTGTATGGCAACCATGTATAAGAAGCTACTATGGAGAGTTTGGCTACCCCGTCCTGTAGAAAAATTGAAGCAACAAGAAAAATAAAAGATCTCTACACCCCAGAATAGAAGAAGAATACTGAAATGAAATAGCATTATCAGTCACAGCAAGAGAATATATTATGTGCTTTGGTGCAGGGTACAGAGATCAATTTTAGTGAAAGTCCTATGCTCTTATTAAATTTTGGGATAATGGTTTTCATATGATCATTTCAGAAACTTTATGTTACAGTCTTCTGATGTTTTTTAGATAAACTAATGTGTATTTTCCTTGTAACAGATGCATCAATCACAGATAATGAGATAGAGGATGGTGGTGAAGGTGATGATGATGGTGAGGAAGGAGATGATATTGGTACCACCTTTAGAGCCGCTGAACCGGACGTAACCCACCCATCAGTGGCCCCCAGGTACAGACACACTTTAAATGCCTTTGTCTTTTTGTAGCTCATCTCATTTACTTACTTAAGAGACCACTATAGGAAAAATGTCACATAGTGACCAAGATGGCAGTACCTTTTTGTGCACTCAGCAAAAGATGTTTGAAAATCACCTTTTTAATTTGTCCTGAGTTATAAACTGGATTTGATTCAACCTTCAAGTAGAAAATCTAGACACATGCTACTGGTGTGTAGGAATTCTAGAGGTGTGTTTTTACCAGTTGCTGTGTATTTCGTTATCTAGAGACAAGCTGAATTAATGCATTTGTCATTATTTTTTGGTGACATTTGATATGACTGTGTGGATTTGAGGGATGTCTACTGTAACGCTGTTCACTTTGTCTATGGTACTTGTCATCTTTATATTGTGTGACATTTCATAGTCAAGATGGCGCAAATGAATTACCAGCAATGATAAAATGAAATTTTTGTGACTCGTATCTTTGGTTCGCTCACATCATCACAATCTGGGTGGATTACCTTCTCTGCAACCTGTAGGTTTCAGGCAAGCGTAATTAATCATAGTTTGTACGTCATTATGTGGCTTTGACTTTCACTATGTGACAACACTATGTGAATATCTGGAACATTATTTGGTACTTAAACTTTCCTGTGCCATTGTTATCAACATAGAGTTTTAGCCCTACATTCTCAACTGATTGGATGTCACACCCACGCTTTCGTACGGGATACCTGTTTACGGGAAAGGCTTTGGAGTAAACCCTGAGGAAAAATCTGCATCTCGAACTATCTCCAGTCATCTCGATAATGTCTTGCCACTGACCAAAGGTAGCTCAGGACAATAGAGTGAGGTTGGCAAATTACACAAACCTTCCTCAAGTTAATCCAAATCACCACGCAAGTCACCCATTTCAGTAAACAGAGCAACTGGAAAAGGTTACCCACACTATTGAACAGAGAGATTGGTCTTCATCACATGTGATGGACGAACATCATAGGAAAGAGTTGAGACACTTACATCTCACTTCGGACATACCCATAGGCGCTCAGTCTCTCCCAGTAGATGGTGAAGGATGTTGATACTGATGGTTCCTGCAGCTCATTGGTTGTACACACTTCTGCTCCTTGTTTCCTTGCGCTCCAGTCGAACCTCATTTAATATAAAAGATCTGCAGTGTCTGAACTGATGATTTATCTATTGTAGTGTCATCATCTAACAGGCGGTCATCGATAGACTTCAAAATGTGTCACTCCTATCCATATCTAATGTAACCGTAATTGGTGCCTGTGAAGTCAGGATGTCAGCTCTTCCATTACCATGAACCCTAGAATGACCAGCCCCTCCAGGTTTGATGTCTCTATAGCTCCCCTCCACTCATGCCTTAGTCGGTCCTTCTACTCATTGGCTCTTTTCGTCTTGTCAGATGATAGTAATTGTGCTATTAGCACAAAGCCCGAGCAGAAATATAGATACCATGTGTTGCCCATGCAATATGGTCCCTCTCTCGGCCTGCCTTGTTTACTACAAGGGAAAGGTGATACCAATACATTTTAAAACAAGGCAAGTTGCAGAAGCTGCTAGATCAGCAGAGAATGCTCTATCTGTTCACCTGTCGGGGCTTCACTCCTAGACCAGTCGCCAACCAAGTCTAAGGGCCTGGTCTGCCCTACCACAACACTCAGCTGAGGTTGCCATTCCTCACTCTAGGATAAGGCATTGTATCCCCTTGTGTGTGCTCCTTCGCACATCGTCGACTGTCAGGTTTGGTAGACGCTGACCAACTTTCAGAGTTATCAGAAAACAAGTTGCACAGCCATATCTGACAAAATCCAACTAGATACACCAGTATCTTATCTAAAAGGCTTCAGATGGTTTGAAATCAGAGTTTTCCTTCTCCTAGATGAGCTGCCTTCCTAGGCTTTCGAGCCCCATCTGCCCGAAACTACTGGTTTTAAAGCGCCAGTGACTCACCTTCCACCCCTTCTGTTAGTCAAAACAGTTCTGTCGCCCGAAGGTCAGGAGATGGACTTTGTTGTCAGAGGCTATATCATATGCACGCCATGGGAGCATTTAGTTGGTGTTGAGAGTTCATCCTCAACCCCACCTCCAGCTATAACAGCATTCTACTATGCCCTTCTATACCTTTCAAAGTAAGGATTGGGAGTCTGAAACGATGACTGCCCTGTTCCCAGAGGTCCCAGATAGTAATTTTGTAGCTACGGTCACTACTTCCGTCTTCATACTTGTACTGGAGGTTGCTGTTCTGTATAAACTGCTCTGTTCAGTGACAATTATCCCTATCACTCTAGCCGAGAAGCCCTAATAGATATCTCACTTCTTGTTGTGTCATTCTCAAAGAGTTTGTTTTTGTCTCACAACCGATATTAAAATCTTAGAATTTGAATTTCAGAACTCCCATTAGAATTACTTAAATTTTTTTATTCAGTCTAAAAAATTGAAAGCAAGCAACAAAATGGCTATCAGATTGTCAAGGCAAGGCGAAAAGCTACTTCAGCCTGATACCAATTCAAAAATAAGAAGAGGTCAAGAAGTTTACTTGTAATAAATACAGAAACAAGTGGAAAGCAAAACATCCAGGACACCCAACTACCAAAAATTATTAATTACGTATTTAGAAAAATTAACCCTCTGGAGACGGAGCGTATTATAGGTTTTACTGCCCAAAAGACGGAGCGTAATAATGGTTTTACTGCCTAAAAGACGGAACATAATAATGGTTTTACTGTCTAAAAGACGGAACATAATAATGGTTTTATTGCCTAAAAGACGGAGCGTAATAATGGTTTTACTGTCTAAAAGACGGAACATAATAATGGTTTTACTGTCTAAAAGACGGAACATAATAATGGTTTTACTGTCCAAAAGTCAGAGCGTAATAATGGTTTTACTGTCTAAAAGACGGAACATAATAATGGTTTTACTGTCTAAAAGACGGAGCGTAATAATGGTTTTACTGTCTAAAAGACGGAGCGTAATAATGGTTTTACTGTCTAAAAGACGAAGCGTAATAATGGTTTTACTGCCTAAAAGACGGAGCGTAATAATGGTTTTACTGCCTAAAAGACGAAGCGTAATAATGGTTTTACTGCCTAAAAGACGGAGCGTAATAATGGTTTTACTTTCTAAAAGACGGAGCGTAATAATGGTTTAACTGTCTAAAAGATGGAGCGTAATAATGGTTTTACTGCCTAAAAGACGAAGCGTAATAATGGTTTTACTGCCTTATAGACGGAGCGTAATAATGGTTTTACTGCTTAAAAGACGGAACGTAATAATGGTTTTACTGCCTAAAAGACGAAGCGTAATAATGGTTTTACTGCCTAAAAGACGGAGCGTAATAATGGTTTTACTGTCTAAAAGACGGAGCGTAATAATGGTTTTACTGCCTAAAAGACGGAGCGTAATAATAGTTGTACTGTCTAAAAGACGGAACGTAATAATGGTTTTACTGTCTAAAAGACGGAACGTAATAATGGTTTTACTGTCTAAAAGACGGAGCGTAATAATGGTTTTACTGCCTAAAAGACGAAGCGTAATAATGGTTTTACTGTCTAAAAGACGGAGCGTAATAATGGTTTTACTGTCTAAAAGATGGCGCCATTTCTAGGAAATAAAAAGAGGACAAGGGTGATGTTTTTGTTTTAAAAAAACGTAACAAACTATAATAACTAAGAATAGATATAGAAAAGTATATATATTCTTGGAGCCTGCTGTCTACTCACTATTTTCACTGTCATTTATATCACTGTCAGTAACATCTGACACAGAAGCATTATTTAAATCTGAATCACTCAATATCTCATTTTTAAATGAGCACAATTACAACAACATACCAAAAAATTCAATATAATTATCAAACTCCAGTGAAAACTTTCAAGAAGGCTGCCATTGAAATGCTAGACAGTGCTAGCGTCAGGGCCAGTGAATCAGAGCTGCCAATACCCTTCTACACCTCCACTGGAGATCCTGGATAACAGGCTGCAGCAGAACAGACTGGCTAAGGAGAAGGGATCCAAGAGGGAATGCTAACCTGGTACTCAAAAATGTTGGATGTGTTGGACCGAAAGGTGCAAATATTGCAGTCAAGCTGTAAACTATGACACAACGCATTCCGTTCTCTAGACTACATTCTGCTATTTTAGCCCTTTCAGGGTTTGATAGTTGGAGATTGAGAACGAACGAAGCCAAGCCAAATCAACATCTTAAGCAGAGAGCCAGTCATGCTTGAAGGTGAGGCACTGGAAGAGGTGAACACCTTCACGTATTTGGGCAGCACATATCGATACTTCAGGGGACACAGAGACAGATGTAAGGGCTAGAATTGAAAAGGCAAGGACAGCATTCCTGTTACTAGATAGTATATGAAAATCCACGGAAATAAAGTCTAATATCAAATTTTTTTTTTTGTTTTTGCGTTCGCCTTATAAATCTATTCCCCAAGGCAGTGTGCGTTGCACTGTGGTTTTTATTTTGTGCCTGTCGACCCAGTATATCCGACTTCAGGATGCATTTTATGTAAGGGTCTGCTTCCTCCTGCATTTTTAAGAGTTTGCTTCCCTGGGGTAACGGCCGGTGCTGTGATGGGGA
The DNA here is from genome assembly GCA_036924085.1 of Ariolimax columbianus. Lineage (NCBI taxonomy): Eukaryota > Metazoa > Mollusca > Gastropoda > Stylommatophora > Arionidae > Ariolimax > Ariolimax columbianus. Next base: position 38,254,449 of record JAVGWX010000007.1, on the reverse strand, counting down.
TCGAACCCAGCACCATCGGTTGTGAGCTGTGTTACTTAACCACTAGCCCATGCCGTCCCCCTAATATCAAATTACATTTGTTTAGTTTCTATGTTAAGTCAGCACTCTTGTACAAAGCAGGAACTTGGACAACGGCACAGGCAGTACAGAGAAAACTCCATTCGTTCGTCATTAAATGTCTGTGCAGGAGGATAATGGGTATTGACTGACAAGACATGGTGAGAAATGAAGGCCTATGGGAAAGGAGCCAACAATAGTCAGTGGAGCATCAGATCAAATGTAGGACATGGGGTTGGAAAGGGCGCACGCTATGGAAATCACAATCAAACGTGACCAGACAGGCTGTGAAATGGAAGAGGAAGAGAAGTAGACCAAGAAACACCTGGAGAGGAGATTGAAAATGAACTTCAGTCACTGGACCTCAGCTGAAGAGAGGCAGAAAGGGCAGCTCAAGATGAAACTTGCTGGAGGAGGGTTGTCAATGGTCTATGCCCTGAAAGGAGCGATAGATGTTGATAAGTACATTTGGTTGTGTAGACACTATCATCCAAACTACCAGGCATTTTACTTAATGGTAATGATCTCTTTAATCTTACATGTTTGTTAATTTAGTGATTTTTCTACTGTACTTTTTTTAACAGGTGGCCTACCAGAGTGTTTGCTGTGGAGTGTTTAATGAAGATTATCTCGGCGTGTGAAGGTGGCGAGGGACAATTTGACCTACAGCTGGCCAAGGAGATGAAGGAGAAAACAGGCAAAAGTAAGATCTCATATTTATTTATTTTGTGTTGGTGCTTTTGGGAACAGAACAAATAAATTTAGAATAAAAAATGAGAAATAAATATGCTGTAAAGAGATTTCTAAAAATATGCTGAAATTAAAAAAAAATATTAAATATGCTGTAAAGAGATGTAAAATACAATTTATGATATTGTTTATTCTCATTCCTGATATCAATGTTGGGGATTCATAGGACTCTGGAATAAAAGCAGCTTCCCTATGCAGTCCAAGTTCAATGTGCTGTCCGGACAAAACACTAGAAAATAATTAAATTACTTCCCAACTTACCTTCACCCAGTCCGTGTGAAAAAGATAATAAACATGTTTCAAATTCAATATTTATTTACAAATTCGCCATTCACGGTTCTATGCTGTGAAGAAGGAAGTGACGTATTTGTCGTAATAAACAGCCTCGCTTTGACTCGATTTCTATGGCAGCCTGGTTGTTCATATAGGATAAACCTGGGCCTCTACTACAGTTGTAAAATGGATTAAATCTTGACACAGGATTAAATTAGGTTATTATTGACATTTCCAGGGATCATATATATAAATCAAGTTGAGTATGTTTTATGTCTATGAGGGAGATTGGTCAAGTGATTGTGAGCTTGATTTACAAACCCAACATTCCAGGTTCAGATCATGCTGCACTCAGTTTGAACGATCGGGTATGTTCTGGCGATTTTTTTTCCCATGAAAGTACCGCTTCTTCCAGTTGACCCAGCTGTAAATGGATACCTAACAAAGTCAGGGGAAAATTCGAAGCAACTGCAGAATCTACAGAGTTCGTGCTCTGTCCTCGACATATCACCAATGGTAGGGACAGTAGTTAAGGGAGTACAATGAACTCACTTGTGTGAGTTATTTTCTATTTTCATTGTCTGTTTCATCATCTCAAGCTCGATGGATGAATGAGATACCCTCATCTGGCAACCAGAAGGTTGTGGGTTCAGTCATAAATTTGAGAGGGGAAAACTGACTACAGGAGTCAGGAGTCATGACCCAAACAAGTGCCAGAGCTCAAACACTTGTTCCCTATAAGGGTATCAAGATGCTGAGCAGTGCATAAGCTGTAGTGGTCAGCGACCAAGATCTGCCAAGACCCTTCTCCACCTCTACATGGTGATCCTGGATAACAGGCTGCAACAGGATAGACTGGCTAAGGAGAAGGGATTGAAGAGGTGAGGCTAACACAGTACCTAAAAATGCCATGCTGAAGTAGGATGTGTCGGACAGAAAGTTGCAAAAACACAGTCAAGCTGTAAACTACGAAACAACACATTCCCATCTCTGGACCACATCCTGCTAATTGCAAAGCCCATTTTAGGACTTGGTAGCGGGAGTTTAAGAACGAATGACGAAGAAGCTCCCTAAAGGGAGGACTACTTCATGACTATATGACCTCCAGCTACACTGCTATGTATATAGTTTTCTATCAATGTGGACTATTGTTTCTTTTCAGACAACTTTCTAGTCTTTCACCTGAGTGACCTAATTAAGATGTCTTTCATCGCTGCTACATCCGACAGTAACCAGCTGAGATTGGTTGGACTTGCTGCTTTGGAGGTAACAATGCTCGTTATGTAACAAGCATACTCATCATCATTGTGTGCTGCGCTGTGCTACTGGCTTAGGCTAATATTGATCTCCACCACTGCTTCTCTGTTTTTCTTCTTCTTTTGTCCTACTGCCCTTGCCATACGCGCAGCACAGAAGCGGCATGCATAGATTTCTTGTTATCGCCAAGTGGGAAGCTTGTGCTGACGTTAGTTGTCACTTCCTGAGAGTGTCAAAAACACTTTGTATCCATGTACATCGAGGTCTACCCTTTACTCATGGACTATAGACATATAATATGCTCTTGTTTTTGTGTCCCTGTTGTTATGGAGGTCAGGGGACGGTGTGGGCTAGTGGTTAAGTGGCACGGCTCACAACCCAAAGGTTCTTCTTCTTAAGCTGTCAGACGTCAACCTTTATTTTTTCGAAAAAAGCAGCGGTCATCCTGAGGCTGCCACTGGTGATGGCCACATCTGTTTTCTCTGATCCTCGTATGTCGTGCAGTTTTGCAGCAGATGTTCAGCGGTCATTTTCTAGGTACCACACGAGCAATCGTCAGTGCCACCTATCTTGAATTTGTTGAGTAGGTGGTACCTCAGTCTATTGTGGCCAGTGCGAAGTCTGAAGACCACGACCTGCTCTCTTCTGTTCAACTGGTAATAGGCATCGTTTTTTGTGTAGCCAGTATGTTCTGTTTCCCATGGTGCTGGGTTCGATCCCCATCACAGCACCGACCATTAACCTGGAGAAGCAAACCCTTAGAAAATTGCAGGAGGAAGCAGAACCTTACATAAAATGCGTGCCGAAGTCGGATGCACTAGACTGACAGGTGTTAAATAAAAACCGCAGTACAATGCACACTGCCTTGGGGAATAGAAAAATAAGACGAGCGCACACAAAAAAAAAAAATGTTACGTCAAATCAAATCTTCCATGTCGTCATCAAAAACAGGCAACATCTTCTCTCTTTGTTGTCCCCTGTCACTTTTACCGAGACATTTTGCCTGTTGACAGTGTATCTAAATCTTCTTTTTCTCATAGCTTGTCCAAAAGTATATAAGGTCAGGTAAGGTCATCCCGTAACCGGTGAGGTCATTGGGACACCCATGAAGACAACCCCCACGCCACCACTCTGTTGTCTGTGCCTCCTCTTGTCGAAGATTGGTCCATTCTTTTATTTTGTCCTCCCACCTCTTTTTTGGGATGACCTCTTCATCGTCCCCCTTGCACCTTTCCGTAGAGGATCGTATTTGCAAGACCATTTGATCTCGATATGTGACCATACAAAGCGAGTTTCCTTCTTTTGACAGTTGCCAAGAGGTCTTCTAAAGGCCCTTTTGCTGGCTGTTGTAATTCTATCTCGTATTTCCTCATTTGCAACTCGATCTTTGTCTTCGGAAACATCTCATCTCCAAGGCCTGGATCCTTCGCTGAAGGTCAGCTGTAACTGTCCATGTCTCGCACGCATAGAGGAATATTGACAGGACCAGTGTACGCATTAATCTGATTTTTATGCAAAGTGCACTCAGCATATACTCAACAATAATTGGGCAGGCAGGAAAATGTGATCAGTCCCTTACTCTGAAATTGTGATAGGATCATGTGAAATTATAGTAAATGTGAATTCTATCAATGCTTATTTGTTGATCTAGTGTAAACAATTTTATCTGTCTGAATGTAAACAGTTAAACTAGAGTTTTACCTGTCTGAATATAAAGTTGTAGAATATTATCCTGTTTTAATGTACACAGTTATTGGTTTTTACCTGTCTGTAAACAGTTATACTAGAGTTTTGTCTATCTAAATGTAAACCGTTACACTAGAATGTAACCTTTCCGAATATTAACATTTTTACTAGAGTTTTACCAATCTGAATGTTAACAATTTAACTAGTTTTTAACATTTTTAGTGTAAATAGATTTACTACAATTTTACTGTACATGTTCTAATTTTTTACAAGTTTTACTTGTTTTAATGTAAACAGTTTTACTAGTTTCACATATCTTAATGTAAATAGTTTTACCTATCTTAATGTAAACAGTTTTACCTATCTTAATGTAAACAGTTTTACTAGTTTCACCTTTAATGTAAACAGTTTTACTAGTTTCACCTATCTTAATGTAAACAGTTTTACCAATCTTAATGTAAACAGTTTTACCTATCTTAATGTAAACAGTTTTACTAGTTTCACCTTTAATGTAAACAGTTTTACTAGTTTCACCTATCTTAATGTAAACAGTTTTACTAGTTTCACCTATCTTAATGTAAACAGTTTTACTAGTTTCACCTATCTTAATGTAAACAGTTTTACTAGTTTCACCTATCTTAATGTAAATAGTTTTACCTATCTTAATGTAAACAGTTTTACCTATCTTAATGTAAACAGTTTTACCTATCTTAATGTAAACAGTTTTACTAGTTTCACCTTTAATGTAAACAGTTTTACTAGTTTCACCTATCTTAATGTAAATAGTTTTACTAGTTTCACCTATCTTTAAGTAAACAGTTTTACTAGTTTCACTAGTTTCACCTATCTTAATGTAAACAGTTTTACTAGTTTTACCTATCTTAATGTAAACAGTTTTACCCATCTTAATATAAACAGTTTTAATAGTTTTACCTATCTTAATGTAAACAGTTTTACTAGTTTTACCTACCTTAATGTAAACAGTTTTACTAGTTTTACCTACCTTAATGTAAACAGTTTTACTAGTTTTACATATCTTAATGTAAACAGTTTTACTAGTTTTACCTACATTAATGTTAACAGTTTTACTAGTTTTACATATCTTAATGTAAACAGTTTTACTAGTTTTACCTACCTAAATGTAAACAGTTTTACCCATCTTAATGTAAACAGTTTTACCAATCTTAATGTAAACAGTTTTACTAGTTTTACCTATCTTAATGTAAACAGTTTTACTAGTTTTACCTACCTTAATGTAAACAGTTTTACTAGTTTTACATATCTTAATGTAAACAGTTTTACTAGTTTTACCTCTCTTAATATAAACACTTTTGACCATGTACACTAACTTGCTGTATATATTTCCTTACAGGAAGTCATACAACGGTTCGAAACGGTTCCAGAACCTGAGTTTCCAGGGCATGTTATCCTAGAGCAGTACCAGGCTCAGGTGAGGCTAACTTAAGTGGATGAGTTTTATTGAGGTGGAAGTTGATCATTTTGTGCTGGGTAAAAATAAGGTGAGGCTACTGTAGTACTGAAGGTCAAAAGTACATTTGTGCTGTCTGTGACTGATCGAACCACTTGTTGGGATCCCCAGATCTCGTTTGGATAAGAAAGCATAGGGTAGCTTACACAATACTACGCATATCATAAATGGCAGCTAAGGAGGGCTGCGCATGAGGCTGACAACCTCGCCATGTAAAACAGTGGAAACAAGATGGAAATATAAAAAAACTAAATGGGGTTTATTCCAGCATTAAATTACTACTGTTGCTGTTGTTAATGCCTACAATGAGTAAGTTTTCTCTTTTGTGTACCCTGAAGAGGTTAAGTGGTAGGTTGTAGTAGCTTACCTTGCATCCCGAGCATGCTAATAAAGGGGGGCCACGGTCCCCCAGGCAGTTGTGCTTTGCTTGACCTCATCTGCGGGGTGCTCACTACAACAGGGATCACTTTGATCCACCTCGTCAGCCAGATTACCTTAAAAACAGCTCATTTCCAGGGAATGTTACATAAAAGAGACATAGTGATCTTGGTAAGTATGTTGTGCCTGACCAACCACGATGATCTGGTTGGTATGTTGTGCCTGACCAACCGTGATGATCTGGTCAGTATGTTGTGCCTGACCAACCGTGATGATCTGGTCAGTATGTTGTGCCTGACCAGCCGTGATGATCTGCTCAGTATGTTGTGCCTGACCAACCATGATGATCTGGTCAGTATGTTGTGCCTGACCAACCGTGATGATCTGGTCAGTATGTTGTGCCTGACCAACCGTGATGATCTGCTCAGTATGTTGTGCCTGACCAACCGTGATAATCTGCTCAGTATGTTGTGCCTGCCCAGCCGTGATGATCTGGTCAGTATGTTGTGCCTGACCAGACTAGCGTCTCAGTTCCCCAGAAAGAGACATAAATGAAATGTAAAGACTTCAACAGATGTATACTCCAAGCTGCAGAAGAAGCTATTCCCAAAGGATTTTGATGCAGCTACACACCATACTGGTCGAGCACATTACATGAGCGCCAGGAAACTATGGAAGTGCGCATAATCTTAGCCCTCACTTGAAACTTACAAAGGATAAAGATGCTGAGTAATGCAAGGATCAAGATGCTGAGTAGTGCAAGGATCAAGATGCTGAGTAGTGCAAGGATCAATATGCTGAGTAGTGCAAGGATCAAGATGCTGAGTAGTGCAAGGATCAATATGCTGAGTAGTGCAAGGATCAATATGCTGAGTAGTGTAAGGATCAATATGCTGAGTAGTGCAAGGATCAATATGCTGAGTAGTGCAAGGATCAAGATGCTGAGTAGTGCAAGGATCAATATGCTGAGTAGTGCAAGGATCAATATGCTGAGTAGTGCAAGGATCAATATGCTGAGTAGTGCAAGGATCAATATGCTGAGTAGTGCAAGGATCAATATGCTGAGTAGTGTAAGGATCAAGATGCTGAGTAGTGCAAGGATCAATATGCTGAGTAGTGCAAGGATCAATATGCTGAGTAGTGCAAGGATCAAGATGCCGAGTAGCGCAAGGATCAAGATGATGAAAAGTACAAGGATCAAGATGCTGAGTAGTGCAAGGAGCAAGATGCTGAGTAGTGCGAGGATAAATATGCTGAGTAGTGCAAGGATCAATATGCTGAGTAGTGGAAGGATCAAGATGCTGAGTAGTGCAAGGATCAAGATGCTGAGTAGTGCAAGGATCAAGATGCTGAGTAGTGCAAGGATCAAGATGCTGAGTAGTGCAAGGAGCAAGACTCTGAGTAGTGTGAGGATCAATATGCTGAGTAGCACAAGGATCAATATGCTGAGTAGTGTAAGGATCAAGATGACGAGTAGCTGACTGCTATCATTAGGGCCAGCAATCCTGAGTTGCCAAGACCCTTCTCAACCATCACATGGTGATCCTGGATAACAGGCTGCAACAGGACAGAATGGATCAAAGAGGGAAGGTTAGCCTGGTACCCAAAAATGCAATGCTGAAGTCGGACCGAAAGGTGCAAATATCTCAATCAAGCTGTAAACTACTACACAACGCTTTTCGTTCTCTGGACGACATCCTGCTACTTGCATAGCCCTATTCAGGGCTTGGTAGCCGGAGTTTGATAACGAATGACAAAGAAGAAGAAGAAACCTACAATAAATTTCTTAAAAGTTGCTCATTTGAAGGCATGATTTTCTTAACATAAACATACTTTGTTGAACCATCTGAAGGTTGGGGCTGCACTGAGGCCAGCCTTTTCCCAGGACACACCATCCGATGTAACAGCTGCTGCCTGTGAGGTACGTGCTGTTCACCTGTGGTCATTAGTATTCAGAGAAGCATTCTCTTCTTTTATTCTACTGCTCTTGCCTTACAGCGTTGCAGAGATGATGTATAGGTAGACTTGTGGTTTGCTCTAGGTGGGAGGGAGGATTGTGCTGCTGACATGTTGAACTTTTGGAGTGTTTCTTTGATTCCTTCTTTACTTGTTGTCAGGGTCGATCTTTTGCTCATGGCCCTGAAACCTTCATGTAGTATGACCTTGCTGCAGGTTGATCAAACTACATTTTTGTCATATGTTTAAACCACTTAATTTTCTGTGCTTCAACTTAGTTATTAACTAATGTAGTCCCCATAATTGTCATCAACTTACTGTTGCAAATTTTGTCGTGAATTGTCTTTCCTGCTGCACTTTGTACACAGTGCATCTTCAAAGGTCTTGATCTTACATTTGTGTCAATCTAGTAGGGCCCAAGTTTGGCTCTGATAACATAACGTAGGGATGAGAAAAGGAGTACCACAAATACGATATGCCGACGACACAGTATTGCTCTCGAACAGCGCCAAGGGCCTAGAACAAATAATTGCATCAGTCCAGAAACATAGTGAAGGCCAGAATCTCTACCAAAGATAATGACAACTGATAAGACAAAACTCCAACCTAAAATCGAGATAGCTGGCGAAGAGATTGGAAATGTTGCACATTTTGAATATCTGGGATCAATACTGAACAACAATGGAGACTGTACAAAACAAAATAAGTAAGAAGACGACTGACTATGGCAATGCAGAAGATAAGGAGTACGCAGAACATATGGCATAATACAAACAGAACTAAAACTAAAGATCCTAAGAACATGCAATTTTCCTGTGGCAAACTATGTATATGAAACATGGACGATAACAAAAGCAATAAAAGCGAAGATCTGTGCTTTTGAAACACAGTGCTACAGAAGAGTCCAGAAAATTCCGTGGACAAAGAAAGAAAGAAACAAATCCATCCGGCAAGACCTGAATGTAGAGGAGAATTGGCTCATAAATGACGTAATGACCTGAAAACTGAGGTTTTTTGGACACATCAAACGACACAACGGACTGAAGAGAGCGATTATGGAAGGCATGGTCCCTGGAAAGAGAAGCAGGGGCCAACCGAGAAGATGATGAATTCAGGACATCAAGGAGACTCTGGATTTTACCTTGGGGTAGGTCGGTAGACTGGTGAAAGATAGAATTTCTTACAGACAGGCTGTCATGAGAGCAACATTCTGCAAAGGACATGCTACATGATGATGATGGAAGATCAGTGTGTTTATCAGTGTTTAACACTTGCATGTTTTAGTATTGGTGCCAGCTGATAGTGCACCTTGTTTGCCTTTTGAATTCCATTTTCTCTTTCTCTGTCCAGTCTGCCGTTGTCAGCGATGACACTTGCCAGATTGGCAAACTCCTATACCTGCATTAGAATGTTTCTACTGGTGTGGAAACTGCACTGTGTTGATTGATGGTTGATTGTCCTAGTTTCTTTCTTGCCGCTGTTGATCTTCATGCCATACTCTAGGCAGGCTGAATTGAGACATGTGGGGTGTAGTTGTAAATCCTCCTCTCTATTGTAGAAGACACTCTAGTTGTCTGCGAAGATCAATTCATCTAACGATTTCTAACAGTGATTGGCTATTTGTTTGAGGGATTTTATCCATATAGATGATGAATAAAAGAAGGGATAGCACACATCTTTGACACATCTGACTCCTCACCGGGAACCAGTTAGTTTTTTCTAGACGTCCGAACATGTTGGCGTACATGGCTCCAATATTGTCCAGTAGCTGCCCCCTAACTCTGTATTCCTTCAATACACCTTGTAATTTATTTCTGTTGACCATGTCAAAGCCATTCTCTTGATCAATGAAGACCATGTTTAGTTTATTTTGTTATACTGTATTGATTTTTCATTCCTCTGTCTTAGTGAAAATATGCTCACACACCATCTGCCTTTCCTAAAACCACATTGCGATTCACTGAGCATATGCTCTACCCTAGCTCGCACTCTCTGTTCTAAGACCCTGGTGTATATTTTGCCTACATAACTAAGGAGGGATATGCTTCCGTGTGGACTGCAGTCTTTTCTGTTGTCATTGTTTGTCCATATCTCATATTTAATGTCTATGTTTCACAAGCATACAGGTACAGAAAAGAGAATCAACGTCCATATTAAAATGATTTTTGTGATCGAGATCTGCTATCTCTCCAAATCCTCATTTGTAGTGGGGAGCTTTGTTCGCCAAAGCTGACAGTGGGATTCCAGAATTATAATTATGAGGAAAGACTCAGAAAAACAGGCCAAGGTGTCTAGAAGAGAGAAGAATTTGAGGTGACTTAAAACAGGTTTATAAGATAATCAAAGGAATGGATAAATTAGACTATAACAAGTTTTTCAAAAACAACCGCCTACAAGAACAAGAGGGCATAGCTACAAATTAACTAAAGAAAGGTCCAGATTAGATATTAGGAAATATTTTGTTTAGTCAGATAGTGGTGAATTGGAATGCATTGCCAAAGGAAGTAGTAGAGCCAGGGACAATAAATGCATTCAAGAATAAATTTGATTGACATAGTGTTTAGAGCAAGGAAAACTAAATGAAATGTTGCATACAGACTCTGCAGTCTTCTAAACCAGTATAACAACGTTAAGTTAAGTTATATGGGCACAACCACCACTCTTTGCTAATCCCTCAGCACCTTCCTTTCTTGCCACGCCTGGTTGAATATCTTAGTTAGCCACCCTATCCCACCTTCTGGTTCACCAGTATGGTGTCCCCCCAGTATATTATCATCTTTTGGGGTCTTGCTTGTAGGGCATCTGCTAATGACCTCTCTGACTTCCTAGTCTCGAATTGTTCTGCTGTTATATACGGTCTGGTTAGAGGCTGCTTTAGTTTTCAGTTTAGTTTAGTCGAAGAATCAACGTCATTGCATACCGCTTAACCCATAAGGGCTCTGTTCTTCTCCATACTTTTTTATAATCTCCGCACAGTGCACGAACTCCGTAGCACCAGCGAGATTGGGTAGATTTTTAACATAATTTTGAATCCAAAATTCAGAGACTCCTTGCAATGATGTAACATTTACAAACATGGTCTGGTCATCATTTACTTAATTACACTGATGAAACTGTCAGGTAATGGTCTTTTTTAATACCATCAGTAGATTTGGCACAGACCACAACAGATTGACATATTTAATTAAACTAATTATAGGGACTGCCAATAAGTATAAATATATATAAAAATATGGCATCGCAATCAACACTTCCATAGAACCTTGATTTGTTAAGGCGAATCGGACTAGCTGCGTCTGCTATGCACAACATCCGATGTGTGTGGAGTAATGGCAAGATCTCCCTTGAGACAAAAATCAGGATTTACCAGTCCTGCATTGTTCCAGTCTTCTATGACCCTGAAACCTGGACATTGCTAAAACACGACATGTCAAGACTGGAGGCCTTCCACATGCGCAACCAGCGGTGTATCCTGGGCATCAGATGGCATAACTACAACCACAACGGGAAGGTCTCCTCCAAAACAAACCTTCTCCCAATCTCAGAAACACTTGACCGAGGCCAAGTTTCTTTGTTCGGTCATGCTGAACCAGGAAACACCGGCACACAAGTTACTACACATGTTGTTGCTCAGTGCCAAAAGACATCCCCCGACCGAATAGAGGCGCAGAAGAGGCCGTCCCCATATGGTATGCCTCCAGCGGATTTCAACCTCCGCCCTGGAACCATGCCATAGCAGTGGGTCATGGATGTGGCCGACCAACGCAATGGGCCTCAGACGCCTAAGCGAACATTATTATTATTATTAATCAACACCTGTAGGACCAAACTAAAGATTGGGGGGGGGGGGGGGGGGGGGGGGTTGTGACAGTATCACTACCAGTGGCCAAGTGCTTGAAATTTGATTTCTGTTATTGACAATGAGGCTACCAGAGCAGAACTACAAACGAGGACTGCGTAGACTATAACAAGTCTTTCCTCCTTGCAGCCGATTTGGAGAGATGGCATATCTGAGATCACAAAAATAAATTTAATACGGACATTGTTTCTCTTTTCTGTACCTGTATGCTGCTTGTGAAACATAGGCATTAAATACTGTATTGGAGCAGAAAATCCAGCAATGGAGATGAAGTGTTTCTGAAAGATCCTTGGAATATCATATCAAGACATCCTGCCGAAGACGGATGTGTCGGGCTGAAAGGTGCAAATATCGCAATCAAACTGTAAACTAGTGACACAACGGATTCCATTCTCTGGATTACATCCTGCTACTTGCAAAGCTTTGCTCAGGGCTTGGAGTGGGGGATTGAGAATGAACGCAGAAGAAGAAGATGTCAAAACATATGGAGAGCTACTGTTGAACATCTTCTTTTCTTATTGAATGGAAATTTAAAAGTGGAGGCTGTTCTAAGAACAGGCATACACTGAGATGTACCTTAGCCTTAAGGTCCTGTAGGCTTTTTTCTTTATAGCCTATAGAATCCTGAATTAAATTAACAAAACCAATGAGTAATGGGTGCTTGTCTTATTTTATCTGTAACTTTTATATTTATTAAAATATTGGAAGGAATTTTTAGTATGTTATGTATGAAAGGAGGAGTGTCTCAAATGTAATGCTAGTGTGCAAAAAGGAAAAATTGTACGTGTGCACCTGCTACAATAAAAGCTCTACCCATTGTGAGCAGTGCACGCCGAATGTGCATCCCATAGTGTCACTAAGCCTACGATCATCGCCAACTGATCCGACCATCAACGAAACCATTGCTGTGGTATAGATCTAGCCCATTGTTATCACTCTCTATCTCAATATTTGATTGGTTATCATCATAATCAAAGTTTAGCTTGTCAAATCGATCAAACATTCTGTCTTTGCAGCCCTGCTTGATCAATATCAGATAAATCGCTAATTTTTTGTGAAAATGCTCTGGTTTCTAAGCTGTTTCCGATATTTTATCAATACTTTCTCCTTGCATAATAATTCAAAACAGAAGATAGCGATACGTGTAGTAACCGAGATACAAACGTGGTTTTCAGCAATATAGGACTTGAGGACGTCAGCGGTTACAAGTGGTATAGAACTTCAAGGGCTAATGATTCTTAATCTTTATTTTGTGATTTCCTACAGGTGTGCAGCAAATGGATTGGAAGTGGAGTGGCAAGAGATCTGAATGATTTACGCAGAGTTCACCAGCTGCTAGTCTCCTCCCTGGCCAAGTTGGGTTCAGTTTCTGGTAAACCCAGGACACCTCTCTACAATGAGAGTGCTTCAACTATGGAAAAGCTAGCGGTGATTAGAGCTTGGGCAGAGGTAAATATTAGTTAGTATTGGTATGCTTGGTAAGGCATGAGGGACATTCCTGACGTAAACAACATATGGAGATCCAGAGAAATCAACGTTCACACCAAAGTTAGAACATTCATATTCAACGTCAGTGTCAAGTCTATGCTGATGTGTGGAGCTGAAACATGGAGAATGACCAAGGTCATACAGCAAAGACTCTTCCTTAATGGATGCTTACAAAGGATAAAGTGGCAGGACAGAGTGTTTCCTGGCATTGGAGTATTGGGTGTTTTGCTGCAGATTTCTGCCTCCCAAAGAGCACATTGGGTGCGCCTTTCTCCATGAATGATAGACGTATTTGACTTTGCCATTTTCTTCCTTGGTCATTTGTAGGTTTGCTGCGTCGATAGGGGTGCATTCCTAGCTAGCCACAGGTGCTCTCATTGCAGATCACACTTCTCTATTCTGTATTTAGGCCTTTTTCCTGTGGCTGTGTCACATCCTGCACACTATGCCTTCACGATCTCCCCCACCACTTCCCACGCCACGAAAGGACAGGGTGAGGAATAAAGACCTATGAGAAGGGAGTTCTTCAAAAGAGCAACCATTGGAACAACAAATTAAGTGAAGAAAATGGGGCTGGATAGGACATACACTGCAGAAGGCACTGTCCAGCATACATAGAAAGTGGGGGTGAAAAAACAGTGATTGGAGTGTGCTATAGATGTCCATCAAGTCAAAAAGAGGAAGATGAGGAGCTGATTAGTAGCATAGCAAAGGCAAGTGAAGGGAAATTATTATTAATGGGAGATTTCAACTTTCCAGATATAAAATGGGATATGGCAGAAGCACTTGTAGAGTCAAAACCTTTTGTTAAGTGCATAAATGACAATTTTTTAATTCAACATGTAGAAGCAGCCACCAGAGGCAAAAACATACTCGACCTAGTTTTTACTACAGAGGAAAATATGATTGAAAACATTACCGTTGGGGAACTGTTTGGCTCAAGTGACCATCAAATCATCCGTTGGGATCTTATTGCAGGGAAAGAAGTAAACATAAACACATGAACATACAACTACTCTATGGCAGATGTTAAGAGGATGAAAGGGGCAGCGAACCACATAATCTGGAAAGATATTGTTGTAGAAACAGATGTTTAACAGGAGTGGGAGAGTTTTAAAACAGTTCTAGAAACGCTAAAAGAGGAATGTGTTCTATGTAGGGAGGTAAACCCCAAACGTAAAAAGTGGATAACTAGATTTGTAGTGAAATGTAGAAGAGCGAAAAATAAAGCATGGAAAAAATATATAGAGGCAGGTAAATCTTTTTCTTCTTCATCGTACGCTGTTTACAGCGATATTTACGTTGCACTGTTTTATTTTGTTAAGCCTGTGGCTCAGTGCATCCGATTTCAACAGGCGTTTCTGTAGGGATGCCCTCCTTAGCCTTTGGCTGTCCCCAGCCTATCTGCAAGGCAGCAGTTGTTTTTGGTCAGAGTTGTCTCTCTTAGGGAAGTTGTCTTGCAGGACTAACGAGTCTTCCCCACTCGTGTCTATAGGGTTTGGCAATGATATGATATGATGGACTATGTACTTGTACTATCCCGGAAGAGAGGCAGTCCAGTGTGACTGTGTCTCAGGATCGTCACGTCCTGCCAGAAACGAAGCATGTGCATGTGAGTGAAGTATCTCTTTGCTCCCTTTATTTTCTCTTCTCATCTGCAGTGATGGCACGCCTGGCATTCCCCGCCACCTGGGACGTTGTCACAATAGGGCAGATGTGCAATGTCCGCTGGACTGCATCTCTTCTGCATCCATTGGGATGGCTGATAGCAGACAGAGGTAAAGAGCGAGGCAGGAATGCATTTGGCCAGGTGCAATATCTGCGGCTCGACCAGGCCGGGCTGAGACGTGAGCCCCAGGTCTCAACCATATCGTAGCCTCCCATCACAGCGGTGCTGAGATTTAGGGCGGGATTCTGGCTAAGAGGCGTTCGGCCGTTGTCCCTCAGGTGGTAGTTCGCACCATTGGCTTATCAGCCAAGCACGTGGACCAAATGTCAGCGACCTGCGATTCCTCTCGAAGGAGTGCATTTAACCAGGGGACAAGCCTGGTAATGGCACGGAGATGTTCGCCTGGTGTGCGGGCATATCTCATGATCAAGGGGTTGCGTCTCAATAGTTCGCAGTGAGGTGGCTGCTCTACTGCTTACGACACCCCGACCGAGAACTAAGTCTTCTACTAGTGGTTTCACACCTCATCGCCGTATGGGGTGAATATCGGCCAGCTTTCCGCCCGCTTTGATCGGCGGACGGCAGAGACCTCTTTCTGCGGCTCGACCGGGTCGGGTTGGGTCACGAGCCCCAGGTCCCAACCCTATCATCATCGCAGTGGTGCTGAGATTTAGGGCGGGATTCCGGCTTAGAGGCGTTCGGCCGAAATCCCTCATATGGTAGCCTCGCGCCGTTGGCTTAACAGCCTAGCACGTGGACCAAATGTCTGCGATTTGCAATTCCTCTCGAGTTGAGCAGGACTACCGTAGCAACGCCCTGTCATTAGTAGGGTAAAACTGACCTGTCTTCCGAGGGTCTAATACCAGCACCCGTTCACTATTAGACCCAACGAATCAATAGAGGGCTTTTTAGTCAGTCAATGACCAAGTGTCTGGAACCTGCGATTTCTGTAGGGTTAAGCAGGGTTACCGTAGCAGACGCTCTTTCATTAGGAGGGTACAACTGACCTGTCTTCCGTGCAGGTAAATCAAAAGAAACATATGTAAAATATTTGAACAAGCAGAACATATCTCAGAAAGCGAATAAAACAGCAAAAATAGACTTCGAAAAAAACAAACTTGCACAGAGGATCAAGACTGACAGTAAAAGCTTCTTCTCTTATGTTAGAAATAAACAAAGAACGAAAGACAAAGTAGTCCCTCTCATAGACAGTACAGGGAAAATAATAAGTGAGAATAGGGAGGCAGCTAATCTACTCAATCAGTACTTTGGCAGTCTACACAAAAGAGGACTGCTACAAGATCCCAGAGCCTATAGATATTTTTCAAAGAGACATGGATACAGCTGGATTAAGATGAATCTGTATTACAAAGGAAATGGTTTTTAAAAAATTGGAGGGGTTGAAAGTGAATAAATGTCAAGATGGTATTCATCCAACTAGCAAACTAGTAGACCAACTAGCAAAACCATTGGCTATATTATGTTCTCAATCACTTACAAAAGGGATTGTTCCACGGGATTGGAAAAAAACAGGAGTGATCCCCTTATTCAAAAAAGGCAAAAAAATCAGATCCAGCAAATTATAGACCGGTGAGTTTAACGAGCATAGTCTGTAAATTGTTAGAGTCAATAATCAAAGAAAACATTGTAATGCATTTAGATAAATTTAATCTAATTAGAAACAGTCAGCATGGGTTTACTAGAGGGAGATCATGCTTAACAAATCTATTAGAATTCATGGAGGAGGTTACTAAAATCATAGATAAAGGGGAGCCAGTGGACGTTATTTATCTAGACTTTGCAAAGGCCTTTGATAGAGTACCTCATCAAAGATTATTTCGAAAGTTAAAATCACATGGAATAGGTGGGGAAGTTGCCAAATGGATTGAAAATTGGTTAACGGGAAGAAGGCAGAGGGTGGGCATAAATAAGGAATACTCTGAGTGGTGTGAAGTGAAAAGTGGAGTGCCACAGGGCTCGGTTTTGGGACCAATTTTGTTCTTGATATATATAAATGATTTGGACATTGATATGGGATCCATGATTGCAAAATTTGCTGATGACACAAAACTATGCAGTAGTGTCTCATCTAAAGCGGAAGTGGATATATTGATGTCGGATTTAGATAAAATTCGAGAATGGTCTGTAAGCTGGCAAATGGAGTTTAATGTAGATAAATGTACAGTCATCCACATGGGTAGATCCAATATGGAACATAATTACAGAATAGGAGAAAACATTATTAGAAAGATAGATAAGGAAAGGGACCTAGGGGTTATAATAGATCATACAGGAAAGGTGAGTGAGCAAGTTAAGGTAGCAGTGAAAAAGGCAAATGCAATGTTAGGTATGATAAAAAGAAATATTAAACATAGGAGTAAGGAAGTGATCGTCAAACTGTATAAAGCTTTAGTTAGACCTAGATTGGAGTACTGTGTACAGGTGTAGAGTCCTTATCATAGAGGGGATATAAATATGCTGGAAAGAATACAAAAAAGAGCAACAAAGATGATAGTGAGATTCCAGAATTACAGTTATGAGGAACGGCTCAGAAAAACTGGCCTACAGTGTCTCGAAGAGAGAAGAATTCGTGGTGACTTAATACAAGCTTATAAGATGATCAGAGGAATGGATAAATTAGACTATAACAAGTTTTTTTAAATACAGCCACCCACAATAACACCAGGGCATAGCTACAAGCTGACTAAAGAGAGGTCCAGATTAGATATTAGGAAATATTTTTTTAGTCAGAGAGTGGTGTCTGCTTGGAATGCATTGCCAGGAGAGGTAGTGGAGGCAGGGACAGTTAATGCATTTTAGAATAGATTGGATGCGCATATCTTTTAGAGCAAGGTAATGTAAATGTAACTGGTTGTATACAAACTCTGCAGGGTCTTCTAAACCAGTATAAAGACGTTAAGTTAAGTTATGTGTCCTAATATCGTACTCCATTAAAACGTGCCTCTCTTCTATTCTACATATAACATTTACTTAATTTTCCAACACTCCATTTATCCCTACACTAATGCTAACATTGCCGCCACACAAATCACACACTGACACTTTACTCTTCGCCACATTTCGTCTGATCTTAGCCATACCAATTATGTTATTTATTATAGTTACACTTCATAGCCAATAAGCTATACTAATACCTAATACAATATATATTTGTCCTAGTAAACACCAAAAAATTAAATGTTGTTGGTATTAACCTTACAACAACTCTCACAAAATACTAGACCTACACACAACAGTTTACAGTACAGACAATTGCTACAGCTCACTATACCACGATATGTAATTATGTCAAGTCCCTAACTATCTGTTACAACCAGACCTCTATATTTGAAAATACGTATGCTACAGTAAACTACATTATTTTTACACAAATTAATTCTCAACACTAATACGTATCTGCAAATATATAGATCTCTGTCCTGTCAGGTCAAATCCACCACCGTCTAAGCAGTTTGCCAGGTAAGCCAAAGGCTATCCGTAGTATGTATTTTAAACTTCTGCGGCTTACTAGGCCTGGGGGAAGGTACAAATAGAGTCGATTTTTAACTAGTATTTAAAAATTTTGTCTGGACAGCGGCTGTTAGCCTACTCTATTTGATTTCTAAATGCCAAGAGATTTTTAACTTGCTTGACACTGAACAGAGTCCGATCTCACTACCCAGAGATAGGCGAATTTTTACCAGAAGATCTATGTGAAAAAATCTTGGTTCCCACATGATTTGAACTCATGACCTCTAGTACCTGAGGCAGACACCCCTGACCTCGAGACCACTAAGGCCCCCTGTCCAGTATGTATAAGGCTTATAAGTTTGGCTCTCACGTATTGGACTGCTCAGCAACTGCCCAAATCTAAGGGCTATTCAAGTTTTTTTTGTTAAAACTGCTTTTATTTAATTCAAATAATATCTCTCACTGCCCTTATAGACCATTTGTGGGACCACTAGATAACAATTGTGGGTCCTCCAGGGATCACAAGAGACCATTAGTGGGACAACTAGAGACCATTTGTTGGACCACTAGAGACCAATTGTGGGACCATTAGAGACCATTTGTAGGACCATTAGAGACCATTTGTGGGACTATTAGAGACCATTTGTAGGACCATTAGAGACCATTTGTGGGACCATTAAAGACCATTTGTGGGACTATTAGAGACCATTTGTGGGACCATTAAAGACCATTTCTGAGACTATTAAAGACCATTTCTGAGACTATTAGAGACCATTTGTGGGACTATTAGACCATTTGTGGAACTATTAGACCATTTGTGGAACTATTAGACCATTTGTGGAACTATTAGACCATTTGTGGAACTATTAGACCATTTGTGGAACTATTAGAGACATTTGTGGGACCATTAAAGACCATTTCTGAGACTATTAAAGACCATTTCTGGGACTATTAGAGACCATTTGTGGGACCAGTAAAGACCATTTGTGGGACTATTAGACCATTTGTGGAACTATTAGACCATTTGTGGAACTATTAGACCATTTGTGGAACTATTAGACCATTTGTGGAACTATTAGAGACATTTGTGGGACCATTAAAGACCATTTGTGGGACTATTAGAGACCATTTGTGGGACTATTAGAGACCATTTGTGGGACCATTAAAGACCATTTCTGGGACTATTAAAGACCATTTGTGGGACTATTAGAGACCATTAAAGACCATCTGTGGGATTATTAGAGACCATTTGTGGGACCACTAGAGACCAATTGTGGGACCTCTAGAGACCATTTGTGGGACCATTAGAGACCATTTGTGGGACCATTAGTGGGACCACTAGAGACCATTTGTAGGACTGTAAATTTTAGCGGAACAATTATTTTTTTTAAAGTGGTATCAAGCTTTCATTGAGTAAACTACTATTTACTGTAAAGGTCTACATCGTAGCAGTGGACAGAGAGATGGAAGCAAGGCAAAAAAGGGAAGTGAAAAAGAATGGGGTTAGCAGTAGCGATGAAGAGGAAGAAGAAAATTATGAGCACAGCGGAGAAAGTTTGTTGAGTCTGGTCCAGCCAGAACTGGAGAACTTAAGTCGTCACTGGTTCAACGCACTGAAAGACCATGCACTTCTATCCCTGCCTGCAGGTAATTGACTGACTTTATTCTTTTCCTTTGCTTTGTTATAGGTGTTCTGCATTTCTACAGTTGCTGTTTCCACTGTTAGACTGTCTGTCTTTCCCTGTATATCTTATTAGTTAGTCTGTCTATCTTTCCCCATAAATCTTATAAGTTAGTCTGTCTATCTTTTCCTGTATGTTTTATTAGCTAATCATCTATCTTTGTCTGTATATCTTATTAGTCTGAATATCTTTCCCTGTATATCTTATTAGTTAGTCTGTCTATCTTTCCTTTTATATCTTATTAGTTAGTTTATCTTTCCCTCTATATCTTATTAGCTAGTCTGTCTATCTTTCCCTGTATATTTTATTAGCTAGTCGTCTATCTTTGTCTGTATATCTTATTAGTCTGAATATCTTTCCCTGTACATCTTATTATTTAGTCTGTATATCTTATTAGTTAGTCTATCTGTCCCTCTATATCTTATTACTTAATCTGTCTGTTTTTTCTGTATATCTTATAAGTTAGTCTGTCTATATTTCCATTTATATCTTATTAATTAGTCTGTCTGTCTTTCCCTGTATGTCTTATTAGTTAATCTGTTGTCTATCTTTCCTTGTATATGTTTTAATTGTTTGTTTACCTTTCCATGTATATTGTATTAGTTAGTCTGCTTGTCTTTGTCTGTAAATCTTATTAGTTAGTCTATCTTTCCCCATATATCTTATTAGTTAGTCTATCTTTCCCAGTATATCGTATTAGTAAGTCTGTCTTTCCCTCTATATCTTATGTTAGACTGTCTGTCCCTCTATATCTTATTATTGTCTATCTTTCCCTGTACATCTGATTACTTATCCATGTTTGTCCCATGTGCGATAGAGTTTGTTGCTCTCCGATTGGACTGTACAGTCATATCCAGTCACATCTGAATACACATGTCTTCGATTGGGAATCTATTATTATTCCTTACAGATGCAATGTCAGTTCTGCATGATCTGCAGTGGTGGCTTCCTTAGCACTTTGTTTGACATGATGAGCTTGCAAGCCTCATACATAACCTTACTTAGTTGTCTTTTATGATGTACTTCATAAAGTGCAGTGGGACATTTTATATATATATATATATATATATATATATATATATATATATATATATATATATATATATATATATATATATATATATATATATATATATATATATATATATATATATATATATATATATATATATACCCAAACCCAGGACACAAGCTCACTAGCCCAAGCCCACCCAGTCAAACACAAAAAGCCCACACACACAAAACCCACCCACCCAAACCCACACAGCTCACTCACCAAAACCCAAACCCACACAGAGCCCACCCACCCAAACCCACACCCACACAGCTAACTCCAAAACACACACACTACCCACTCACCCAAACCCACACTACACATACAACACACACAAACCCACAAGAACACACAGCTTCTAAACCAACACCACCATCATATTGATTACTTGTGTTCAAAGTCTTAATGAATAAGCCATTGTCTTAATTCCATGATCTTTAAGCTTTTATTTGTAATTTCTGTTCTCCAGAATATTCGAACCAGCTCCCATCGGAAGGTGGAGCCTTCTACCACCCAGATACAGTGGAAACTGTCATTCCCCACTACAGAAAATCCTGGCCATCAATACTTCATGGCCTAGCCATCTGGCTGAATGATTCAGGCTTTGAACATACGACTGTCGACCCTGCCGATGACAAGGACACGGGCAAACTATCACTACGGGTGTCGGCAGCACAGGCTGCAAATGCACCAGCCAACATGAGAACCAGATCCATGAACCAAGACAGGTTCTTTCTTTTATTAGGTAAGAAATCTTTGATCATAGAGAGAAGGGGAAGTGAGAATCAGATTCATGAACCGAGACAGGCTCTTTTATTAGGTAAGAAATCTTTGATCATAGAGAGATGGAGAAGTTAACCATTACGAGGCCACACAAAAATTGACACAATTTCCCCTGCAGCTACACTATTTTTCAGCACGTCACATTTTACTATGGTTGTTGACTTTGAGAGCCTAAAACCTTTTTATTAGTTGATCTATATATATATGATTATGTTGTATGTAGAGACAAAAATGAATAAAGAATTTGCTGGTATTATTGTTTTTGTTGTGTGAGTTAGTTTCTGATATACAAGAAGATGGTGAACATTTTTAAAACAAAGCACAAACGTTAGAGAATGTCGCTCCTCAATAAAATCCTTTGAAATCATCACAAGACACTGATACTCTTCTTTTATAAGAACAGCATATGTTTCCAAACGTATTTATTTCATCTACATAAGCAAACTAAACAGATCAACATCACAAAGATTTTTTGCAACAACTTAACTTCACCACTCGGGGAGGAAGACAAAATATACTGATCAGTCATGTTAGTAAGGGTGAGACAAAATATACTGATCAGTCATGTTAGTCAGGGTCAGGCAAAATGTACTGATCAGTCATGTTAGTCAGGGTCAGGCAAAATATACTGATCAGTCATGTTAGTCAGGGTCAGGCAAAATATACTGATCAGTCATTTTAGTCAGGGTCAGGCAAAATATACTGATCAGTCATGTTAGTCAGGGTCATGCAAAATATACTGATCAGTCATGTTAGTCAGGGTCAGGCAAAGCATACTGGCCAAGACCCTCGTCTCAGCTTCTTAGTAGCCTTCCCTGGAAACAGGTTTTTTTCATGGCAGCCTGGCTAACAAAATAAGGGATCGATGTGATCCCCATAGTAGTGAGCAACACCTAGATGAAGCCTATAGGACCCCAGTACACCTTCATCAGCACGCTCGGGATGTGAGGAAAGCTACCACAAACCGACACTAACGTCCTTTTTAGGGCGCACAAAAGAGTAAACCTACTCATTGTGGGCATTCGAAACAACAACTTCACCACTCTCAATAATGGGCTGGCTCCCGTGAAGAAGGTAATAAAGTGTTTCAAATTCATTTGTAATCTAACATATATAGACTTTTCGCATTACAAACCTGTGAAGAAGAGAGCTACGTTTTTGGCAAACAAATAGCCTAAATTTCAGTAGATTTATACGGTAACCCGTTTTTCTATATATGATTAAAACAGTGTATATTCGGCCACCACTTTGGTGTGACTTTACCTTTACGCCGACATTTTTGTCAATTGGATAAAAGCGACAAAGGTGTGGTGAAGATTAATATCTTGACTTACAGCTATTTTTCACTTGATAATGAGAAAGGCGCTGTTAGTAACTTTACTTGCTGTCTTTGGAAAAGCTGTGTAGAAGGATCCCATCGCTATTTTCAGAGTATCTAAAACTTTTCATAAAAATTGTTGGGTATGGTTAAGAAAATTATGGGACTCTTTGTAAGTACAGGGTTGCCTGTGGTAGACAGAGTTTATATATGAAACAGAGAGGTAGAATGAGAGAGATAGGGAGGGAGATAAGAGAGAGAGTTTTGGGGTAGAGGTAGATTAGATTGGATGGAGAAATATGTGTTCTTTTTCTCGGTAATGGAATATATCAGTTTACCTTAACTGTACTTATGAGGAAATTCAAATGAGAAATCAAAATGGCCATTTTTTTCAAAATTACATATTGTTGTTTAGGGTTTAATTTATATCAAACAACAAATCCTAAGTTGAAAGTTGTTTTTGACAGCGTACGAAGAAGAAGAAGAAAGTTGTTTTAGTAAATAAATGTCATTGTTTTTTCTTGGGAAAGTCAGTTATGTAGACAAACATGCATACTATAGAATATTTTAGGGAAGCCATGTGTAGTAACATGGAAGCCGGCCAGGGAGGCTGCACGCAGGGACTAAGGAGGTGTAGGCTCGGGGCTAATTGTTCCATCATGTAAACGTTATAAGCCACATGAACAAGAAAAGAGGACACTCCTCACTCTATTGTAGAAGAGAAGAGACAGAGTCAAACACTCAATTGTAGAAGAGACCAAGTCAAACACCCCATTGTAGAAGAGACAAAGTCAAACACCCCATTGAAGAAGAGACCAAGTCAAACACCCCATTGTAGAAGAGACCAAGTCAAACACCCAATTGTAGAAGAGACCAAGTCAAACACCCCTTTGTAGAAGAGACCAAGTCAAACACCCCATTGTAGAAGAGACCAAGTCAAACACCCCATTTGACACAATGTTAACAGTTTATTGCTTCTGTCAATGTTGTCTGTTAGAGTACCTTTATCTTATTCCGTTATTCTGGTCTATTTTTGTCCTGTCAATAGGAATTAGCATGGAAGCTTTGTGCAACTCTGCCTCACGACTTGATGAGACCACTGTTCAACATTGTCTGAAAGCTTTGAAGGCTCTGCTGGGATCTTCGTGGCCTCGCTCACAGTTAGGGAGAGATGCAGTCTTAAGTAGAGAACTGCTGAATGTCATGCACAGGTAGTGTTAACAGTCCTCGTACAGTATCTGTCACACTCCCCAACACCACCACCAACCTTAACACACACACACATGAGCTGTTAGTTCAGCTTTTCAGCTGAATGATTGGAGTTCGGTCCCCAGTTGGTACGAGGCTTTTTCCCAATCGCAAATGGCTCCTGGGGTTCACCCAGCCTCATAAATTGGGTATCAGAATAACCTGGCAAAGTAAAGATGACTTGCATGATGCTGACCACATCAAACTCCCGCTACCAAGCCCTGAACAGGGCTTTACAAGTAGCAGGATGTAGTCCAGAGAACAGAATGCGCTTTGTCTCTAGTTTACAGCTTGACTGTGATATTTGCACCTTTCGGTCCCACACATCTGTCTTCGGCATGCAAGGTGTCCTATTTTAAGGTTTTCTGATGTACGAATAATTTCACGATGAGAAATAATTTCATGATGTAAGGATGATTTGAGGATTTGTGTCTTACAGGACTCACGAGTCATATATTTGAGAGAGTTGCAAGTTAGTTGTGATAATTATTGCCACATTAAACATGGCTGTTAAAACAAATATACTATCTGAAGTGATATCTGGTACTAATAAAACTCCTTTCTTTGTTGGTCAGAGTTATTTTAACAAGAGAAGGTGTAGACAACCACGGTCTTGCTCTGGATGTTGTCAGAATGGTTGTTGCCGCAGCCAAAGAGAACCTAGAGATCCAGAAGTCTAGGAGTAAAGGTAATAATACTCAGCTTTGCTACAGCATTTGTGGAGTCTTGTTTGTACGAGGGGCGTTCAAGTTAAACCGGGACCTTTTTTTTTTGTAATGAAAAAAAAAATTTCTAGTAGTTAAAATGCCATTTGCACCTATCCCAGCGTTTAAGTAATACTTGAATAGCTTCAGCGTAGAAAGATTTGTCAGTATGTCTGAACCAATACAGGACAGAATGTTTCACTTCGTCATCAGTGTTGAAATGCTGACCTCCCAGGAATTCTTTTAGGGGTCCAAAATACAGGTGGAAATATCTTGGAGCGAGGTCTGGGCTGTAAGGTGGATGTGGCAATACCTCCCAGATGAGTTGCTACAAATGGCATATAGAATGGTGAGCCGTATGAGGTCAAGCGTTATCTTGAAGGAGCAGGACGGGATCATCACTCACAGATGTAAGACCTTCTCTTAAATGTTTCCACCATTCAAATGTCTTACTGCAGCTTAGTGTCTATCGCCGTATTGTGATTGCAGTGTTCCATAAATTTCTGCAGGTTTCACGCCGCCTTTTACAAGAAACTTTATCACAACACGCTGTTCCATGCAAACACTAACAGTGCTGTCCCCTATTTTTATTTATCTGTCATGTGACGGACCCATGGCATGTGGGCCACCCAGCAGTAATAGGACACAAGTGCCCCTAACTAATGATAGTAGTTCTAGCACGCATACCCCCATTCAGGTACAACTAGAACAAAAAGTCCAGGTTTGATTTGAACGCCCTTCATACATGTTGTCTGTAAGTGTATTGATTGAGGCTAGCAACCTCGTCATGTGCAACAAATGAGTACAGAAATGACCACCACAATGTGCATTGATACAGGCTTCCTGTAACGAAGCCAGTTGCAGTGGTCACCCTATGCTTCATAAGAAGCAGAAATGGGGCAAGAAAGAAAAACAGGTGGCACACTTAAATCATCATGATTTCATTTTGTAACAGGCATGTTGATGTCTGTTGCCAGGTAGGACTTCGGCTATATGTAGTAGGTATTTTAAAACTTTTTGCGGCTTACTAGGCCTGGGGGCATAAATAATTTGGGTAGATTTTTAACTTGAATTATTGAGTTTTGTCGAGGCAGTAGCCGTTAAGCCTACTCTTTTCGACTTCTAACTGCCAAGGAATTTTTAATGTGCTCCACACTGAACACAGAAGTCTGATCTCACTTCCCAGTGGGAGGTGGTTAAGTGTCACGGCTCACAACCGGAAGGTGCTGGGCTCGATCCCCATCACAGCATCGGCCATTACCCCAGGGAAGCAAACCCTTAGAAATTGCAGGTGGAAGCAGACCCTTACATAAAATGCATGCCGAAATCGGATGGACTTGGCCAACAGGCGCAAAATAGAAACTTAGGTGCAACGCACACCGCCGGAATAGAGAAATAGGGCGAACACAAAAACAAAACAAAAAAAATCTCACTACCCGGAAATCAGGGGAATTTTCTCCAGGAGATGCACATGAAAAAATTGCGGTCTCCACCTTGATTCGAACTCTCGACCTCCAGCATCTGAGTCGTACAATGTTACCTCGAGACCACTAAGCCCCCTTTGAGGACAGCAAAGGCAATACAGAGAAAACTCCAGTCATTGGTCAATAAATGTCTTCAGAGGATAATTAGTATAGGCTGGGGAGACATGGCGAAGAACGAAAACCTATAGGAAAGGTGCCCGCAACAACCAGTGGAACAACAGATGAAACATAGTAAATGGGGTTGGATAGGACACATGCTACAGAAATCACCATCAGATGTCACCAGACAGCTCCCGTGACAGGGAATCCTCCGGGGAAGAGGAAGAGAAGTAGACCAACAAATACCTGGAGAAGAGATTGAAAATTAACTTCTGCCCATGGACCTCAACTGGGGGTCAAGATACTGAGCAGTATATGCATGAACTGCAGCGGTCAGCGAACCAAAGCTGACTGCTAGCATCATGGCCAGAGCTGCCAAGACTGGTTAAAGAGAAGAGGGAAGGCTAACCCGGTACCCAAAAATGCAATGCTGAAGTCGGATGTGTCAGACCGAAAGGTACAAATATCGCAGTCAAGTTATCAACTATGACACAGCGCATTCCATTCTCTAAACTACATCCTGCTACTTGCAAAGCCCTTTTCCCAGCTTGGTAGCGGAAGTTTGAGAACGAACGAAGAAGAAAAAGACCTCAGCTGGAGAAAGTCAGAAAGGGCTGTTCAATATCGAACTTGCAGGAGGAGGATTGTCAATGGCCTATTCCCTGAAAGGTGCGACAGGCATTAATGTTAATGACATCGACTATTTATCAAGCAGATATTCTTAGTCAACCTGTACTTCTACAGGGGCAAATGCTCCTGTGGAGGTCCCATCTTTGTTATGATCTGGATGTAGCCGGGAGGAGGATTATCTCCTTAGCGGGCTAGGCTAGAGCAGCTTATTACTCTGCTGTGTTGGAACAAGTGCAACAGAGGGTGGTTAACCGATGTGGAAATCCATCTTAATAGACTCAAACACTTTAGCAAAGTAGACCCACAGCCTGTTAGGTGCCATCTATGCTGCTCTAAACAAACCACCTAACCATGGCCAGTGTCATACCATGTGACACAGTTAGTCGCCTCTTGAGACATGCTCTTTGTGGAGTTGTGGTGCTATTCTTGTCCTTCATAAAGACCCCGGCGTACCACTCGTAATATCAAGCAGATATTACAGATAGTAACTGGTTAAGGAAATTTTCACATTGCTTTTTTGTGTTTTCCAGATGAGAAAGAAG
The DNA here is from genome assembly GCA_036924085.1 of Ariolimax columbianus. NCBI lineage: Eukaryota > Metazoa > Mollusca > Gastropoda > Stylommatophora > Arionidae > Ariolimax > Ariolimax columbianus. The sequence continues at coordinate 38,226,572 of JAVGWX010000007.1, read as the reverse complement.
CAGGAAAAGAGCAGTCATCCGATAAGCCCAACATAATCGTGGGAGAAGGTGGCGTTACTGGCGACTTCCCACCAGAAACATCTGTTGTGTTTGCTACCCTTGAGGTGTGCTTGTGTGCAATAGTCAGGCATATACCAGCACTCAACCCATCCTCCCTGAGTACTGGCTTCCAGCCACCAACCCATCTGACCAAAATGGGGTCACACATCTTTGATCTGATCGCTGATGTCATGGTGCTGATGGTAGACCTTGTCAGTCTCTGTTCTCCCATCGGTAAGATAATCGTCTACGTTAGGCTTGGACAATTTCTATTAGTGAGCAACTAATATCTGATATGTTTGGTTCTATAAATAAAAAAGGCATGGACTGGTAACTGTCAGCCTTATTGTTTCCTAGAAAGTTTGTGGCCATTTGCTGGACAGCCTTCCAAGATAACTTTTCATCACCTGTGAGGGGGACGGTGTGGGCTAGTGGTTAAGTGGCAGGGCTCACAATCCGAAGGTGCTGGGTTCAATCCCCATCACAGCACCGGCCATTACCCAGGAGAAGCAAACCCTTAGAAAATGCAGGAGAAAGCAGTCCCTTACATAAAATGCATGCTGAAGTCGGATGCCCTGGGCCGACAGGCGCAAAATAAAAACCACAGTGCAACGCACACCGCCTTGGGAAATAGATAAATAAGGTGAACGACAACAACAACAAAAAATCACCTGTGAGAAATCGCTGATTTTGGAAGAGCTGGCGAATCTGTGGATCGACAAATACACTTTCCTTGATCTCCACTAGTCTTAGTCGACAAGTACTTCTACAGAGGGAGATGCCCTTGTGCAGGTCCTAGATCTGGTGTGAGTTGGATGTAGCCGGCAGGAGAATTTCCTGCTTAGTTGACTAGGCTCGAGCAGCTTATTACTTTGCTATGTTGAGGCAGGTGCTGCAGAGAGTGGCTAACGGATGTGCGCGTCCATCCTAATAGACTCAAACACTAGAGGGGGACGGCGTGGCCTAGTGGTTAAGTGGCACGGCTCACAACCAGAAGGTGCTGGGTTCGATCCCCATCACAGCACCGGCCGTTACCCCGGGGAAGCAAACCCTTAGAAAATGCAGGAGGAAGCAGACCCTTACATAAAATGCATGCTGAAGTCGGATGCACTGGGCCGACAGGCGCAAAATAAAAACCACAGTGTAACGCACACACGCCTTTGGGGGAATAGATAAATAAGGCGAACGCAAAAAAAAAAAACACTAGAGAAAAGTAGACTCACAGTCAGTTCGATGCCATCTATGCTGCTCTTAACAAACCACCTAACTGTGGCCGGTGTTATGCCATGTGACACAGTTAGAGCCTCTTACGACATGCTCTCTATGGGGGCAGTGTTGCTATTCTTGTTCTTGTCATACACAAAGACCTCGACAGGACTACTCAGGACTTCCACTAAGTCTTGGAAATTGATCACGAAGTTATAAAAATCCAGCCTCAGTTCAATCTATTTGCCTTTACAAAATTCTTCATTTGTTCAAGTTTGGTGTGCAGAAGATGGAACAAGATCTTGTGGGATTTAACAAGTGGTTCGTTAAGTACATTATTTGTTCCCAATTCAAGTAATTGTTTTGGGGGCCAATCCTTTCTCTTGTATTGGGAAGTCTTGGCATGGCTGTCCTACAGACGGAGGAAACATCAAAACTTTGTGTAACCCTGCTGTAACCTCATCAAGATGGCAACGATGTTCAAGTCACCACAAATTCGTCACTTATACTTGTCATAGTGGATGGTATGAACACATTTGTTTCATGTTGTATGTTTCTTTTGTGTGGACTGCATTCCTGATTAGACAGATGGTAAACCATTACCTTTATTTAACAGCACAGCTTTTAAGCTCAACGTGGACTAATCAACGAACAGCCTCCAATTGTCATCTGTGTAGTTATATACAGTGCTGCCATCAGACCCACTATAGCAAGCAATGAGGTTATCTGTCATTTTAAAATATGGAAGCAGATCATTTTGCTGATAACGAAACACAGAAACATGCACATTCTCTTCTAGAAGATTCCATTCCTGCAGGCTTGACCCCAACAGGTCTGCTTTATCTGTTAGCATTTCACTCTCAGACTTCAATAGCCACGAAATCAGAATCTTTTGATGTAGATACTTTCACAGGTGACGGATGTGAGGCACTGGCAGAGGGAATATTCAAATAGGTCACATGCCACTTTTTCTTCTTAGAAATGCTATGTCCAATTCAAGGAGTCACACAAAAGACAAAAGTAGCGACCAATAAGATGATTGTCAGTTCCCTCCACACCACTGAAACTGCAAAACACATCGATCATCTTCTTCGTTTCGGCCACCAGCACAGATACGTTGCACAGGATTGACAATACCTGTGTGGGGTCGAATAATGATTTTGGTCACCGGTCTCACAACCAAAAGCTGTAAGCTGTCTTGATCATCGATGTAAGCTGTCTTGATCATCGATGTAATGGGTCGCCTTTGTGATAGCAAAGTTATTTATCCACAAATATAGCAAAAATAATCCACACTGTTCACACATTCATGAGGCATCATGAACAACACCTCTGCACTGACAGAATCCACAGCACAAATAATGACAGGGAGGAGATGTGGTTGCAATGACTGCTACAGATTGCATCACCCCATTGACGCTCAAGGCTATCTGTCTAGTAGGAAATCACGCACCAAGGCATACTATTTTTAAAAATACTTGCATTGCATTTGTAAGGAATACGTTCTGCTGACATTGATTTATTGTGTTATTATGTCTGCAGCAATGCTTAGTGCTTGGACTTCAGCCGAGTGGTTTCAGCATAATTATTTGCAGTATATTAACTAATGGTCTCGATTTCTTGAGCGTTTTACATGAGAATTGTAACAGACACTAACCGACATTCATTTCGGTCTTAGAACACCTTTATCAAATGTAGAGCAAATGAGAACAGTGCATACAAAAAAAACAGTAAACTAAGTTCTCATTTGTCCAGCCCTCAATAAAGATCTTTTAGACCTAAATTAATGTGAGTTAGCGCATGTTACAATTTTCATGTAAATTTGTACTTTAACATTGTCTGTATACATAATCTACTTTGCTGAAACACTTGAAAATGGAGTCTTTTAAATAAATATATATCAATCAAAACCCTTCAGCTTTTTGTCCAGCATAGGTCTTCAACAAATACTTGCTGTCTTGTCATACACCATCATTTCTAGCTTCTCCCATGCTTTTCCTGCCATTTTCAGGCTTATATCATCTTTCCTTCTCCTGAGCGTTTAAGTCTACCTCCCTCTACTTCTTCTGCCATGAGGATTCCAGAACAGTGACTGCCTTGTAATGCAATAAGCTGGTTTCCGTAATGTGTGTCCTATCTATCGCCCACACCTTCTCTTTAAATCAAATCCCACTGGCATCTGTCCGGTTCTTTCTCATAGTTCTATATTGGTGACATAACCATTTTATTTTTTTCAATTCGCCGCAAGCATCCATGAAAGCTTGAACTTATATAGTTGTTGTTCTTCTTCTTCTTTGTGTTCGATTTTGTATGCTTGTTTTATGCCACCAGATGGGCCTCCTCCATGAAGTGACACATCAGTCGCAGGTCCCCAATGGTTTCCCACAGTTTATCTTGTATGTTTCTTTCCTTGGGCCAGGTCTTCTCACGGGAGTCTTGGTGCAACAGACATGTTTGCAGGATGTGTTCTGGAGTCCTCTCTAACATGTGCATTGTGCAGTCTGCTGCTTTCATTTTATGCATGTGTGCATTTAGTCTGTAATGACCTGTTATGGGGCGGAAAATTGTGGTATACTGTTTTCTATTCAGTCTATTGTTTGGGTCCTGTGGGTATTTGCGGTTTGTTCTCTCTATCCACAGTTGTTTATTTTTTGAAAAATTTTTTTGTTTGGTCTAGGTTATCCAAGTCTCACTGCCATATAGAACTTTATAAAAATGTCTGATCCTGAAGGTGTCGGGAAAATAGTGATGCTAATATCGTTAGATAGTTTTGTCTTGATGATGTAATTTTTGCTCTGTACTTGGATTATTGTGAGCAAGAAACTGCCCTGGTCATCAACCTCACTCTCTGGTCCCAAGCTTCCTTGGATTAGTGACAAGACATTAGTTGAGATGATTGGAGATAATTCAGGAGGCCCTACCTCACTTAACACCAGGAGTCACTAGAAACCTGCGGGACTCGATCGCCCACCTTTTCTGTTCATCGCTTTAAGCGGTGAGTGTCTTGACCACAGCGATTCTATGCTATCATTAAGGCAATGTTTTTCACATATTCTGTTAAATACAACAGGTGCAGTAACAATTTTACCCACTGTGCTTCATCTGATTACGGGCATCATGAAAGAGATGTGTGCTAGAGGGGCCGTCAAACCAGCCTCCAGTATTGTGGCCACTATCATCGCCGTTGTGAGGAGGATTTGTGAGTATAACATCATTGAGGAAAACAGCGACGACAACGACCCAGAACTTATAGCTGCCAAGAGGGACTGGTCTCGGCTTTTACAAAGTGCAATATCGTCTATATTACAGTATGCACACCCAGGTTAGTACCACTTCTTTGTTTTAAAGTTAGTGACATTTCAATATGTTGTATTGTTATGTTATCTTATGTTGTGTTATATTCAGTAGAATCGACATCATCACTCACTAGGCAGACCCATAGGAGTTCAGCCTTTTGCACTTATTATGTAGTGGTCGTAATTTCAAGTCATTCCATTCATCATATTGACGCAGTTCCACTGATCACGTCGACATCACGTGAATTTAAGTCGTCACTCGCAGCTAGAGGCAGTTTCCCAGTGATCCCATGGATCAGATTTGATGCAGTCTATCTTGATCACGTTGAGACCACTTTGATGTTACCGCCGACAAGAGCAACAAGACCACGGACGTTTATAGTTGGCAGTTTTACTTGATTAAGTAATCTGTTCTATTGTGTTTATATTTAGTGTTACTTGAATTTCTTTAGAGTGAGTGTAGAGGGAAATAGAATAGAGCAGACCCCTTAACTGTCTGTGACAGAGCTCCATCCAATCGATCGGCTCTGGTACATTGTCTCTGCATATTCACCGGTGTATTCGTTGTGTAAACAACGGTTGAATCAAAACGAGGCCACTTGCTCCCGTCTTGAAAACAACAAGATGGCTAGATTGACTTTATGCAATTTTTAAAAGATTTTTTCTTTGTTTAACATGAATTTGGAAGTTTATTCTATTATTGATTGTGATGAAGTTAAGTTGTCACAACATATATTATTTTTTAGGTAGGTTTGCTTATAGTTTGTTTATGTAGATGTTATAAATATGTTTGTAGTGGAAACTAACAGATATGCCGATCTGGTTAGGAACACTATCAGTGCTTTGTGGCAATTTCATGGATTTACAAGACAACTGGTGTACCCAAAAATGGGCATGTCTAAATGTTTGTGACATAAATTTTTTAAATGGGGAAACTAGAAGATTAATCTTTATGAACTGATTTTTAAAAATGTAGTTTTTCAGCTCTTGAATTCCTAATTCCATCATGCAGAAAGTCATAGAAAATGAAAATATCCATCTAATGAATGACGAGATGTGGAACCTACGAATGATTGACATGGCGCGGCTCCAAGCTACTCAACGAGTGATAGAGGGTCACTTTAACTACAAGACCACATCCACAATACCGCCATCAGGAGTCAAACCTGCTTCAATGACGTCGTAGATATGCCGTTGCTAAGAAAGTACAAATCAGCAGGCCACTTGGTATGCATGCTGACAATGGATGGACACGTAAAGTGATGTCACGATGACCCTACACCTATAATCGTTGTCCCGGACATCCACCAATGAGATGGAGACAATTGCCTTCAACATGACCTTAGTCTGGTATGGTACTTAAAGGCAAAAGACAGAGATGAGTTTAAATGATATTTGGCTACCTGGCATAGGGCACAAAATGTGCCTTAGTGAACACAAGGATTACAGTATTAAAGCCATAATAGATATTGCAGCCTTGCTTTAGACTACTACACAAAATCACAAACGTCCTTTTCAGGATGAATGAAGAAGTTGCAAGCTGGAGGATGTGTAGTGTTTGTATATGTTGTTCTAGATCTTGATCTTGATAATCATCATCTTGATGATCTTGATCTTGATGATCTTGATCTTGATTATCTTGTTCTTGATGATCTTGATCTTGATGATCGTCATCTTGATTATCATGTACTTGATGATCTTGTTCTTGATGATCTTGATCTTGATGATCTTGATCTTGATTATCTTGATCTTGATGATTTTCATCTTGATGATCTTAATCTTGATTTTGATGATCTTGTTCTTGATTATCTTGATCTTGTTCTTGATGATCTTCATCTTCATGATATTGATCTTGATAATCTTGATCTTGATGATCGATCTTATTGATCTTGATAATCTTGATCATCATGTTCTTGATCTTGATTATCTTGATCTTGATGATCTTCATCTTAATCTTCATAATCTTGATAATCTTGATCTTGATGATCTTCATCTTGATAATATTAATCTTGATGATTTTCATCTTGATGATCTTGATCTTCATTATCTTGATATTGATCTTGATGATCTTTTTTTTGATGATCTTCATCTTGATGATCTTGTTCTTGATAATCATGATCTTCATCTTGATGATCTTGTTTTTGATGATCTTGATCTTGATGATCTTCATCTTGATGACAATTATCTTGATGACCTTTATCTTGATGATCTTCATCTTGACGATTTTCATCTTGATCTTGATGATCTTCATCTTGATTATCTTGATCTTGATCTTGATGATCTTCATCTTGATAATCTTGATCTTGATGATCTTGGTCTTGGTGATCTTTATCTTGATCTTGATGATCTTGTTCTTGATGATCTTTATCTTGATGATCTTCATCTTGATGATCTTCATCTTGATGATCTTCATCTTGACAATTTTCATCTTGATCTTGATTATCTTGATCTTGATCTTGATGATCTTCATCTTGATCTTGATGATCTTGGTCTTGGTGATCTTCATCTTCATCTTGATGATCTTCATCTTGATAATCTTGATCTTAATTATCTTGATCTTGATTATCTTGATCTTGGTGATCTTGATCTTCATCTTGATCATCATCTTGATGAGCCGGTTCACATTGTAGCTGCGAGTCCCAACTTTGTCTTCAGCGGACTCTGTCTTGGGCCACATAAGTCCAGTGCATGGTAAGCCCTCCTCCAGTGAAATTTTGAATGTTACTGAGTACAGCAAGGCATTGACCAACGCATTGGAGGTCTTCTCCACCGTCTCTTTTTACCTCAGGGGTACCAGATTGCTGTCACCGTGCTCCATCGACCATTGTTTCGTCGCAACATTGGACTAGAGGCATCATGATTTCAAAGGGGGAGATATGGATGTATCTTTATAAAAATTGTAGTAATTGCATTATAGATACTTTTGATTAATTTATGATTGCACTATATAATGTTTGATATAATGTTTTGGTGCAGCCTTCCTGTCCCCATAATTCAGCTGGAGCAAACAAAGATGATGGTGACGAGGATGGTGCGTTGTTTGATAAATGTGTATTAATTACACTTTAAATATACGCAGAAGTGGTTTCTATAACAATTTGTTGACATGATGATGTTGTCAGCCCACCTTTTACAGCATTACTAGTAGGTTCCAGTGGGCCTGTTCTTCTATCAAAGAATGTGTCCTGAAGCTGGTGCTAATATGAATATGAGCTAATCCAAGACACACAGCATGTAGTTGTCATTTAATGCCCATAATGAGTAAGTTTACTCTTTTGTGCGCCCTGAAAAGGACGTTAAGTGGCGGTTTGTAGTAGCTTTCCTCACATCCCGAGCATACTGATGAAGGTGGACCGTTGGTCTTCCAGGTGGTTGTGCAATGCTTGGCTTCATCTGCGTGGCACTCACTACTATGAGGATCATATCGATCCACATCTCATCAGCTAGGCGGCCTTGAAAACAGCCTGTTTCCAGGGAACGCTAAATGGAAGAGAGATTGTGGTCTTGGTCAGTTTATTGACCCTGATGTGACGTCCCGGCCAGTATTTTATGCCTGACTAGACTAGCATCTCAGTTCCCCAGACACAGCACGTAGACAGATGACCAAAAGAGGATCCGATGTACATAGTACTGAGAGAGTTAAAAGATTATTTGAGTTTAAGGAGGACAGAAAACATAGCAGGAGGAGGTGAATTTGAGGCACATCAGAAAAATGTGTGACAGACGTTCAAGCCATTTCTTCATCATCTTCTTAGGCGTTTGTTATGTTGGGTTATATTTTTCAGCGAGGCTGTGGTATCTACGCCTTTTGGACCAACCTGTCTGAATTCAGCACAGCATTGTTGGGACCGTGTTTGTCTTCTCTCGTAGTTCCCTAATCTCTTAGCCAGGCTGCATGGTTGCAGGACCTTTACTATGAGGTGGAATAGGGTCTTGGTCAGTCAGTTGGGGTCAAAGGCCCTGATGCAAGAAGCCACCTATAAGTCACTGAGCGAAGTCAAGTCAATCAATGCCTGGACACGAAGCTAGGATCAGTCCAAAATAATCTTTAGGTTCCAGGGTTAATGAAGAAAAGTGAGCAGTCAGCAACAGAGCAAAATATCCATGTTCTACAGGAGCTCAAGAGACAGTACCCTAGCAACTCTTGGACACACACATACACAGATGGATCTACCTCAGTGAGCGATAAAAGATGAGACAGTGGAATCTACATCGAACACCCCAACGGCGACATAGAAAATCACTCCATACCAGCAGAAGAGACTTGAACCAATTTCAGAGCTGAAGCAACAGCTGTTCATGCAGCAACTCAGATTCTTATCAGCCAAAACATAACTACAAGGAAAATGGTCAATATAATATACTCCAGGAGTGTACTCCAAGCCACCTCAAGCCACAAACAACATAGACTCTCACATGAAATAAAATACAACATAGGATTGCTATCTCAAAATAAACAGATTTAGTCCTAAATGGATTCCGGCCCACTGTGGGATCCCTGGAAATGAGAAAGCAGATGAGCTCACAAAAGCCAGAAGTGATGGCAAGCAGATTCCCCATCCACAGAGCTATAAAGAAGCAAAGACACTCATCAAATGATCCATGAGGACAGAATGGAGAGAACAGTACAAAGCATATGGGCCAGAAAATGACCATAGACAATCTTGGCAGAGATGGGCAGACAAAGATCTTCAGACTCAGAACGGGACATTGTAAACTCAGGGCCCACCTCCACAGAATGTGTCTCAGAGACACTGCCACCTGCGATTGTGGAATGCCCAGCCAAACACCAGAACATATTCTGCAAGAATGCCCAACCTATGCAGACCAAAGAGAGGCAGCCTGACCATGATCGAAAAGCTGTGGGAGACCGACGGAGACCTGAAACGCAGTCTCCTTCGTGAACCTAACCGGACTAGAAGCATAGCATCAGTTGATCGATGAAGAAGAGGAAGAATGCTGCATCTTTGGTTCCAAGCCATTTTGTTTGATACCACAGAACGATCAGAAAAATGTTTGGCAGACATTTAAGCCATACCTTAGACATATCAGAATAGTCCTCGGCCTATCGCTATATCTGCTTTCCTGTGTCTGTTATTTTCTCGCCGGTGACAGATTTGAACCATGCAGTTTTCCTACTTGCAGGGCTAATAGCTTTCTTTATACCATCATACATTTGTTTGAGGTTCCCTGTTTGTGCTGCAGTCTAGATGTTTTCACTTAAGCTGTAGATAATACTCATTTGCACACCGACGAGCTGTTTGTTGCACCTGACTTCTGGCGGACTTGAAGTTGTGCAGAGTACCTGCATTTGGAATCTGCTTGTATTTAATCAGAGCAGCGCGCTTGGCCTCAATGACGAGTGTCATATCCTCTACTTTCACTTCAAACCAGTCATCTGATTTAATAGATCTTTTTCAAAATGTAGCAAGTGCAGTGCTGTGGATGACATTTCAAAGATGTCAGGTCTCTGTAACAGCGATGTCATGATGTTGGGTACAGGGAGCTTCCTCAAAAGCATTGTTAAAGCTCTTGATCAGCGCAGATAGACATATCACGTTCGGCACTTTTCTTTTTTCACTCCAGTCAGAGTATAGGATAGCCGCTGTGATTGACCTCCAGACAGATACCTTGCACCAAAGCTTGTACAAGGGGCTTGTCATAAGTTTTTACCCTCACCATGGAGTAGGAGAAAGTTGAAATTTGGCACAGTGCTTATTTTTTCTCAATGTAGCCAATACCTGAATTTATACTTCTGTGCCAGACCTTGAAAAGACCTTCAGAATAAAGTAACCTATTTTTTTAACTAAACCTGTTAGCACAAGCCAGTATGACATCTTCATCACTGTCAAAATGATTTCCTTTCAGCTGTTTTTTAAGTTTTGGGAAAATAAAAAATCTTCTCATCTACTGTCACCAAGGTCTGCAACATGTTTTTCGACTGATACATTTTGAGCAACTGGCCACAGCAATCAACCCTCGTTTGTTTCTGTTCACATGTTAGCAGCGGGCACACACATTTCTCATGTTCAGTCTATTGTATAAAATTCTAAAAACTGTACTTTCATTCAGTTTTGCTGACCTAGATATCTCTGTAATTGTCATTTTCCTATCCTGGTCAATGATTTTCTTTACTCTTGCAGCATTTTCATCGCTGCACTCTGAGGATGGTCTTCCTGATCTACACCAGTTTTTTTTACAAACACATACAAAGGAAAGAATTCCTCAAACCAGAGGTTCCATTTCCCTGTGTATTTCTGAATGTGTTTTTCCCTGCAACATCAAGAATTTTATCACAGTTCTGGCCTCTGATTTCTCCATTGTTCTGACAAACCGTTAAGAAACAGATTCTGTCAATAAGGTGTGTTGTGTCATGCACAAGACCGGATAAACCTGTCGAGGAGAAAAATTCATACTTCTCAAGTCCAGTACAAATTGAATGAGCTACATATGTGCCAAATTTCAATTTTCTCTTCTTACTCCTTCATAGTCAGGGTAAAGACTTATGACAAGCCCTTGTATATGCTCCTAAAGTTATATTTGCTGTAACACTTTCACAAAGATCCTTAGTCACCTTGTCTGACACGTATCAAAGGGTCTTAAGTGGTAGGACTTAGTAGCTCTGGTCTGTGACAAAGATACACAGTTGAGGTTGGGAGGACACACCTGTAGAAAGAAACCTAATATCGCAGCCACACGCACTGAATTGGAACCCACAGGGTAAGAAAATAGTCGTGGGGAGGAATAGAGAAGACCAAGGCAATTGAAATCTGATAGATGGGGCTCAAGAAGATGACCCAAGATAGAAATTAGTGGAGAGCATTCGTTGCAACCCTATGCTCCTAAGAGAACTGAAAGGACTAAGCATGTCAGTGGAAAGTATGCAGTGGTTCTATTATTTCCTCCCCTTCTTCTTCTTCTTCTGCATGTCTCCTGCTACCAACCCCTGAACAGGACTTTGCAAGTACCAGGATGTAGTCCGAAGAGCGAAATGCGTTGTGTTACTAGTTTACAGCTTGACTGCAATATTTGCACCTTTTGATCTGACACATTCTGCAGAGTTTTCACTCGAATATGGAACTTTGATATATACGTGAGTAAACATTGACATACATTTGAAATAATTCCCTGCCGAAGTTGGATGTGTCAGACCGAAAGCTGCAAATATTGCCGTCAAGCTGTAAACTACGAAACAACACATTTCATTCTCCAGACAACATCCAGCTACTTGCAAACCCATTTTCAGGGCTTGATAGTGGGAGTTTGAGAATGAAGAAGAAGATATAATGCACATTCAAAATATAGAGCCATATTAAAAACATTTTAAAATGCATAATTGTCATATTCACATTTTATTGCATTCAGAACAACCAGGCATTGACCTCGGAGTACTGGTTTCTGTGCTGTCAGTTTTTACAAGTTCTTGTCCAAGAGAGGTAGCAGGGACACCAAATTTGCTAACTCCAACACTAGTGATGTATAAGCAGACCTGGCTGTCAAGTAACATCAGCGTGAGTCCTTACAAAATTTCTAGCAGTCTTCTAAATAAATATATATATCTATCAATCAAAACCCTTGAACTCCCTGCGGAGCACTGGTCTTCAGAAAATACTTGACAAGTCTTCCTATCATACGCCATCATTTCCAGTTTCCCCCATGTTTTAACTGCCATTTTTAGAGTTGTCTCATCATCCTTTCTCCTGAGTGTTTAAGTCTGCCTCCCTCTATTTCTTCTGCCATGAGGATTCCAGAACAGTGACTGCCTTGTAATGCAATCAGCTGGTTTCCGTGTCTTGTGTGTTCTATCCATCGCTATTGCCATCTCTTTACAACCGGTATCTGTCCGGTTCTTTGTGAGAGTTCTATGTTAGTGACATTACCATTTTATTCCCTCAATTGAAGGCAAGCATCCATAGCTGAAAGCTTGAACCTTTTTAGTTGTAATAATCTTTATTCTCCATGTCACAGTTTCAATCTAATAGGACTGACCTGACATTTTAACTGAAGATCTTTATTTTTGTGGTGGACTGAATTTTCTTCAATTTCCACAAATAACCAAAGCAATTAAAGCCCTCTTGCCTTTTGTATCCTTAATTTGATATATCTGTCAGTATCTCTGACCGTGTTCTATATTACTACCAATAAATATAAATGAATCTACCTCTTGTAGTACCATGTCTACCAGTAGAAATTGATTGTCGTCAGAGCTGGACAAAACTCACAGTGTGCCAGACTGAGATGCCGATGATGGTGATATATATAGTAGTAGTAGTATCCCCTTTAAGTCATGGCTGACTGTAGGATGATATGATTTGGAGTGGTAAACAAAACAAAAAAAAAGGGATTTAACTTGTATTTTTGTCTTTTTTGTATCCTTGTGGCATTGTCTTTTCACTCCTCTGTGCTGCATGTGCTTCTCTTCACCAAATGCGAGTTGGCCATTCTGGGTACATCTCCACTTGGATCGGTCTGCAGCTTCGTCTTCCCAGGACATTAGATTAATGTCTAGGGTATTCATATCATGTTTACACACATCTCTGAACCTAAACTGCCATCCGCCAACTGTCCATAGATGATATCTTTGAGAATGTCGCAAACATTGTTCAGAAAGCGTTAGCACAGAAATGGTGGGAAGTACTGCCACACCCACCCTATAGCCCCAATATTTCCCCTTGTGACTTTCATTTGTTCGACCCTTCATAAAATGTCTGAAGGAGCAAAGATTTGGCCCCGATGCAGACGTCGTGACCTCGGTGGCCAAGTGGTTCAAAAAGCAACCAAAGTCATTTCTTCTGGACGGCATTCACCGTCTACCCAAGCAGTGGGATGCGTGTCTGAATGCCTATGGCGACTTTTTCTAACTAACCCTGTGGCATAATTGCTATATTTAATTCTCTCACACCATATAATGTAACTTTCATATGATTGTAATAAAGCCACTGGGTCCGGTGTCAGCTAAACACGTCTCATATATATATATATATTTATTTATTTACAAATGACACCCAAAAAAAATATTTTAAAATAATGACTTAATTTCAGGATCGGCTGAAATGTGTGGAAGCTCTCTTGTCTGTTTTGAACCAGAAAGACAAACATGTCGCCACGCCCTACATACATGCACTGGCACCACTCATTATTGAGCACCTCAATTCTGCTGGCAGCAATCAGAATTCGTGGTCGCTGCAAGAAGTTCAACTACTTACGTTGGAGCTGGACTATCTAGAGAGATTAGTAGCACTTGCAAAAGACAGTGGAAGTGAGTGGCCGTTGTTCTGTGTTGTCACTGTCAGTGGTATGATTCTACTTGTAATCCTGGTGTTCAAACAGGCAGGGGTGTGCCTGCTGTCAAGTAATTCTGTTCACGATTATTAATTCCTGCAGCTTAT